>JBBGZY010000353.1:9927500-10555000 GCA_037952925.1 Lithobates clamitans
GCTCAGAGCGAAGGCTTCATCGGCAATGAAGACAAAGGGGAGTCCTTCCACGTTATCCTCATCAGGTGGCAATCCCAGGCCACCACTCTGGAGACGCTGGCAGAACTCCGTCTGGGCAAATACTCCTCCATCCGACATCCAGCCATTCTTCCCCACGTCCACATATAAAAAATCATAGTGTGCCGACACCACCGCCATTAAAACAATACTGTGGAACCCCTTATAATTAAAATAATATGACCCCGAATGGGGTGGTGGCACAATGTGGACATGTTTCCCATCTATAGCCCCTCCACAATTGGGAAAGTCCCAACGGCTGGCAAAATGGGATGCCACAGTCTGCCATTCCTGTGGCGTTGAAGGAAACTGGGGAATCAAACAAGAAAACCAAAATCAATTAATTTGGAAGCTAACATTGCAAGAAAATTAGACAATTAAAAACATTATTCCCCAGCATCAGTATAACATTCAATAATTTAATTCTTCTGGAATAACTAATATGGAAAAAGGCACACTTATCAGATTGCTCACCCCCTCTGATAGAACATTGATTACATTTTAGGGGGTTGTGAAATCCCTAAAAAAAATTACTTTAACAACACGCAGGAATTTAGGGATAACAAAGGCTACAAGACTGCAGTTGTCGCACGCTGCAGGTGCAGTTGCTAACCAGCTTACAGTAAATGAGGTAATGTCAAAAGGCATTCATGTTGCAAAGAGTACACAATCACATGCAAGGGCAATTAATGAAAACACTTTGAGGCTTGCATATGATTTGATGATGGAAATCAGCAGAGCTTCTGCTCATTTACTAAAGCACTGGAACAAATGCACTTGTAGAGTGCACATGCATTTTGCTAAGTGCAACATAGATTTGCTTTAGACAAATCAACACCACAGAACATTCAAGCAAATTTTAACGAGGGTGGGGGTGGGGGGGTTGTGAAATCTAGCTAATTGCTAATTAGCAGCACACTATTTGGAGTGAGTTCAGGTGGGGGGGGGGGGGTTGTGAAATCTAGATAATTGCTAATTAGCAGCACACTATTTGGAGTGAGTTCAGGTGGGGGGGGGGGGGTTGTGAAATCTAGATAATTGCTAATTAGCAGCACACTATTTGGAGTGAGTTCAGGTGGGGGGGGGGGGGTTGTGAAATCTAGATAATTGCTAATTAGCAGCACACTATTTGGAGTGAGTTCAGGTGGGGGGGGGGTTGTGAAATCTAGCTAATTGCTAATTAGCAGCACACTATTTGGAGTGAGTTCAGGTGGGGGGGGTTGTGAAATCTAGCTAATTGCTAATTATAAGCACACTAAATACACTCCAACAAAATACATTCAAAATGAGTAGACTAGGTGGATATGTTCCCATCACTTCATGCTGGGAAGGTTATTGAAGGAAACTATACATGCATGACAAAAAATAACAGGAAAAAATCCCAGCATGTGTGAGGATAAAAAGGGGACATTCACACTATATTGCAATGATGGGAAGTAGTGTTTGAAGCAAGAAATACATTACATTATCAAAGATTACATAAAAGAACATGTGATGCTAATAAAATAAAAATAGCTTACCTTAATATAGTCCTTCTGCAGGACCTGTATGATGGCAGAACAGGTCTCTGGGATAATGATCCCCAGAGCCTGGGGGGAGATGCCTGTCGAGAACTTAAGGTCCTGCAGGCTTCTCCCTGTGGCCAAATACCGCAAGGTAGCGACCAGCCTCTGCTCCGGAGTGATGGCTTGCCTCATGCAGGTATCCTGCCTGCTGATATAGGGGGTCAGCAAAGCCACCAAACGATCAAAAACGGGGTCCGTCATCCGGAGAAAATTCCTGAAATCCTCAGGATTATTCTCACGGATCTCACGGAGCAAAGGCATGTGACAGAACTGGTCACGCTGAAGCAACCAATTCTTGGTCCATGAACTCCTCCTCGCCCTGTTCATGGACTGGTCTTGGGCTGAAGAATAAACTACAGCACCAAGCACATACAATGCACGAGCTCTACGACGAGTACGTACAGGTAACATGGCTTCAAAACGGTCGGCTGGTCAGAACGCACTAAACAGAACGCACTGAAGAACAGCAAGGCCTGTGAAGAACGACCTGAAAATCAGGAACGAGCGGCCAATAAAACAAAGATTTCTCAATGCCAACTGACCAAACGCACTGAAAAGCAGATACAAACCTCACAAGCACAGACTGAACAACAGTTAAAACGAACTGAAAAATACGAGTCTCACAAGCGCGAATCGTCTCTCACCAAACTTCTACTAACACGAGATAAACACGAGATTAGCAGAAGGAGCCCAAAGGGTGTCGTACGGGCTATTGAACTTCCGTTTTATAGTCTCGTCGGACTTGGTGTACGTCACAGCGTACTAAGCTGGCGTACTTTTGTGTGGTCGTGTGTGGGCAAGTCCGTTCGTAAGAAAGTCTGCCCCAAGTCCGCCGAAGGTACGCCGGAAGTATGTCGGACGGGCTGTCCGACTTTTGTAGCTGCAAAGTCCGACCGTGTGTACGCGGCATAAGTCCTTCAAATTTTTGGGAAAACAAAGTCCGCTGGAGCCCACACACGATTGAATTGTCCGACGAAATCCGGTACGCCGGACCAAGTATGCCGTAAGTACGTGTGTGTACCCCGCATTAGTAGTGCGTAAGTGAGCGAGCTCTAGAGTTATTATCTCGAACAGTTTGTTAGTTTATCTCCAGACTAGTTGAACCCAACGTACTCACTCTATTTGAGTGATGGGGGGAAGCCATTGCAGCCAATCACATCAATCACTTCTTCAATTTAGAACAGTGATACCTTTCATGAAAGATAATAAAGATGATATTAAACGATATTATAACTAACGTACTGATCAACCTTTACTAAGAATTTCTCTCAAGTATTGTATACAGTATGACAATATTCCATATTGGTAAATTTTTGTATTATATATTCATGGCATATGTAAGCAATTTTTTGTACCATTTTTTTTTGTACCTAATAAAAGTTTTTAAACAAAAAAAAAAAAATTCTAATGGGTTGCTATAGGCAGCAACTTTACTGCTTCTCTTATTTATTCCCCACGTTTAATGAATTAGCCTGTCAAATCTCAGCAGTTGCTGAGTAATAATGCATATTTTGCCACAGACTATTACTACAAATCTGTCGAATAAACACAATCAAGCAAATATGAATAAACATCCAAAACTATATTTTGATAAATGTTACAATGATAACTCTTTTTTTTTTGTTATTGGAAAATTTTCTGTAATTTTTCTTGCTTGATCTTATCTTTGGGTAATCTTCCTACATTCATGCTTTTATTTGTATGGAATTTTTAAAAGAGTTATGTGACACAATTACACTTTTACCATTTTATATTAAAAACTAAAAATCGTTAAAATATAGATTGTGATGATTATGTAAGTACAAGTACACATTATGTAAGTGCATGTTAGATATATTTATTGAATATACAGTATACTACATTATCATTTTTTTTTAGTAAAGTGCAATATTTGTGTAATATTTTTGCAAGGAAAATTCAGGAAAAATCAGTTTCTAAGAATTCTTCTTTGCAAAATTCTTTCTTAGGTTAATTATTTAATTTCAATTGTTTATTGTTGCAAAAAAACCCAAAAAAAACAATGATTAGGATATTGATGAAGCAGTTTTAAGTTTAGCGTTCTGAGAACTGTAAAGCAAACAGTGTGCTATAAAAAAGTTTCCTGTCAATTATTGTTAGGCCACCAGGGTGGGCTGTCCCTATGTCGATGAATGTAAATCCACCTCAAAGCTTTTGTGTAAGCCGGTCAGCATTCCTAATCGTACGCACTGAAGGCTTTAATACATATGTGGGTGAATTATAGTCAACGTAAAACTAATAATTACTAGTAGCATGCAGATTAGTAGAGTTATTGCTTATGTTTTTATACTTTTTAGATGTGTAGGTGTTCTAACATTTTGTTCACCATTTTTCCCTGTACATTTTAAGTAAAATGCACATTTGTTATATGAATTGAAATGGTACAGGATCACACAGACTCGTGATTGAGGCGAATGCCCCCTCCTCCACCACAAAAATGTAATAGTCAAAAGCTGTAGAAAGACTTGTGCTAACAAGTTATTATAAGAGTCACATTAAGTAAAACCCCTTCAGAGCTTCTGCACACCGTATGTTCAGCCTTTACTGTTACTAATATGATATTTAGATATTATAGCTCCTGTATGTAATTGGATGAGGAGCTTCAAAAAATATCTCGCAATGAAACATTCATAATGCCACATTTCCAATACTACATCCAGGGCAGTGAAGCTAAATTTGGATTCACTGACTTATAAATAGTATTGTGGCACAAGGGAAGAGTTGCTTCCATCAGAGCTAGTTTACTCAGGTGTTTCTTTTTCCTTTTTTTTTTTTTTTTTTTTTATTGACAAAGTTTGTTTAAAACGTGGATTTAAAACATGGTTGAGAATACATACAGCATCCCCATTATACGTTGAATGTGATGCATACCTATTGTTGCATTATTTTACATTGAAATAAAAGAAAAATGCTTGATGGGCAATAGGCATAGATGTGGGTGAATACTGTACAAATATTTCTATGATCAAACAAAGGATATTAATAAAGATAAACAATACTAATTATTGGTTCACATTGCTTTACTTGTACCTTCAAAGTCCCATTTTTTTTTAGTTTCTTTGAGTTTGCTTCTTTCAATTTCAAATTTCATCTTCTCTATAAACTGTAATGTCGTGTACACACAAGCGGACTTTTCAGTATCAAAGGTCTGACAGTCTTTCCGACGGACTTTCGACGGAGTTACTATGGACGTTCGAACGACCGGACTTGCCCACACACGAACGGACTAAAGTCCGTTCGAAAGTCCATTCATTTGAACGTGGTGACGTACGAAGGGACTAGAATAAGGAAGTTCATAGCCAGTAGCCAATAGCTGCCCTTGCATCCTTTTTTGTCCGTCGGACTAGCATACAGATGAACGGATTTTTCGACCGGACTCGAGTCCGTCGGAAAGAAAACATGTTCCAAATCTAAACTCCGTCTGATTTTTGACAGAAAAAGTCCGCTGAAGGTCCGATGAAGCCCACACACGGTCGGATTGTCTGACGGATTTGTTCCGTCGGACCAGTCTGGTCGAAAAGTCCGGTCGTGTGTACACGGCATTAGTCTTTTTAAAACATGTATTGTGTATTAATGATGCTTACAATTGTTTGTCTGTTCAAATGAACACAATACGAGAGATTTAGTAAACTGGTGTCTTGTGCAGCTTGTGCACAGTAACCAATCAGCTTCCGGGTTGTATTGTCAAAGCTTAACCACTTAAGAACCGGAAGATTTTCCCCCTTAATGACCAGGCCATTTTGTGCACTTTGGCACTGCGTCGCTTTAACTGACAAAACAAAACAGATTACAGCGCACACATACAAAAATTACATTTATCCTGCAAGGCTAGTTAAAAACACCTGAACATATTCAAAAATACGGGGGTTTGGTCACACTATATGGTCATATGGTGCTTAGCCTACATACTTTTTGCTTTCAACTGACAAATGCGCGGTCATGCAACACTGTACCCAAACAAAATTGACGTCCTTTTTTTCCCACAAATAGAGCTTTCTTTTGATGGTATTTGATCACCTCTGCGGTTTTTATTTTTAGCGCTATAAACAAAGACCAAAAAAAGACCAACAATTTTGAAAAAAAACAATATTTTTTACTTTTTGCTATAATAAAAAAATTGAAAAAAAAATTCTTCATCAGTTTAGGCCAATATGTATTCTTCTACATATTTTTGTTAAAAAAAAAAATCGTAGTAAGTGTATATTGATTGGTTTGCGCAAAAGTTATAGAGTCTGCAAAATAGGGGATAGATTTATGGCATTTTTTATTATATATTTTTTTTTACTAGTAATGGCGGTGATCAGCGATTTTTAGCAGGACTATGACATTGCAACAGACAGATCAGACACTTTTGATACTTTTTTGGGACCACTAACATTTATACAGCGATCAGTGCTAAAAAATGCACTGATTACTGTATAAATGAAATTTAAAAGAAATACAGCTCTGTCTGAAAAATATTTCCAGGCGAGACCAGGTTATGATCACCCATCTGTTCCAGGAGATATAAATACTGGGATCTTGCTGCAGTTAAAAATGTGAGATCCCCAATGATTAGCAAAATGTTAAATGAAGAAACTGCGCTATATGAGATCAAATCAAAGATATAATTTTACAATTGGTGCTGCATGACTTAACTAAAAGATTGCAATTAGTATAAATCACTATACTTCACAATGTTCTCTCACAACAGTGTTGCAAATGATCGCATCATAAAAAAATCACAACTTGAAATAATATAAAGTACACGTGGAAGTTGTTATTTATAAAGAGAAGTGAACTGTTATTGCTGTTGATCCATTAATGGTCACAATATAAGAGAGTCTCTCCTTCATATAAAGTGGTGACATCAAACTTGAAAAACACCAAAGAAAATAGTGATATAAGATAGGAAAGTCCTTCCACCTGGGAAATCACAGCCTCTTACCAGCTGCCTAGATCTCTTATCAGGAGATCAATTCCGGCTTATGACCCAGCCACAGTCTCCTAATAAACCAATTAGGTGCCACTTCTCCTTCTCTCCAGTCTTTCCCAAGTATCTCGCAATCAGCCGTCAACCAAATGAGAAAAGAGAAAAACTCCCATAGTGTAAAACTGTAGACTTCTTTTTAATAGTGATAAAAGTATTGCACGAAAAAGGATAGCATCTGACAAACATTCAAGCCAGCCGTCTCTCTTGAACTAACGCCCATTGCTTCCGGGACTATATGCTGTGTTTGGTGGCGTCAGCACGCCGCTCTCCCTACGCCGTTTCGTCAAAACTGACGTCGTCCAGGGACACGGGTGGCGTGCTGACTCACCACCTTATATGCTACATCATACAAAGAAAGGAACGCCCAGTCCTGAGGTCCGAGCGACCGTGATGCAATAGCCGCCATATTGGAAAAGGGCCATTGCCAGTAGTAAAAAGGGAAACCGTAATTATTAGCTAACGGCACCTATAACCGAATGTAAAACTGTGTCATGTCTACATAAGTAGTATCCCATTGGATGTTATCTCAAGGGGATTCTTAAAAACATTTTTACTCAAAAATTATTCTGATAAATTAAGGAATATTCATTGTTAATTATTACAAGGTCCATTGGGCACTCAGGTGACCTTTAGTGGTCCATCACTGTATAATGTGGCAACTTGCAGGCTCTTCACACAAACAAATTGAAAACAAAATATTACTCAATTAACTGTAAATATAAAAGATTGTTTATCATAAAAAAGAAAAAATTACAAATATAGGATGAGAAATCTATTACTCTGTTCATACAAAAAAAGAAAAAAGAAAAAGGAAAAAAAGGAAAGACGAAAAATTAACCATCAAAGGTCCAGTAGCTAATTATAAAATTGATTTAATAAAACATGCCATCTTAAAACTGAATGCATCCTAAATGGTTACCCCGACTTATGTGATAAATGAGTCGTCACCCATCAATTAAAACAACAAATATATACAAGGGAACCCCCCTTGTATATAATGGTTCCAATCAGATATCATAATGGTTACTAGCAGCCCTGGGCCAGAAGTTCAAGCCCATTAAACCCACCACCTAGGGACAGCTGGGAGCTCAGGACTAGTTCACACATACAAATCATTAACTGTTGTCTATGAAGGCATTAACGTCTGTGTCCACATTAAGGCCATACGGAATATAACAGCGCACCCTGTGGATCCAAGCCATCTCCAGCCTTGACAGTTCTCTAACTAAAGAGCCCCCCCTCCAATGGGCACTATACTTATCAATAGCCAGAAAGGTGGTATTGGCTGGATCATGATTATGGAACCTGTCATAATGCTTGGAGACAGATTGATATTTAAAACGCGTCTTGATGTTGGTAATATGCTCTCCTAGGCGGACCTGTATAGACCGCTTGGTCCTGCCAATGTATTGGAGCCCACACGGACATTTGAGTAAATAAACTACTCCAGTAGAGCTACTGTACATGTGACAAATGGCTCAATTTTGTCAGTGGCGGCCCGTCCATAGGGGGCGCCTGGGCGCCGCCCCCCCCTCCAGGCAGCAAAAAAACAAAAACAAAAACAAAAAAAAGTCTAAAAAAAAAAAAAATTTTAATACTGGCCCTTTAAAAAAAAAAAACGGAAAAAAAAGGTCCTTAAGTGCACTGTGTTCGGACGCCGGACACAGTGCACTTATAGGAAGCGCCACGTCTATGCAATCACGAGATTGCAGACGTGGCGCTGCATTTGCGGGCGTTTAGCCCGTCTTGTGGCGTTTTCTGATGCGCCGAGTAGCTTCCGCTGGGCCATAGCAATACATACTACAGGCGCCGGGTGGAAGCTACTTGGCACTTCAGATTTGATTGACATCTGCCCTGAGTCAGATGTCACTTCCTGGTTCTCTCTCATTGCGCCCGAGAGAGGAAGCAGGAAGAATGCTGGTGCCAGTGTGAGGAGGACACCGCAGGAGACCCAAGGTAAGTACCGCTGTGTGGAGAATGGGGGGGACACCTGCTGTTGGGGGGCTCTGATGGGGACAACTGCTGTGGGGGGGCTCTGATGGGGGACACCTGCTGTGGGGGGCTCTGATGGGGGACACCTGCTGTGGGGGGGCTCTGATGGGGACACCTGCTGTGGGGGGGCTCTGATGGGGGACACCTGCTGTGGGGGGGCTCTGATGGGGACACCTGCTGTGGGGGGGCTCTGATGGGGGAGACCTGCTGTGGGGGGGCTCTGATGGGGACACCTGCTGTGGGGGGCTCTGATGGGGACACCTGCTGTGAGGGGGCTCTGATGGGGACACCTGCTGTGGGGGGTTCTGATGGGGACACCTGCTGTGGGGGGGCTCTGATGGGAACACCTGCTGTGGGGGGTTCTGATGGGGACACCTGCTGTTGGGGGCTCTGATGGGGGACACCTGCTGTGGGGGGCTCTGATGGGGGACACCTGCTGTGGGGGGCTCTGATGGGCGACTCCTGTTTTGGGGGGACTCTGATGGGGACACCTGCTGTGGGGGGACTCTGATTGAGACACCTGCTGTGGGGGGGCTCTGATGGGGGACACCTGCTGTGGGGGGACTCTGATGGGGGACACCTGCTGTGGGGCGCTCTGATGGGGGACACCTGCTGTGGGGGGCTTTAATAGGGGACACCTGCTGTGGGGGGCTCTGATGGGGGACTCTGATGGGGGGACACCTGCTGTGGGGGGACTTTGATGGGGACACCTGCTGTGGGGGGACTCTGATGGGGACACCTGCTGTGGGGGGACTCTGATGGAGACACCCTGCTGTGGGGGACACCTGCTGCGGGGGGCTCTAAAGGGGACACCTGCTGTGGGGGGCTCTAAAGGGGACACCTGCTGTTGGGGGCTCTGATGGGGACACCTGCTGTGGGGGGACTCTGATGGGGACACCTGCTGTTGGGGGGCTCTGATGGGGACACCTGCTGTGGGGGGCTCTGATGGGGGACACCTGCTGTGGGGGGCTCTGATGGGGGACACCTGCTGTGGGGGGGCTCTGATGGTGCACACCTGCTGTGGGGGGACTCTGATGGGGGACACCTGCTGTGGGGGGACTCTGATGGAGACACCCTGCTGTGGGGGGCTCTAAAGGGGACACCTGCTGTTGGGGGCTCTGATGGGGGACACCTGCTGTGGGGGGGCTCTGATGGGGACACCTGCTGTGGGGGGACCCTGATGGGGACACCTGCTGTTGGGGGGCTCTGATGGGGGACACCTGCTGTGGGGGGCTCTGATGGGCGACTCCTGTTTTGGGGGGACTCTGATGGGGACACCTGCTGTGGGGGGACTCTGATTGAGACACCTGCTGTGGGGGACACCTGCTGTGGGGGGCTCTGATAGGAGACACCTGCTGTGGGGGGACTCTGATGGGGGACACCTGCTGTGGGGGGACTCTGATGGGGGACACCTGCTGTGGGGGGACTCTGATGGGGGACACCTGCTGTGGGGGGACTCTGATGGGGGACACCTGCTGTGGGGGGCTCTGATGGGGGACACCTGCTGTGGGGGCTTTGATAGGGGACACCTGGTGGGGGGCTCTGATGGGGGACTCTGATGGGGGACAACTGCTGTGGGGGGACTTTGATGGGGACACCTGCTGTGGGGGGACTCTGATGGGGACACCTGCTGTGGGGGGACTCTGATGGGGACACCTGCTGTGGGGGGACTCTGATGGAGACACCTGCTGTGGGGGACTCTGATGGAGACACCTGCTGTGGGGGGACTCTGATGGAGACACCCTGCTGTGGGGGACACCTGCAGTGGGGGGACACTGATGGAGACACCCTGCTGTGGGGGACACCTGCTGTGGGGGGCTCTGATGGGGACACATGCTGTGGGGGGACACTGATGGCAACTCTGATGTAAGGGGACAGAGGCTGCATTTTGGGGGGGGCAGAGGCTGCATTTTGGGGGGGACAGAGGCTGCATTTAGAGGGGAGACAGAGGCTGCATTTGGGGGGGAGACAGAGGCTGCATTTGGGGGGGAGACAGAGGCTGCATTTTATGTGACAGAGGCTGCATTTGATGTGACACAGGCTGCATGTAAGGACGGACTGCTGGGGACACCTGATGGCATCTGGTTGTAGGCGACGTGGCTAGTGACACACTCGGGGCTCCCACTAATTCTGCATTATGGTGAGTTGAACGATTTCATTTTATATTACAATGTAATAATAGTAATTAATGCGCTTCAATCATCCTGACACCATAACAGCCATGGTGCCGGGATGATTGAAGCGCTAACACCAGGTGTTTGGAGTATCTTTATCTGCTGATTGTTAAACTTTGTAGAATACACATTTCTATTGTTGTGTAGGATCTAGGCCTGTTGTCCCTCTCTCCCTCTCCCTCTCCCTCCATCCCTCATTCATCTCAGAGGCTAACTACACCACCTTAGAGACACGCCCACTATTTCGCTGAAACCACGCCCATTTTCACCAAGTGGGAGGGGTCAAAAAGGAAGGGCGGGGTCTGGCGCCCCCCCATCCTAATGCTTCACCAGTCGCCACTGAATTTTGTACTCCTTAAATGTGCTAGTTGAAATGAAGGACTCAGGTTTTTTTTGTTTTAATTTTATTTATAGTGCATATTTGACATCTGCGGCATTGATGGTACCCGGAAAGATTCTGAAAGAAAGATGATATTTTTGCGTGAGGATCCACGTGTGCGCAGTTGCATGTGACGGCGCTTGTCGCCAATCTGCCTATTTAGGCTGTCAGCACATTTGGCTCGGTGCTGTTCGATCTGCAGCTCCCTGTATCCTTGCACCTGCTTACCTGTCTGAACGTCTGATCTCCTGATTACCCGGCTTGCCCTTTGGATTATCCCTTTGTCTTCTGCCTGCATCTGACCCTGGCCTGTCTTGACTACGAATCTTCCTGCTCCTCTGTACCACGCTGCCCGCCTGTTGCCAACCCTGCCTGTGACCCGACCTGCCTGCTCCACTCCTGCTTTGCACCTGCTGCCTGTGCTTCAGCTGTCTGGTGATCTCCAAGCCACCTTCACCGGGATCCTCCTGCTGCTGACCCGCCAGGCCCTCATACCATTCTGTGCTCCCGTGCCTCCTGTCCATACTACCAGGGGCCAGGAACCAGATACGTAAGGGAGGCCTTCCCCTGCTATATCGGGCTCATCGGTCAGGTACATCAGGTCATGTCCGCTTGAGATCTATAATCAACTAGCTCCGAACAGTTGCAGTAGTCCGGAATGCTGATGCAATACAAATGTTTTCCCCGCACTAGTGCAGATCTGAACCAGGTATGGACTGAATGTTGCTCTCCAGAGGTAAAGAGCCCCAGGTGCTGGCTAATGCTGATTGAAGCTGTGAGCAAAGAAGAAAATCCGGACAGCCGCACACCAGGAAAATATAAATGAGTAAGCACTTGGCATAAGTGCAAAACGCATTAGCTGATTGCCTGTACGCTCTGTCCATAGTGTCCTGTACACAATATGTTCCTGATTTTACAATAAAGGAAGTCTTTTGGATTATATTTTCCTGGTGTGCGGCTGTCCGGATTTTCTTCTTTCCTCACAGCTTCAATTAGCTCCGAACAGTTGCGTCTCATTCTGACAAACTGACTCTTTGGTACTGACTTCAGCCAGCTGTCGTTATGGCAGCTATCAAGGGGTATGAATGTGTTCTGGTCAGTCTGTTTGAAATAGGTGATCGTCTTGAAAGTGTCAGCTCCTTTAAAGATGGTAAGGTCCAGAAATGTAATTTTATCTTGACTCGCTTCATGGACGAACCTAATTCCTCTTTCATTGTTGTTAATGAGAGAGAAAAATTCATCAAGTTCCGACAAGGAACCTTCCCAAAGGAGGAGGACGTCATCTATGTACCTCGCCCAAAAGGTCAAATGTGGGTTACGGTCCTTATAGATGACGTCCTCCTCCCACTTGGCCATAAAGAGGTTGGCCAAGCTTGGGGCGTATTTGGCATCCATAGCAATTCCTCGTTGTTGACGGTAATAGCCCTGGTCAAACCAAAAGTAGTTATGGTTTGCAGCAAAATCAAGTAAATCCATGATAAACTCCTGTTGTTCCTGGGAGATATTTGAAAGGGCATTCAGAAAATATTTGACCGCCGAAAGCCCCAATTCGTGTGAATTATAGTATACAGTGATGTAACATCAGCTGTAACCAACCACATATGATTATTGGGTTTCAATTGAGACAACAGGTGGATCACGTGTTTCGTGTCCTTCTCATAAGAGGGCATTTGTTGCACTAAAGGTTGAAGGAAAAAGTCTATATACTTGCCCACCCGGGACGTGACTGAATCAATACCACTCACTATTGGACGTCCCGGGGGGCAAGTAAGACTCTTGTGAATTTTGGGTAAACAGTATAACACTGGAATTTGTGGGGCCTTAGGGACCAAAAAGATTTTTTCTTTTTCATTCAAGTATATCCAACCGAAAGCCTTTTGTGACTAGTGTTTCCAAGTTCTCTTTATATTTAATAACCGGATTACCAGGTAGGGGAATGTATGTGTCTCGATCGCCTACTATATTATGCATTTCTTGCAAGTAGTCATTCCTATCAAGGACCACAATCCCCCCCCCCCCCTTGTCAGCTGGGCGAATGACGATTCCCTTATTATTACAAAGTGAATCTAGTCCTTCTTTTAGTGTTTTCTCCATCCTGTGATTGATAACCTAAATGGAGTCCAAGTCCCTAAGGACAACGTCTCTAAATACCTTCAAAGAGGGTGCCAAAGCACCCGAGGGATTAAATGTAGAAGCATTGGTCAATCCAGTGTGTTGATGCACCTGTTGGACTGGTCGCCTCGGTTCCACTGGAATGCTCGCAAAGTGTCTCTTAATGTTAATTCTATGGACGTACTTGTGAACGTCCATGTACGTCTAAAATGTATTTAGTTTTTTAGGGGGTGCAAAGTTAAGACCTTTATTTAGTAATGCTAATTCTGACTTAGTCAAAGTCAGAGTACTGAGATTAAAGATACCATCAGCCTTTACATCCTTTTCTTTTTTGAGTCGTGCACTCCTCCCCCTCTTGTTCCTCTTGTTTTCTACCGGCCTTTTTAGTCCCTGATTGGGTCTGGGAAAACCCCAAGGGTGTGCTTCCTGTTCTCTCCCATAAGCGCCAGTGGGATAATCTCTAGAAGACCTTTAGTATCCATGCTCATTATTGGGATGGTCACCTTTCTCATAATGGGTGGGACCCTCCTTGTCCCTTAGTGGATAAAAATGGTTATGGGTATCCACCTCATAATCTACCTCATCCTCGTCCTTTTCCCTATCATAATATGAGGGGTTATCCAAACATTGATGATGATTAGATTCTGAATCATAACCATACTCATTGTACAGTGTCCTATCACGACCCCTATCTGAATGCGGAGTTGTTCTATATGTTTGATACTGATTTTGATTGTACTGCTGTACATACCTCCGTTCCTGTTTCCCTCCTTGTCTTTGTGATTGATTCCACCCAGTGTTTCTGCCATAATGTCCTCCCCTTGTAGATGCAGGTGGTCTCTGAGGTGATTGATAAGACACCCGTCTACCTTTTTTCACTTGTTTGATGCTAATTTGGGATTTTTTTGGGGTTCTCTGGGGTTCTTTTCTAATTGGGAAATGCTGGATCTGATTCGGGGGTTGTACTAAAATGTCACCTCCTTGAGAGATCACCTCCATTTTAGATTCCAATCCATCAGCTACTTCCGTAGCTAATTTCTTTTGCCACGCAAACACATTATTTGTTTGATAATCTCCATAATCTCTATTGCATTTTTTTCTTTTTTTTTTCTTTTTTGTTCTTTTTCTTCTGTATACTGTATAAATGACACTGGCAGGGAAGGGGTTAACACTAGTGGTGATCAAGGGGTTAAATGTGTTCCCTGGGAGGTGTTTCTAACTGTGGAGGGAGTGTACTGACTGAAGGAGGAGAGAGATCGCTGTTCCTGATCACTAGGAACAGACAATCACTCTTCTACTCTCCTGTCAGAACGGTGATTCATTTTTTTACATTGACAGATCCCCATTCTGGCTCTCTGTAGAGCGATCGCAGGTGGCTGGCGGACATCGCAACCGCTGGCCATGCGCATCGGCTCCCCCGCCGTGCAGTGGGCATGCTTGCCTGCTATAGCTCTTAAAAGAGCCGACGTGCTGTACACCTACAGCGATGTGCGGGAATGAGCCGAACTGCCGCAGTATAATGACGGTGACTGGTTGGCAAGTGGTTAAAGAGTAACTCCACATTTGTTGAGAAAAAAACATTCCCCTCTGGGTGATCTATATACATTACAAGGATTTTAACAAATGTTGTTGCAGATTCCTAACTTTTTTTATTCTGAAGAAATCCCTGTGTGTTTATCTGAGTTCATGTGGTAAGTGAATCTAATGGGAGTGGTTTCATAATTATCAACCAGCTGCTGTACCTGTAGGGCTCTAATGAGGAGAATTGCTGGGTCTGCATCTCTTTACACGTGATATCCTATCAGGTGTATCTCAACAAAAATTACATTTTTGTTGCAGTGGATATCTGATTTCTGATACCAGATATCTGATATCTGGTATCTTAGTGTAGACTTCTGGGAAATCAATGAGCCAATCACACAAGTAGGAAATTATGTTTCTGGGAGGCGTTCTGTACACATTCTGTGTACAAAACACCTTTAGGTAGCCATATTGCATTGCACTTTACAAAAAATTACAGTGCTTTAGATTGCAAAGGAAAGGTCATTTTTAATAACATTCAATTACAATATGACTTTTGCCATAATTTTATACACTATATATTTTTTTTTATTTGCTATTTTTTCCCCACAAAAGTGGAGTTACAATTTAATTCAACAAGCTGAAGTTAGAAGCTGATTGGTAACTAGGCACATCTGTACCAGATTCTGTGTGCACCAGTTTTAGTAAATCTTCCCTAATATGCCTGATGAACTGTTAAAGCCTTGTTAAAGTGTTTGTAAAGATTCGTTTTTTTTTTTAATAAAATACCAAACATGTTATATTCACCTGCTCTGTGCAGTGGTTTTGCACAGAGCAGCCCTAATCCTCCACTTCTGGGGTGCCTCACTGGCGCTCCTCCCCTTCATCGGGTGCTCTACACGGAAAGCCGTTTTCCATGGGGGCACCTGTGCGGGCTCAAAGTATAATACATACAATTTATAGATGAATAAAATGTGTTCTATAAGTGTAACATCATAAAAGTGCTCAAAATTGAAATAAATAGGTGATCATCAAAAGTGCTGTTGTGCATCAATCTTGAAAATAAAAATGAAAATAAAGATAAAAAGTTTATATTGTGCATAAATATTTCAAAAAGAGTTTATAATGTGCTTTTCCACTGGGATCATATAATGGAGAAGGAAGGTGACAATGATTGTAAAATATGGTGATCCGGTGACACCGGGCTCTCTGGACTCTCACCTTAGATAAAATGAGTATGGGCATCAAAACAGGTTCTTTGTTCTTTGTAGTATAATGCCATTCAAGTAGGGCTTCCCTGGTGGTGTAGCGGTTCTTCTGATTACAAACACCTATCAGATATGGGAACAAAGAGGGGTTGCCCACCTGGGCTCCACCAGTCCGGTGGTATGAACAGGAAATGGAGAGAAAAATGCCTCCAATAGTGTAGTATGTTGATTAAAATGACTATTTATTAAAAATATGGGTGGTCTCTTACATTATAGATAGTTAAAAACAGCTGAACAGTTGAAGTCACGAGCGGTGACGTAACGCGTAGGGCGTGGCCGAGAGCAGACGAAACCGGAAGTCAGTAAGGAGGCGCCTCAGACGCCGCTCCTCAACCTCTTTTTACTGTTTATGCTGTTTTTAACTATCTATAATGTAAGAGACCACCCATATTTTTAATAAATAGTCATTTTAATCAACATACTACACTATTGGAGGCATTTTTCTCTCCCTTTCCTGTTCATACCACCGGACTGGTGGAGCCCAGGTGGGCAACCCCTCTTTGTTCCCATATCTGATAGGTGTTTGTAATCAGAAGAACCGCTACACCACCAGGGAAGCCCTACCTGAATGGCATTATACTACAAAGAACAAAGAACCTGTTTTGATGCCCATACTCATTTTATCTAAGGTGAGAGTCCAGAGAGCCCGGTGTCACCGGATCACCATATTTTACAATCATTGTCACCTTCCTTCTCCATTATATGATCCCAGTGGAAAAGCACATTATAAACTCTTTTTGAAATATTTATGCACAATATAAACTTTTTATCTTTATTTTCATTTTTATTTTCAAGATTGATGCACAACAGCACTTTTGATGATCACCTATTTATTTCAATTTTGAGCACTTTTATGATGTTACACTTATAGAACACATTTTATTCATCTATAAATTGTATGTATTATACTTTGAGGTGATAGATTTTGAAGCGCGAAATCACTTTATTATTATTGTATTGCTGAGTGTAAGTGAACACTTTCGATTTTGCTGCAGTCCATAGAGACATCATCACCATCCACACATATTCAACATAACATGATTTATTATTATTTTTTCATTATTCGTTATTTCAGTTAATCACGGGAATATTCACACAGCCTGTTTACTCAATTTAGCGCAAGGGACCATACTACACACCTGTGCTGGCTCGCTCCTGAGTCCAGCTTCTGCGTCCATTGACTTGGGCCCGCTCCTGTGTCACAGGATTTGATTGAGAGCAGCGGGAGCCAATGGCTCCCGCTGCTCTCAATCTGTCCAATGAGGAGAGAGACAGCAGCACATTGCTAGAGCGCATCGAGCTCAGGTAAGAAAAATTGGTTGGAGGAGGGGGGAAGTGCAGCACAAAAGGTTTTTCACCTTAAGGCATAGAATGAGACTTTACAACCACTTTAACTAGAACTAACCATATAGATTTAAAGTGACACTAAACTGTGGTTTAAAATATATATATATATATATATATATATATATATATATATATATATTCAAGTATGTATGTATGTATTCTTATGTATGTATTCTTAACTCAGAAAAAAAGTATCTTCTATTGCTCCCAGCCTCCTTCATATCTTCAAATGCATTAGTTCATTTTCCATACATGCTCTGTATGTAGGAACATAGCCATCCTCTTTTGCTCACTTCTGAGGTGGACTACGGCAGTGGCGAAGCTAGACATTCTTTCACCCAGGGCAACAAATCAGTTCAGTGCCCCCCTCCGTAACGGGACAAGATTAGGCAGGAAAGTGACAAACTCCCTGGCTATAGCTGTTGAGTCAGCTGTCTGTCTCCTCCCCTCATGCCCCTCTGGTCCCCACCCCTGCTCCTCTGTTCCCCCCTGCTCCTCTGGTACCCCCCATGCTTCTTTGGAACCTCCTGTGCTCCTCTGGTCCCCTTTGTGCTCCTCTTCTCCCCCACACGCTCCTCTGTTATCCCCTGTTCCTCTATTCCCCCCCATGCTCCTCTGGTCCCCCCTGCTTCTCTGTATCCCTGTGCTCCTCTAGTACGCCCCCTGCTCCTCTGGTACCACACATGCTCCTCTGGCCCCCTCATGCTCCTTTCCTTCCCCACATGCTCCCCTGTTTTTCCCTGTTCCTCTATTCCCCCCATGCTCCTCTGGTCCTCCCTATTTCTCTGTACCCCGTGCTCCTCTGGTACCCCCCTGCTCCTCTGGTACCCCCCTACTCCTCTGGCCCCCCCTGTGCACCTCTGGTCCCCCATACTCCTCTATTCCCACCATGCTCTTTTGTACCCCGTGTTCCTCTAGTCCTACCATGCTCTTCTGTACCCCCATGCTCCTCTGTTTCCCCCCAGCTCCTCTGGTCCCCCATGCTCCTCTGTTTCCCCACATGCTCCTCTGGTCCCCCACATGCTTCTCATGCTCCTCTGGTCCCCCACATGCTCTTCTGGTCCCCCACATGCTACTTGTGCTCCTTTGGTCCCCCAAATGCTCCTCTGGTCCCCCCTGCTCCTCTGTCCCCCTTCTCCTTTGGTCCCCCATGCTCCTCTGGTCCCCCACATGCTCCTCTGTTCCCCCACTTGCTCATCTGGTCCCCTGTTCTCCTCTGGTCCCCCCCATGCTCCTCTATTCCCAGCATGCTCTTCTGTACCCCCATGCTCCTCTGGTCGCCCGTGCTCCTTTGGTCCTCCACATGCTCCTCTGGTCCCCTGTGCACCTCTGGTCCCCCACATGCTCCTCTGGTCCCCCATATGCTCCTCTGGTCCCCCCTGTGCTCCTCTGGTCCCCCACATGCTTCTCTGGTCCCACATATGCTCTTCTGTTCCCCCTGTGCTCCTCTGGTCCCCCACATGCTCCTCTGGTCACCCCTGTGCTCCTCTGGTCCCCCCTGCTCCTATGTCCCCCCATGCTCCGCTGGTCCCCCCTGTGTGCCTCGGGTCCCCCACATGTTCCTCTGGTCCCCCACATGCTCCTCTATTTCCCCCATGCTCCTCTGGTCCCCCACATGCTTTTCTGGTCATCCTGTGCTCCTCTGCTCCCCCACATGCTCCTCCATTCCCCCCTCCCATGCTGCTCTGGTCCCCCACATGCTCCTCTCGTCCCAAACATGCTCCTCTGGTTCCCCCTGTGTTCCTCTATTTCCCTGTGCTGCTATGGTTCCCCACATGCTCCTCTGGTCCCCCCATGCTCCTCTGGTCCCCCACATGCTCCTCTGTTCCCCCCATGCTCCTCTGTTCCCCCCATGCTCCTCTGGCCCCCCCATGCTCCTCTGTTCCCCCGTGCTCCTCTGTTTCCCCACATGCCCCTCTGATCCCCCACATGCTCCTTGTGCTCCTCTGGTCCCCCACATGCTCCTCTGGTCCCTCCTGCTCCTCTGTCCCCCATGCTCCTCTGGTCCCCCACATGCTCCACTAGTGCCCCTTGTGCTCCTCTGGTCCCCCCTGCTCCTCTGGTCCCCCACATGCTTCTCTGGTCCCCTATATGCTCCTCTGGTCCCCACGTGCTCCCCTCATCCCCCTGTGTGCCTCTGGTCCCCCACATGCTCCTCTGGTCCCCCACATGCTCCTCTATTCCCCCCACATGCTCCTCTGGTCCCCCACATGCTCTTCTGGTCACCCTGTGTTCCTCTGCTCCCCCACATGCTTCTCTATTCCTCCCACATGCTCCATTGGTCCCCAACATAGTCCTCTGGTCCCCCTGTGCTCCTCCGGTCCCCCCTGCTTCTCTGTTCCCCCTGTTCCTCTGGTCCCCCACATGCTTCTATGGTCCCCCATATGCTCCTCTAGTCCCCCCATGCTCCTCTAGTCCCCCTGTGTGCCTCTGGTCCCCCACATGCTCCTCTGGTCCCTCACATGCTTCTCTATTCCCCCCACATGCTCCTTTGGTCCCCCACATGCTCTTCTGGTCACCCTGTGTTCCTCTACTCCCCCACATGCTCCTCTGGTCCCCCACATATGCTTCTCTATTCCCCCCACATGCTCATCTGGTTCCCAACATAGTCTTCTGGTCCCCCTGTGCTCCTCTGGTCCCCCCTGTGCTCCTCTATTCCTCCATGCTCCTCTGGTCTCCCACATGCTCCTCTGTCCCCCCCCCACACACTTCTGTGGTCCCCGCAGCACTAACCTCCTCTCCCTGGATAGCTGTGCAGTATGCGGACGGGGTGGATAAAGACATGATCCTCCACACTGAGAAGCTGATCACACGATCGGGAAGATAGGCAGCCACACACAGTTGCAACTTAACCTTCCTCTGCACTCGTTCTCCTGCTCTTTCATTCCCGTGCTCTCCATCCTGTCTGCTGTGATGGAGAATGTAGATGAGAACAGGGGAAGGAAAGAGCAGGAGAATGAGTGCCAAGGAAGGTTATGTTATAACGGTCTGTGGTTGCCTGTCTTCCCGATCGTATGATGAGCTTCTCAGTGCGGAGGATCATGTCTGTATCCAGCCCATCCTCTTACTGCACATCTATCCAGGGAGAGAAGGTGAGCGCTGCGGGGGGGGGGGGGTGGCAGTCCGCTAGCGGGAGGTAGAGGTGGGAAGCAGATGCTGGAGCGGAGGATTGGTACCAGCTGCAATGTCCGGGGCCGTCCCCCTGCCCCCCCTTGTTTCGGCCCTGGAATAGGGACTATAGAAAAGTGCATGTGACTGCTATTAATGTGAACCTCTTGTTCAAAGCAAATGGATGCGAGGGGGAGGTAGAGGTTTAGGAGATCACAGAGGACATTACAAGGAGGCAGAAAAACACAGAAAACAGTTTAATGAAGAACAGATTACAGCGGTGGCAGGAGAGAAATGGATGGATCGGTTCCTTTATAGTCCATCCTCCTATCCAGGTTGCCCTGGCTCATCGGGCAGATGCCCAGTGTGCCCTATGGCCAGTCCGGGCCTGCGTTGAACTCATGCTCTACCAGAACATAAACCTCATCTCCAATGGTGTTGTATAGGAATGTCTACCATTTTTGCACTTACATTGTAGGAATAAAAATGTTAAAATAGAATAAAAAATAAAATTGTTAAAAAAAATTAGAAGTTAAATACCATGGTAAAAAAAAAAAAAAAAACCTACTGACACCAGTGGAGGAACTACCAGGGTCGCAAAGGTCGCACTTGGGACTGGGCCCTGGCGTTCCACCACCAAGCTCCAAGGGATGGGCCCCCGGGCTCTGGGCTGCTCGGTCTAAAATGCCTGGGCCTATTTTTTGTCCCAGCCCAGGCCTGGTTCAACCCAAACCCAATTTGCTTACAGCTGAGGAAAATGGTGAACAAGTGCAGCAAATGGCTGCTATAGCAACCAATTACCAATCATGTACATCCTGGTCTTGAACATCTGGGTTCCCAGCAGCTTTTTTTTTCGGTGTTTGCAGGGAGAGATAATGTAGGTCTGTTATACAGCGCTAACCTGTGCTACATTCATGTAGCATGTAGAAAGTACTGTTTTGTGCTACATAATTAGACTAAATTGCAGCATGTTTTGCTCCCCACCCCCTCCAAGTGTTCACTGTTCTAATAAACAATAATGAATTGCAGTATTTTAGGGTTTCCAAATATTCTGTGTTCACATTGCGTAGACCAAACAGTCCTTTTTAGGCTACCATTTCTGGGTGTTGGCAACAACTTCGGGGCCCCCTTACAGATTTTTTTTTTGGGGGAGGGGGGATTTTTTAACATTTTATATTTATTTTATTCTTTCACCTAGGTTAAAGAAAAAGCTACAAAATGTAGGGTTGGGGTTATTCGGTAGCTGTTGATAATATAACTTTTTATTGGTTCTATAGTAATAGTTGTTATCCGCAGATTTCATTAATTATGGGTGATGTCATGGAAAGTGTGTATCCCGGATAGAGGGTAGGATTGTACATAACGTAGTAATATTAGGTATCTTTGTATGACAGTAACTTAGGCAGCATCTTTTTCATAATGCTAAAAAATAATAGTCTGTGCTAACATTACTTCTCAATCCTGCTTCAAAAGTATTCTAAATCATCAAAGATGTAATGTGTGGTTCAGAACGATCTCCCATATATTTGCGGTTGGTCAACCTATTGCAATCATAATAGCCAATCATGTTGCCTCTGCGTCTGTGAGCACTTTGCTTTCCCTTTACATCAGAACACCCTCTGAACTTGAAATTAAGGTTATTATTCAAGGTTTCTGCACTGTGGAGGGGCTATAGATGTGACACATATTGGGACTTTAGCCCCACTAGTCATCCCTAGTAGCAGACTACTTCTACTGTAAAGGTTTCTACTCTGTGAACTATTCTGTGAGTGGTAATATCTATAAATACAATATATGTATGTATGCAGTATATATCATTATATAGACACACACACTCATGCTCATGTATGGATTAGTTTAGTGAAACTTCTTCCAATGTAATACACATCATTTATAATCTGTATTGTTTTGTTTTTTTCTAATAGTTGATCTTTATATTTTTGGACAATGCTGGCAATATTGTTTATTCCATGCAATAGTGTTGGTTTATAACACACAAACATATGTTAATGGTCACAATATATTTGTTTTGTCTACCTAAAAAGTACTTTACAGAATGCAACTTCTACAGTAGTAATATGTAAGTATAATATATAATAATAAAATATGTGTTCCAATAATATATAAAAAAGTGTTAATGTGTAACTATATTGCCTTATACAGTACATGGCATAATAACCAGCTACGAATATTGCTTTACCTATTGTTAAGGTTTATGCGGCATGTGTTAAGTGGGATGATTGTTTCTAATCTCAATTTCCAAACATTTTTCTGATAACCTGAACATTATACATTTGGATGATGCTGGCAATAAATGTATATGGTTTATTCCAGGAACAGTGCTTGCCCTATTGTGTTTTTATAAAACATAAGGCAATGGTCACAACACAGGCATGTACTTCCAATAGCCAAATGTCAGTACCTTACAAATGACAACCACTTCAATGGTACAGTGAAATAAACACATAATCGCGACTATGTCAAGGCAATAATGGGAAAACAATGCTGTGTAAAGTAAAAACAGCAGGATTTATGCAATAGTTTTTCATAACTATTTTCTAACAATAAAAAAAAGAATTAACCTTCTGTTCATACAAACCTACTGAAATTCTGTAGGCCACATAACTATTCAAGTCATAATAGGAATAACAGACAATACATTTACAATGCTTTCTAAAAAAAATTGTAATTACAAAAACAAAACCTTAAAATATAAATTTACAACAATGAATAAAAAAAATGATTATACAAAATTGAGTGTATGCCAATGAAGAACTGGTCCTACACCTATTAAAAGTTGTGATACCGTGGGGCAAATTGAAAGGGCCGATCAAGGTAGGTTTGATGGAAGGTGCAGGCTGGAAGGGCAGACTTTAGGCATAGAAGGTGGGGATAGTAGTTACCATCTCAGCAGAGACTACAGCTACTACAATGGCAAGAAATGGTCTGTCCACTTCCGGTTGGGGCAAGAAAAAAGTGCATTGTGGTAAGGTGCTTGTTCAAGTGATCAGTCTAGGAACAACTCCTATACAGTTGCCAGCTCAACTTTTCTCACTGAGCCACCTTAGATGCTGGACAGCTCTCTGTCTGATTGTTAGACAACCTTGCCTCATGCCTTGCTTCTCATGAACCTTGAACTCTTTGCACCTCCCTTGAACTTTCTGATTAGAGCCACATCTGTGTATTTTCTGTTTGCCAGATTATTGTGCTCTCTCCAGCCAATATCCCACTCTTGTCACTCCTTCTGCCATCCATATGTTCACTACCATTCATTACCGACCTTTGGCTTGTTCCTTGACTACACTTCTGCTTGATCCCAACCTGCAACCACTTGTTACCGACCTTTGGCTTGTTTTCTGACAACACTTCAGCTTTATCCCTACCTGCTATATTTGCTACTAGACCTTGGCTTACTCACCTCCTAGTGGGGCAATCATGAGGACCATAACCTGGTACTAACACACAGCAAAACCCATCTCCACCATCAGGACCTCTGGTGAACACAGGTTAGTACATAGATCCCACACCTCAGATGAGCATGTGTCATTTGCCAGGAAGACTTGCTCCTTCACTTAACCAGCTGGTCAGTGGCAGCCTCTGCACTGCTATAGGTACTGGTCTCCAAATCTGACACCTGACTGTGATATAAGGATTTACTTTGTAATATGTTACAGAGTGTTGTCGTCTGGGAAAGCAGGAGTGTGAGCCTACGCCTCTGTGTAGATTACCACAAGCTAAACGCATGCACCTATCAGGATGCCTATCCATTGCCATGGGTGGCAGAGTTTCTGATGCCAAGCATGCCACTTTTCGACATTGGACTAAGCTAGTGGCTATTGGTCTGTAAGGGAGGAGGATTGGGCAAAAACAGCTTTCATCATTCCTCTTGTACTATACAAGTTTAATTGAGTGCCTTTTGGCCTAGCTAATGCTCCTAGTACTTTCCATAAACTCGTGGAATGATGTTTGGGGGATCTTAACTATGGGACAGTACTCTTTTATTTGAATAATATTATCTTTTCCAAAACCTTTGAAGACCATATCTGCCACCTTGACCAGGTCTTCACACGGTTAAAACAGTACGGGCCTAATTTTAAACCCAGCACCTGGGCCATGTTGTGGAGGCCTGGAGCAGAGACCCCTGATTTGGCTAAGATCCAGCCAGTGCAGGATTGGCCGGTCCCAAAAACAGTGATAAAACTGCAGTCTTTCCTGGCTTGTAGGATATTAACAGCATTTCATCCCCAAGTTCGCTCAGATTGCAGCGCCTCTTACGCTGTTGCTATATGGACAGTCCACTCAAGGCAAAATGTCTTCCATCCAATCTATGTGGCAAGTTGCTCTAGGGGAAGCTTTTGAAAACCCCAGGAACTGCTCTCCTTCTGGTATATGCTGACTATACAAAACCCTTCCATGTTTACACTGATGGTAGTTTTGGGGCTGTGCTTTCCCAAGAACAGGATGGAGTTGAGCATGTTATTGTTTATGCCAGTCCTAGTTGGTAACCAACAGAATATAACCCACATAATTACAGTTCCTGTATTATTTCCTGTAATATTTCATAGGAGGGCATGTGGACATTTATACTGACAATAACCCCCTGGCTTACCTGAAAACTGCCAAACTGTGAGAGGTAAAGCATAAAGCTACAGGATATACACCTTTCTTCTTGATGTTTGGACAGGTTGGATAAATGCCTATGGACTTTCTGTTAGAGACACATGAGCCTGTTTCCTCTCACCAACAAATGAATGAAGAGCACCGGAGACATTTGTAAAGGGCTAAGCAAGCAGTGTTGGAACAACACCACAGTTTATAGGATTGGGTTGCATTTTTCATGAAACCCCTGAGATGATGAGGTTAACCATCAAAAAGTCAAAATATGAGTGGGGCAAGAAGCTGGATCCTTGATGGGAACCTTGTCCCTATCATGCTGAAAAATAGCAAATGACAGAAACCTGGTTAGGAAAGAGAATAGCGCATGGAAAAGTTCCTGACAAGAAGGGTCAGAACAGGAACAACTCCTGCAGTGTGGGTACTACCCAGTGACCAGACTAGAAGCGTAAGGTTTCCTCAGCAAATACAGTGCTGCCTTGGTGCATCACAAACCGCTACCCCTCCAGCGGAAGCCGCCTCCGGTAATACAATCCAGAGCCTGTCAACACTGTAAGAATACAATTCTTGAATTGTCTTATATCAGTTCCCGTTGAGCAATCTTTTCAAAATAGATTTGAAAAATATCTGAGTTTTCCAAGGGTGACACCCAAGATAATTAAAGCAAGGGTGTCTCCAGCTTTCAATGAACTGCAGAGGTCTGCTGTTTTCTATGGTTGACCGATATGTGTCATGGAATGTGTCTTAATTAGGAATAATAGACACCCTGTTGGTTGATTCGGTCAGATTTGAGGCTGGATCAAGGGGAACAATATAAACATACTAAGGGAAATTCCGTATATATTGACTCAAATGTCAGTAGTGTAGGTGTTTATCAAGATGTATTCAGTCTCATATAGATGACAGTAATGCCCCGTACACACGGTCGGATTTTCCGACGGAAAATGTGTGATAGGACCTTGTTGTCGGAAATTCCAACCGTGTGTAGACTCCATCATACATTTTCCATCGGATTTTCCGACACACAAAGTTTGAGAGCAGGATATAAAACTTTCCGACAACAAAATCCGTTGTCGGAAATTCCGATCGTGTGTACACAAATCCGACGGACAAAGTGCCACGCATGCTCAGAATAAATAAAGAGATGAAAGCTATTGGCCACTGCCCCGTTTATAGTCCCGACTTATGTGTTTTACGTCACCGCGTTTAGAACGATCGGATTTTCCGACAACTTTGTGTGACCGTGTGTATGCAAGACAAGTTTGAGCCAACATCCGTCGGAAAAAATCCTAGGATTTTGTTGTCGGAATGTCCGAACAAAGTCAGACCGTGTGTACGGGGCATTAGACTGATATCACAGAAATAAAGGAATAATGAAATGGCAAAATAAGTGGCACTTTATTCCTAATTAAGGCACATTCCATGACACATATCGGTCAACAATAGAAAACAGCAGACCTCTGTAGTTCATTGAAAGCTGGAGACACTCTTGCTTCAATTATCTTGGGTGTGACCCTTGGGAAACTCAGATATTTTTCAAGTCTATTTTTCCCTCCAGGTTATCGGTACTAGTCTTGATATAATGGGGTTCATGAATAAACGCTTTTTAAATTGTGACAATATTGTTTTATTTCAGTGTGATTTTATTAGTAATTCATAAATTTTTTGCAAATTACATGAACACACCCAACCAGGGTAGGGATGTTCCCCCCTGATTGGAATATTGTTAATAATTTTGTACTTCACCAATAAAGCTTCTCTTAATTGATTCATATACCCTGGCTGATCTCCTTTGATTGTTTCTTAGGGTTACCTTTTAGCCCCCCGCCCCTTTTTTTCATGTTCTAAGCTGCACACTTTCTGGGAGATATACCGCCCTAAGGGCAAATCGGTAAGTTGGTTTACCTCTATGGTTCACTAACTAAAAATGCAGGATTCCTTCTTTGTTTTTTATAATAGACTCTGTCCCTAACCTGGTAGGAAGGCGCAGGCAGGCGTCTGCGGTCAGCATGGAGTTTGTACCTATCTTTAATGAACTTCTGGAAAACTGCTGGAGCGTTAAAAAGACGAAAGGGCATTACGAGATACTCATAATGACCTGACCTGGTATTAAACGCAGTTTTTCACTCATCGCCCTCCTTAATCCTGACAAGATTGTATGCCCCTCTCAAATCAAGCTTCGTGAAAACCGTTGCTCCCTTGAGGTGGTCAAATAACTCTGTGATCAACGGAATGGGATAGGCATTCTTAATCGTGAAATGACTGAGACCTCTATAATCGATACAAGGCCTCAGTTCACCACTCTGCTTCACAAAAAAAAAAGAAACCAGCACCAGCAGGAGACAAGGATTTGCGAATGAAACCTCGAGAAAGTGCGTCTGCAACATACTCCTCCATGGCCTTATCCTCCAAGACCGACAAAGGGTAAACCCAGCCACGAGGGGGTATGGCCCCAGGTTGAAGGTCAATTTTGCAATCATACGACTGGTCTGGAGGCAAAGTACTGGCTTGACCTTTGTCAAAGACATAGCTAAAATCGCGGTACTCCTCCGGCAGGGAGGAGAGTGAAGAGGTGCACAGGACCTTGGCTACCTTCTGGAAGCATCTCTCACTGCACTGTGGCGACCAGGATAGAACCTCAGCACGGAGCCAATCAAAAGAAGGGTTGTGCCTCTGTAACCAAGGATAACCAATAACCAGCGGAAACTTAGGTGAGGAAATAACTTGGAATTGGATTATCTCATGGTGAAGGGCCCCTATGGCCATGGACAACGGCACAGTCTCATGAGTCACATGGGCAGGCTGTAGCGGTCTCCCCTCAATGGCAAGTGGAGTGTCATGCAGCTGCAGTGGAATCTAGTGCTTCGATACAAAGGCAGCATCAATGAACAGGCCTGCAGCCCCAGAGTCGATTAGAGCCTGTATCTCGATGGATGACTAAGCCCAAGACAGGGTAACTGAAACCAGGGGCTTATCTTTCTGGGAAACTGGAGACAAAGCAACGCCACCTAAGGTCTGTCCATGACAGAACCTCAAGGTTCGGGCGTTCCCTGGACGGGTAGGACAAGATTTCAAGAAGTGACCAGCGTGGCCACAATAAAGGCACAATCTCTCCCTCCTCCTAAGGGCTCTCACATCCGCAGAGAGACGCATGAAGCCCAAGTGCATGGGTTCATCTTCACAGACCGACTCGGTACCAGGAGGCATGGGAGGTGAGGGAGGCAAGGGTGGGACTGCAAAGCTCGGAGACAAATGTACAGGAGGCTTGCGCCAGCGCTCCTTAAAAGAGAGTCTTTCTCTGAGTCTGGAGTCAATGAGGATGGCAAATGTGATCAACCTCTCCAGCTCAGTGGGTATATCTCAGGCTGCTATCTTATCCTTGATGTTATCCGAGAGACCATGAGAGAAGGCAGACACGAGGGCCTCATTGTTCAAAGCAACCTCTGCTGCCAGAGTACGGAATTCAATGGCGTAATCTGCAACAGTTCTCGTACTCTGTTTGATGGACATAAGGCTCTTGGCAGCAGAAGTGGAGTGTGCAGGAACGTCAAATACCCTTTTGTTGTGGGTAACTCAGGACCACAGGTTTTTGCGTCTCCCATAGAGGGTTTGTCCAGGCCAAAGCTCTCTCAGAAAGCAAAGATATCACGAAACCTACTTTGCTTCTGTCCATGGAAAACGCCTGGGGCAGCATCTCAAAGTATATCTCAACCTGGTTGAAAAACCCTCTGCATTGAACTGGATCACCCCCAAAACACTGGGGAAGCGGAGCGGAACCATACATACCTCTTATAGAGGTAATACTCGAGGCGGGTGCCTGCACAGAGACTGGAGCAGCAGCAGGGACAGCCTGCAACACAGGTTGTACCGGAGCAACCATAGTGGAGGATTCCAGGTGAGCTGTGTGACTCAGGAGCGTTTGTAATGCCAAGGCAAACTGATCCATGTGGTGATCCTGGTCGGCCAATCTGGAAAAAATATTACCAACAAGTGGACTGACAGCATCTTCTGAATTCATGGCCTTCGCCTACTGTCAGAAACCATGAATCAGACCGAGACAGAAGTACAGTTAATCACACTTGTTTAAAATTAATAATAAGGTAAACAGAGTAAGCGTAGTCAATACATAGCCAAAGTTCAGTAACCAGATCGGGTAGTCAGCCAATGCCAATGTCAGAGAGCCAGAGGTAAACCTAATAGTACAGCAAGCAGGATCAGGAGCCAGAAGGGACATCAGCTGAGCAAGTCTTCTACAGGAACGCAGGAGAAAGTTTCTGAGATGTGACCAAAGGCGAAGGCAGAGATGAAGTCAGCTGGATGGCTTTAAGTAGCCAGGACTGATGAGCAGATCTTCAACAGCTGAGTCACTGTGGAGAGAAAGGTGCTGGCAATTAGCCAACAGCTGAGCGGCCAGCTCAAAGAAGGAAGGGCTGAGTCCAGCCCTGACACTTACAATGTTTATGCAATCAATATTTTGCTGGCTTTTTCCGTGAATAAAACACACTGTAGTGTTTATTTATTGATAAGAAGCTGCCTTGTATCGGCCCTTTCCAAAATGTAGCCTAGTGAAAGTGCTTAAATACTGTGTGTGAAGTCACTATAATATTTTGCTGTCTTTTTTATTGAAATATATGTACTCTAATGTTGTTTTTTCATTAAAGCTGACTGTTGCCTGTCCTTTCAAAATACAACCTAGTAAAAGTGCTAAAATACTGTGCATGCAGCCAATACAATATTTTGCTGTTTTTTTTTAAGCAAACTTTGGGCAAAACATGAACCTCCCCCCACCCCTCCTCTAATTGATCGCTTGCATGAAAAATAAATTGTAAATGCCTTACATAATAAGATGGTCATGTGACACTCCAGTGTCGAGTCTGAGTCTTATTTGCTGTTCACTTTACATGAGACATGGTTTAATGTTGGCTATCCACATCTCTTCCTATTGGTTGTCCATTGGCAGAGTTCTCTCAGATTCCAGAAGAGAAGTGACGTCAATGCACGGGATTGTCAGGGACAGTACCACTGGATTAGCTGACCCAGCACACAGCAAGAAGTGATAGAGGATGTAACCACTGTTTGGCTCTGGACAAGATGGGCAGTAAGAATGTACATTTTAGCGCATCTAAGATCTATTGTTTTGTTTAATAATGAGCTGAAATGTAGATCAAAAATGTTTGATTGTTTTATTGGTCTTAACATGCCAATTCATTTCTTGGAGAATCATACACTCTATAAATCAGAATTTTATAGATTCCTGAATAGGGCAATACTCTGTTAATCTAAGTTGCTGATTCTCTCACTGTTACTTATATTTTAAAATTTGATGGGGGAAAGCAAGGATTGTGTAACTAGGAGAATAGGAAATCTGCAATGGTAGCCTCTATGTCTCTCTTAGGAAAGGTTTCCTTTACCTGAACTAGCCTATTCCAAAAACATACAGGAATGCAGAGAAGACTGTGTGGATAAGGTGGTGGAATTTATTCATTCATTTATACGGGAAGTATAGTAGCTTCTTTTAGAGTTCCAAAGCAAACTGAGCATGATGTCCATTTGTAAAGCACATCCCTGTGTGTTTTTTTAAGCAGTAGTATGGCCCCAGTAAGGTAATGCTGCTGCTTTATAAAAGGGGGTCTAAATGTTCTACCTGCACCTTGAGTCTACAGTTCCCTAACTCAATGTGTTTTCCCTTTCACTCACGTGGGTTGATTTACCAAAACTGGAGAGTGCAAAATCTGGTGCAGCTCTGCATGGAAACCAATCAGCTTCCAGCTTTACTGTCAAAGCTTAACTGAACAAGATGAAGTTAGAAGCTGATTGGCTATTATGCACAGCTGCACCTGATTTTGCACTTTTCAGCTTTAGTAAATCAACCCCACTGTGTGTGAATATTGCACCTGCCTACCTATGAGTAATGCAAGGGCCTGTTGGTGTTATTTTTATCATTATCTTAGGGCACACATGTAACTCCTTTTAAGACTTCAGTGGTATAAGAATTTGAATTAAATGGTTCCCATGGGCTCTTCTTTAGTTGCTGTGTACATCCTAGCATTATTTTGCATCAGAATACCCCAGGAAATGTTTTACGATCCCTTTCTATGGGATAAAGTGCTGTACATTGCAAATACAGTTAGGTCCCTATATATTTGGACACAGACACAATTTTCATACTTTTGGCTCTGTATGCCACCAGAATAAAATTAAAATGAAACAATCCAAATGAATTTAAAGTGCAGACTTTCAGCTTTAATTCAAGGGGTTGAAAATAAATATCAAGTACAAATTTTAGGAACTGCAACCATTTTTATACACAGTCCTCCCATTGTCAGGGGCTCAATGTAATTGGACAAATGAATATGATCATAAATAAAATGTACATTTTAATATTGTGTTGAGAATCCTTTACTGGCAATGACTGCCTGAGTCTGGAACCCATCAACATTAACAAAGACTGGGTTTCCTCCATTCTGATGCTTTGCCAGGATCTAACTGCAGCTGTCTTCAAATGTTCTTTGTTGGTCTTTCTGCCTTTAGTTTTGCCTTCAGCAAGTGAAATGCATGCTCAATTGGGTTGAGATCAGGGGACTGACTCGGCCATTGCAGAATATTCCATTTCTTTTCCTTCAAAAGTTCCTAGGTTGCTTTTGCAGTGTGTTTTGGATCATTGTCCATCTGTACTGTGAAGCGCCGTCCAATCAGTTTGGTGCATTTGGCTGAATCTGGGCTGACAGTATATCTCTAAACATTGCAGAATTCATCCGGCTGCTCTGTCTTCTGTCACATCATCAATAAACACCAATGACCCAGTGCCACTGGAAGCCATGCATGCTCATGCCATCACACTGCCTCCACCATGTTTTACAGATGACGTTGTGTGCTTTGGATCATGAGCTGTTCTAAGCCTTCTCTACACATCTTAGTTTCATCCGTCCAAAGAATGCTTTTCCAGAACTGGCCTGGCTAGTTTAGATGTTTTTTGGCAAAGTCTTATTTGGCTTTTATATTCTTCAGGCTTATGAATGGTTTGCACCTTGTGGGGAACCCTCTGTATTTGCTCTTGTGAAGTTTGTAGACTTTGACAATGATACGCTTACCTCCTGGAGAATGTCCTTCACTTGCCTGGATGTTGTGAATGGGTTTTTAATTACCATAGAGAGGATTCTGCAATCGTTCACCACTGTTGTCTTCCGTGGATGTCCAGGCTTTTTTATGTTGCTGAGCTCACCAGTGCATTCTTCTTTCCTCAGAATATACCAAACTGTTGATTTGGCCACTCCGAATGTTGCTGCTATCTCTCTGATGGATTTGTTTCATTTTTCAAGCCTTAAAATGGCCTGTTTCACTTACTGTACATGGATAGCTCCTTTGAACGCAATATGTAGGTTCACAGCAATAGATTCCAAATGCAAATTCTACACTTAGAATAAACTCCAGACCTTTTACCTGCTTAATTGATAAAGAAATAATGAAGAAGTAGCCCACACCTGGCCATGAAACAGCTTTTGATTCAATTGTCCAAATATTTTTGGTCCCTTGAAAAAGGGAAGTTGGCTATTCTTAAGAGCTGCAAATCCTAAAGCCTTTCTTTCAATTTGGATGTACATACCCTCAAATTAAACCTGAGAGTGTGCACTTTCAGCCCATATCCATTTTATAACTATAGCTTGAATATGTTTTTGTAAATCCCTGAAAAAACTAAAATTGTTGCCAAATATATATGGACCTACTAAAATGTAACATGGTTGTAAACCATAGTAATACTAAACACCTTTTTTGAATAGTTACATTTAAGTCTTTAATGAATCCATGTTTAGATTTAACCAGTTCCGGACCGCCCACCGCACATTTACTGCGGCAGGGAGGCCCAGCTGTGCGAAACAACGTACCTGGAAGTTGTGGCTTCTTCCAGGTCTGGGGCATGTGTGCACCACCGGCGACACGCTACCGCTGTAATTGGACACAGAGATGTCTGCTGAGACCTGCCGATCATTGACAGGAAAGGCAGAACGGCGGTCTGCCTATGTAAAGAAGGCAGGCCGCCATTCTGTCAGAGAGGAAGATGGAGATCTTGTGTTTCTGCTAAGCAGGAACACAGATCTCTCTCTTCCTCCAGTTAAGCCATCTCCCACAGTTAGAAAGCACTCCCTAGGAGCACACTTAACCCTTTGATCACCGCTGATGTTAACCCTTCCCTGCCAGTGTCATTAGCACAGTGAGAGTGCATTTTTTTAGCACTGATCACTGTATTCGTGTCACTGGTCCCCAAAAAGTGTCACTTAGCGTCTATCACCTATTAGAATCTATCACCTATTTGTCCACCGCAATGTTGCAGTCCTGCTAAAAATCGCTGATCGCCACCATTACTAGTAAAAATGAAAAAATAAAAATGCCATAAAAATATCCCATAGTTTGTAGATGTGATAACAAATCTTGCGCAAATCAATCAATGTACGGTTATTGAGGTTTTTTTTTAGCAAAAATATGTAGCAGAATACATATTGGCCTAAATTTATGAAGAAATTTGATTTTTTTATTGGGTACGTTTTATAGCAGAAAGTAAAAAATATTGGTATTTATTTGTTTATAGCGCAAAAAATAAAAAACGCAGAGGTGATCAAATACCACCAAAAGAAAGCTCTATTTGTGGGAAAAAAGGACCTACATTTTGTTTTGGTACAGCAGTGCATGAGCGCGCAATTTTCAGTCAAAGCAACACAGTGCCGTATCGCAAAAAATAACCTGGTCATGAAGGGGGTGAAACCTTCTGGGGCTGAAGTGGTTTAAAAAAAACAACATGCCTCTTATACATTTTTTGGCTGCTTAAGTAAAGGTCACGTGATCACTGTTGATTCCAGAGTGATTCACGGACCTGCTAGTGGGCATTTATAGAGTGTCTGAAAGCGGCTTTCCCTCTAGCAGCTCCTCCTCTCCTCTGTGATGTCAGACGCATCTGTCCTGCTCTATACATGCCCACCAGCAGGTCAGTGAATAGCTTGGGCATAAATAGTGATCACGTGACCTGCTGTTGGGCATGTATGTCTACTAGGGATGAGCCGAACACCCCCAGTTCGGTTTCTTAGCAGAACATGCAAACAGGCAAAAAATTTGTGTGAACATGTGAACACCGTCAAAGTCTATGGGACGCGAACGTGAAAAATCAAAAGTGCTAATTTTAAAGACTTATATGCAAGTTATTGCCATTAAAAAGTGTTTGGGGACCTGGGTCCTGCCCCAGGGGACATGTATCAATGCAAAAAAAAGTTTTTAAAAACGGCCATTTTTTCAGGAGCAGTGATTTTAATAAAGCTTAAAGTTAAATAATGAAAATGAAATATTCCTTTAAATATCGTGCCTGGGGTGTCCTTAGTATGCCTGTAAAGTAGCGCATCTTTCCCATGTTTATAACAGTGCCACAGCAAAATGACATTTCTAAAGGAAAAAATGTCATTTAAAACTGCTCACGGCTGTAATGTATTGTGGGATCCCGGCAATATAGATACCAAAATATAGATAGCAAAATACCAAAAATACCAAAAAAAATGGTGTGGATGTCCCCCCCAAAATCCATACCAGGCCCTTCAGGTCTAGTATGGGTATTAAGGAGAATCCCCGCCCCAGAATGTTTTTAAAAATGGTGTGGGGGCCCCCAGGCCCTATATACTCTGAACAGCACTACATATACTATACGGCCTGCCCTATATACTCTGTATAAAATTGGCCTTAGGTGTTGATGGTGCCAGAACACTGTAAGCCCCCACAGTTACTCTTGTTGGGTGCAGGAACGGGCCCTGCTGTGAAATATTATATCAAGAATTGTAATTACATGCCCCTGTTAAACAAGTACAGAAAAATTAGGCTTTTGATTTTGGTGGTGCCAGAACACTGTAAGCCCTCACAGTTACTCTTGTTGGACACAGGAACAGGCCCTGCTGTGAAATATTATATCAAGAATTGTAATTACATGCCCCTGTTAAACAGGGGCAGAAAAATTGGGCCTTGGGTGGTGGTGGTAGTGCCACATCACTGTAACCCCTCACAGATACTCTTGTTGGGAGCAGGAACAGGCCCTGCTTGATAGCTGCTGATCCAAAACTGATTCATTTTTATGAGTGTGAGCCTATCAACGGAGTCTGTGGACAGGTGCACTCTTTGATCCATTACAAACCCTCCAGCAGCACTGAATGTGCATTCAGAAAGCATGCTGGATGCAGGACAGACCAGTAGCTCAATTGCATATTGAGCAAGTTCTGGCCAGTGCTCCATCCTTAAGACCCAGTAACCCAGTGGATGCTCTGTTGGAAAGGTCTCCATGTCTGTTCTTGCCCCCAGATGCTAGAGGCATCGGTCAGATTTCCACCTTCTCCACCGCTCTTCCTCTGACTGAACAAAGCCTCAGCAACACATTGTCCAGCACCAGGAAATGGTAACCTCCCAGGGTCTGGAAATGCGTTGCACAAACCTTTCTTCAAGGCCTCCTGAAGATGTTTCATCCTCTGCTCCCTCTGCGAAGGCAGGATGAGTTCTGCAATCTTACCCTTGTAACGTGGATCAAGAAGGGTTGCCAGCCAGTAATGATAACTCTGTTAGATACCATGAATCCTAGGGTCCTTTCGTAGGCTTTATAGAATCAGCGATGCCATGCAGTGTAAGTTTGCAGAGGCATTTGATTCTGAGTCCTCTGAGTCACTAAAGATCACATGATTAGTAACTACCTCTTCCCAGCCACGTACAACTCCTTGGGTTTCTGGGGACTGAAAACCATCCCTTGAAGACTGCTGCTGAGTGTTATCATCTACATCCATGCTGACTCAATCCTCCTACTCTTCTTCCTGTTTGTTTGGCGGGCCCGCAGGAATGCTATCTGGATAAAGGGGGCCTTAAGAGGAAAGGAAGCCCTCCTCTTCCTCCCGCTGTTCTGCCTCAAGTGCCCTGTCCATGATTCCAGGAAGCGTGTGCTCCAGCAGGAAGACTAGAGGGACAGTGTCACTGATGCATGCATTGTCGCTTCTCACCATCCTTGTGGCCTCCTCAAATGGTGACAGGACAGTGCATGCATCCTTGATCAGTAGCCACTGGCGTGGTGAAAAGAAGCCAAGCTCCCCTGACCCTATCCTGGTACTATACTCACACAGGTACTCATTGATGGTCCTCTGCTGCATGTGCAGCCGCTGCAGCATTGCCAACATTGAGTTCCACCTGGTGGGCATATCACAAATGAGGCAGTTCGTGGGCAGGTTGCATTCCCTTTAAATTTCAGCCAGGTGAGCACTGGCATTGTATGACTAAACGTTTACGGAGCACCGCTGGTTCAGAGGGCAAATGTGCAAAAGAGGCCATAGAGGAAGAAGAAGAGGAGGGGGTGGTGGAGAGAGCTGTGGCAGAATCACCACTAGCATTTTGGAGGCATGGTGGCAGAACAAGCGACAATAACACTGAACCCTGTCCTGCATCCTTTCCAGCTGCCAGCAGAGTTACCCAGTGCGCCATGAAGGAAGGGTAACGTCCCTGCCCATGCCTGCTGGACCATGAGTCAGCAGTAATTTGAACCTCACTGCTGACTGCCCTGTCCAATGAGACCAAAACATTGCCTTTCACATGCCAGTAGAGAGCCGGAATGGCCTTCCGTGAAAAGAAATGGCTCTTTGGAACTTGCCACTGAGGTACAGTACTGTCACAGTCTCTACCGTGCCCTGCAGATGGCCAGGCGTGGTCATTCCCCAAGCGGCTCAAGGAGGAGTTGAATTCATGACTACCTGTTTAGTGCTCCTGTTGCTTTGCCTCTGAGCCACTCCTCAGTTCTTAATTCTGCCTGCTTTCCAGCCAAGCCTATTTCTGTAGGAAGTACTGAGGGATTTTCTCTGGATCTTTCCTTGCAATCAGTACCTCTCACTCCTGGATCAGCTGAGGCAGGTTACCTAATCAGCTGGGTATAAAACACTGCCTCACTGTGAGGGTTTTGTCAGTTCATTGTTTCCTGTTTTTCCTAAGGTTCCAGCATTCCTGTTTTCCAGCATTCCTGTGTTCTAGTTACAGTGTTCCAAGACTGACTCCGGCTTCTGACCCTGGCTCTGCTTATTGTTTATTCTGTCTTCTGGAATCCCTGACTACGGCTTTAACTCAACTATCCCTTGGCTATTCCTGTCAAGCCCCCGTGCACAGATTCACAGCCCAGGTAGCTTATCTCTTTGTTACCGTGGGCTGTGTGTATTTGCAAGGGTGAGCATACATCTCTGCGCCATGGACTCCAACCTAGGTAAGCCCTTACATAATGAACTGACCAACGTGGAGTCCGCAGAAATGTACAGGATGCTCATCTCTCTTGCTCTGCAAGTCTCCAGCCTGGGCCAGACCATTGCTGAGTTGCAGCAAGAAGTCCGCTTGTTTAAAGGCACAGTACGCCCAACCCTGGAACCTGCATGTCCGGATCCGTTTGTTGTGATGCCTGAGAAGTTTGATGGGAATCGTGCATCATTCTTGAACTTTAGGATGGATTGAGAGCTGTTGTTCGCTCTTAAGCCTAGGACCTATGCCTCTGACTTTATAAAGGTTCGCGCATCCATCAACCTGCTCACTGGGCTAACCAAGATATGGGCTTTTCAGCTATTACAGGAGAGGAGTCCAGTCTTGGACAGCTGGGAGGCTTTCATGTTTGCTCTGGACTCTTATATTAGTTTCTAAGAAAACCAGTGTTCCCAAGTCTGCTCCTAGTTCAAGTGGCCTACGGGTACCCAGGGACAGGAATACCCAGTACAGTTACGACTCCAAGCCATCCCAGTCTGTGCCAAGTTATGAAGCCCTAACCCCTCAAAGCCTAGACGCTCATGAGGTTTTACCCACTCCTACCCTGGATGATGTGGAACCCATGGAGATCATGTCCATCTGGTCCAAGCTGTCTAAGGGAGAGAGAGAGCAGAGAAGAGGCTTTGGACTATTTCTATTGTGGAGTAAGAGGGTACCTTATCTCCCTCCGCCCAACTCGGCCAAAGTTTCAGCAAGTGGGTACTACTAGGTTACTTCCTGCCAACCCTGAATCAGTGCCTGCTACCCAGTCTGATGTTCCGGTACCTGCTGCCTGATGTGCCTGTGCCCATGTTCCAGCTAGAAGTTCCTGTGCTGGTGTCCACGCTACCTCCTGACTGTACGTATGCCTCGAATGGCACCATAGTCCGTAAGCAGGACCTGAAGATTTTTGAAAGAGCCTTGCGAGCGACGAAAATCTCCCCAACTGGAACTTCTAAAGCAAAGAAAGCCCAAAGGAAATAAGGCTGTTCTATGCTCTGAGGGCATTCCTAAAGGGAGGGAACTGTCACGGTCCCTACCGTGCCCTGCAGATGGCCAGGCGGGGTCACACTCCAAGTGGCTCAAGGAGGTATTGAACTCATGACTACCTGTTTAGTGCTCCTGTTGCTTTGCCTCTTAGCCACTCCTCAGTTCTTAATTCTGCCTGCTTTCCAGCCAAGCCGAGTTCTGTAGGAAGTACTGAGGGCTTTTCTCTGGATCTTTCCTTGCAATCAGTACCTCTCACTCCTGGATCAGCTGAGGCAGGTTACCTAATCAGCTGGGTATAAAACACTGCCTCACTCTGAGGGCTTTATCAGTTCATTGTTTCCTGTTTTGCCTAAGGTTCCAGAATCCCTGTGTTCCAGAATCCCTGTGTTCCAGAATCCCTGTGTTCCAGTATTCCTGTGTTCCAGTATTCCTGTGTTCCAGCATTCCTGTGTTCCAGCATTCCTGTGTTCCAGCATTCCTGTGTCCCAGCATTCCTGTGTCCCAGTATTCCTGTGTTCTAGTTACAGCATTCCAAGACTGACTCCGGCTTCTAAACCCTGGCTCTGCTTATCGTTTATTCTGTCTTCTGGAATCCCTGACTACGGCTTTACCTCGACTATCCCTTGGCTATTCCTGTCAAGCCCCAGTGCACAGATTCACAGCCCAGGTACCTTATCTCTTTGTTACCTTGGGCTGTGTGTATTTGCAAGGGTAGGTGTACATCTATGCACCATGGACTCCAACCTAGGTAAGCCCTTACAAGTACATTCCACAAATTCACGAAAGGGGGCAGAGTCTACCAGCTGAAAAGGCAGCAGTTGCAGTGCTAGCAAGTTGGCCAAGCTAGCATTTAGACACTGATCATGTGGATGGCTGGGACCGAATTTGTTTTTACAGTTCAGCAACAGGGGTAGGGGAATTTGCCTGGTAAAATCAATTGGTGGTGTACTGCTAGCAGATTGGCTGCAAGTACTTGGGACACCTATTGCTATACCTTCATTCCTCTCAGTGCAGGTTTTTGAGAGGACTGGAGGTATAGTAGGGTTGGAGATTCCAGATCAAGCAAGCAAGGAGAAGTCCGCCTTTTTTCTTTGATGTGGGTCTTTCACGTGCTGTTGCCAATGAACTGCATGTCAGGTCATCATATGTCTGGTCAAGCATGTGGTGCCCAAGCAGCTGCTGTTCTGGCCATGCTTGATCCGCTTCAGACATGGGTTGCAAACAGCAATGGTGCGATCTGCTGCACACGTGTCGAAAAAGGCCCACACCAAGGAACTTTTAAAAGTCAACGGGGAATCAGCAGCACCCTGCACCTGCAGCGCTCTGCAGTGTGATCCAATATGGTGGCTGCCCTTAAGCTGCCCCCTAGAGGACATCCTGCCTCATTGGAGTTGTGCCTCCTCCTCTCTTCTCTCTGGCACCCAAGTTCAGTCAGTGATCTCATCATCCCCTCCCTCCTCGTCACTGGAGCAAATTTGGCAGTATGCTGCAGCTGGGGGAACATGACTGCCAGTTTATTGTCCTTCTGTGGCACCCCTCTCTCTAGGCTCACATTACTCCCTTCCTCAACCTGGGAACCAACATCGGAGCCTTCAAATCGTTGCACATCCTCCAGCAGCATGTACCCGACACTGTGGTTGAATAATTCTGGAGACTCCTCCGTGCATGATGGTGGGGCCACGGAAGGAGTAACTGTGGACAAGGAGCCATTGGAATAGGCCACTTTGGCAGCTGCGTTGGAAGGCAAACTACTCTGAGCCAGGGTGACAGAGGATGAGGAGGATGAGGACGGCTTTGGTATCCACTCCAACAACTCTTCTGTATGTTGTGGCTCATTAACACGGCCAGCAGCAGAAAAAAAGGGCAAACGTGCCCCACGGCCACCTGCAGAGGATGCACCACCTCCATGACCACCACTGGTGACTGTAGACACAGAGGCTGCTTGCCCTCTTTTAGTGGCCTGTGAGCGTCCGCCTCTCCTTGGTGTCCTTCCTGACATGATGTATTTTTTGTTTTGCAACACCACACTACACTGTATTAGATACTGTGTACACCACATGCACTGTATTAGAAACTGTACAATGGCTGCAGTGTATTGTATACTGTGTACACCACCAGAAGTATAGTAGAAACTGTACATACTGTATTAGATACTGTATACACCAGCATAAGTGTAGCAGAAACTGTGCACACTGTATTAGATACTGTGTACACCGCCAGAAAAGTAGTAGAAACTGTACACACTGTATTAGATACTGTGTACACCATCTGCACTGTATTAAAAACTGCACTACAGCTGCACTGTATTGTCTACTGTGTACACCAACAGAAGTGAAGTAGAAACTGTACACACTGTATTAGATACTGTGTACACCACCTGAAGTGTATTAGAAACTGTGCACACTGTATTAGATACTGTGTACACCATCAGAAAAGTAGTAGAAACTGTACACACTGTATTAGATACTGTGTACACCGCCTGCACTGTATTAGAAACTGTACAATGGCTGCAGGGTATTGTATACTGTGTAAACCACCAGAAGTGTAGTAGAATCCGTACACACTGTATTAGATACTGTGTACACCACCAGAAAAGCAGTAGAAATTGTACTACTGCCTCACTGTATTGTATACCGTGTACACCACCAGGAGTGTAGTAGAAACTGCATACACTGTATTAGATACTGTGTACACCGCCTGCACTGTATTAGAAACTGTGCTACGGCTGGACTGTATTGTATACTGTGTACACCACCAGAAGTGTAGTAGAAACTGTACACACTGTATTAGATACTGTGTACGCCGCCTGAAGTGTATTAGAAACAGTACACCACAAAATGCACTGTAGATATAGGCTACACTGGATGCAGAGTATATATATATATATATATATATATATACTCTGCATCCAGTGTATATATATATATATATATATATATATATATATATATATATATATATATATATACACAGTGGGGACGGAAAGTATTCAGTCCCCCTTAAATTTTTCACTCTTTGTTATATTGCAGACATTTGCTAAAATCATTTAAGTTCATTTTTTTCCTCATTAATGTACACACAGCACCCCATATTGACAGAAATACATAGCATTGTTGACATTTTTGCAGATTTATTAAAAAAGAAAATCTGAAATATCACACGGTCCTAAGTATTCAGACCCTTTGCTGTGACACTCATATATTTAACTCAGGTGCTGTCCATTTCTTCTGATCATCCTTGAGATAGTTCTACACCTTCATTTGAGTCCAGCTGTGTTTGATTATACTGATTTGACTTGATTAGGAAAGCCACACACCTGTCTATATAAGACCTTACAGCTCACAGTGCATGTCAGAGCAAATGAGAATCATGAGAACAAAAGAACGGCCTGAAGAGCTCAGAGACAGAATTGTGGCAAGGCACAGATCTGGCCAAGGTTACAAAAAAAATTCTGCTGCACTTAAGGTTCCTAAGAGCACAGTGGCCTCTATAATCCTTAAATGGAAGAATTTTGGGACAACCAGAATCCTTCCTAGAGCTGGCCGTCCGGCCAAACTGAGCTATCGGGGGAGAAGAGACTTGGTGAGAGAGGTAAAGAAGAACCCAAAGATCACTGTGACTGAGCTCCAGAGATGCAGTCGGGAGATGGGAGAAAGTTGTAGAAAGTCAATCACTGCAGCCCTCTACCAGTCGGGGCTTTATGGCAGAGTGGCCCAACAGAAGCCTCTCCTCAGTGCAAGACACATGAAAGCCCACATGGAGTTTGCTAAAAAACACCTGAAGGACTCCAAGATGGTGAGAAATTAGATTCTCTGGTCTGATGAGACCAAGATAGAACTTTTTGGCCTTAATTCTAAGCAGTATGTGTGGAGAAAACCAGGCACTGCAGATGTAACAGGTGAAGTGAGTGACAGGAACCACCAGTGGACACTCCAGACGACAGAAAATAACTTAAAAATGACCGTGATCCCTCCACCGCACATGGATGGCCCCTCACCTGAGATAATCGACCTGAAACAGGTCATACAGCATGAATAGCACACAATAAGTAGACCGATCCAAAAGATGGTAGCTTCTTGTTCATAGTTCAGCACTCATCAAGTAGGGAGGAATGATGCATATGAAATATAAAAGTAGCAGACATAGTGCTCTCCGTGCACAATTTATTAAATTTTAAAAGAATAATATACACTTACAGAGACCGGCACTCAGATCCGAGTGCCGGCTAGGAAGCATGCGATCGTATCAGGCTGATGGCCATGGGTGACGTCATGCGCTCCTGGCCCCCGTACGGGTTACGTCCTGTGGGCGGGACTTCATTAGCGTGGGGCGGGATGCGCAATGACGCCCACTTTGTTTATATACAGTGCCATGGCGACGGCAACATACCAATCACAGTGCATATGCAGTAATCCAGGGGGAACATGAATCCAGCACGTCCCGCCAGCTGCACCTGAACTAATAATCAGCAGAACAATCAGCCTCCCCCGGAGTGAAGGTGTAATTAATACAATCAATCTATATACATATAATTCCCCAAATAAGAAATGTCAATAACTGCTCATATGTTTTTGAAAAATAAAAAGCTTGGAAGCAACCTCGAGATGTACAAGTCCTCATAGAGAATTGGCCAGCTTAATGCCTATTTCAAACAGGGAAAGATAGCAATTCACTTTTAAAATCGCATAAAGTCACAATAAAAAATCGCATAAAAAGGAAATATTAAAAAGAAAAGACATCAGACCGTGGGCATCACCTAGATACGATCACATATACATAATCAATTGCAATTGCAAGTATTACAAAAAAATAACCCAAATAAAAAAAAATAATAAAAAATAAATAAATAAATAAACAACATAAATAAAATTATCTATTAGAAATAAAACAGTTTAACACAAAATCAACATTCATTCCGGCTGGGGATAGGACCTTAGTCTCGTGGATCCAGAATGATTCTCTACGACTAAGTTGTCTGATGTAATGGCCACCCCTCCAGTGACGGGGAACCTTTTCTATCCCCCAAAACTTGAGGCATTTGGGGTCCCTATTGTGACAAAGGCGAAAATGCCTAGACACACTATGGGTTTTGACCCCCCGTTTAATGTTACTAAACCTTCAATTAGGTAACTTTTGTGTGTGGCATTTGAGACAAATTCCTTCCGCCTTTTGATATTTCTGCTGGCTTTCTTACAAGTGGCACATTTGCCACATGCATAGAAGCTCGATAGAAAACCAAACAACCTGTTGGTCCCTATTTTCGGTGGATCAATGACCCCTGGTGCTAACCGATCACGTAAAGACGGGGCCTTACGGTATACAAACCGTGGATGCTCAGGGAGAGCGGGCCCCAGAGTCCGATCACCTTTAAGGATGGGCCAATGTCTAGTTATTATTTGCTCAAGTTTTTTATACTGGATATTATAATCCAGTATAATACGATAGCTGGTGGCTATGTCTCCTGTTTCCGTGGGTTTAACCCTATCCGCCACTACAGTATTCCTGTCTGTTGACAATACTTTAGCAATTTCTGAGTCTACCAAAGCTTGCGTATACCCTTTTTTTCCTTGAACCTAGTTGCCAACACTTGTGACTGTAATAAAAAGTCATCATCAGAGGTGCAATTGCGATGCAAACGAATAAATTGGCCTCTTGGTATGTTGCAGAGCCAAGACTTGTGGTGACAACTAGTCAGTGGAATGTACGCATTCCTATCTGTTGCTTTAAAGTGATTTCTGGTCTGAAAGCCCACCTCCCCTTTAAAAATTTCAAGATTTAAAAATGTGATCTGTTGTTGGTCGATCGTCCATGTTAGCTCAATATTTTTGTTATTATCATTCAGCCTATCCATAAAGACTTGCAGACTCATTAGGTCACCTTCCGACACTATGATTAAATCATCAATGTATCGTCTGTAGCACGACAATTGTGACGGGGGGTCATGAAAAATAGTATCTTCCTCCCAGTGGGCCATAAAAAGATTGGCCACACTGGGAGCAAACCTGGCCCCCATAGCCACACCTCGCGTCTGCAGAAAATAATCCCCATTAAACCAAAAGTAATTGTTCAGCAAACAAAATTCTAAACTTTCTAATAAAAAGGAGATATGATCACTTGGGAGGTCGGTGGTTGCTAAAGCCCATTTAACAGAATCCAAGGCCTGCTTATGATCAATAATTGTATAAAGAGAACCAACGACTGCAGTTATCAGTATACTGGATGAAGTACATGGGAGGGTGGTTATGATTTGAAGAATTTGTTTGGTATTGCGTAGATATGCTCTGGTTTTAGTGACAAGTCTCTCGAGGTTACGGAATCAATTCCGTTCACAATCGGACGACCAGGTGGATGTTCAGGATTTTTATGTATTTTAGGTAAAATATAAATTATGGGGGTCCTACAATAGAATGGGTCCAAATAGGCCGCCTCTTTGGGGTTCAAAATTCCCTTACTTTTACCTTTCTCTATTAAACAGTGTAGATTGTTCTTGAAAGACAACATAGGATCACCCCTCAAGAGTTGATAGGTGTTCCGGTCATTCAATAATTTTTCCATTTCTGCCTGATAATATGCTTTACTGAGCACAACCAACCCTCCCCCTTATCCGCTGGCCGGATTAATATATCCTTCCTTTGCTCCAGGGAGGAGATACCTCTTTTGATGGCCTGTGAGTCCCTAGCCTTCATGATCTTAAGTAGATCAAGATCATGACAAACCATGTTCCTAAATACTTCCAAGTGCCTATTGTCGCTGCAAAGAAGATTGAAAACAGAACGATTCCGAAGGTTAGAATGCATAGAGGTAGTATCCAATGGGGGAGTGGTCCGTTGTACTGGATTAGAAAGAAAGTATTTTTTCATGTTTAAATTACAAATATATTTCTGTATACTGATATAAGCTTGAAATTTATTTAGATTGCGAATTGGAGCAAACTTCAAGCCTCTATCAAGGACTAATGTTTCATCAGTAGTAAGAGGGGTACCGCTCAGGTTAAAGATCCCAGTGCCTAATGGGGTCTTGGCCTTTTGGAATTGTCTTCCCCCCCTACACCCTCTCTATGTTTTCTTTTTAAACTGCCTTGATCTCTCCTTGGGTCTTGAAGACCTCTCCTTTGGTCCTGAGGACTCGCTTGGCCTGCAGGGTCTCTCACCCATATGGGAGTCCGCGGAGGTCCCCTCCAAGGGGTCCTCTCTTGGCCTAAAAAATGGTCCTGATTATATTGCTGATCCCCCTGGAGATTCTGTAAAAGGGCAAAATTATTAGAAGTATAAACAGGTGCCCCTTTGTGCGTAAAATTGCCTCTTCCCTGGGACTTGCCTCTTCCCCTAATGGGTACTGTTTGCCAAGTATGATTTTCTGTATATGGGGGACGGTAATCATAACTATTGGCCTGCGGGGCTGGATAGGGATGTTGATTCCTCCTACCCCGGCCTCGTTTATTAGTCCTAGGGGGACCATGTCCTCCCCTTCTAGGTGTATCACGCAAATTGGATACATTTTGAGATTGTTGAGATACGGATATAGGTACTTCATAATTAAAATATCCCTGAGGGACCAACAGGTTGTTTGGTTTTCTATCAGGCTTCTATGCATGTGGCAAATGTGCCACTTGTAAGAAAGCCAGAAGAAATATCTAAAGGCGGAAGGAATTTGTCTCAAATGCCACACACAAAAGTTACCTAATTGAAGGTTTAATTACCTGTTCGTCAGTGGGGGTGGTCTACATGCTGGAGTGCGATTGTGGCCTCCAGTATGTGGGCCGTACCTCAAGGGCATTACATGTGAGAGTTGGCGAACACATTAGTAACATTAAACGGGGGGTCAAAACCCATAGTGTGTCTAGGCATTTTCGCCTTTGTCACAATAGGGACCCCAAATGCCTCAAGTTTTGGGGGATAGAAAAGGTTCCCCGTCACTGGAGGGGTGGCCATTACATGAGACAACTTAGTCGTAGAGAATCATTCTGGATCTACGAGACTAAGGTCCTATCCCCAGCCGGAATGAATGTTGATTTTGATCTGAACTGTTTTATTTCTAATAGATAATTTTATTTATGTTGTTTATTTTTTTTATTTGGGTTATTTTTTTGTAATACTTGCAATTGCAATTGATTATGTATATGTGATCGTATCTAGGTGATGCCCGCGGTCTGATGTCTTTTCTTTTTAATATTTGTACATCTCGAGATTGCTTCCAAGCTTTTTATTTTTCAAAAACATATGAGCAGTTATTGACATTTCTTATTTGGGGAATTATATGTATATAGATTGATTGTATTAATTACTCATTACTTCACTCCGGGGGAGGCTGATTGTTCTGCTGATTATTAGTTCAGGTGCAGCTGGCGGGACGTGCTGGATTCATGTTCCCCCTGGATTACTGCATATGCACTGTGATTGGTATGTTGCCGTCGCCATGGCACTGTATATAAACAAAGTGGGCTGTCATTGCACATCCCGCCCTGCGCTGATGAAGTCCCGCCCACAGGACGTAACGCGTACGGGGGCCAGGAGCGCATGACGTCACCCGCGGCCATCAGCCTAATACGATCGCACGCTTCCCAGCTGGCACTCAGATCTGAGTGCCGGTCTCTGTAAGTGTATATTATTCTTTTAAAATTTAATAAATTGTGTACGGAGAGCACTATGTCTGCTACTTTTATATTTCATATGCATCATTCCTCCCTACTTGATGAGTGCTGAACTATGAACAAGAAGCTACCATCTTTTGGATCGGTCTACTTATTGTGTGCTATTCATGCTGTATGACCTGTTTCAGGTCGATTATCTCAGGTGAGGGGCCATCCATGTGCGGTGGAGGGATCACGGTCATTTTTAAGTTATTTTCTGTCGTCTGGAGTGTCCACTGGTGGTTCCTGTCACTCACTTCACCTGTTACATCTGCTATATGATCTATAAGGACTTTTATATTTGCGCAGCACTACTTCCTATTTTATGTCTTAGAGGTGTTGTTGAATTTGCCTTAGTGTCTGCTTGCATTTATTATTTATGTAATGTACGTTGGTTAGTCAGCGCTGAATTTATCTATACTAGTTTACTGCTCATCACCTGTCCAATACAGTCCTAATAGTGAAGCATGGTGGTGGCAGCATCATGCTGTGGGGGTGTTTTTCAGCTGCAGGGACAGGACGACTGGTTGCAATCGAGGGAAAGATGAATGCGGCCAAGTACAGGGATATCCTGGACAAAAACTTTCTCCAGAGTGCTCAAGACCACAGACTGGGCCGAAGGTTAACCTTCCAACAAGACAATGACACTAATCACACAGCTAAAATAATGAAGGAGTGGCTTTACAACAACTCTGTGACGGTTCTTGAATGGTGCAGCCAGAGCCTTGACTTAATCCCAATTGAGCATCTCTGGAGAGACCTAAAAATGGCTGTCCACCAACGTTTACCATCCAACCTGACAGAAATGGAGAGGATCTGCAAGGAGGAATGGCAGAGGATCCCCAAATCCAGGTGTGAAAAACTTGTTGCATCTTTCCCAAAAAGACTCATGGCTGTATTAGATCAAAAGGGTGCTTCTACTAAATACTGAGAAAAGGGTCTGAATACTTAGGACCATGTGATATTTCAGTTTTTCTTTTTTAATAAATCTGCAAAAATGTCAACAATTCTGTGTTTTTCTGTCAATATGAGGTGCTGTGTGTACATTAATGAGGAAAAAAAATTAACTTAAATGATTTTAGCAAATGGCTGCAATATAACAAAGAGTGAAGAATTTAAGGGGGTCTGAAAACTTTCTGTCCCCAAAGGAATAAATATAAATATACATATATATATATATATAAAATGAGTCTGTGTGTGTGTGTGTTTGTTTATATATATATATATATATACGAGACTCTGTGTGTGTGATATATATATATATATATATATATATATATATATATATATATATATATATGTATGTATAAATAAATGTACTTTAATTAAAATGTTTAATCTAAAAGCTGGCTGTTGTTGTTAAAATGCGGCCAAGTGCCTAAACAGACTCTACCTCGTATCGGCCCTTTCCAAAATGTAGCCTAGCGAAAGTGCTTAAATACTATGTATGAACTCACTACAGTATTTTGCTGCTTTCTCTGGTAAATAAATGAACTAATGCTGTTTTTTTCATAAAAGCTAACTGTTGTCTGTCCTCTCAAAATGCAACCTAGTAAAAGTGCTAAAATACTGTGCATGCAGTCAATATTTTGCTGTTTTTTTTTAAGCAAACTTAGGGCAAAACATTAACCTCCCACCACCCCTACTCTAACTGATCACTTGCATGTAAAAAAATCCCAAACAATGTGAAATTTAAAACAAATATTTGCAATAAGGAATTCAGAATGTTAGTTACAAAGGACGATTTTGTTTAAGCTATAAAAAAACAAGTACATGATAAAGTGCCAGTTTTCCAATGGATTAGGGTTGTGCTTTAACACATAGACAGGCAGGAAATATTTTAAAAAACACAAGACATAAGATAGAATGTTTCATAGAACCCTTTTGAATGCATTATGCAATTTATATGGACATCAAGCATTCAAGAAAAAATAAACTTATCTGGCTTTCTTCTAATGTAAAAAGTCAATAAATGATAAGACTAAATGGCATTCAACAATATAATTCTTTAGGGACACTTTCATTGTTTGAGAGATGCGAAGAATACAATAAGAGCTGCACAAATGAATTCAGCCTGGTAAATACTTTGTGAAAGACAGGATCCTAAAGAAAGATAGACACAGTCTAAAAAATCTTTTAATATATAGATGGCAAGAAGATAAACTTTGAGCATGTAAGCCCCATAAATAATGACAACACTGAGCTGGTGTCAGGGCACAAAGAGAATACAAATGTATTCAAAGTATTTTTTTAACTTTGTATACAAAGGAACATGCAGGGTTGGTGCAAGGACTTTTGACACTCTAGGCGAAACCTAACCCCCCCATTAGCTCCACCCCTGACTCCACCCTCTTTACCCTGCCCATGTGTACAGTGGAGATTTTTGTGGCGCCTCTCCAACTATTTCTTCAGCCGTGGTCCGCAGGCCCCTACATGCGCCTCTGTACCTGGCCTGAAAACAAATAGTGGCGGCACTGGCTTGCTTCCTCATGCCAGCCGCGGTCTGAAGGTATATAGACAGGCTAGGGTAGTATACAGACAGGCTAGGGTAGTATATACACAGGCTAGGGCAGTCTATACACAGGCTATGGTAGTATACATACAGGCTAGGTTAGTATATACACAGGCTAGGGTAGTTTATACACAGACTAGGGTAGTATACAGACAGGCTAGGGCAGTATACAGACAGGCTAGGGTAGTAGATATACAGGCTAGGGCAGTATACAGACAGGCAAGGGTAGTATATACATAGGCTAGGGCAGTATTCATACATGCTAGGGCAGTATACAGACAGGCTAGGGTAGTATATACACAGGCTAGGGTAGTATACAGACAGGCTAGGGCAGTATATACACAGGCTAGGCTGTATACAGACAGGCAAGGGTAGTATATACACAGGCTAGGGCAGTAAAAAGACAGGCTAGGGCAGTATACAGACCGGCTAGAGTAGTATATACACAGGCAAGGGCAGTATACAGACAGGCTAGGGTAGTATATACACAGGCTAGGGCAGTATATACACAGGTTAGGGTAGTATACAGACAGGCTAGGGTAGTATATACACAGGCTAGGGCAGTATACAGACAGGCTAGGGTAGTATATACACAGGCAAGGGCAGTATACACACAAGCTAAGGCAGTATATACACAGGCTAGGGTAGTATACAGACAGGCTAGGGTAATATACACACAAGGGAGGGCAGTATACACACAGACTATAGTAGTATACAGACAGGCTAGGGTAGTATACAGACAGGCTAGGGTAGTATACACACAAGCTAGGGCAGTATATACACAGGCTAGGGTAGTATACAGACAGGCTAGGGTAGGATAAAGACAGGCTAGGGCAGTAAACAGACAGGCTAGGGTAATTTATACAACTCACTTTATCTGCATGCAGTGGACCAGGTCCTGCAGGGACACCTGTGCCAACTTTAGGCCGTTGGGGTCTCCTCCAGCACCTCCCCTTCACAAGCAGCTGACATCTACTTCCTGCTTCAATGTAGGACAAAAGAACAGGGGAGATTGTGGGTTCACGATGATCACACACTGGACATTGTTACCCATCTCTCCAGCAGGGTTAGTTAAGCTTGGTGAGAGTGCCTGCAGCTTGGTTCCCTGAGTCTTGGAGCATGAAGCCGTGTGTGGTTCCAATCCCAGCAGCATGGTTGGCTGACTCACGCTACCACAGGAGGTCATACAATAGACAGGAGCAGGTCTTCTGCCTACAGCAGTCTGGTGCACTGTCAGACATCAAGGCTAGTGAACAAAAAAGAGCCAGGATCAGCGGACGGCCGGGAGAGTAGCGCCGGCCCCAGAAGCAGCTAAGCTGCCTTGGGCCCCAGAAATACGTGCGTCTCGTCAACACTCCCGACTGATGTGCGCTCTAGGCTGGCACCTACCTTGCCTATTGGTAGCGCCGGCCCTGGGAACATGATGGTGTTAATGTGAAGTTCAAATATACTAATAATACAAATATACAAATGCACTAAAGTGGGTACATTTTCATATAGTTCAAAATAATGAAATACAATAAATATTAAAAAGAAGCTGGATATACCCAAGAGTCTTCCAATAACTAAATATAGTTATTTCAAAATCATAATTTATAAGTTTTATAAACTCCTTATATTGGCATGCTACCACTGGTGCCAATGCAGTACCAATTCTCTATCATTATTATTATTATACGCGATTTATATAGCGTCAACAGTTTACGCAGCGCTTTACAATGTATAGGGGAGACAACACAATTACAGTACAGTTCAATACAAAAGGTACAGGAGGGCCCTGCTCGTAGAGCTTACATTCTAAAGGGAGGGGGTGGTGGTACAAAATGTAATAGCTGCAGAGAATGATTTGATGGGGGTGGCTCGGGGACAGTTGTTATGTGGGTGTGGGATAGGCATCCCTGAATAAATGAGTTTTCAGGGATCTCCTAAAGGTGGACAGGGTAGGGGCTGATCGGACATACTGCGGCAGGGAGTTCCAGAGGATGGGAGAGGCTCTGGAGAAGTCCTGAAGGCGAGCATGGGAGGAGGTAACAAGGGAGCTAGAGTGCAGGAGGTCCTGGGAGGAGCGGAGGGGATGATTCGGGCGATATCTGCAGATGAGCTTGGTGATGGAGCTGGGGGCAATGTTGTGGATGGCCTTGTATGTTATGGTTAGCATTTTGAATTTTATACGGTGGGGTAGGGGAAGCCAGTGAAGAGATTGGCAGAGAGGGGCAGCAGTCATGGATCGATTAGTGAGGTGTATTAGTCTAGCAGCAGCATTCATAATAGACTGAAGGGGGTATAGCCTGCTTAAGGGTAGGCCATTAAGGAGAGAGTTGCAGTAGTAAAGGCGGGAAATAATCAAGGAGTAAATAAGTTGCTTTGTAGTGTCATTAGTCAGGAAGGGTCGAATTCTGGAGATGTTGTGGAGGTTAAGGCGGCAGGATTTAGCCAGTGATTGGATGTGGGGGCTGAAGGAGAGGTCAGAGTCAAGGAGTACTCCCAGGACCCTGGCATGTGTGGAGGGACCAATGGTTGTGTTGTTGGTTGATATTAATGGTGAAGCCACGGGGGGAGGGGGAGGACTGTGAAGCAGGAAATATAACAAGCTCAGTTTTAGAAAGATTAAGTTTGAGGAAGTGGTGTGACATCCATACCGATATTTCATTCAGTAAGTTTGAGATCCATGAGGAGATCGAGGGGGTGAGTTGAGGAGTGGAGAGATAGATCTGGGTGTCATCGACATAGAGGTGGTATTGGAAGCCATGGGAGGTTATCAACTGGCCCAGGGAAGAGGTATAGAGTGAGAATAGGAGAGGCCCAAGGACGGAGCCTTGGGGTACCCCAAAAGAGAGAGGAAGGGGAGCGGAGGAGATGGAGTTGTAAGTGACACTGAAAGTGCGCTGAGATAGATAGGAGGAGAACCAGGATAATGATATTAATAATCATAATAATAGAAATAATAATTCTCTACATCTGATTTACACAAATCAATAACAAAATTCCCTAACTAAAAATGCTTTTTTTAGAAAAATCATCCGTTACATACATTTTTGACAGATCAAAATTCAGCCGGTTCCTGCTGAACGTCCTAGGTTTTAAGCCTAGTAAAAAAAGCTGTGGCTATATTTTTCCTTTAAGCAGGGTGCCATTTTTATTCAAAATATGGCTTTACAAGTGACTTTTACTGGAACAATACTGTACTCACATAATATGCTATTATTTCCCTTTTCATACATGACAGATGTTTTATTTTATACCTGCCATTTGGCATTTGGTGGCATTGTTTAGTTTACTGTATGACATGTTTTCCACAACTGTATTCCACTAAAGTGGTTGTAAACCCTTACGTATACCCAGTGAAGTGACTGGTTTCGGCTGATACACAGAGATGAAACAAATCCTCCTACAGAAGTTGTACCTTTCTATCTGCAGTATTCTCTTCTCTACATCCCTTCAAAGTGCTGAATTTTAAAGCTTGTCTGTGGGTTAATCCGGTCTCTGAATTTTCCCAGGCATTTCTGGGCTCTGCCCTCCATCCTGTGTGGTATTTTCAGCCGTGGCATGCATAGGAAGGAGTTGAGAGGTCAAGCCTGAATTAGTAAACACCAGAAACATCTGGAGTGCATGCTAGAAAAGTCTGCCTGAGCCAGGAACTTTCCAATCTATGTGGACTCTAACCTTGGGGAAAGCATGCACCAGACAGCCTGGATCTAGCTAATTAGGAAGGAACTGTGATTGCGCTGTTGGATTTTATTGCCAAGATTTTCAGTAAAGTCTGATCAACTGTTTTTCATATGATCTGAAGTCATTACAAAAGGGGTACATGAAGGTACATGGCGTATATAGAAGAACAGAGCCTAGAAGCACATATGCCACAAAGAAAGGTTAACTCAGCAGAGGAGTTATCGAAAAGTGTGCAGTTTCTACAGGTAATCATGAATTGGTGAGAATGCAGATACAGGATAACTGAAGGGGTTAATTAGGTGCACGCATGAGATCCATGCCTAATGCACAGCAGGACCCCATTCTGTCACTGGGAGTGAGGTGGAAGAGTAATGCTAGACTGATGGAGCAGGACAAAGGCTCAGCGGTCTCCCCTCTAAATGCTAAATTTCGGAGGACAAGGTGTGCCGAAATGTGGGACAGAGCGCTTCACAGGATGGAGTTTCATGTGTTGCACAACTGCACAGGATGTACTGCTCACTTCTAAGCGGGGCCCTACCTTAATGTTGAATCCACATGACCGCAGCCCTACCAGGTCCCAGACATTAGTGAGCATATACACGAGAAGAGGTACTCTCCCAGTGCGAGAAATCCCTGCCCACAACTATCACATTTGTTTTACAAAATTCAAATACATCAATGTCATTCAATATCCAGATTTGAGCTTACCTCCCCCATAAAAGCAGATCATGTCATACATACTTAAAGCATAGGTTCACCTTTTTTTAACATTCTACAGGTTACACCCATATTCAGGGTGTACCATTTAATATATTACAGAAGCACCAGCCTCCACACCCCTCTGATCCCCCATTTTGACAGTGAGTGGGGGATCTTCTCCCACCACTCGTTGTCACAATCTAAAAAAACCGCCATTCATTGACAGTGTTCTGTGAATGTGAAAACGACAATTACCGACAGCCTTTGTGGCTGTCAGCATGTAGTTCTCAATGAACTACCAGGGCACAGTTGGGCACTCTAGGAAGTTCATTGAGCTTCATTCAGTAAATGCCTGCTGGTATCGAAGGTACGGTCAGACAGCTATACAGACAGACTGCAGGACAATGGCATGGCTCTCACGATCTGCTAATGGTGGGTGCAATGCTTTACAGGCTCTTAACATAACAGTATCAAACAGTATCTTCCCAGCAAGCGTGCCAGATACGGGGTCAAGATGTATAAGCTCTGTGACAGGGCCACAGGCTATATATGTAGTTTTATGGTTTACGAGGGAAAAGATAGTCACGTAGAGCTGGAGAACTGCCCAGACTACATAGGGAGCGCTGGTAAGATTTTGTGGGACTTGGTGTCACCCTTATTCGGAAAGGGATACGACTTGTACATGAACAATTATTACACGAGCGTGCCACTTTTTAGTCACCTTTTTGATTGTGGAATTGGCGCATGTGGCACCCTGCGATCTAATCGCCGGGGCTTCCCCCAACGGCTTGTAGAATCCCGACTTAGACGGGGGGAGAGAGCCTGCTTGAAGTGTAATAATTTGATAGCAGTGAAGTGGAGGGATTCACGGAATGTTTTTGTTCTGTCCTCGCTTCACGCAGACACGGCAGTCCAAATTCCTACGGCGACTGGGGTTGTGGAGAAACCCCTCTGTGTTCACGAATACAACCTTAACATGGGTGGGGTGGACCTCAACGACCAGTTGTTGGCGCCGTACCTAATTGCCCGTAAGGCCAGACACTGGTACAAAAAATTGTCTGTTTATTTATTATTATATTATTATTATTTATTTATTTATTTATTAATAAATAAATATTATTTATTTATTTATTATTATTATATTTATTTCAAATGGCTTTGCCCAATGCTTTTGTGCTATACTGTCAGAGAAGGTCTCAGAAGGGATCTGCTATTCTGCACTCTGGCGCCAATCGCCCTTGCTGGAACCTTCTGCTCGATGCTGTCCGATCTGCAGCTCCCAGTTCCTGAGTTCCTGTTTCCTGTTTGCTTCCTGTTTGCTTGTCTGATCTCCTTGTGACCCCGGCCTGTCTTTGGACTCCTCTCTGTCATCTGCCTGCACCTGTACCTCTGTACCTTGCTGACCGTTTGTTGCCAACTCTGCCTGTGACCGGACCTGCCCTCTCTGCTCCTGCTCTGCACCGGCTGCCTAGGCCCCTGCCTTCTAAGCACTTCCAGACCATTCGCATCAGGATCCTTACCTCCGCAAGTCACCCGCCAGGCTCTCTTACCACTCTGCTCTCCTGTGCCTTCTGTTTACACTACCAGGGGCTGGGAACCAGATACGTACGGGAGGCCTTCCCCTGCTATATCGGGTTCGTCAGTCAGGTACGTGAAAGTCTGACATACACAAAGGTTCAGAATGGACTGGATCCCTCCTTAAATTCCAGGAAGAGATCGTCAGAGCCCTTCTGTTTCCAGACGGTGCTCTTGCCCAACTTCCCAACGCAAATGTAGTGAGCCGGCTACATGAAAGGCATTTTCCTTTTGTCCTCCCTGGTACCCCAAAGAAGATGTCGTGTCTGCAGCAAATGTGGATTTACGCGTGACACTCGCTTTTATTGTCCCTCCTGTCCTGACCAACCTGGTCTCTGCATTGGTGAATGTTTCAAACGCTACCACACACTAGTTGAGTATTAACGTAGGGTACAGCACCACACAGTCATAGGAACACTAACACAGGGTCTTGGGGTCTCGAAAGATGTGATGCCATCACATTTTGAGAGGCCCTAATCTGCAACGTTCAGTTTGAAGTTTTTTTACAGTTTTTATAAAAGTGAAAAAAGTGGGAAAAAAAATAAAAAACACACTCAAAAACACAAAAAAAATAACTAAATAAGCCAGAAATAGTTGTGATTGTATTTTCTTCTCTCTCTTTCTATTGTTCTCTCTCTTATGTTCGCTCTCTACTGTCCGCTCTACTGTTCGCTCACTAATGTTCTATATCTATCGTTCTCTCTCTGTTTTATTTTTACTATGTTTTATTGTATTTTCTTTGCAGGTATGGTATGTTATACTGTAATGTTTGTTTTATTGTTAACCATCATTTGCTTAGCAGGTACGCAGATACGTCAGCTGCAGCACGGGTTTATTTATCTTGACAGCAACAGCGTTTGCTCCCACGATACATAAAGCCGTGGCTCCAGCTCTGTCAGAGGTGATTTAACCACCACAGTTAAAAAAAAGAGCATATGTGCTGAAGCATGGGGGCAGCAGGGGTGGAGGAGCGATTTGCTCCTAACTTTTGGGGTGGATGCCCCCATGCTTCAGCATATATTTTTTTAGGCACAGATTGCAATGTTTTATTTTTTCTATGTTTTTTTGTATTTGCTTTGCAGGTATGGTAAGTCTTACTGTTATACTGTAATGTTGCTTTGTTTTATTGTTAACCATCATTTGCTTAGCAGGTACATTATTCAACTGCAGCAGGGGTTTATTTATCTTGACAGCAACAGCTTTTGCTCCCACGATACATAAAGCCATGACTCCAGCGCTGTCGGAGGTGATTTCACCACCACAGTTAAAAAAAGAGCATATATCCTGAAGCATGGGGGCAGCAAGGGTGGAGGAGCGATTTGCTCCTAACTTTTGAGGTGGATGCCCCTATGCTTCGGCATATATTTTTTTAGGCACAGATTGCAATGTTTTATTTTTACTATGTTTTATTGTATTTGCTTTGCAGGTATGGTAAGTCTTACTGTTATACTGTAATGTTACTTTGTTTTATTGTTAACCATCATTTGCTTAGCAGGTATGCCATTCAGTTGCAGCACGGGTTTATTTATCTTGACAGCAACAGCGTTTGCTCCCACGATACATAAAGCCATGACTCCAGCACTGTCGGAGGTGATTTCACTACCACAGTTAAAAAAAGAGCATATATGCCGAAGCATGGGGGCAGCAGGGGTGGAGGAGCGATTTGCTCCCAACTTTTGGGGTGGATGCCCCCATGCTTCGGCATATATTTTTTAGGCCATTCACCTGCAGTACTGATTAATTTATCTTGACAGCAACATCGTTTGCTCCCAGGATATATAAATCAGTGACTCCATCGCTGTAGGAGGTGATTTCACCACCACAGTTAAAAACAAAATGGTGCATGTATGCCCATCATTAGAAGTGGGTGGATGAAGGGCGGTATTCTAATGGTGGGCATACCCACCGATCAATCTCTTTTTTTCGTTCAGCCCACAGGCTGCATGAAAAAAAGAACATTACAATGTATGTCCAACAAGGACCAGCAACGTACTGGTATGTTGCTGGACTTTGAGTGGTTATACCAGAATGATCATCTTGGTATCATTCTTTTCAGCCAGTGGTGGGCTTTCATATAAAAGAAATCCTAATGGCTAATTAGCCTCTAGACTGCTTTTATAAGCAGTGGGAGGGAACACCCCCCCCCCCCACCGCTTCCATGGTTTTCTCAGGCTCTCCTGTCCCAACAGGGAACCCGAGAATGCAGCCGGTGGTTCAGCCAGATGACCATAGAGCTGATCAGAGACCAGAACGGCTCCAATCATCTCTATGAAAAACCTGAAGCTACGAGCATTTCATGACTTAGGTTTCGCCGGATATAAACAGCGCCATTGGGAAATTGGCAAAGCATTTTATTACACCGATCTTGGTGTGGTCAGATGTTTTGAGGGCAGAGGAGAGATCTAGGGTCTAATAGACCCCAATTTTTTCAACAAAGAGTACCTGTCACTACCTATTGCTATCATAGGGGATATTTACATTCCCTGAGATAACAATAAAAATGATTAAAAAAAATGAAAGGAACAGTTTAAAAATATAATAAAAATGCAAAATAAATTATTTTTAAAAAAAAAAGCACCCCTATCCCCCCGTGCTCACGCGCAAAGGCGAACGCAAGCGTCGGCCTGGTGTCATATGTAAACAGCAATTGCACCATGCATGTAAGGTATCACCGTGAAGGTCAGATTGAGGGCAGTAATTTTAGCAGTAGACCTCTTCTGTAGATCTAAAATGGTAACCTGTAAAGGATTTTAAATGCTTTTAAAAATGTATGTAGTTTGTCACCGCTGCATGTGTGCACAATTTTAAAGCATGTCATGTTTGGTATCCATGTACTGAGTATAAGATCATCTTTTCTATTTCATCAAACATTTGGGCAATATAGTGTGTTTTAGTGCATTAAAATTGAAAAAAGTGTGTTTTTTCCAAAAAATTGCGTTTGAAAAATCGCTGCGCAAATACTTTGTGAAAAAAAATTTGCAACACCCACCATTTTTTTTTTTTACTTTAAGATTTTTATTGTATTGTACGAAAAGAGAAAAGAATACAGAAACATCGCCAATTGGGCATACCCTGGCGTTTTTATGCTTATATAAAAGGCAAAGAAGGTAAAAGCTTACTTAAATGTAGCCTCTATTGAGCTACCTCAAGATCAAAGGGTTAAGTAGACGGTTATATTACAGATACCTATGGTAGCATACAATAACCCTGTAACAGTGAGCTAGAGTACTGTGGGGGTGAACACTTGTGTGCAAAAAAAGTAATGGCATAAACAACGGGAACTGTAATGAGTTTCATAACAAGATGTCTGCAAGACTGTAGGAAGGAAAGGGAAGCTGGTGTGGGATCCAGCCCAGATAAAGGTAGAACTGCTACGACAATGGTGTACTTCTAGAGTCTGAGATCCAAGGTTTTCAGGTTCTATTAAAGCACTTAGTGGACATATTGGCCTTGGCATAGGAAAACTCCATCTGGAAGTGTAGGTTAATTAAGTGGATGGCATCTTTCAGTGCAGGTGGGTCTGTTGATTTCCACTTCTTTGCGATTTTCAATCTTGCTGCAATGAGGATGTATGTGACCAGCGTTTGCAAATGGGTAGGCCATGTGGGGATCGGGAGTCCTAGGAGTAGGTCAAGTGGGGACAGAGATTGTGATATACCACACAGAGGCTCAATCGGATTTTGCACCTTTCTCCAAAAATTTCTGACGAGGTGGCACTCCCACCATATGTGTGAAAGAGATCCAGTTTCATCACATCCCCTCCAGCATTTAGGGGAGGTGTTCGGGTATATTTTCACTAGCCTTTCTGGGGTAAAATACCATTTGTGAAAAAGCTTTTGTAGTGCTTCCCAGTGATTAATGCAGTGAGACAGGCGTAGGGGCAATGTGAGGGCTTTCGGCCACTGTAGATCTGTAGGTGGATGGTCCAACAGTGAGGACCAATATTGTGAGGAGGAAGACAGCTGGTCAGTATTTGGCTTGGTGAGCAGTTTGTACATTAAAGAGATTCCCTTGGTCTTGGGTGTAACCATATTGTAGAACTTGAGCAGAGGGAGTGAAACACAGTCCGAGGTTGACCAGCGTAGTTTTGATAGGCTAGTTCTAATCCGTAGGTAGAGAAAAAACGTGTTTGGTTAATCCAATCTTCTGTGTTAACTGCTCAAAGGAAAGCAAACCTGATGGTGAAAAAAGCATACCCAAGTAGGTGATGCCGGCTTTTGTCCATTCAGAGAGAGGTAAGTCTGGGGAGATAAGGCGTGGCGCCTCAGTGGGTATTGCTGTCAACGTGTCCATTGACATCCCTCCAGTAAGTTGCAGTATTGAGGTCCAGACTCTTGTGGAGGACGTGATGGTGCAACACCCACCATTTTAATCTGTAGGGCCTTTGCTTTAAAAAAAATATATAATGTTTGGGGGTTCAAAGTAATTTTCTTGCAAAAAAAAAAATATTTTTTCATGTAAACAAAATGTTTCAGATATGACTTTGTCTTCAAGTGGTTGAGAAAATTGAGTACTGTCCGTGATACTTTTTTTATTTGCACTAACATACAATTTTTCAGGACAAGCTTTCGGGGTATGTCCCCTTCTTCAAGGTCCAAGCAGTACTGATTCACAAATTTTTAAGCAGAATGTTAAAGAAGAAGAAAAAAAAAAAAAAGAGAAAACAAACACATACAAATCAATGGTAATAAAGATAGCAGCAGAGTTAGTGAGATAAGACTGAGGGAGAGCTAGGGGGGAATGCAGGGGGGGGGGGAATACTAATCACATAGCGGTCGTAAAACTTTAGCATAATGTGTAAGGAAACCAATATCTAAATTCAGGCCATTATTCTTCGTGTCAAAAAGAAGTTCAAACGTTTTCCTTTCCTGGATAGTTCTGAAATTCCTTTTAAGAACTAAGACATTGAGGTCTTCTATGGTGTGGTCCGATTGTGAGAAATGATGTCCCACAGGTGTGCATAAACTGTCTTCTTTATGTTCTTTGATGGTATGTCTGTGCAAATTCATCCTCGCTTGCAACTTCTGTCCTGTTTCACCAACATAAGATCCTTTGCTGCACCTTTTGTATTGGATGAGGTACACAACATTACTTGAGGTACAGCTGTAAGATCCCATGATATTGAAGGTCCCATTTGTGTGTGTAACACTTTTGGATAGATTTATCTGGTTGCATAGTTTGCAGCGTTTTTTATTGCAGGGTTTGCTACCATTATTTGTGACTTCATAATCAGAGTGAAGTTTCCTGCTGATTAGTTTGTGTCTGAGGTTGGGTGGTTGTCTGAAAGCCAATAATGGGGGTTGTTGGAATATTCCTTTCAGAGTTTCATCCTCTGTTATAATGGGTTGTAAATCTTTGATTATCTTTTTGATCCCTTCAAGTGCTGGGTTCTATGTGGTGACTAGAGGTACTCGGTTATTTGTTTTTTTCTCTGTGTATTGGAGGAGATTTTCTCTTCGGGTTTTCAAGGCTGTGTTTATGCTGTTGTTTATGGATTTGTCTTTGTAACCTTTCTTATGGAAGGAGTCTGCCAGTGTTCTGAGATGTTTATCTCTCTCTTCTGGTTCTGAACAGATTCGGTGGTATCTGATGGCCTGGCTGTGTATGATAGCCCGTTTGGGGGTGAAAACTGGAACTATGAAGATAGCTGCATCGGTCAGTCGGTTTTCTGTATATTGACGTGTGTAGCTTGTCATCCCTGATGTATACTGTAGTGTCCAGGAAGTTGACATGTGTGTTCGAATTGTCCATTTTTAGTTTGATAGATGGGTGAAAAGTGTTGATCAATGAAAAGAATTGGTTTAGATTTTCTTCACCTTCAGTCCATATCATGAATATATCATCAATATAGCGATAATATCTGTATGGCTTTTGTTGTATGCTGTTCAGAAATTTGTCCTCCAGGTCAGCCATAAATAAATTTGCATATTGGGGTGCCATTTTGCTTCCCATAGCAGTACCCATACACTGGAGATAGATGTCATTATTGAAAGTGAAGTAGTTGTGTGTAAGAATGAATTCAATGAGCCGTGTCACATCCTCAGCAGTGTATTTGTGGTCTGGTGAGGATGATAAGAATCTGTGACATGCCGCCAACCCATCCTTGTGAGGGATGTTACTGTACAGAGATTCTACATCCATAGTGACTAGAAGTGTATTAGGTGGTAATTGTTGTATATTGTTAAGCATGTTCAGAAAATCAGTGGTGTCTTGCAGGAAACTTGCAGTGTTCATGACTAAAGGTTTTAACATGTTTTCTACAAGGCCTGAGATATGTTCGGTAAGTGTATTCATACCAGTTATAATGGGTCTGCCTGGATTTCCTGGCTTGTGGATCTTGGGCAGCATGTAGAAGTCTCCAATTTCTGGATTATCCGGAATCGCATTGATGAGTTCTGAATGTAGGTGGCTTGGCATTGTCGCAATGAGACCTTTTAATTGCTGAGTAAAATCCTGGGTCGGATTATAATCCAGTTTTTTGTAGTAAGTAGTATTTGCCAGCTGCCTCTGGCCCTCTTGTATATATTTGTCTGTATCCATCACAACGACTGCTCCCCCTTTATCTGCTGGTTTGATGGTTATGGCCTGATTATTGCGCAGATCATGTACAGCTCTTCGCTCCAGTGGTGAAAGGTTGTATAATATTTTCTTTTGCCTGGTGGATATCAGGGATGTAACTCGCAGCCTGAAGCTGTCAATATAGGTATCCAGTTTGGGGTTGCGTCCTTGTGGAGGTGTGAAGTTGCTGTTCTTTTTCCTTTTGTAACCTCTTCAAGTGGTTAGAAGAGTGGGTGATGTGTGACATAAGCTTCTAAATGTTGTGCATAAAATGCTAGGACAGTTCAAAACCCCCACAAATGACCCCTTTTTGGAAAGTAGACACCCCAAGCTATTTGCTGATAGGCATGTTGAGTCCATGGAATATTTTATATTTTGTCACAAGTTTCGGGAAAAGTAGACTTTTGTTTTTTTTTTTGCACAAAGTTGTCACTAAATGAAATATTGTTGAAACATGGCATGGTTACATGTGGAATTACACCCACATATGAAGCAGCAGAATGTGTTTTGGGGTGTAATTCCACATATAACCATGCCGTGTTTCAACAATATATCATTTAGTGACAACTTTGTGTAAAAAAAAAAAAATTAATTTTCCTGAAACTTGTGGCAAAATATCAAAAATTCCATAGACACAACATGATTCTCAGCAAAAAGCTTTAAAGTGTCTTCTTTCCAAAATATGGGCATTTGGGAGGGTTTTGTGCAATTTTGACACTTCAGGGCCTCCAAAACTGTGATAGGTAGTGAGGAAGTTAAATCACCATTTTACACCATTTTACCATTTTAGAAGGCGGTGCTTGATTTTCGGGGTCCTGTACAGGGCTAGGCTCCCAAAAAGTCTCACACATGTGGTATCCTGTACTCAGAAGAAGCAGCTGAATGTATTTTGGGGTGTAATTTCACATATGCCCATGGCATGTTTGAGCAATAGATCATTCAGTGACAACTTTGTGCAAAAAAAAATTCATTTTCCCGCAACTTGTGGCAAAATATAAAATATTCCACAAACTCAACATGCCTTTCATCAAATAGCTTGGGGTGTCTATGTTCCAAAACGGGGTCATTTGGGGGTGTTTTGTGCTATCTTGGCATTTTATGGCCTTCAAAACTGTGATAGGTAGTGAGGAGTGAAATCAAAAATTTACACCCTTAGAAATCCTGAAGGCGGTAATTGGTTTTCGGGGTCCTGTATGCGGCTGGGCTCCCAAAAAGTCTCACACATGAGGTATCCCCATACTCAGGAGAAGCAGCAGAATGTATTTTGGGGTGTAATTCAGATTGTAAGCTCCTTGAGGGTAGGGACTGATGTGAATGTACAATGTATATGTAAAGCACTGTGTAAATTGACGGCGCTATATAAGTACCTGAAATAAATAAATTAAATAAATAATTCCACATATAACCATGGCATGTGTGAGCAATATATCATTTAGTGACAACTTTGTGTAATTTTTTTTTTGTCATTTTTCAATCACTTGTGACAAAAAAATAAAAATTTCAATGAGCTCAACATGCCTCTCAGCAATTTCCTTGGGGTGTCTACTTTCCAAAATGGGGTCATTTGGGGGGGGGGTTGTACTGCCCTGCCATTTTAGCACCTCAAGAAATGAGATAGGCAGTCATAAACTAAAAGCTGCGTAAATTCCAGAAAATGTACCCTTGTTTGTAGACGCTATAACTTTTGCGAAAACCAATAAATATACGCTTATTTACATTTTTTTACCAAAGACATGTGGCTGAATACATTTTGGCCTTAATGTTTAACTAAAAATGAGTTTATTAATTTTATTTATAACAAAAAGTAGAAAATATCATTTTTTTTTCAAAATTTTTGGTCTTTTTCCGCTTATATTGCAAAAAATAAAAATTGCAGAGGCAATCAAATACCATCAAAAGAAAGCTCTCTTTGTGGGGAAATAAAAGGACACAAATTTCATTTGGGTACAACATTGAATGACTGCGCATTTACCAGTTAAAGCAGCGAAGTGCCAAATTGTAAAAAGTCCTCCGGTCATTGAGCTGCCAAATCCTCCGGGGCTGAAGTGGTTAATGATGCCTTGGAGATTTTCAAATATTAGGTTATACCTTTAAATATATTTTATTTCATCTCCCAGTACACCCTCAAATAATGTAAACACAACAGAAGTTGCAGTTTTTCAAGAGCTATCTTTTTATGCTTTCCAAATAATGGTATCACATGATTAAAAGTGAACATATAAGTGGTCAATAAGTGGTCTTAATGTCATTAGCACTCAGTATTGGATAATTCCTATGCTTTTGTACATTACATTTTTTTAAATTATGTTGTAGTCTTTTAGTGTACTGCATGTATTACAATGCCATACAACTTTTAGATGTGCACTTATCTACTGCAATAGGATCTTGAAGTGCCAAGAGAATTATTGTATATTATTTATTCTTTCTGAATCTTCTCCCTTGTACACAAGTAAATAGTTTTATTCTGCACATATTAGGTTATACTGGAAAAAATATTGTTGCAGTTTCTCAAAAAGACTTGCAATCTTCTGATATTATTAATATACAAATACTTATGGAGAGCAGTTTAACTTTTAAAAAAGTTACCTAAAAAATAAAGTGTCAGTGGGCGCGACAGTAAGAAACAACAGTATAATGTCTCATCATCTTGTGCCATCTATTGTAAAAAGGGATCTTATTGTTGGAAAGCATTGGTCAGGAGAAACTATAAAAAAGAAATCCCAAGACATTAGATACAGCCAGGTCCATAAATATTGGGACATCAACACAATTCTAATCTTTTTGGCTCTATACACCATCATAATGGATTTAAAATGAAACAAATAAGATGTGCTTTAACTGCAGACTTTCAGCTTCTATTTGTGGGTATTTACATCCAAATCAGGTGAACGGTGTAGGAATTACAACAGTTTGTATATGTGCCTCCCACTTTTAAAGGGACCGAAAGTAATGGGACAATTGGCTGCTCAGCTCTTCCATGGCCAGGTGTGTGTTATTCCCCCATTATACCATTTAAAAGGAGCAAATAAAAGGTCCAGAGTTCATTTCAAGTGTGCTATTTGCATTTGGAATCTGTTGCTGTCAACTCTCAATATGAGATCCAAAGAGCTGTCACTATCAGTGAAGCAAGCCATCATTAGGCTGGAAAAACAAAACAAACCCATCAGAGAGATAGCAAAAACATTAGGTGTGGCCAAATCAACAGTTTGGAACATCCTTAAAAAGAAAGAATGCACCGGTGAGCTCAGCAACTCATTGGACGGCGCTTCAGAGTGCAGATGGACAATGACCCGAAGCATACTGCAAAAAGCAACCAAAGAGCTTTTTAAGGGAAAGAAGTGGAATATTATGCAATGGCCAAGTCAATCACCTGACCTGACTCCAATTGAGCATGCATTTCACTTGCTGAAGGCAAAACTGAAGGGAAAATGCCCCAAGAACAAGCAGGAACTGAAGACAGTTGCAGTAGAGGCCTGGCAGAGCATCACCAGGGATGAAACCCAGCGTCTGGTGATGTCTATACGTTCCAGACTTCAGGCTGTAATTGACTGCAAAGGATTTGCAACAAAGTATTAAAAAGTAAAAGTTTGATGGATGATTGTTTATCTGTCCCATTACTTTTGGTCCCTTAAAAAGTGGGAGGCACATATATAAACTGTTGTAATTCCTACACTGTTCACCTGATTTGGATGTAAGTACCATCAAATTAAAGCTAAAAGTCATTAGCACTCAGTATTGGATAATTCCTATGCTTTTGTACATTACATTTTTTTAAATTATGTTGTAGTCTTTTAGTGTACTGCATGTATTACAATGCCATAAAACTTTTAGATGTGCACTTATCTACTGCAATAGGATCTTGAAGTGCCAAGAGAATTATTGTATATTATTTATTCTTTCTGAATCTTCTACCTTGTACACAAGTAAATAGTTTTATTCTGCACATATTAGGTTATACTGGAAAAAATATTGTTGCAGTTTCTCAATCAGACTTGCAATCTTCTGATATTATTAATATACAAATACTTATGGAGAGCAGTTTAACTTTTAAAAAAGTTACCTAAAAAATAAAGTGTCAGTGGGCGCGACAGTAAGAAACAACAGTATAATGTCTCATCATCTTGTGCCATCTATTGTAAAAAGGGATCTTATTGTTGGAAAGCATTGGTCAGGAGAAACTATAAAAAAGAAATCCCAAGACATTAGATACAGCCAGGTCCATAAATATTGGGACATCAACACAATTCTAATCTTTTTGGCTCTATACACCATCATAATGGATTTAAAATGAAACAAATAAGATGTGCTTTAACTGCAGACTTTCAGCTTCTATTTGTGGGTATTTACATCCAAATCAGGTGAACGGTGTAGGAATTACAACAGTTTGTATATGTGCCTCCCACTTTTAAAGGGACCGAAAGTAATGGGACAATTGGCTGCTCAGCTCTTCCATGGCCAGGTGTGTGTTATTCCCCCATTATACCATTTAAAAGGAGCAAATAAAAGGTCCAGAGTTCATTTCAAGTGTGCTATTTGCATTTGGAATCTGTTGCTGTCAACTCTCAATATGAGATCCAAAGAGCTGTCACTATCAGTGAAGCAAGCCATCATTAGGCTGGAAAAACAAAACAAACCCATCAGAGAGATAGCAAAAACATTAGGTGTGGCCAAATCAACAGTTTGGAACATCCTTAAAAAGAAAGAATGCACCGGTGAGCTCAGCAACTCATTGGACGGCGCTTCAGAGTGCAGATGGACAATGACCCGAAGCATACTGCAAAAAGCAACCAAAGAGCTTTTTAAGGGAAAGAAGTGGAATATTATGCAATGGCCAAGTCAATCACCTGACCTGACTCCAATTGAGCATGCATTTCACTTGCTGAAGGCAAAACTGAAGGGAAAATGCCCCAAGAACAAGCAGGAACTGAAGACAGTTGCAGTAGAGGCCTGGCAGAGCATCACCAGGGATGAAACCCAGCGTCTGGTGATGTCTATACGTTCCAGACTTCAGGCTGTAATTGACTGCAAAGGATTTGCAACAAAGTATTAAAAAGTAAAAGTTTGATGGATGATTGTTTATCTGTCCCATTACTTTTGGTCCCTTAAAAAGTGGGAGGCACATATATAAACTGTTGTAATTCCTACACCGTTCACCTGATTTGGATGTAAATACCATCAAATTAAAGCTAAAAGTCTGCAGTTATAGCACATCTTGTTCGTTTCATTTCAAATCCATTGTGGTGGTGTATAGAGCCAAAAAGATTAGAATTGTGTCGATGTCCCAATATTTATGGACCTGACTGTATACCATGGGACAAAGTGAAGATGGTCATTAAAAAGTGGAGAAAATATTGCACAATATGATATTACCAAGAACTGGACGTTCTTCCAAAAATGATTTAAAAAAAAAAGAAGAAAACTGGTCTGGAAGGCTGCCAAGAAGCCTACAGCAACATTAACCTCTTCAGCTCGGGAAGTTTTACCCCCCTTCATAAACAGGCCATTTTTTTGCGATAGGGCACTGTGTTACTTTAATTGACAATTTTCGGACAACGCTGTACCCAAAAAAAATTGATGTCCTTTTTTCCCACAAATTGAGCTTTCTTTTGGTGTTTGATCACCTCCTCGGTATTTATTTTTTGCACTATAAACAAAAAAAAGAGTGACAATTTGGAAAAAAACAAACAATATTTTTTACTTTCTACTATAAAACATATCCAATAAAAAATGTAAAAAATCAAATTTTTTCATCAATTTAGGCCAATATGTATTCTGCTACATGTTTTTTGTATGAAAAATCACAATAAGCGCATATTACTTTGCGCAAAAGTTATAGCGTCTACAAACTATTAATATTTTATTGGAATTTTTAATTTTTTCTACTAGTAATGGTGGTGATTAGCGACTTATAGCGGGACTGCGACATTGCGGCAGACAAATCAGTTACTAAGTGACACTTTTGACACTTTTTTGGGAACAAGTGACACTAATACAGTGATCAGTGCTAAAAATATGCACTGTCACTGTACTAATAACACTGTCAGGGAAGGGGTTAACATCAGGGGCAATCAAAGGGTAAAATGTGTTCCCTGGGAGTGCTCTTTAACTATGTGGGGGGTTCTTTAACTGTGGAAAGACAGAGATCCGTGTTCCTGCTTAGCAGAAACACAGGATCTGTCTTCCCTACTGACGGATAGTCGATCTGCCTTGTTTACATAGGCAGACCACTGTCCTGCCTCTCTCAGGAACGATCAGCTGGTCCTGGCTGACCCGATGATTGGCTCCCGCTGTGTCCAATCAAAGCGTGCGTGCCCCAGATCCGGAAGAGCAGAATCATGTACTTGTACCTGATTCTGCACACAGGAGTCATTGCCCCACAGTAAATTACGTGGGGCAGTCGGCAAGGGGTTAAAGGAGCTGCAAGAAGTACTGATTGTGTACTATATGTGACAATAATCTTCTGTATTCTTCATATGTCGGGTGGTGGGACAGAAGCCTATTCTTACTAAGAAAAGCATCCAAGCCCAGTACATTTTGCAAAAACCTACATCAAGTCAGAAGTTCCCAGAGCAGAGGATAGAAGGGGATCAGCGCAGGGACAGCATGACATGTGCGGACTGCACAGTCACGCTGTTGAAAGCTGTTTCCCCTTCAAGAAAGGGGGAGTGGCAGAAGCAGGGGAGGTTACGCTGGGAAAAAGATTAGGTGGAAGAAGGGGGAAGTGACGTCAGTGGAGAGCGGCGGAGAGAAAGATTAACACACGCTCCCATCGCTCTATTGATTCAACTGTAATGGCGGCTATTTTAGCGGTGGCGATGTTAGAACAGCTGAGAGCGGTGGTGGCAGGACAAGGGGCAGACTGGCTGCAGGCTCAGGTCTCAGCCATTCTTACAGAGGACAGAGCGGCAACGAACAGGGGGGCCCTGGAGGCTCCACGTGCGTGCCGTTCCAGGCCGCCGAAGTGATTCAACTCTGACTCCGCTCCTGGGGGTCAGAGGCCACAGCATCAGGTGAGAGGAGGCTCGATCCAGCCAACCCCAGCGATCAGGAGGCTCAGGGATCCAGAAGAGGTGACACAAGGAGGACACAGCGGAGAGGCCGGAGTTCGGGGATGGGGGAGACGGTCCCCCCCCCCTCAGCTCATCGCAGATGCCAGGAGCAGACGACCGGGGATTCACGGGGGACTCCGAGCAGCCAGTCGGGCCAGAGTTCGTCATCAGTCCATCGGGGGGCTGGCCAGGTGGCCGAGGCGGCCAGCAGCCCTGTGCTTTCCAGAGGGAGGAACGTGAGGAGCGCAGTGTCATTGGTGAGCAGAGGCAGAGGGAGAGCAACAGAGGCCCAGACCAGTCGGCGGCACAGAAGTCCATCCAGGCGGGCAGGACACAGGTCTGGCGTTACAACGCAGAGAGTGGGACGAGAGCAACAGCGCAGACCCCCGGCAGCCGGAGCGGGACCCTCTGGAGTGCAGCCAGCGGTCGTTCATCAGGAGGAGGTCAGCGACAGATCGGAAGGGGAGCTGTCCTGGTCAGAGAGGGACGAGGACCAGGGATATTCGTCAGCGGTGGATTCCGGAGTGGCGGCTGGTGGGCCCAGTCCTGGGCAGCCCGGTGAGTGCAGCTCTACTTTATCTATTTCTTCTTTGTTAGAAAAGTTATTGGAGCAGGGCAGCAAAGGGGGTTCCTCTGGGGGGTAGTTCAGCGGGGGTAAGCGTGGTTAGGCCACCTGCAGAACAACCAAGGGAGGCAAGAGAAGGGGCGGGCAGGACAGGCCTGCAGGATTTATTGGCAGGTTTGCAGGATTTTGTACAGCGCTTTGAGCCGACCACAGGGGACAGTTCGTCACCAGCGCAGACGTGGGCTACACCACAGGAAAAAGATGGGGCTGTGGTGACTACGCCGGCAACAACGGTCACGGTTAGTGGAGATTCAGTTACACCGACAATTGGAACTGGGACGGCGGTAGTCGATCCACCTGGAACATCAACCAGCGTTTCGGTCCCGGACAGCCAAGAAAAAACAGGGGAGAAGAAGGCAGAGTCAGTCAGGTTGGCAAACTCCGCTAAGAGTGAGGTCTATGTTTGTTTTGAAGGCCCATTGGGAGCCCATCTAAAAAACAGAAGTGAAAGAAAAAATTTGGAAAGGGGAATATGTGGAGATATTCACATTACTGCCCTTAGAAAAATTCAATCTGGATAGATTGAAACCGGAAGAACGTAAGAAAGAGGACGAGGAAAAACGCAGATATAGGCTGATTCTGCGTACTTTTTCTAATTGGCTGCAGGCGTTCGCTATCTTGGCGAGTGTGGTTGGGGAAAAGGCCCCCGAGCACTGCTCGGCCTTGTTCGTGTACTTCGATTTCATTACTGAGGTGCACCGGACATACGGTAGAGTGGCATGGCTGCGATACGACGAGCAGTTTCGGCAACGGATGGCCGTCCGACCTTCACTACGCTGGGATCATAAGGATATCATCCTGTGGATGAAGCTTATAACTGCAGTGAGGGCTCTGAACCAGTTTTTTCAGGCAGGGGTCGGAGGTACCACAGCTCCAGGACAACCGACCGAAAAGAAATGGGGCTTCTGTTGGCAGTTTAATGAGGGCACCTGTAAGTTTGGTGCAAACTGTCGATTCAAGCACACATGCTCCGGTTGCGGAGGATCTCGAGCACTGTCAAAGTGCTTTAGAAGAGGGAAGGGGCGTGGCGGAGAGAGCCTGCGAATAAGAGGGACGATGCCGGTGCGGGTGGAAAGGATGCGTCCTTTCCTCAGTAGGTACCACGACCGAAAAGCGGCTCAGTTATTAGAATCAGGATTCGCGAGCGGATTTAAAATACCATGTTCATTGGAAGCAGCCCCTCCCATAGCGAAGAATTTACGTTCGGCCCTCACGCATCCGACAGTGGTTGCAGAAAAATTAGAAAAAGAAATGCAGTTGGGGCGCATGGCTGGCCCTTTTACTTCAGTCTCAATTCCGGGATTGGTGGTATCCCCATTGGGAGTGGTTCCCAAGAAGGAGCCAAATAAATTCAGGTTGATTCATCATCTTTCCTTTCCAAAGGGTGGGTCAGTCAATGATTCGATTGCGCCGGAGGTGTGTGCGGTGACGTATACTTCCTTTGATGCAGCAATATCACGGGTCCGTCGCTACGGGCGTTGGTCACTTATGGCAAAGGCAGACATTGAATCTGCTTTCCAGCTTTTGCCGGTTCACCCAGAAAGTTTCCGTTTGCTAGGCTGCACATGGAATGGGGCATACTACGTGGATCGTTGCCTTCCAATGGGATGTTCTATCTCATGCGCTTTCTATGAATAATTCGAATAATTCCCATGGGTAGGGTTTTTTGCCGGCGGTTGTCGGCAGCAACCGCGGGGGTCACCGCCCCTACTCACTTTGTGACTCTTAACAGTGAACATAGAGTGGACTTGTGGGTATGGCATGAATTCCTGGAATCATTTAACGGGCGCGCTCTTTGGATGTCAGGTCCCATCAGTAATTGAGATCTTGAATTATTCACGGATGTGGCAGGTTCTACGGGCTATGGGGCCATCTTTCAAAGAACTTGGAGTGCCGCGCGCTGGCCCTCTACTTGGGTGGAGGCTGGGTTCTTGAAGAACCTAGTCCTCCTGGAACTGTTTCCAATTGTGGTGGCAATGGAAATCTGGGGGGAATCCTTTCGTAACTTGAAAGTGCGGCTCAACTGTGACAACTTAGGTGTCGTCCAGATGATTAACCGTTTGTCGGCCAAGTCTATGCCAATGGTCAGGCTGTTGAGGCATTTAGTATTGCACTGTTTGAAATTGAATGTTTTCATCTATGCTGTACACTTACCAGGGGTTGAGAACACCTTAGCTGATGCACTGTCTCGTTTCCAGTGGGGCAGGTTTCGGGAGTTGGCACCAGAAGCGGAGCAGCAGGGGGTTACCTGCCCCGACTGAATGTGGAACGTTGCCTTGGGAACGTGGCAGGGTGGATTCAACGCTCCATGAGTAAGGCCACTTGGGACGCTTACTCCAAGGTATGGCAAGACTGGCTGGTATGCTTGCATAGGCTGAAGTTCGCCCCTGCAGGGCGAGAGGTACCTCATGCGATTCTTTATTTTATTAATATGGGATTTGAGCGGGGCATCTCGGCAGCTGCCATCGATAAGAAACTGGCAGGTTTGACCTTTCTTTTTAAGTTACAAGGGCTGAGAGACCATACCAAAGACTTCTGGGTGAAAACAAGCAGTGAAAGGATACAGGAAAGCGCATAGGAAGAGGGATGGTCGGCGCCCGGTGACTTTTGACATGTTACACTGCCTATTTCGACATATATCATAGCTTTGCAGTTCAGAGTTTGAAAGCACCTTATTCCGTGTGGCTTTTGCATTAGCGTTCTTTGGGGCATTACGGGTAAGCAAACTGGTTAGCCCGTCCAAGCGGGCCCAAGGGGGGCTTCAGTGGGACAATCTGGAGTATTTGACTGATTCAGTTAGAATATGTATTAAACGGTCAAAAACTGATCAGATCGGTAAGGGCGTGCAACTGGAGGTTTTCCGGATTGCGGAATCACACATTTGTCCAGTCAGAGCGGTGCTATCGTTCAGTAATATGTGTCCGAGATTATCGGGCTCATTCTTGATGCATGCAGATGGGTTGTGTTTAAATTTTAATTTGTAGCAGTGTTCAAAAAATGTTTATCGGCGGCCGGGTACGACTTAAACTTAAAAGGGTTGTAAAGGCAGAAGGCGGGACCAAAACATAGATTCGGCGGCTATGGACACTGAATGATGGACTCGGGAGCGCGTCTGCAAGGTAACCCCCCGGGAGGGCACTTTTCCTAGGAGGTTATCTGATGTGGGAAGAAGGCCTTGAGAGCTGCCGAGGGACCCCAGAAGATGGTGTTCGGGGCCACTCTTTGCAGAACAAGCTGCACAGTGGAGGTAAGTATGACATGTTGTTTTTTTTTTTTTTAAATAAACAAAGCTTTACAAGCACTTTCAGATAAAAAGCCTGCTATTTGCAGCAGCCCCCCTCAGCCCCTGTAATGCTTACCTGAGCCCCCTCTCTATCCAGCGATGTTGCAGGAGTGTCTCATCTGCCTGGGACTCATTGGCTGAGACAGTAGCGCGGCACCATTGGCTCCTGCTGCTGTCAATTAAATTCAGTCAGCCAATAAGGAGAGAAAGGGAGAGGGGCCGGCCGGGGCTGAATAAACATGGAGCTGTGGGCACTCAACAGGAGGGAGGAGCCAGGAGCACAGAAGAGGGACCCAAGAAGAGGAGGATCTGGGCTGCTCTGTGCAAATCCACTGCACAGAGCAGGTAAGTATAACATGTTTGTTATTTTTAAACAAAAAAATAACAAACTTTACAATCACTTTAAGCCTAGTACACACTAGCAGTTTTTTTTTTCGTTCCACCCAGCAGGGCTGAAATAAATAAAACTGACAGCTCAGGAGGTGCTGCCTTACTAACTATTCAACGTTAGTACATCAATCTCCCCTGCTATGCTATTGTGTTCTGACAAGGGGACACCCCCCCCCCCCCCCGGAACACTCTGGTCAGCGTTCTCAGCCATTGGCTGAGAGGCCTGATTGGGAACTGATCGGCAGACCTTTTTCAGTCATGCCCCATCGACAGAAGCCGACGACTGGCTTGCTTCTGTCGGACCGTCTACAGTGCATACAGGCCGAATGTTGGCTGGTTTCTATTGATGCTGCCTGGCATTCGGCTCGTGTGTACTTTAGTAGTGAAAAAATATGAGAAGGAGACAAGCACTGAAATTTGACCATTTGGTGGTGGTAGTGATAGTTTGCTTTGTCCATTGCTTATCTAGGTGTGAAAAAGTGAAGTCTGGGAGAGAACACGGATCGCTCTTTAGAGAATAGCACACGTGTGAACAAGGCCTTATGGTGACACAGGGACTGGTGTGGTGGTGATTGGGTTAACTGTGACTGGCCACAGTATTAGGGCATGGGAAGTTGGGGGGTGGTATAGCCTTGTGGTTGAGCCTCAGTTTTTATTGTCCCCCACCGCTCCCCCCTTTAGTTACAGAGGCAATGCTATGGGTGTACACAAATCACAGGGCTGCAATGCTTTGCTTTTTCCCCGCGTCACCATCCCCATCCATCTAGTGGATGAGATCAGATGACTGGTGGTCCATTTTTTATCCAACCCATAGAGAAGAGCAGGCTGTGCGCTATGCAGAGTGGACATGGACTTATCATAGGCCCACTCAGCAGGGATCAGCGAACAGATCCTCCACTTAGCAGGTGGATCCACTTGACGGAGTCTGCCCTGTGTAAAAGGGGCCTAGGACAGCAACTTGTTCAATCATGTGAGGGTTGGCAGCCAGAGCGGCATGTTGTTCCTTTGGTGGAGATTATCATTTTTCCTTCATATAGGCTGTAATGGTCACAGCTGAGGCACTGAGAGCTGAAATAGTTACTGCTGGGAACACTGATAGCTATACTGGTCATCCCTAGGGACACAGAGAACTGTACTGGTTACTTCCAGGAACACTAATAGCTGTACTGGTCATCCCGGGGACACAGAGAATTGTACTGGTTACTTCCAGGGACACTGAGAGCTGTACTGGTCACTGCTGGGGCACTGAGAGCTACTGGTTATTGCTGGGCACTGAGAGCTACTGGTCACTCCGGTGGACACTGAGAGATATACTAGTCACTGCTGAGGACACTGAGAGCTGCACTGGTCACTTCTAGGGACACTGAGATCTGTACTGGTCAATGCTGGGAACATTAAAATCTATACTGGTCACTGTTGTGGCCATATTACAGTATCTCCCTGGTTCACACTATTCTTATGAATAAAGAGCTTGTGACCTTTGGAGAAAATAGCTTACTGACTTTTAATTTTGCCGGCATTCCCACAGTATAATTGTACAAGCATTTTCCCAGGATAAATAGCTCTGCAATTTTTTTATAAGTACACCGCTGGTCTTCAAGCCAGCCAGTATCCCCTTTAACAGATCCACAGCTGACTATAACTAGACATCAGAGGGATAGCTAAAGTACAAGGTCCCCAAGATCTTTCAATGTCTGTACTTACAAGGCCCAAGGACAGATGGAGCCCCTTCCAAAACGATGTCCTCCAGTGATACCAGACTAGGGTGACCACTTTTCCAAACTGCCATTCAGGGACACTCTCCCCCCCCCCCCCCAAAAAAAGATGATTTTTGACAAAAAATTTTGCCGATTTTTGGGGCAGGGGCGTACAAAATCAGCGGGCCCATGTGCAAGATCAAAAGTGGCTTAAAGGGGTGTTCTTAAAGAGAGTCTGAGATGACTTGTATAGTGCAGAATGTGGTAATGTTAAATAGGGAATGCAGAGTGTATGGCGGTGGGTAATATGTACAGGAGAGAAGTGCGGAATGTATGGCGTTGGGTAATATGTACAGGAGAGGGGTGCGGAATGTATGGCGGTGGGTAATATGTACAGGAGAGGAGTGCGGAATGTATGGCGGTGGGTAATATGTACAGGAGAGGAGTGGGGAATGTATGGCGGTGGGTAATATGTACAGGAGAGGAGTGCGGAATGTATGGCGGTGGGTAATATGTACAGGAGAGGAGTGCGGAATGTATGGCGGTGGGTAATATGTACAGGAGAGGAGTGCGGAATGTATGGCGGTGGGTAATATGTACAGGAGAGGAGTGCGGAATGTATGGCGGTGGGTAATATGTACAGGAGAGGAGTGCAGAATGTATGGCGGTGGGTAATATGTACAGGAGAGGAGTGTGGAATGTATGGCGGTGGGTAATATGTACAGGAGAGGAGTGCAGAATGTATGGTGGTGGGTAATATGTACAGGAGAGGAGTGCGGAATGTATGGCGGTGGGTAATATGTACAGGAGAGGGGTGCGGAATGTATGGCAGTGGGTAATATGTACAGGAGAGGAGTGCGGAATGTATGGCGGTGGGTAATATGTACAGGAGAGGAGTGCGGAATGTATGGCGGTGGGTAATATGTACAGGAGAGGAGTGCGGAATGTATGGCGGTGGGTAATATGTACAGGAGAGGAGTGTGGAATGTCTGGCGGTGGGTAATATTATTATTATTATTATTATTATTATTATTATTATTATACGAGATTTATATAGCGCCAACAGTTTAATATGTACAGGAGAGGAGTGTGGAATGTATGGCAGTGGGTAATATGTACAGGAGAGGAGTGTGGAATGTATGGCGGTGGGTAATATGTACAGGAGAGGAGTGTGGAATGTATGGCGGTGGGTAATATGTACAGGAGAGGAGTGCGGAATGTATGACGGTGGGTAATATGTACAGGAGAGGAGTGTGGAATGTATGGCGGTGGGTAATATGTACAGGAGAGGAGTGTGGAGTGGGTAATATGTACAGGAGAGGAGTGCGGAGTGTATGGCGGTGGGTAAAATGTACAGGAGAGGAGTGTAGAGTGTATAATGGATGGTAATATGTACAGGTGAGGAGTGTGGAGGGGGGTAATATGTACAGGAGAGGAGTATGGAGTCTATGGCGGGGGGTAGTTAGTGGAGAGAGGAGGAAGAGGAGTGCAATATCACCTCCTGATAGTCTGTCAGCCACTGCTATACCACTTTGGTGGTGGGGCACTCCGAAGGATGTAAGGGGGCACTCTGGAGGCACAAAGGGGGCACCCTGGAGGTTGTAGGGGGGATGTAATGGGGCACTCTGGCAGTACTAACTTAGTCAGAGCCCCCTTACGTCCTCCGGGGTGCCCCCTTAGTGCCTCCGTACATCCTCCTCCAGAATTGCCCTGAATCTCTACCAAAGTTCCCAGGATTCCAGACGGTACAATTGTCCCCTCAATAGCAGTCAGTTTTGTCTTTGAAGATGGGGAAGGGGGCAAGTTGTCAAAGAAGAATACTTGCAGTAATTTGGGGGGATAAGAGCATGCTGTATGTGCTAGGGACTTTGGGAGGGGAGAGAAATTGTGCTGGAAGGGGGGTTAAATAAAAAATCTGACCCCCCCAGCACAATATATCTCCCCTCCTAAAGTGCCCCCTAGCACATACAGCATGCTCTTATCCCCCAAAATTACTGCAAGTATTCTTTTTTGACAACTTGTCCCCTGTCTCTGTGTCTCCTTCTCCTGCAAGTGTCAAGCATTAATATTCTGTACAAACCTCAGATCAGCATGTCCCGTCCTGTTGAGTCCTGTGTCCATTCTCCTCCCCCTCCTTCTCCTGTCTGTGACATCCGAGCCGAGGAAAAAGGGGAGGGGACTTCAGTCCGTGTGTTAGTGTGAGGTGGGCAGGAGGGAGGAGGAAGGGGGAGATGCCGTTCACACTGTAATCGCAGGCAGCGTGTGGGAACAGAAACACCCCACACAAGCTGCAAGCCAGTCACTGGAGCCAAGTGCAGAGGGAAAGAACCAGCAGTGACTCCCAGCAGCACTGGCGCGGAGGAGGAAGTGAAATCCTCCTCCGCTTTAAACGCCGGGCAGTGACGTCACTGGTTGCCTGATGCCAGGCGGCTATAGCAACCAGTGATCAGGAGGAGGTGGAAGCGGAGCCAGAGCCAGCGCTATAGCGGCTCGGTCCGCCCCTGTTCCCAGATTGTCAGTTTCATTCCGGGACACTGTATTGTCCCGGAATGAAGGTGCCCGGGACCAGGGACAAAGATGTAAATTACGGGATAATCCTGGACAATCCGGGACACGTGGGCACCCTATACCAGACCGATGTATGGCAGGCAGCTCCCATCAGTCAACTTCTTCCAAGCACCTGGGTCTCAGCATTCATCCCTCAGGTCACCCACCTGAGGCCTCCTCATGGCAGATTGTAACTGAGAGGACAGTGTACTCATACTTGTGCGATTCCTGTATGATTCACATGTGATTTCCCCCACCAAGGGAAGCGTCATCTAGTGGGCAGTTTATTAAAAATGATTTAACTCACATTAGGTACATATCTGGTCAAATGCAAAATCTGCATAGCGTCCCGTTCCCGCCGATGATAGCAAATCACGGCCGCTAGGGGTGCTCACATGGCTGGAGCAGATGTAGAGGTGGTCCGCTCTCAAGCTGACATCACTTCTACCCTATACCCACAGGGGTCCCAGATCTTCTCCTCCAGCCTTGTGAGCACCTCCAGCAGCCGTGATTTTCTATCACCGGTGGGACTGGAACCCTTTGCCGATTTTGCATTTGACCAGATATGTACTTGTGAGTGATAACATTTTTAATAAACTGCTTACTAGATGTGGCTTCCCTTTCTATACACACACCCACACACACACACAGGAGTGGTGGGAGACATGCCTGTGATTCAGGCAGAAATTGAACTGCCTTACTGTTCAAATCACATGCGATTCTTTACAGTGCACTTTTCCCCCACTTATTTTGTTTTGACGCAAATCACACCGCAAAGTTTCGATAGTCGTCATCGGTGAGTACTTGACAGAAAGTATAAGAAAACGGTATTGGTGCAACCCTAGTAGCATTTACTTCCTAGAATCCATCTGCCCTTAGCTCAGGCACGCAGGCAGGATGGTGTGCTTAGCTGAGAAAGCCCCTCTTCCCCTCCTCCAGATGAAAGAAAAGAAATGCCCATAAAAAATAGGGGATGTATGACATAATTTTGGTGTAGGCCAAAAACCAGGAAGCAACTGAAGAAATGTATAAAAAAACAGGTTACAACAAGTAAATATAAAATACTTTCCTATCTATTTACTAATGCTAGTAGCATAAGTATTAAAAATAGACATAAAGCTAAGACTCAATATGCTTGATGGTATTCTGTTTACAGCTGGTGATATAATTCAAGAAAATTCCGCAAAATGCCTAAAAAAGGAAGAAAGATGTATAATTACATACATTTTTCAGGTCTGCATTGATTTTGCTTTTAATTTCTGTCCTCTGCTTCACTAATGTACTACAGTCACTTGCTAAGGTTCAAGCTATGAAATGACCTTTCCCCTTTATAAAGGCTGTAGACAATTTTTGCTGAAAACTATTTGTTTGTAGCAACGTAGTAACCCTCAGTGATTTTTTATCTTAACACATTGAACACAATAAACATTCTCCAGAAAACCTGAAGCCTGAAAGTATCAGTTTCAGGTATTGTGCATTTGCACGAGTACCGATACTTGTGCAAATATTCGGTATCCGCACCGATACCAATACTAGTATTGGTGCAGCCCTAATGCTGGCTGCTGCCCTCTCAGTGCTGCTTACTTGAACTTTCAAACATCACAGGTAACAGTTGACAGTTGACAGTGCAGTCTGTTAGTTTGGAGAAGTGGAGGGAAGAAGCGTCTTCCATCCTAGGCTATGGGGCTGTGTGTTTCTATTGATGCACACTGTAGGGAGACACAACTCTAGTCCATGCATGCAAGGGTGACTTCAAAGGGTGGCTGCAAGGGAAAGGAGCCACCTGCTTAAACAGGAACATAGGCATACATTTTAAAATAAAGAAGTGATTAAACCACCTGCTAACAGTGCTTAAAAATAAAGTGCATAATATCACTTTAAATTCCAGACAGTTAAGAAACAAAAGCTTGCAATTATAAATACTCAATCCAAAAATACAGATGAAAGAACAGCTTTTTGAGAAGTCACTAGCATACGGTTTATTGCATTTTAAACCTTTATTTAAGTCGAGCATAATTTGTTTAGAATACATTTTTCGTTGTACATGTTAATACTAAATGAAATGTATCCTTGATAGAAATAAGCTTACCAGTGTGGAAATTGCTAGTGGATTCATTGCCCACTTGGGACTTATCCTCCTATGAATTATAGACCACATAGTCAATAGTGGAAGTCATTCTCCACGGATCCCTTTCTGTAAGTACATTTCTGAGATCTTTTTCAGCACAGTGACCACATTTTTAATTATTTTTTATATACTCATTAAGCTTTACTCATTATGGTTTCCTTTTTTTCTTTGCTGTGATAGCCCCTTTCTGTCCCACTTTTGTAATGGATGGGGTTATTTTGCTATTAGGTTGAAGTCTAGCTTGGCATACAGAGGAAAGTTTATACTGCTGTATAGGCATATGCCCTTGGTGAGAAGCATTAATCATGAAATGGACTGGGAACTGAAGTTTTTACTGGCTGACATTATTTTTCTTGCTGTAATAACTTATAGTTATTAAAGAAAAGCATTAAAAGGGGGAAACATAAAGTAATCCAAATTTGTATCCCTTTTTATGTTTTTTTTTATTTATCACAGTGTTTTATCACAAGTGATTTATAAAGGTAGCATTCATCAGTGCCTGTAGCTCTGCATACTGAGATTATTACTAAATGTTATAAAAAAAAAGCCTTGCCTAAATAAAAATATTACTTATGCTTACATGCTGTATGCATTGCGCTCTATGCTATAGCTACAATGACAAAACAAATAATTTCCAAAAAAATGCAAAAAATTTAAAAAGATGAAAATCAATATAACGTGGAATTCATTAAATCAATAAATGCATTTTTTTTATTAAACTGAATTTAACCTGGTATAAGTCCCTTAAAATCTCTGTACAGTAGAGCTTAGACTGGGAAAGAGAGAAGCAGTTCAAGGAGCTGATTAATTGTGCTACAGTGCTCTTGTGCTAACAGGAATATGCTGATAGGAAGAGTGAGCTCAGTGACAAAAAGAGGAACTTGTCAGTCTGCTGCTTCTACTTTTACTGCCTAATTACAGGCTAAGGGAGGGACAGGACCTCTAAGTCAGATTAAAATGAGGTCTGAGAAACATATATAGGTGTATAGACAGAGATATTGCATGTAAAAAGTAAATTAATTAAACCGCGCTACCTCGTAGTGTATTATATGTTAAGTGGTAAGTTGTATCTTATAATGGGTGGCTGCACACAACCAAATTGTGTTCCTACAATGTGCAAAAGAATTGAAACTCCTGAGGAAGTCACGTGACCGTGGCGATACGCATGGGGTGGAGCCGGGTGACGCTGCCGATACTGGAAGTGACGTAGGACCCTCTGAGCCCCCCTGTCAGACTGTTTTGGAGCCGAAAGTTTTTACTGTGAATGTAAGTTACTGTTTTTTAATAAACCTTTTTATTGAAACTACTACACTATGAAGACCCTCCTCTTTTTTTTTTTTTACATGAGCCACCTAATGGGATAATTGCGGCATCAAAGGGCCATACACCTAATTAAGAAGTACAACATCTAGGATATCCAGTGGAACAAAGGAGGAGGAGGAACCCACCATGCATGCCCCAGCAAAGGGAAAAAGCGTGAATTGAGCTAGTACGAGAGGTCAAAATAAGAGGTGAGCGCGTAGTTTGACAGGTGGTGGAAGACACTGAAGCACTATTGCACTTTCGCTTTGGATTTGTGGGTTCACTTTCATAATGCACGTTTTTTATGGACTTTAGTAGGGACAATGTATAAAGATAATCAATTGTGATTTATGATCACTGGACTGTATTAGCGCTTTAATCACTAGATATTTATGTAAAGGAATATTTTGCACTTTATTGTCTTGTTGATTTATATATTGAAGATACTGTGAACTTGACATGTTGTTAAATAAATGACACTTCACCTGTGTGCACCATTCATTGGGTAAAGGGCGCAACAACATATACATTTCAATTACGAAAATTTAGGGAAAGATTTTGTAGGTCTCTAATGGGTTTATTTATCAAACAAAGTAGCTGTGGGAATATCACCTGCATTTAAATAAATGTTATGAATGATTCCTATATTTTGTCTAATATGCTTATTTCTTATAATTGTCAGCACCATTTAGTGGTCATAATGCGGTACTTTCCTCATTAAGGTATTTCAAGAAAATACAGCATTATGGCGACTGGATAGGAGCTGACAGTTCTAGGACATAAAATTCTTACAGAAAAATTGGGATCATTTGTGTTGGCTGTGGAAATTCTAGTGACAGTCTAATGCCCTGTACACACGATCGGACATTGATCGGACATTCCGACAACAAAATCCATCGGATTTTTTCCAACGGATGTTGGCTCAAACTTGCATACTTGTCTTGCATACACACTGTCGCACAAAGTTGTCCGAATTTCCGAACGTCAACAACGGGGTGACGTACACCACGTACGACGAGACTATAAAAGGGCAGTTCAATGCCAAGCGCACCACCCTTTGGGCTCCTTTTGCTAATCTCGTGTTAGTAAAAGTTTGGTGAGAGAGACGATTCGCGCTTTTTCAGACTCGTGGTTTTCAGATCGTTTTTCTGCTGTTCAGTTTGTGCTTGTGGGTTTGTATCTGGTCTTCAGTGCGTGCAGTGAGTTCCCATTGGTTTATTCAGTGTGTTCTTGTCCGTTCGTTACTGGTTTTCAGGTCGCTATTCACAGGCCTTGCTGTTCTTCAGTGAGTTCTGTTACTTCGTTCTGACCAGCCAACCGTTTTGAAGCCATGATGCGTGTACGTACTCATCGTAGAGTTTGTGCTGTGCGGGGGCTTGGTGTTGGGGTTCTTACTTTGACACAAGCCCAGTCCATGAACAGGGTGGGCAGGAGTTCATGGACCAAGAATTGGTTGCTCCAGCGTGACCAATTCTGTCACATGCCTTTGATCCGTGAAAATAATCCTGACGATTTCAGGAACTTTCTCCGGATGACGGATCCCATTTTTCACCGTTTGTTGGCTTTGCTGACCCCTTATAACAGCAGGCAGGATACCTGCATGCGGCAAGCCATCACTCCAAAGCAGAGGCTAGTCGCCACGTTGCGGTACTTGGCGACGGGGAGAAGCCTGCAGGACCTCAAGTTCTCGACAGGCATCTCCCCCCAGGCTCTGGGGATCATTATCACATCATAAGGTATGCCACTCTATCTCCAATCTTTGATTTGTAACCTCTGGTCAGTTTCTCCTGAGGTCTGTAATCTATAGATAGAAGGGGAGAGGAGCTCCAAGGAACACTCGATATGCCTTGGCTCACTTATGTAACAGTATTGACAGGACTGTTTTAGTCTATTTGTTACTGGATGTTTGCACTCCCGAATATATACATGGCCGCTGATTTAAACATTAAATATTAATCAAAAATAAAAAATAAAAAACTTAAAAACTAAAATCTAAAATTTAAAATTTAAAATAAAATTAAAATACCAGAACTAGAACTACTAATTAAATCAGACCAAAATTATACTAAATGTAAAAAGTTCTTTCACCATGGCCCTATAATAATAACAACATAGCCTAGACCCCCCCCCCAAAGAACCGCCCACCAATTAAGGGAGGAGCCTCAGAACCAATCTGACCAGCCTTGGTTGGATGGACACATGTATAAAAACCAGCAGGAGACTAACACTACTAAGGCTCTGATGAAGAAGGGTAACCTTCGAAACGCGTTAGCCAGCAGTAGTCCGTACGCCTCCTTCCTGGGACCTGGAAAACTGCTACCACTGGATTAATCGCCGCTGTGGCATTTTACAAATGCGATTTGTTTCTTCAACCTTTGTGAGTAGATTTTATCTTGTTTTTAATCAATAAATCTGTCAAGGATAATGCACTAGGCTGGTGCGCTCTTTTTTTCTTTCTTTTCATTTGGCATTAGGACATCCCATCCTTAAGAGCAGCAAGGCCGAAATCCATAGTCCTTCCTAAACCCTTAGGATCTTTTAGCTAATACACCCGTGCGCAATAGTATTTTGCTTTTTTGTCCCAGAGACCTGTTCTGCCATCATCCAGGTCCTGCAGAAGGACTATATTAAGGTAAGATTTATCCTTTAACATCACATTTTATTGTATTTAATGTTTGCTAATGTATTGTATTTCTTTCATCATTACCTAATTACCATGATTGTAATATGCTGTGAATGTCTCCTTTGTCCTCATGCATGCTGGAATTTTTAAACTTTTTTTTGTCCTACGTGCATATTTGCCTTCACTTACCTCCCCAGCATGCTCTCCTGGGCCTATATCCACCTCGCCTAGTCACTTAACAATGTATTTTGTCAGCTCCATTGTAGTGCTTTACCCTAAACACCCCCTAAAATGTGTACAAATGTTATTTGTGTCCTTAAATTCTAGCAGAGTGCCAGAGGCATTTTTTTGGGGTCCCAAACTCATTTGGAACCCTCCCTTCCCCCAACCGCTAAGTCAACTGATACCAGTCCTCTATCTGCTGACTTTGCCAAACCCATACACACTATACCTACCTCTTTTGTGGTCAGATTTATGGATGTATTCCCCAAAGCATGTAGTGAAAGGGCCTGCTTGAATACTTTCAAATGGTACTGTTTAAAGTTTTTGTATCCTATTATTATCTTGATAGGTAATTGCAGAATGTTAAAATTGTGCTCCAATTTGTACAGTGTGTATTCATATTTTAGTATTATGACACTTCTTACCTGTCCAGTGGTCTGCCAATAGTGTAAGTAAGGAGGGGCTGGCCAAAGTAATCCACATTATTTAGGCATTCATCTCTCAATGAAGTGGAGGGGGTTACCTGTCCAAAACATCTCCCCCCTACAATTTTTACAATGGGCCATCAGAGGGGGTGAGGAATCTCATAGGTGGACCTTATATTTTTGTCTTTAAATACTCCCTAAAATCAATGTTATACTGATGTTGGCCAAGAATGTTTGTGTCTAATCTGCTTTCAATGTTTATGTGCAAAATGACTAATTTTTTTTTCTGGTTTGACTCCACAGTTTCCTTCCACGCCACAAGAATGGCAGACTGTGGCCTCCCACTTTGCCCAGCAGTGGGACTTTCCCAACTTCAGAGGGGCAATTGATGGGAAACAGGTCCACATCATCCCAGCCCCCTACTCAGGGTCATAGTATTATAATTACAAGGGGTTCAATAGTATTGTGATGTTGGTGGTGGTGTCGGCTACTTACGAGTTCCTGTATGTGGACGTGGGGAAGAATGGCCGGATGTCGGATGGTGGAGTCATCACACAGACTGAGTTGTACAGGCGTCTCCAAAATGGCAGCTTGGGCTTGCCACCTCCAGAAGACAATGCAGAAGGACTCCCATTCGTCTTCATTGCGGATGAAGCGTTTGCGCTGGGGGACCATCTTATGCGGCCATTCCCTATGAGGATCCTCACCCTGGACCAGAGGGTTTTTAATTACCAGCTGGCCAGAGCCAGAAGAGTGGTGGAGAATACGTTTGGAATATTGAAAAAGAATGGAGGGGACACTAGGGAGAAGAAAATTGCTGCTCACCCCTTAAAGACTGGAACAGAAGAAGGAAAGTTTCCCCGTAATGGGGTTTTTTTGGCAGCGCAATAATGGATATAGACTCAGTTATAAGAAGAAAAAATATCACAATTTTTATTCAGTAATAATAAACCATCAAAGTTAAAAAACAATGAGCTTCAGTGGGAATTATTAAAAAGTAAGCTGAACATACATTAGCAGACATTTGTTCATAATCATAACTTAGAACATGAACATTAAACCTGACGCGTTTCAACCCCTACAATTGGGGTCTTCTTCAGAGGCATAGTCTGCTGGGGAGAACATGAAAATGAAAATGATATACATATATATGTTCCATTAATATAATATAGTATAAACTACATTGACTATACGATATTTTAGTACAGTATAGTTACCAAATATAGGTATGTTCAACAAAGAATGCAGATTCCCACATGGAGATCCCTTTAAAAAGTGAGTCGCTTTGTCCTCTTCTCCAGTGGGGGGCTCCAACCACCCCTAGCACCGCTGCGGCCCAGACCAGGATAGCGAGGTACAGCGTGGCTTACGAGAGGTCACACTTTTTAGACACCGTCCGTCAAATGGAAGAACCGGCCGGAAAACACCAGAACACCTGTGGTGAAGGTTTAGCAGGGAATAATCAGTAGGGACCCACATGGAAGTGGTCACAGCTGATCAGTGGGCCAAGAACGCCACCACAAGATCAGGGGTATTGTGAATATGATATATAAGGCCCTAGAGCAAGAAATGTTCTGGGCCATAGTCCTCTAGTGCATGTTCAAATAAAGAAAAAATGAACATGCATGTGGCAAAACTGCAACGGAATTAAGGAATATAGTGCAAGTGCTAGAAACAGATGGTGATGCCAGAGTGAAAAAACGTGATGTAGAGAGGACTGAGAAGGTGAAAAGAAACATAAAAATGGGTGAATGATGAGAAGATGAAATGGACAACAGAAACAATGAGTGCAAGTGAAGAGGAGAGAGAAGGAGGGGGGGGAAAAGAGAGGGGGAGGGAGGAATAAAGGGGGGAGGAAAAGAGGGGAGGAAAAAGGCAGTGACGGAAAAAGGGGAGAAAGAGACAACAGAGGGAAGAAAAGGAAAGGAAAGGGAAAGGAAGGGAAGAGGGGAAAAAGAGGGGGGAAGCCGTGGGGGGAGGGGGGGAAGGGGGGAAAAGGGAGAGGGGGGAAGGGGGAGGATGAGGGTGTGATTATTACCTCAAGGGGTGCTATATCGCTCATGAGGATGCATCGGATTGTCCCATGTGTCTAGACTGTTGTTTTATTGGCCAACCCGGGATTGGTCATAAGCTGTGTAAGACTCAGGTGATGACAACCAAGCCTGAGTCAAACAGTCTAAGGATAAATAAGGTATATAATTATAAATGTGAAGTGTATGACCACACATGTTATCAGTGGTCAAAAAGTATTTAACAAGCCTAGTAACCAGTAGTTCCCAACTATCTTGGGGCAACGCGATGCTATAACAACACATGGCTTAAAGGGTGTACTTACTGTGTAGTAGTAGCAGCAAATGTGATAGCAAGCAGCAGAGTATGTTTGCAGTTAGCCAGATGGAGGAGGATTGAGAGAAAATGTATCAGGTGTACCTTTATATACCAATAATTAGGGGGGTGTATCCGCCCTGTGTTTTTCCCAACAGGTGTGTGTGATCCGCCGATGAACCAATGACGGGCGGTAGGGCGGCCAAACATGGCAGCCCAGTGTGATCTCCCCGGCGTTCCGGAAGAGCAGAGCTCCGAGATCCCGTCATCCTCGCCGAAATCTCGCGATGTCTATGACGTCACGTCGCTCGCGCGGGGCCCCGCGCATGCGCAGTGACGAAAGGCATCCAAGGATGTTCCGGAATGCCGCCGGCAAGGAAGGAAAGTCCCCAATGTGGCGCCCGGTGGCCAACCGAGCGCCCAAGGGGAAAACATGGGGGGGGAGGGACCGCCAAAGTGAAGGCAGGCCTGTCCCCTCCCCCTTACCTTGCCAGGAAGGCACGCCATAGGTCACTCCCGCCTCCGGGACAACAACAGAGAGGGTGCCAGAGCTCCCCCAGTGGAGGGAAAAAGCGAATCTACAAAGAAGGGAGAAAAAATAAAAGATAAAAATTGAATAGATGTGAACCATGAGCATGTCAGTTCCCCATGGCTCAAAGCTACCATTATTGATACATCTCTTAGAATTGTTATACCACATGAAGAGCCTCAATAAAACGTGGGAGAAGATCAGTCACATGCATAGATATCTCCGCACCATCAATTTAATAATGAAGAAGAACAGCAATATCAAAAAAATCAAAAAATGATACCATATTATAAAGTGCAAAATATAGATGGATCAGCATAGGGGAAACGGGGAGAGGGTAACATGGAGGAAGGGGGGGGGGGAAAAGGAAAAAGGGGGGGGGGGAAAGGAGAGGGAAAGAAAGGAGGGGGGAGGGGAAGGGAAAGAAAGAGGAGGGGGGGAGGGAAGAAGGGGGGGAAAAAAAGGGGGGAAAAAAGAAGGGGAGGAAGGGGAGGGGGGAGGGAGAAGGGAGGGAGAGAGAGGTAGGAGGGGAAGGGAAACCAGGACGTAGTCAATGATATCAGTTATTTTAATTCTTTGGACTATATTGAGTTGTATTATAGCCCATCGAGGGAGGGGACAGGACTATTGTGTTTTGCCAGAAACAAAGCCTTTAAGAAATGGGGCAAAAGAGATGGCCTCGTTCAAACCTGGGAACGAAGTGGAATTTAGTTTAAATATCCACTTCTGTTCGTGCTGCAACAGAATTTTATTCCAGTCGCCGCCTCGCACCGGCACATGGACTCGGTCGAGCGCGACGAAGGATATTTTAGGCATTCTATAGTCATGAGTTTCCATCACATGTGTCACACAGGGCGGATACACCCCCCTAATTATTGGTATATAAAGGTACACCTGATACATTTTCTCTCAATCCTCCTCCATCTGGCTAACTGCAAACATACTCTGCTGCTTGCTATCACATTTGCTGCTACTACTACACAGTAAGTACACCCTTTAAGCCATGTGTTGTTATAGCATCGCGTTGCCCCAAGATAGTTGGGAACTACTGGTTACTAGGCTTGTTAAATACTTTTTGACCACTGATAACATGTGTGGTCATACACTTCACATTTATAATTATATACCTTATTTATCCTTAGACTGTTTGACTCAGGCTTGGTTGTCATCACCTGAGTCTTACACAGCTTATGACCAATCCCGGGTTGGCCAATAAAACAACAGTCTAGACACATGGGACAATCCGATGCATCCACATGAGCGATATAGCACCCCTTGAGGTAATAATCACACCCTCATCCTCCCCCTTCCCCCCTCTCCCTTTTCCCCCCTTCCCCCCCTCCCCCCACGGCTTCCCCCCTCTTTTTCCCCTCTTCCCTTCCTTTCCCTTTCCTTTCCTTTTCTTCCCTCTGTTGTCTCTTTCTCCCCTTTTTCCGTCACTGCCTTTTTCCTCCCCTCTTTTCCTCCCCCCTTTATTCCTCCCTCCCCCTCTCTTTTCCCCCCCCTCCTTCTCTCTCCTCTTCACTTGCACTCATTGTTTCTGTTGTCCATTTCATCTTCTCATCATTCACCCATTTTTATGTTTCTTTTCACCTTCTCAGTCCTCTCTACATCACGTTTTTTCACTCTGGCATCACCATCTGTTTCTAGCACTTGCACTATATTCCTTAATTCCGTTGCAGTTTTGCCACATGCATGTTCATTTTTTCTTTATTTGAACATGCACTAGAGGACTATGGCCCAGAACATTTCTTGCTCTAGGGCCTTATATATCATATTCACAATACCCCTGATCTTGTGGTGGCGTTCTTGGCCCACTGATCAGCTGTGACCACTTCCATGTGGGTCCCTACTGATTATTCCCTGCTAAACCTTCACCACAGGTGTTCTGGTGTTTTCCGGCCGGTTCTTCCATTTGACGGACGGTGTCTAAAAAGTGTGACCTCTCGTAAGCCACGCTGTACCTCGCTATCCTGGTCTGGGCCGCAGCGGTGCTAGGGGTGGTTGGAGCCCCCCACTGGAGAAGAGGACAAAGCGACTCACTTTTTAAAGGGATCTCCATGTGGGAATCTGCATTCTTTGTTGAACATACCTATATTTGGTAACTATACTGTACTAAAATATCGTATAGTCAATGTAGTTTATACTATATTATATTAATGGAACATATATATGTATATCATTTTCATTTTCATGTTCTCCCCAGCAGACTATGCCTCTGAAGAAGACCCCAATTGTAGGGGTTGAAACGCGTCAGGTTTAATGTTCATGTTCTAAGTTATGATTATGAACAAATGTCTGCTAATGTATGTTCAGCTTACTTTTTAATAATTCCCACTGAAGCTCATTGTTTTTTAACTTTGATGGTTTATTATTACTGAATAAAAATTGTGATATTTTTTCTTCTTATAACTGAGTCTATATCCATTATTGCGCTGCCAAAAAAACCCCATTACGGGGAAACTTTCCTTCTTACGTTTGGAATATTGGCCAGCCGGTTCCGCCTATTTCTTACACTGATACACATGGCGGAATATAAACTCAATCACATCATTCTGTCTTGCTGTGTTCTCCACAACTTTTTAAGGAGAAATTCTTTCAACAATGCTGCCTCAGTTGGGCCTGAGGCCGGAATTCATAATGGACCAACCCTGAGGGCGCTTGAAAGTGGCCGTCCTGGCTTGCCCCCCCAGAGTGCCCGTGAGGTCCGTATAAGATACATGGAATACTTTGCGGGTAGAGTGGCAATCGATGTGCCAGACAATGTCTGAGACATTTTTTAAATAAAAATATATTTGAAACTAAACAAATATTTGCTTTGATTTACTGCTTGGCTTTCTTTTAGCTGTCTCCTCTGTTATCTTTTATTAATGTTATTTTTTTTGACCTTTTTCTTCAACAGTGCAAACGAAATTTTGTTGACACATGGGGTGACAATCTCTTCTTCGACTAACTATTATTATTATTATGTTGTGGGTCTGCTACACACACACACCTTGTTTTTGTGGTTAATGTATGTAATGCATTACTGACAAAAATATTAATATTTTTCAGCACCATGACCGAAATTTGGGGAGTCATGAAAATGACGTGATTGTGTAAAATTAGAAAGCACTGTTGGGTGTTATTTACTAAAGGAAAATACACTTTGCACTACAAGTGCACTTGAGACTGCACTGAAACTGCACTTGTAGTGCAAAGTGGAGTTGCCTTTTGTAAATAACCCCCATTATCATTGAAAACAACAACTTTACTCCAAAAAATGCTTTTGAGCCTTGAAAGAAGAAGCCACACATTGTTGATTATCAATCTTTTTAATCAAAGCACAATCACATGTAAGTTTATAAAAGGGTTTTTGAACAAACCAACATGTTTGTTGTATAACATTTTTTAGGTCACATTAAGTAGAAATCGCCTTTTAAGGTAAAACAGGCATGTTTAAAACCATAAAACAAGACACAACTCTGGAACTTACAAAGTTCCACTTTTATAAAGTGAAGGCAATATCAGACATGAGTATGTACAAACTGTGTTTGATATTGCGTTCAGCAGATGGGTGATGTCACCCCTGTAAAAGCCAAATTTAGAAGATGCACACAAATTGCCTAATGTCAACATGTGCTAGCTGCCATCATGGGGGATCAATGGACGTGTTTTGTGGGTGCAACCCCTTCCTCTCAGCTACTTTATTATCAAGGAAGGGGTTGCACCCACAAAACGCGTACATTGATCTCCCGTGATGGCAGATAGCACATGTTGACACACTGTGTGCATTTTCTAAACTTGGCTTTTAACATACGTCAACAATTTTAGTCATAAAAAAAAAGCAGAAGAAATTTAGGGATTTCTGGGTGTTTTAGATTCTCCCTAAAACATCAGTGATGTTCTTCATTTTGTTTTGAACATCATTGATGTTTTGCTTTATGTTTTGTAAATCTCTATTACACCCCATTATCTCCCCGATGAGGATCTGGGCACTTTCACTGGTGAAATGACATTCCTCTTCCACAACATCCCGATCACCTACAAAAAAAAAACAAAAAAAACACACCATGTTTATAAATATGCAGGCATTCATCTCTTACCTGAAGCTGTGGTCGCAGACACTCATCTGTTATGGTGACAATTTCTACAACGTCTCCCTCCTCCTCTGGTTGGGTTTGGGGGATTTCCCCTTCTTCCTGAGGTGGGGGGTCCCTGGTCTCCTCTGATGAGTGGTGTCCTCTGAGTCTTTTCTCCCCTTTGTGAACAAAAATAGGTATACTTAGCACACAGATAGTTGATGGCAGAAATAAGAATATGAAACATTGCTTGGAAGTGGGGTACAATTGTCTGTTTTGGCAGAGTTCCAAGCTGAAGAATTGTTTTGGTCCTTTGCAAAGCTTGAATACTTACCTGTTTTGTGCAAGCTTCACAGATGGAGACACCCCTATAATATTCACTGGAGCACCTGTGTGGGCCCCCTACTAATAAAAAGGGTATTCTTTTGTCCCACACTAGTGCTCCAGTGTCCAGATGTGTAAACAGCTGGTGAGTGTCCTCTCCTTACACAGAATCTAGCTTGAATTTCATTCTAGTTACAAACCCATCTAGACAACAAATCTTTTTTTAATCGAAGTAGGCCAGAAAAACGTTATTGAACTGCATCTGGCCAAAGCATCGTATTTTAGTGTCCAAACGAACAATGTTTCCTACGAACGATTAATGTGCCCATGAACATGAAAGTTGCCATTTTAAACTGTACAACAGTAAAGAAAAGCACATGGAGCAGCACGAATGTAATAAAAAGAAAGAATAGGAACACAGGACAACTACTTACTTTTTTGCAGCACTCTCCTGATCCTTCTATACTGATCATGCTCCCTTAATTTGAGGTTTGACCACCGTTTCCTCAGTTAATCTTTGGATCGTCGTAACCATACAATTCCTGTGCAGACTCTTCACAACTTTAGCCATGATCTTGGACTTTCTGACATTTAGGTTTGGGTAAGGTCCATACTTCCCATCATAGTCGCCCCTTCCACCATCTCCACCATCTCTACAAAGGTCATATTTGAGGCCTTAAATCCCCCTCCGGGATTGTGACGTTTCTGGCTCCGGGCTTTCCTCCTCCTCCTCGTTGCTGCTATTATCATGCACCTGCTCTGTCTCCCCCACTGCTGCGAAAGAGAAGGGGTGGGGAATAGACTAGAAAGAATGTCAGGGGCGGGCAGAATTTCACGCATGCACAGTGTATATAAAGCGTAACACGCGTGCGTCGTATGTACGATCTGTGAGCGGAAGAAGGAGTATCGGAAGCGCCGATCGTGATAACGAAGGTACAAGTTTAACTTGGGCCTATACCGCTTATAGATTAAGGCCTATGTTGGGACAAGATTAGGAGAGTTTAGCCTGACATTAGGGTTTGTCTTGTGTTGTGTCTTGCAGAGAAAATGGATGGCTTCAATGATCACAACTTCCTCCCCCTGTTCATAGACAAATACAGGGAGCTGCCCTGTCTGTGGCAGGTCAAACACCCGCATTATAATCATAAACAAAAGAGGCAGGCAGCGCTGGAGAAACTGCTGGAGTTGGTGAAGCAGGTGGTCCCCACGGCAACCATCCCCTATTTAAAAGCCAAAATTGGTGGCCTGAGGAGCATTTATCTTAGGGAGCGCAAGAAGGTCCAGGATTCCCAGAGACCAGGAGCTGCAGGAGATGATGTTTATGTCCCCAGGCTGTGGTACTATGAGAGACTTTGTTTTCTGTCAGACCAGACTGAAGTTAGGGAATCCCTCTCAACCCTTCCTTCCACTCTTCCTTCCACCCTATCTTCCACCCCAGCTGAGGCTTCCGATGTCCAACCTGGGACTTCCAGCCAGGAAGAAGTGGAGGAGCCCAGCTGGAGTCAGGTATAGCATTGTTCTACAGATTTCTTGGCAAAACATAAATGATGTTTCCTAGATGTTATTATTGATCACTAATTGATGATTTAATAAAGGCGTTTACATATCAATAGACAGTAGTGGGCAAAAATAATTGGGACAAGAATGAAAAATGCTGGGCTCAGAATGATAGTCTTTTCTATTTATTAATATTCAATTTGCAAAAGTCATGAGATGAAAATTGTGTGTGATTGATGAAGAAAAAACTAAAACTATGTCCCTTTTTCATACACAGGAAGACCTCAGCCAGGAGGAGGCTGTGGGATGTGGCACACAGGAGGAGGCTGTGGAATGTGGCAGCCAGGAGAAGGCAGGCGTTAGTGGCAGCCAGGAGGAGGCGGGGTAAGTGGCAGCCAGGAGGTGGCAGGGCCCAGTCGCAGCCTCACACAATCACAGGTTCCTCCCCTCCGCCTTCCAAACAAAAGACCCAGGAAGGGGAGTAACGTGGAGGAGTCAGTGCTCAGGCTGATTAAGGAAGCTTCTGCGTCCCCCAGAGCCACCCCCACTCATGAAGAGGCCTTTGCTTCCATGGCTGCCACCAAACTGCAGGACATGCAGGAGGGGCAATGCCTCATGGTTGAGGAAATCATTTATAAAACATTAAATAAGGGGTTGAGGGCCGAAATCACACCCAATACACACCTGTGTGAGTTGCATCATCCTCCTCCTCCTGCCACACTTCCAACACCACAGCCACGGCCTGAAAGGAAGAGTGGAAGGAAGACAAGAAAGTGATGGCCTGGGTTCAGTCTGGTCTGACAAAAGATGCAGGCTCTTGTATTATCAGAAGCTTCCTTAATCAGCCTGAGCACTGACTCCTCCACGTTACTCCCCTTCCTGGGTCTTTTGTTTGGAAGGCGGAGGGGAGGAACCTGTGATTGTGTGAGGCTGCGACTGGGCCCTGCCACCTCCTGGCTGCCACTTACCCCGCCTCCTCCTGGCTGCCACTAACGCCTGCCTTCTGGGGACATGTATGTCATCTGCTACTGTTCCTGATCTCTTGGACTTCTGGACCAGATTGTACTCCCTTAGATAAGGACTCCTCAGGCCACCAATTTTGACTGAAAATAGTTGATGTCTGCCCTGGGGGCCAAAGGCTTCGCCAATTTCTGCTGTTTCTCCAGCGTTGCCTCCCTCTTTATTTGGTTAGGACACCTTAATAAAGGTTTTTGTTTTTTTAACTAATACTTGCCTATGTGTGTTTTCCTTCAAAAAAGACAGTTTGTTTGTGAATAGGCAGGTACATTTCAAAAATACAATGTGAAATTAACAAGGGACACCAACATCAACCAACCTCCTTGAGATTAAAAAAGACAAGATAATAATGGTGTTGTGGTAACTTGACACACAAAACACATCCAAAACAATTCTGGAGATCACTAAAAAAAAAAAAAAAAACAGGAGATCTGGATTTAAAAAAAACAAACAAAACAAATAATACAAAATAAATAAAATTAATTTTTTTTTTTTTTTTTCGGTAGATGGGACAAACAAAAATATTATATTCATCAAATCACAAGAAATAATAAAGAAAGAAGTTTGTGAGAACTCTGTGTGAATATGAGCAGCAAAACAACTTCATTCTTCTGGCATTATAAAGAAGAAGAGAGTGTGCTGCATTAGACAATTTAAAACATTGCAGCGTGACGAAAGTGCTATATCCATTACGACGCTAATTTTACTAGACCGAGCAGTTCCGTCTCGGAATTTATTCTGAGCATGCGTGGCACTTTGTGCGTTGGAATTGTCCACACACGGTCGGAATTTATGCGAACAGATTTTGTTGTCGGAAAATTTTATAGCCTGCTCTCAAACTTTGTGTGTCGGAAATTCCAATGGAAAATGTCCGATGGAGCCCACACATGGTCGGAATTTTGGACAACAAGCTCCGATCGCACATATTCCGTCGGAAAAGCCGACCGTGTGTACAGGGCATTACAGTTTTATAAAAATACACCTTAATGTGTTGGAAAATAAATCAAAGCTGATCCTCGCATTTCAAATTATTACTGTAGCTCTCTGTAGCTGCATGAAATGTATATCGCTGGTTCTATAACTGCAGTTTGCTTAACATAAAGTCACAGTGAATAATGCCAACCCACACTGGCTAATAGCCTCTTGCAACTATATGAATTACTTTATTTATCGATGTATAACATGCACAGGCGTATAACACGCACCCCAAATTTAGGAGGGAAGTTTAATGAAAAAAACTTACATTTTAAGTAAAGAACTTTGAAGCAAAATTAGGGTCACAGCTCATCAATGCACCCTGCTCAATGCTCATCTGCAGCCTCTAAATTGCCCATCAATGCACTCTGTTCAGTGCCCATCTGCAGCCATTAAATTGACCATCAATGCAACCTGCTCAGTGCCCATCTGCAGCCGAAAAATTGACCAACAATACAGCCTGTTCAGTGCCCATCTGCAGCCTCACCTTTCCCATCATTGCAGCCTTGCCAGTGTTGGATTATCCCTGCTGTCTCCGAGAGAAGAGGAGGAGCGAGCGGCACTGAATTACACAGAGACGCGATCTCCTGTGTACCCGGTGCTCCGTCACTCACAGCCACGCCTCCTGGCCCTGCTCATATGATAGACAGAACAGTGGCCCAATGCGGGGCCAGGAGGTGTGGCTATGAGTGACGGAGTGATGGTTACACAGGAGATCGCGGCTCTATGTAATTCAGCGGCGCTCGTTCCTCTTCTCTCAGAGACAGCAGGGATCGGTGTATAACACGCACCCTCAATTTTCCTCTGATTTTAAGGGGGAAAAAGTGCGTGTTATACGCTGATAAATACAACATATGTTTTTGGTTATCAAGACAGTCCAAGCCACCAAAGCAAAACAATTTTGTGAAATATTTCCAGGAATTCTGCTTGCATTACATTTATTTCCAAACTGTCAACAGTATATTTGTGTTGCACACATGGTATTTTGCTGGTAATTTACTTTCTTTTATGAACCAGTTCTGGGATTGTGTACTGTCAAGGTACACATTCAAGGGAATGTAACAAATCCCTAATGACGCTTTTCTGACACTATGGGGGAGATTTACTAAAACTGGTGCTCATGGAATCTGGGGCAGCTGTGCATAGTGACCAATCAGCTTCTAACTTCAGCTTGTTGAATGACGCCGGGTTCACACTGGTACAACAAACGATCCGACATTGGGAGCTCATGTCGCATGATGTGTGAAAATCAATGTTTCCCTATGGGAATTGTCTTAACTGGTCTGACACAAGTCGGTCCGACTTTGAAAATGCTCCCTGCACTACCTTGGTCCGACTTTGATCCTACTTCAGCCCATTGAATATCACTGAAGTTGGATCAAAGTCGGATCGCCATCTTGACTGATCTGACTTTGTGCTCTAATGATCTTGAAGGGGAACTCCACTCCAAATTAAAAAAAAAACAGCATGGGTTCCACCTCCAAGAGCATACCAGGCCCTTTGGTCTGGTATGGATTTTAAGGGGAACCCCCACGCTGAAAAAAAGGCGTGGGGGTCCCCCCAAATTCCATACCATACCCTTATCCGAGCACACAGCCTGGCAGGTCAGGAAAGTGGGTGGGGGTAAGTCAGCACCCCCCCTTTGAACCATACCAGGCCACATGCCCTTAACATGGGGGGGTGAGTGCTTTGGGGCTGGGGGGCCCTGCGCCCCCCCACTCCAAAGCAAGTTGTCCCCATGTTGATGAGGACAAGGGCCTCTTCCCAACAACCCTGGCCGTTGGTTGTCGGGGTCTGCGAGCGGGGGGCTTATCAGAATCTGGAAGCCCCCTTTAACAAGGAGGCCCCCAAATGCCAGCCCCCCACCCTATGTGAATGAGTATGGGGTACATTTTTACCGCTACACATTCACCTAAAAAAAGTGTCAAAAATAAACACATTACACATGTTTTTAAAGTAATTTATTAGGCAGCTCCGGCATCTCTTCCGATCTGTTCTCCCCTCTCCGACCCTCCTGTGTCTTCCGCTGACGTCTTCTGCCTCGGTTGGTTCTTCTTCCCTCTCCAGTTCTTCTCCCTCTGCCCACTGTCTTCTGCCAGGCATCCTCCACTATCTTTTAACTCTTTTGCTCGCTCTTTTCCTGGGTCTTCTCCTCTGTCATCTCCCTCTGTTCTTTTTCCGATGTTGACTCAACGCGCTCTCCCGCTCTAATGCCGGGGGCGCGGTGTGCCACTACTTATATTGGCATGGGGTGGGGTCACCGGAGGCATGCCTCTTATGACATCACCGCTCATCATGCCCCAGACTCCGATAACCAACGGCCAGGGTTGTCAGGAAGAGGCCCTTGTCCCCATCAGCATGGGGACAAGGTGCTTTGGTGAGGGGTGAGGTGGGGTGGTGGTGCACAGGGCCCCCCTGTCCCAAAGCACTCACCCCCCATGTTGAGGGCATGTGGCCTGGTATAGTTCGGGGGGCGCTCGCTCGTCCCCACCCCCTTTCGTGACCTGCCAGGCTGTGTGTTTTGATAAGGGTCTGATATGGATTGTGGGGGGACCCCAACGCCATTTTTCGGCGTGGGGGTTCCCCTGAAAATCCATACCAGACCAAAGGGCCTGGTATGCTCTTGGAGGGAGAACCCATGCTGATTTTTTTTTTTTATTAGACAAGGAGTTCCCCCAAAAGAATCATACCAGACACAGTGCCCGGTATTTCGGGGATCAAAGTTGTATTCCTGTTCATTGAAGTCGGACTAATGTCGGACTTTAAGTCGCAGGGCAAAGTCAGATCCAAAGTGGTATGACTGTGTGAACCCAGCCTAAAGCTTTGACAATAAAATCTAGAAGCTGATTGGTTACTATGAACAGCTGCACCAGATTCTGTGTGCACCAGTTTTAGTAAATCTTCCCCTATGTCCCTTTAAAATGGCCTGCACCAGATTCCAAAATCTCTTTAGCTTTACTGACATGTGCGGCAGTTTCAGGTAGTTTTTATTAGAGCAACTTTTATAATGTGGAACTATTAAAAAGAATGACCTTTAGATAAGGAAACTGGAGGTAATTAATACCAACTCTAAGTTGGCATACAGATACTGGCAGAGTGCCCATCTCTGTGTCCTATGTAGCAGATAGGTATATTTCTTGCTGCTGCCCGCTCCCCTCTCCACCTGTTGGTGGTTGTTAAATACCACTAACACAGCATCCTAAGAACCAATGACACTTACTGGGAAGAGCCTGATGGAGAAGCTGCAACATTAGTTCTACATCAGGTCGGCTCTCTCCGTGTGATTGACAGCAGGCAGTGGGTGTATCCTTAGCCAATAGCAGCCTGTTATTGGCTAAGGATCCACACCAATGCTTACTGTGTATTACAAGGGCAGTGAACCTGATGGGGAACTAGTGCTGTGAATCCACATAAGGCTCCACCCATCCAGCTTCAAAACTTTGCGCTGTCTGTTTAGGGGCTACAGCAGTTGCATATGGACACTCCAGCCTTAGTGAACCACTATACGTGGTACCTGCCCCAGATTCATGTACCTGTGTCGCCTGCAATGACATTTCTCTTGTGGAGGCATTATGGAATTCTAATGTGTCTTAAATAGTCTTTAAAAATTCCAATGATTTTTCTTTTGATGGTTACCTGGGCCCAAGCAATGAAACAGTTCTGTAACCATTGTTCTTCTTTCTTGCAAGTTCTTGCAAGATAACTGCTCTTTGCTGACAAAAACACTCTCTGAGTATTGATTTACAATCTTTGTACACAACATGTAAAGTGCTTATTTGCAGTACTGCATCTCATGAAACTGAGGATATAAAACATATGGTGGACTAGTTGTATGTTTCCACCAGCAAATCAGTAATTTCCCCTTGCCTTCTAAAGTGGTCAACATATTTAATGTCAGCAGCCTGACTATAATCACCTTCTTTTGCTTGGGAAAATTCACACGCCCTACCTGCTTTACCGACATTTTGACCTTGCTAGCCCAAAAACTCCTGGAAGAACTATACAAGCTTTTGCAAAACTGAGAGCAAAATATTACTTGTCTTAGAAACTGGTCAAGTCCTTTAGGCCAGCTAGTGAAAGGGGTCATTTCAAGCCAGCTGTGGTGTACACTAGTGAAAACAGTTAGGGTTGGAACCAGAAAGCACACCTTTCAGTCCACCACAATACACATCTGTCAGGAACGTACCTATACTTTGCTTCCGATGTCTGCCTCTTTTCGTTTCTGCTGTTCCAGTTGAGCTCCCAGGGTCCTGCTGCCTGCCTGTATCATATCTGGCTCACTGCATTCCAGGTAATTTTCCTGTGTTCTGATGCTAGTGTAGGTGCCCTGTTAATCTATTCAGGTGGGCTGCAAGCCTGCAAGAATATGGCTAAGGGCATGACCCCCTTTTGCTCTGTATAATGTTTAATAGGGCACTATTATCCATGTTTCAATTGCCCATTACATCATCAAACTAATATGTAACCCTGATATGTATATTATTTATCTTGTAGCCTGTATCCTTGTCTTATTTTCAGTCCTTACTCTTGTTACCCTGTCCCTGAAGTGTTTCTAGTTCCAGGCCCTGTTAATTTTCAGTCCTGAATCCTGCTCATTTCTAGTCTCTGTGTCCTACCTTGCCTATTATTTCTAAACCAGCTGAACTCCCTGTATTTGACCACCTGTGTGACCTGACCATGCTAGTAAACATCCTGCCCTGATCTGTACTTTGTTAATGACTGCATTCTTGCTCAACCCCTGGTTTAGACATTTGGCTCTTGTTAAGTAAAGCAATGACCTTGGCTACCCATCTTGACTTCTCCAACCCTTAGCTCACAGCTATGGGGGAATGGCCTTCTATAAGTTTTGATAATCAAGTGGAACTAAACCTGCCTGTCCAGTACAGGCAAGAAAGCTGCCATGTTCACCTTTGTTTGATCTGCAGTTGCCTTGGACTCTAGCCATTTGATGGCTTGAGAGTTTGGTTGAGCGCACAAGCAACAGTGATACAAGTTATCATTAATGGCTGTGGTCATCAACCGTGTCCTTAGGGCCCACTAACAGGCCAGGTTTTATGTATTACCTTGGGGAGATGCAGACTATAATACTGCAATCACTGAGCAGCAAATTATATCACCTGTGATGTATTTCAGTTATCTTGCAAACCTGGCCTGTTGGTGGGCCCTGAGGACAGGGTTGATGACCACTGATTTATGGCATGCATTGAATGTAATTGTTTTGGGAATCAGTTAAATCTTTGAGTTTAGTTCAACTTTAAGTTCTGAAGACGCCAAGGGGTTGATTTACTAAAACTGGAGAGTACATAATCTGGTGCAGGTTAGCTTCCTTTTTTTTTTTTTTTTTGGTCAAATTTTGTTTAGCAAAGTATTGTTACTCGAACAAGCTGAAGTTAAAAGCTAATTGGCTACTGCACAGCTGCACCAGATTTTGCACTCTCCAGTTTTAAGTAACTCATTCCTTAATTGTCATCAAACGGTGGCTGTTAAAGGAGAAGCGTGCAGCATCTGTGATCATCAGACCTCAAAAGAGACCCTGCCCTTACCACATAATTTGTGAAGAAGCAAGAATCACATCCCACCATGCATCACCTTACACTTAGCCCACCACAGTATACCCACAATACTCAAAAGACTACACTTTGGATTGCCCTTTGCTACAACTGTGTACATTTAAACTCTGCATATTTCTTGCACCAGTTGGAGCACATTATGCTGCTTGCTTTAAAGTGTAGTAAAAAGATTATGATTAGGCATTTTGGAGTTTGTATTCTTGCACATGTAGCACAGCACGTTGCACTTTCCAAATCTTATATCAGATTCCAAAATGCATGCAAGAAATATAAGTCTTCAAACAAAAAAAAACAAATATATATGATTGTTTCCCCTGGCATTTGGTCAGCATTTTTTTGCTAGAAAACTACTTACAACACCCAAACAGGTCTTTCTTGCAAAAAATATATTTATACATTTTAATGCTGCCTAATTCTTGTGCCAGCTACAGCACACAGTGCTTTAGAATAAAGAAAATTGAGTCCTTGCTTCAATATGGTAGATCTTGGCTGTTATACTCTGTTGCATTTCAAACATGTTTTCTTGCTACTTTTTTAAAAGACCCATTGCCGAGCACAAAAAACTAAATTAAGCAAAATCAAAGCTATAAACTAAAAGGTAAAAGGGGATATAGCTGTAGAACAAAAACTTGATGTGATGTTACCAGGATATATGACTTACATGTTGTGAGATATCTATACATAATGGACATCAACTATTAATAGTTAAATGTTCATTCCTTTAACTTTATGCTGACATATCACAACAAAATTATGTTACTCTCTTTATATTTATCTTACTGTGTTTTCTAAAATACAATAAAAATATTGCAGAAAAAAAAAAAGAAGGACTTATTGCCTTCCTACCTGTTCAAATCAGTCATAGAATTGTGTTTGCTTCTGACAACGCTAGCCAAAAACTGGCATAAATTGTTTTTTTTTTTTCGTACATCACGGGACACAGAATACCATATTAATTACTGAATGGGTTATAGGCCACCTTCAGGTGATGGACACTGGCAAAATTAAAGACAGGAAGTCCCACTCCCTATATAACCCCTCCCATACCGGGAGTACCTCAGTTTTTTTCGCCAGTGTCTAAGGTGTTGGTCACGGTTAAGTTTGTGCTAAGAAAGCTCCTTGGATGGTCCTGACTGGGTCAAAGGAGCTGCTCAATCGGATCCATTCAAAAGAGCCAAAAATAAAGGCTAAAATAGATGGTACTCGAGCCTCGATACCGAAGAACAAGGTTTTGCCTGTAACGTTTCTCTTAAGGAGAGCTGAGCTCTGTAATCCAGCACCTTGGTCACATTTCTATACCACAGGTTGCCTGGCAGAGCGCTAAACAGGTCCAAGGCAGTGGACCCTACATTCAAAGGGGATCCCGTCCTTGAAGGTCTGGCATGACTCCAACCCACTGTGATGGGTGAAGATTGGGTCTCTGTGATATTCCAGCATGTACCCTGAGGCGGGAATGGTAAGTTAAAGAAGATCCTGGGTTAAACTCCTATGGACTTCTTTTTATTGAGTAGCTGTTGTCTGCCTGTTTAACTTTTGTCAACCACTAAAGGGTGTAAATAACATACCTAGTGTTATAACATTCCATGATGCCCCTTGGATAGATGTCAGGCAGTACTTGGGGCTTCCTCCTATTGTCAGCTGCCTTGAGAGGGAACAGGGGTCAGGTCTCCAGAGGCTCCCTCCCTTCCCTCCCCCGGGTTTCCCTGTGTTAGAGCCACGTGCACGAGTGTTTCCTCCTTCATATGGTATGATTTGTGAGGACGTCATGAGAGGGGCGGGACTCGGCGTGCACGTTTTCTCATGGCACAGGCGCGGACCAGCGACTCCTTCATAAGCTTAAGCTGTGTGAATAGAGTGGTGGCTGACGGAGAGACACAGACACTTTTCCATGGGCATATAAGCGCTTGGTGTTGGATACGGGCATATATAGACCCATCTACTCAGCATCTTGCTGTAGCATTTGATAGCGTCATATTAACCATTGCTAAGACTAGGCAAAGCAATTGATGCATGTTTACAGTACCTCTGCTTTGTGCTTAGGACTATGTATTCCCAAAGGAAAGGGACAAAAACAGGGAGGAGGAGCGCAAAAGCGCAGCGATCAGGTTCTGAGTATCCTAGTCTTGCCTCCACAGTTTCTTCCTCCCCTGAAAGTCCTGAAATGGCTAACCAACCTGAGCCATTGGATCCGTCAGGCATTTTAGCTACTTCCAATACTCCAACCTCTGCATACATCACTAAAGACGATTTGGCCACAGCCTTAGCTGGTTTGAAAGGGAAGATAGCTAGTTTGTTCGCATCCTCCTCCCAGGCAGGGAGGAAGCGAGGAAGGTCCCCTTCCCCTGTCCTGGATCCATCATTTGCGGATCAGAAGTGGGTAGAGGATTTGGATGTGCCCCTGGGGATCCACTAGAGGCGCAGGAGGATGGTTCCTCATTTGAGGGCTCTGTCCCAGAGGAATCTTTTTCAGCTTCACAGTCGCAAAGGTTGCTAATCCAATCACTCAGTAAAACAGTGCGTTTTGGTTATAAATTACCCTTAACAGAAACGACCGAAGCTCCCTTCTCCTCTTTGGGTTCACTGAAATCGCCTCAGAATTCACACGCTTTTCCTATGCACCCATTGCTGGAACAGCTTATTTATTCTGACTGGGATCACCCAGATAGGCATTTTATTCCTTCTAAAATATTCTCTTAAATCTATCCTATGGAGGAGAAGTTCACTAAGAAGTGGAGTGTACCAGCAGTAGATGCTGCTGTTTCTTCTCTGAATAAAAGTCTTACTTGTCCAGTAGACAATGTTAAGGTGTTTAAATACCCAGCAGATAAGAGACTGGAGTCATTGCTTAAAGCCTCTTTTTCAATGGCCGGTGCAGTTGCACAGCCTGCGGTTGCAGCAATTGCCATTTGTCAGTCCCTTAAGGACAAACTGAAACGAGTTGTCAAAGGGGAAGAAGTCCTGGACCTAGCAGAACTACCCAGGGCCCTTTGTTTTGTGGTTGACGCTATTAAAAATTCCATTCATCAGTTGTCCCGCCTTGTCCCGCCTTGCCCTTCTGTTGGTACACATGCAAAGGGTTCTATGGCTTAAGCATTGGTCAGCAGAGCTACCTTGTAAAAAGCTGCTGACTGGTTTTCCCTTTTATGGGGACTGATTGTTCGGGGATGATTTGGATAAATACATCCAGAAAATCTTTGGTGGAATAAGTACTCTCCTTCCTGTTAAGAGAAAGAGTAGACGTCTCTCTTTCAAATGTTCTGTTTCCCCTTCTCCAGGGACAACAGCCTCCAGGCAGTTTCGACGGCCTCCTCCGTCAACCCCAAAAGGAAGGCCTCAGAACCAAACGCAGGGCCAAAAGAAGCTCTGGGGGAAGAAGTCTGCAAAGCAGAAACCCAAGGCCTTCTTTTGAAGGGGCGCCCCTGCTCAATCGGGTGGGGGGAAGGCTCCGGCAATTTTAAGGAGCCTGGCGGGAGGAAAAGCCAGGACAGATGGGTCATTTCCACAGTGTCTCTAAGATACAAACTAGAGTTTCGGGAATTTCCACCATCTCGCTTCCTAAGATCAAGCTTTCCCAAGGACCCAATAAAAAGAAGGTCCTTATTTCAGGCACTAGACCGGCTACTCTCTCAGGGGGTGATCATAGAGACTCCCTTACGAGAGCAGGGGTTTTATTCAAACCTCTTCACAGTGATAAAACTGAATGGGGATGTCAGACCCATTTTAGATGCCAAGGGTCTGAACCAATTTCTAAACATTCGCTCGTTTCGCATGGAAGCAATTTGCTCAGTGGTATCCATTCTACGGGGAGGAGAACTCCTGGTGTCTATAGACATCAAGGATGCATATCTCCATGTTCCAATATTCCCCGATCATCAAAGATTCCAATGATTCGCAGTAGAACAGCAACATTTTCAGTTTGTGGCCTACTGGCCTTGCCCTTCAGGTTGGCCACCACACCTCGGGTATTTACAAAGGTCCTGGCTCCACCTTTAGCAAAACTAAGAGCTCAGGGTATAATGGTAGTGGCATACCTAGATGACCTGCTGCTGATAGATCAGTCCGTAGAAGGGTTATATCAGAATGTGGTAAGCATGGTCAAATACCTGAAGCAGTTAGGTTGGGTTATTAACCTAGAAAAGTCATCCTTACGTCCATTAAAAAGACTGGAGTATTTGGGGTTTTTTTTTTTTTTTTTACAAGAAAGGAGTATTTGGGTTTAGTCATAGACACAACCCACAAGAGAGTGTTTTTACCCCTGGCAAAGGTTTGCGCTATAAGAGAACTGGTGCTCACGGTCAGGACAAAAGAGAGTCCTTCCATCCGCCTTTGCATGAGCTTGTTAAGGAAAATGGTAGCCTCATTCGAGGCGGTTCCCTATGCCCAATTTCATTCAAGGCTTCTGCAAAACAGTATCCTGGCGGTTTGGAGCAGGAAAAATCAGGATTTGGGTTGTCCAATGCGCCTGGCTCCAAGTGTACGCCAGAGTCTCAATTGGTGGTTGTCAACCAAAAATTTGCAGAAGGGGAAAACCTTCATACCCGTTACTTGGGGAGCAGTCTTAAAAGGGAACACTGTCCAGGGGAAGTGGTCGGAATCCGAAAGGTCCTTGCCCATCAACATTCTAGAAATTCGGGCAGCACGTCTGGCCTTAAAGACCTGGACAGGCAGGTTACAGAACTATCCTGTCCTGGTTCAGTCCGACAATGATGCTACGGCAGTAGCCTATATCAATCATTAAGGGGGTACCAAAAGTCGTACCGCCCAGGTAGAGGTAAACCATATTCTAGCTTGGGCAGAAGAGCATGTGCCCTGCCTATCTGCGGTATTTATACCAGGTGTGGAAAATTGACAGGCAGACTTCTTGAGTCACCAGCAATTGCTCCCAGGAGAATGGCCTCTGCATCCCGACATCTTTCGGGCCATATGTCAAAGATGGGGTATCCCAGATGTGGACCTATTGACGTCCAGGTTCAACAAAAAGTTAGACAATTTTGTGTCAAGGACAAGGGTTCCACTCACTTGCAGAATAGATGCCTTAGTAACTCCTAGGGATCAATTTTCACTGATCTATGCATTCCGCCAGTCCGCTTGCTTCCGCGTCTTCTAAGCAGATTAAAGGGGGAACGGAAACTAGTAATCCTAGTTGCTCCAGCTTGGCCCAGGAGATCCTGGTATGAGGAGATCGTGAGAATGGCAGTAGGGGATCCTTGGACTCTTCCGTCCAGCCCAGATTTGCTGTCGCAAGGGCCAATATTGCATCCTGCCTTAAAAGCGCTAAATTTGATGGTTTGGCTGTTGAAACCCTTGTTCTAGGGCGTTGGGGGCTTTCAGGCCCAGTAGTAACTACCCTGATTAATGCAAGAAAACCGACCTCTAGAGCTATCTATTATAGGGTCTGGAAGGCCTATGTCTCTTGGTGCGAGAACAGGGGTTGGCATGCTCGCAAGTATGTCATAAATAGAATTCTCAACTTCCTACAATCAGGAGTAGAGATTAAACTAGCCTCGAGTACTATCAAAGGTCAAGTCTCGGCCTTGTCAGTTTTTACCAAAAACCTCTGGCTTCACATTCCTTAGTTTGGGCCTTTATACAGGGAGTATTAAATCTTCTCTGTGCCCATGGGATTTAAAACCTGGTCTTGTCGGTTCTTCTGGAGTCTCCCTTTGAACCAATGTGTGATGCTCCATTGGTCCTAGTGACCTAGTGACTCTGCAAGAAGGGTTTCAGAGTTGGCTGCTTTTTGGTCTTACATCCTCGCCTGTCCTTTCTACCTAAGGTAATATCCAGTTTTCATTTGAATCAGGATATTTCTTTACCTTCATTTTTTCCAGAACCACGTTCTGCAGAAGAAAATTTACTACACTCCCTTGATGTAGTAAGAGCAGTTGATATCTATCTGGAAGCAACTGCTCAGATGCAGAAAATTGACGCCTTGTTTGTATTGCCAGAAGGCCCCAGAAAAGGGCAGGCAGCCTCAAAGTCAACCATTTCTAGGTGGATTCGTCAGGTCATCATTCAGGCCTACAATCTAAAAGGGAAAGTTCCACCTTTTCGTCCTAGAGCACACTCTACCAGGGCAGTTAGTGCTTCTTGGGCAGTGCATTAAGGCCGCAACATGGTCATCAGTACAAACATTCATGAAATTCTATCAAGGGGATGTAGGTCAGCAAGAGGATGCCTTTGGGCGCAGTGTTCTGCAGGCAGCAGTATAGGTCCTCACGTCTGACGGTGGTCTGCATTTTGTTTTTTGTGTCCCCCTCCCCTCAGATTGCATTGCTTTGGGACATCCCATTCAGTAATTAATATGGTGCTTTGTGTTCCATGAAGTACAAAAAGAAAATAGGATTTTTATAGCAGCTTACCCATAAAATCCTTTTCTTAGAAGTACATCGCGGGACACAGAGGTCCCTCCCCTCTTTTGGGGATATATGTATATTGCTTTGCTACAAAAACTGAGGTACTCCCGGTATGGGAGGGGTTATATAGGGAGTGGGACTTCCTGTCTTTAATTATGCCAGTGTCCATCACCTGAAGGTGGCCTATAACCCATTCAGTTATTAATATGGTGCTCTGTGTCCCGTGATGTACTTCTAAGAAAAGGATTTTACAGGTAAGCTGGTATAAAAATCCTATTGTTACCGTTACAATAGGGAATTCTGTCTGGTAGTCACAATACAGGTTTGTGTCTTAACCAACTACAGTTAAGTGTAAAAGCCATAATGGTATTTGGACTAGGAAATAAAAATATGGTTGATTCTGCAAAAAATGGTAATTACGAGTATTGTGTCACATCATAACCTCTATGTAATATGCTCTATTTCCAATAAAAGCATCCCAAAAAGTGTACAGACTTTTAAAATCAACCCATTTGTCTCTTAAATTACGTCCGCTTTAACAAAAAACGTTCAGTGACAATTTTTATCCCAGTACACCCATTGCCAAAAAAGTTTACATTATTCATTTTTAACACTCAGACTATTTAAAGCCTTAGGACACAAAGACCTTTATAATACATCACTAGACTCTGGCTAACGCTGAATAACATTTGTATTTTGAGAGAATAAGTCCAATAAAGAGACTCTTGTGAAGTCAGTCAAACAGCACTTCAAATTTTAAAACTGAAAATAAAACCTTGTGTTTGAAACAGCAATAACTTACATACTGACTGTATTCTCACCAGGGGAGTATATTAAAGCAATAAATTCAGAAATTCTCTATGGTGATCTCTTGCCACAGCATCACTTGTGAAGAGGCATCATACTTGTAATACTTGAAATGTCTGTATCTTGATATTGTGTAATACTCAAAAAAGATGAATGGTAATATGTGGAGGTTGTTTTGTCTCAATGGTAGCATTTGTGCTGGGCTAATATAAAAGAATATTGAGACACATACATGCTAACAATTAACATATCTGAATAATTTGCTTTAAAGACAGTCTCAATAAATATACACAGAATTGTGAGCACTGTCATAATGGTATTTTGTTGTTTTTGAAGATGAACTCCTGCAAAAAATCCATTAAACATATTAAAATCTGGTGTTATATACAGTAATAATTTGTGTGGCTTACCTGGAAGATCACAGGAACTAAAGAAGAACCAGCATTCTAAAAGCCAAATATCCTTTGAATGCAGGGTCTCTGAGTTAGGTGACCACTCTTTGGTGAAGGGTAGGGATGAGCTCGCTGTTCGGGTCGAGCATAAGTTTGACTCGAACATCGGGTGTTCTCCCATTCGCAGAACAGCGAACATTAAGGGGCCTATATCTACAGTGCATTCTGTGGTGTACTGTTTCTAATACCATTCATGTATATATATTAATTTATATATTTACAGTCTCATATATAGATATCTATCTATATATATATATATATAGAGAGAGAGAGAGAGAGAGAGAAATCTTTATATAGATATATCTATATATACTCTGCATCCAGTGTAGCCTATACCTACAGTGCATTCTGTGGTGTACTGTTTCTACTATACTTCAGGAAGTGTTTTATATATATATATATATATATATATATATATATATATATATATATATATATATATATATATAGTCTTGTATATACAGTATCTCACAGAAGTGAGTACACCCCTCACATTTTTGTAAATATTATATTATTTCTTTTCATGTGACAACACTAAATAAATTACACTTTGCTACAATGTAAATTAGTGAGTGTACAGCTTGTATAACAGTGTAAATTTGCTGTCCCTTCAAAATAACTCAACACACAGTCATTAATGTCTAAACCGCTGGCAACAAAAGTGAGTACAACCCTAAGTGAAAATGTCCAAATTGGGCCCAAAGTGTCAATATTTTGTGTGGCCACCATTATTTTCCAGCACTGCCTTAACCCTCTTGGCATGGAGTTTACCAGAGCCTCACAGGTTATCACTGGAGTCCTCTTCCACTCCTCCATGACAGCATCACGGAGCTGGTGGATGTTAGAGAACCTTGCAGTCATCCACCTTCCGTTTGAGGATGGCCCACAGATGCTCAATAGGGTTTAGGTCTGGAGACATGCTTGGCTAGTCCATCACCTTTACCCTTAGCTTCTTTAGCAAGGCAGTGGTTGTCTTGGAGGTGTGGCTGTGTTTGCGGTCGTTATCATGTTGGAATACCGCCCTGCGGCCCAGTCTCCGAAGGGAGGGGATCATGCTCTGCTTCAGTATGTCACAGTACATTTTGGCATTCAGATTCCCTTAGTGAACTGTAGCTCCCCAGTGCCGTCAACACTCATGCAGCCCCAGACCATGACACTCACACCACCATGTTTTACTTTAGGCAAGACACACTTGTCTTTGTACTCCTCACCTCGTTGCCGCCACACACGCTTGACACCATCTGAACCAAATAAGTTTATCTTGGTCTTATCAGACCACAGAATATGGTTCCAATAATCCAAGTCCTTATGCTGGTCTTCAGCAAACTGTTTGCGGGTTTTCTTGTTCCTCATCTTTAGTAGAGGTTTCCTTCTGGGATGACAGCTATGCAGATCAATTTGATGCAGTGTGTGGCGTATGGTCTGAGCACTGACAGGTTGACCCCCACCCCTTTAACCTTTGCAGCAATGCTGGCAGCACTTATACATCTATTTCCCAAAGACAACCTCTGGATATGACGCTGAGCATGTGCACTCAACTTCTTTGGTCGACCATGGCGAGGCCTGTTCTGAGTGGAACCTTTCCCATTAAACCACTGTATGGTCTTGGCCACCGTGCTTCAGCTCAGTTTCAGGGTCTTAGCAATCTTCTTATAGCCTAGGCCATCTTTATGTAGAGCAACAATTCTTTTTTTCAGATCCCCAAAGAGTTATTTGCCATGAGTTGCCATGTTGAACTTCCAGTGACCAGTATGAGAGAGTGAGAGCGATAACACCAAATTTAACACAACTGCTCCCCATTCACACCTGAGACCTTGTAACATTAACGAGTCACATGACACCGGCGAGGGAAAATGGCTAATTGGTCCCAATTTGGACATTTTCACTTAGGGGTGTACTCACTTTTGTTGCCAGCGTTATAGACATTAATGGCTGTGTCTTTAGTTCTTTTGAGGGGACAGCAAATTTACACTGTTATACAAGCTGTACACTCACTACTTTACATTGTAGCAAAGTGTAATTTCTTCAGTGTTGTCACATGAAAAGGTATAATAAAATATTTACAAAAATGTGAGGGGTGCACTCATTTTGTGAGATACTGTGTGTATATATATAGGGCGTGCTGACGTGCTGACGTGCTGCATTTACCGTCTACAGTCTACAGGACGGGCGTTCGCTTTCTAGCCGGCCGGCTCTAATTTATTGTTTATCCCTCCACATGTTTATCCTTAGCCAGGGGTCACATCTCCATTTAGAGTGGTAATTGGAAGAACAGTGTGCTTAATCTAAGCCAAGTGGCGTGTCTCTCCTTAATGGTTCCACCTTGAAAGGCCCCGACCGGGTTAAGGTCGCAAGCTCTTCCAAGCTTGCCATTTGGTAAGCGCACATTTTTACTATCACAGTGGTGTGGTGAAGGACTCATTGATTTCCATATTCACGCTTCTTTATTTACCATCAAGATTGGCTTTTGAATAGGACAGTCCTGCTGTTTATATAACCTATGAACTTGGAGCCTATCCCAATTTTGGGTTTTTTATCTTTATTATTTTTGGTCTGGTTTTATCATATAGAACATTTTTCTCACAGCGCTGCTCCTCTTGTATCTATATATATATAGCTATATATATAGCCTATATCTACAGTGCATTCGGTGGTGTACTGTTTCTAATAAACTTCAGGCGGTGTACTCAGTATCTAATACAGTGTGTATAGTTTCTACTACACTTCTGGTGGTGTACACAGTATAAAATACAGTGCAGCCTTGTACAGTTTCTAATACAGTGTGTACAGTTTCTACTACTTTTCTGGTAGTGTACACGGTATCTAATACAGTGTGTACAGTTTCTAATACGCTTCAGGCGGTGTACACAATATCTAATACAGTGTGTACAGTTTCTACTACACTTCTGGTGGTGTACACAGTATACAAATCATTTCAGCCATAGTACAGTTTCTAATACAGTGCAGGCGGTGTACACAGTATCTAATACACAGGGGTTATTTACTAAAGGAAAATCCACTTTGCACTGCAAGTGCAGTTGAAATTGCACTGAAAGTGCACTTGGAAGTAAATGTATATAAAAAAGTGCAGCGCTAGAGTCCCAAACATAAACTAGAAACATGAATGGAACAAGTAAAAGTCTGTGAAATATTGGGAAAATAGGTGGAGATAGATTAGAGGCTTGATTTGGAGTGTCCAAGTTAAACATAACCAGGACACTTATGCCCGCTGGATGGTTAGCCTTTGTTGCCATCCATTACATATTTATGTCAGTTATTGATGACACCTGTACTGTTACACTATCGGGGGGGTCTGTTTACTATTTTGGCCCTGCTACATGCTCGGCCGACCAGGGGTCGACCTGTCTTGTAGCATTTGTGGAAAGGGGGGTTAATGCCCTATGGGGGTTTATTTATTAGCTATCTATTCTAATATTTTAATAGGGTTATGACCTTTTACTTTTTATCCTATTGTTTATAATATTCTTTTTTCCTGCCTACAGGACCTCTGGGCTCCTTTCCCTGTCGGGTTGACAAGGTGGCGCTGCTTGGCACTCCTTTGGGGGGCCAGAGCACGTATTACTCGGTCTCGGCTACAGGGGTTAGGTGACCCGGGTCATTCAGCCAGATATCCTGCAATATCCCTGATTTAGTGAGACGTGCCCGCTCTTGTATGAGGGCGATTTATGTGTGATATTCTGTGTATATTAGATTGCTGCCACCTTGAGTCGGGTTTATAACGTGACTCGATATATGGGCGGTGTGACTGGCCACCTTTGGGTGTGTGACCAATCAGTGCGGACTGCACCCTTCGTGGCGTCTGTTGTTGCCTTGGTGCCGTCTTCATACATTCTCACTGTGGAGTTCAGACGCCCTGAAGGGGAGTGGCTACTATTCCAGTCGGTAGCTATTGATCTAATCCCCTTAGTGGGGATGATGTCAGCCTTGGAGCTGGCCGCTCGTCCCCCTCACACGTGAGACTTGGAGCGCACGCTCCACGTAGTGGGGTAAAGGAGACACCGGCGGCGCATTGGCTGCTGGGTGTCGTCTCCGCCCTGGTCACGTGATCGGCGAGGCTTGGGACGCAAGCCTTAGGGATCAGACTATGTTCCCCTGGTTACTATGGTTGTGAGGCTTGGAGCGCAAGCCGTGCGGACGGTATGGCGTTCATGGCCTTTACCACCAATTGTACTCCCGTCGGACTTGCGATCCACCCTTACAATTTTAGGCCAAATGTACCTGCTAGTGTGTATGAGATTGTAAATATATATGGCTGGTTTTAAATGTTTATGGTTCCTGACTTTCTACTTCCGATTCGCCATAATGGGGGCAGACCTAGCCAATTTAAAATGCTGTATGCAGTCTATATATATGGGTAATGTGGGGAGGCTGTTTTATGCCCCTGTTGAAGACTTTGCAGTCGAAACGCGTAGGGCTGGCGTTTCAGCTTCCCATGTTGCCATTTTTTATTCACTTGTGGTCACTTTTTATCCTGTAAAGGCTTTTATCCATTAAAATCCTTAGTTTTTGACCTACACCATGTGGAGTCTTTTTCTTTTTTCCTCCATGACTCCATCCTCAACTGGTTCCTTTTGATCTTCCGGTTCCGGAGCTGGAGAGTGTGCGTGATAGTGGTTGACTTCCACCCAGGACAACCTCTCTTCATCGGTGATCGTGACCTAAGGGACAACATCCGGGCAGACACCACGGGAGGTTACCTCCACAAGCTTTAATAGACGTACTGCTATATGGCAGATATGTCCTACAGATCTGGTAAGAGTACCTAATCTCATTCATTTTTTGATGTCTGTGGTGTGTTACCTGTGGTTGCCTTACGTCTGAGTTTCCAGTCACCGTCCAGTGTCCGAGCTCCTCCTCCGTTTGAGAAGATCTACATTGATTCTATGTTCATGGACTCTGGCCTCAGAGTATATCACATTGCATTATAGACATGTTTTTCATATCTCACACGTTCTTGTATTGTGTTGATTTTCAATTGTTTTTAGGATTTTCCCAATATTTCACAGACTTATACTTGTTCCATTCATGTTTCTAGTTTATGTTTGGGACTCTAGCGCTGCACTTTTTTATATACATATCGGTGGGACTTGGTTTGTTTGTGTGTCAGCTGCTGTTCACTTAATTTAAATCAATACTTTTATAATTTCTTTTCACTTTTTTTGGGTCAGCGCAGCACTTCCCTTATCACTTGGAAGTAAAGTCGCTGTAGATCCGAGGGGGACATGCAAGGAAAAGAAAAAACAGCATTTTAGCTTGAACATGATTGGATGATAAAATCAGCAGAGCTTCCACTCATTTCAGATCTACACCTTAGATTTGTAGCGACTGCACTTCCAAGTGCACTTTCAGTGCACTTTCAAGTGCACTTGCAGTGCAAAGTGGATTTGCCTTTCGTAAATAACCCCCACTGTACTGTCTGTGGTGTAGACAGTATCTAATACAGTATGTATAGTTTCTACTACACTTCCGGTGGTGTACACAGTATACAATAATGAGGAGCCATTGTACAGTTTCTAATACTGTGCAGGCAGTGTACACAGTATCTAATACAGTGTGTACAGTTTCTATTACTTTTCTGGTGGTGTACACAGTACCTAATACAGTGTGTACAGTTTCTAATACACTTCAGGTGGTGTACACAGTATACAATGCAGTGCAGCCGTTTTACAGTTTCTAATAAAGTGCAGGCGGTGTACACAGTATCTAATACAGTGTGTACAGTTTCTATTACTTTTCTGATGGTGTACACAGTATCTAATACAGTGTGTACAGTTTCTACTACAATGCTGGTGGTGTACACAGTACACAATACAGTGTAGCCATTGTACAGTTTCTAATACAGTACAGGCGGTGTGCACAGTATCTAATACAGTGTGTACAGATTCTACTATTTATCTGGTGGTGTACACAGTATCTAATACAGTTTCTAATACACTTCAGGCAGTGTACACAGTATCTAATACAGTGTGTACAGTTTCCACTACAATTCTGGTGGTGTACACAGTAAACAATACAGTGCAGCCGTTGTACAGTCTCTAATACAGTGCAGGCAGTGTACACAGTATCTAATACAGTGTGTACAGTTTCTACTACACTTATGATGGTGTTCACAGTATATAATACAGTGCAGCCATTGTACAGTTTCTAATACAGTGCAGGCGGTGTACACAGTATCTAATACAGTGTGTACAGTTTCTACTACTTTTCTGGTGGTGTACACAGTATCTAATACAGTTTGTATAGTTTCTTCTGCACTTCTGGTGGTGTACACAGTACACAATACAGTGAAGTCGTTGTACAGTTTCTAATACAGTGCAGGTGGTGTACACAGTATCTAATACAGTGTGTATAGTTTCTACTACACTTCTGGTAGTGTACACAGTATCTGATACAGTGTATACAGTTTCTAATACACTTCAGGCGGTGTACACAGTATCTAATACAGTGTAATATGGTGTTGCAAAGCAAAAAATACATCTTGTCCGGAAGGCCACCAAGGAGAGGCAGACACGCACAGGCCACTAAAGGAGGGCAAGCAGCCTCTGTTTCTACAGTCAACAGTGGTGGTCGTGGACATGGTGCATCCTCTGCAGGTGGCCGTGGGGCACGCTTGTCCTTTTTTTCTGCTGCTGGCCATGTTCTTGAGCTACAACACGCAGAAGAGTTGTTGGAGTGGATAACAAAGCCGTCCTCATCCTCTGTCACCCAGGCTCAAAGTAGATTGCCTTCCAACGCAGCTGCCAAATCGGCCTATTCCACCAGCTCCTTGTCCACAGTCACTCCTTCCGTAGCCCCACCATCATACACGGAGGAGTCCCTAGAATTATTTGACCACAGTGTCAGGTACATGATGCTGGAGGATGCGCAGAGATTTGAAGGCTCCGATGTTGGTTCCCAGGTTGAGGAAGGGAGTAACGTGAGCCTTGAGAGAGGGGGTGCCACAGAAGGACAAGAAACTGGTAGTCATGTTCCCCCAGCTGCAGCATACTGCTGAGTTTTCTCCAGTGACGAGGAGGAAGGGGATGATGAGGTCACTGACTGTACTTGGGTGCCTCAGAGAGGAGAGGAGGAGGAGGAGCACAACCCCAACGAGGCAGGATGTCCTCTAAGGGGCAGATTAAGGGCAGCCACCCTATTGCATCACAGGTGCAGGGCATTGCTTACTCCCCGCTGACTTTTAAAAGTTCCTTGGTGTGGGCCTTTTTCGACACGTGTGCAGCAGATCTCACCATTGGTGTTTGCAACCTATGTCTGAAGCCGATCAAGTGTGGCCAGAACGGCAGCCGCTTGGGCAACATATGCTTTACCAGACATATGACGGCCTGCCATGGAGTCCATTGGCAACAGAATTTGAAAGACACACATCACAGAAAAAGGCAGACTTCTCCTTGCTCCTCATCTGGGATCTCCAATCCTACTATACCTCCAGTCCTCTAAAAAAACTTGCACTGAGAGGAATGAAGGTATAGCAATAGGTCTCCCAAGTACTTGCAGTCAATCTGCTAGCAGTACACCACCAATTGATTTTATCAGGCAAATTTCCCTACCCCAGTAGCTGAACCGTAAAAAGAAATTCTGTCCCAGCCATCCACATGCTCAGCGTCTAAATGCTAGCTTGGATTTGCTGGCCTCACACATAGGGATAAGTTGTATAAAAGTGTACCATCATCCGAGTTTAATTTAGAACAGAAATTTTGGGAGCAAGGACCCCAACTCCAAGCTCTTCAAGGTAAGATGCAAGCGCACTATCACGGTACAAGTGAAAAGGGATAAACAGCAAAAATACAGAACATGTATATAAAACCAAAATTTTTTTATACAACAATAAAGGGAGTATAAAAATACAAACTATATAAAGATGTGCACAGATAACATGGAATATTGACTAGTTTCGTGGGAAACCCCCTTCATCGGGAAATGTATCTGTGAATAAAATACAATACAACCAAATATATATATATATTTTCAAAGGAAAAGGTGTGGAAAGTAATGCCAGGACATGAGGGAAGGGGGGGGGGGAGAGGAATATAGAAAATATTTGTAAACAGATGTAAGGGGCTGCTTACCGATGCTGATGTGCAAACAGAGTCAAGGCCAAGCCCAGCAGGGTCTCCCACCTGGGGAAGACACATATAAGACCGCAAAGGGGCAAAGGTCTAGATGGGTAATGAAGGGGTATATATAAATATAGCATATACGTTGTATGTCTATGAACCAAAAGGTGAGGGTAAGTGTGTGGAAGCAACGGGAAGAACCAGGAAAAGTTAAGAAGGGATCCAGGGTACCAAGAGACCAACCTGAGGAGGGAGGAAATGGAGGGATGCAAAGAAAGAAAGGGAATAAATGTAATGGAAAAAGGGTGATGATGATTGAAAAAGAAAAGTAATCCAGGGAAACCAAGTTATAACTGAATAGTGGCGGTAAGGGTAGATATAGGGTAGAAATACCCATACTAAATGAATGAGAAAGCAAAAAATGCATGAGTGAAGGAAAATCTGAGGCAAAGGGGAAGATATGTGTAAACCAACTGTGGGGACAAAATTAAATAAATAAAAGAGTGCAGACAGTGAATGGTGAGGCCCAAAATAAGCACAAGAGCAAGGTACATGCAAGTGATGAAAGTGAGGATTAAAACCAATAGATACCTGTACCAAGTAATATGAGAAGGAGCCCAGATATAGATTTCTATTCATTGACCAGCAGATGGATAATGAACCGGAAAGGAACAATAGGTGTATACTTGGAGTATAGACTATATGTCTGTTAAGTATCCATTATCTAACATTCCAGATCAAGGTCTGGAAGGTAAAATAAATGTAATAAATATGATAACCAAGCTAGTCCATCTGCACCTAGAATTAAATGAGTGCAGTGGGCAGATTGCACAAGGGAAAAATAAAGACTTACTATGAATGAAGCTGGTCAGGGAACCATTCGGGTTCCACGCTGGCCTGTGAGGACTGAGGAAACACACCGCAGTTTAAGTGTCTTCCAACCCACCGACGTCACGACAGCGCCAGTCACGGCTTGAGGCGGCGTCGCAGGGTCAAGTGTCCCGCAGGGAGCGTGCACGATGCGATCGCATGCGCGCCGGCGCACAACGCCTCGGAGGGGCCAGGAAGATGCCGTGCCCACGCAATGAACACCAAGTGAACACCACCCAGCAGAGCCATGGCACAGCAGCGCGCACAAGGTACCCGCGCGCATGCGCGATGGCCAAATTGAGTCCACATAGGACTCAATAGGAGGCATGTGCAAGTGGCATTGTAGGGTCCCACAGGAAAAAGGGAGGGGGTGGATGGGCGATCAGTGGAACCCATATAGCCACCAGGGAGCCTACCAGTCGCCGCGAAAGAGACAAATGCCGGGGGGGCCACAAATACCTGAGAGCACCCCAACAGAATGGGACAGGAGCCCCACATATACAAAAAAAGTTATAAAACATAAATACAAAGCTGTACATGATGTTGTTGAAACATGAGAAATACAATACGAGTGTGAACATGTCAACAAGACAAAATCACCAAAAGAAATATATATTTAATAATGACACATACAAATAATATAATAAATAGGAGGTAGGCCTATGGGTAAGGTAGACATGAATGCAAAAATGCATATTCTACAAGGAGCCCTTTGGAATGCGAGATGGGATACAAAAATAAATAAACAAGAACAAAAAGTATATAGAGAAGGGAATTGCAAAATGACAAAAAGGGGGAGATAACAAGGGACAGGGAGATAGTGATCATGGCTTAAGTAAGGGTTTGAAGGAGTTAACCTCGTTCAAGCCTGGTGGGATAATGGCGTGGAGCCTTTCTATCCAAAGGGCTTCTCTTTGTAACAAAATTTTATCATGGTCGCCCCCTCTGATGTTGGGGGGTACCACTTCCAAAGCGAAAAATCCAACAGCTTTGGGATTGTATTTGTGGTATAGGCCAATATGGCACCCGACAGTAGTAAGTTTACAATTGGTAGAATAATAGAAGTGATCACCGAATCTCTGTCTAAACTCCCTAATTGTCTTCCCCACATAAAACGCTTTACAGGTACAAAGCATAAGGTAGACAATACCAGTAGTGCCACACTGGGCAGACTTATGAGGGGTAAACATTTCACCACTAGAAAGCCTTATAGACGAACAGGAAATTATCCAGGGACAAAAAGGGCACTGATCACAGGGAGAAGTACCAGGAGGTTGAGGGGGCCACTAATATTAGGTTTGTAGTGACTACTGGTTAGACGGTCTCTATGAGATTTGGCTCTCTGAAAAACCAATTTGGGTGTCTCTCGTATGTGATGTTTCAAGATATGATGGTCAGTGAGAAGATGCCAGTGTTTTGAGATGATTTGCCTGAGTTGTTCATGGTGTGCTGAGTACTGGGTAATGATTTTAACTGTATCAGTATTGGAATTGCGTGCGACGGGATAAAGTACAGAAGTTCTAGTGCGGCCACATGCCTTGTTATAGGCCTTTCTGAGGTTGGTCCACGAACAGCCCCTCAAAAGAAGCCTTTCGCGTAAAAGGGCTGATTGTGTATAAAAGTCTTCATCCCGTGCGCAGTTGCGACACAGTCGCAGATACTGTGCGTATGGGATGCTGCCCACGAGAGATTTAGGGTGGGCACTGGTAGCGTGCAACAAAGTGTTGCCAGCTGTAGGTTTGCGGTATAAATTGGTCCCCAGTGTCTCATCGGGGTTCTTGACAATTAGTAAATCAAGAAAAGGGATTGTTTGTTGTCTGAGCTGACCGTGAAGCACAGGTTCATGGTATTAATATTGATGGCCTCAATGAATTGATTCAATAAAGCTAATGGGCCAGTCCAGATCACAAACAAGTCATCGATAAATCTGAACCAACAGAGTATCGACTCTAAAAAAGTTGAAAATCGATCATCCGAAAAAATGTACCTCTCCCAGGCTCCGAGAAACAAGTTTGCATATGATGGGGTACATGATGTACCCACACCCACAGCTTGTGTTTGTAGGTAATGTTGATCTTCAAAAATGAAAAAGTTTTGTGTAAGAATAAATGTTAACAATTGTAAGATAAACTCATTAAGAGGCCATAAGAAAGGATCTAGCCGTCGCGACACCCCTCTCGTGGGGATGCTTGAATACAGGGATTCTACATCGATAGCCACGAGAAGGGCATGGCAAGGGACCTGGATCCCCTCAATGTGTCTGAGCAAATCAGATGTATCTTGAATATATGATGATAAACCTGAGACGTGAGGAAGTAAAAAGCTATCCACAAACTTGCTGGCATTGTCCGTTAAGGACCCAATGCCGGAGACGATAGGTCTACCCGGAGGATGGGAGAGATTTTTATGTGTTTTGGGTAATGTGTAAAAGGTGGGAGTACGTGGATGTTTGGGGACCAGATAGTTCAAGGTATCTTTGTCAATTAAGCCCTGCCAGAAAGCCCCTGTACAGAGTTCTCTAAATTCATTGATAAAACCCATTATACTGGTAGGTGAGATAGGTTTGTACCAGGTCAAATTATCCAGTACCTCATGGCACATAGTCTGGTATTGAATAAGTGACATCACCACTATGTTGCCACCTTTATCTGATGGCTTAATGATGATGTCACGATGTGTCTGCAGGCGTCAAAGGGCTTGCTGTTGGTTGGAAGTCAAGTTAGATGAATATTCCTGCCATTTGTTATTTTTAAGGTCTCTGATGGATTGATGTAAAAAGGCCCAGATAGCTGGGCAGGTTATCAAGTCGGGAAACTTGCATGACTTAGGTTTGAATTTAATGGGGGCTTTGGAGGATGTATAATAAGAGAAAGTAGATGCGGCAGTGGTATCAAGGGCGGCAGTAGCTATCTCTGATTGTAAATTAGATGTATCCCCAGTATTGCTCTCGTCATAGAGAAGCATTAAATCGCGTAATGCGTGGAATTCCTCCATTGAAAAATGTCTAGTGCGTTCAGTAAGTTCACATTCTAAGTTAGTGTTTTGACGATTAGCGTCAAACACAAACTTGTACGTTAAGTTCCGTGCAAATAAATACCAGTCTTTGATCGTTTTAGTGATGTGTATAGAGTCAAAAGGGCAGAACCCTAAACCAAGTTGTAAGACAGATATTTCATCTGTGGAAAGGGAACATGAAGCTAAATTGATCACGTTCAGTTGTGATTATATACACCATATGGTTCGTTTCCTGCAAGCTCTTATAAGATCTCTTGTAGCTATAGGTAAACAATCCAAACACTCATTCCAAACAGAAAAGAATAAACTTCCCCAGACATAAGATGGTCCCCACAGTTGGTTTACACATATCTTCCCCTTTGCCTCAGATTTTCCTTCACTCCTGCATTTTTTGCTTTCTCATTCATTTAGTATGGGTATTTCTACCCTATATCTACCCTTACCGCCACTATTCAGTTATAACTTGGTTTCCCTGCATTACTTTTTTTTTTCAATCATCATCACCCTTTTTCCTTTACATTTCTTCCCTTTCTTTATTTGCATCCCTCCTTTTCCTCCCTCCTCAGGTTGGTCTCTTGGTACTGGATCCCATCTTAACTTTTCCTGGTTCTTCCTGTTTCCTGGTGCTTCAACACACTTACCCTCACCTTTTGGTTCATAGACATACAACGTATATGCTATATTTATTTATACCCCTTCATTACCCATCTAGACCTTTGCCCCTTTGCGGTCTTATATGTCTTCCCCAGTCGCCGCGTGAGACCCTGTCGGGTTTGGCCTGAACTCTGTTTGCACATCAGCATGGGTAAGCAGCCCCTTACATCTGTTTACAAATATTTTCTCTATTCCTCTTCCCCCCCCCCCTTCCCTCATATCCTGGCATTACTTTCCACACCTTTTCCTTTGAAAATATATATATATTTGATTGTATTGTATTTTATCCACAGATACATTTCCCCGATGAAGCGGGTTTCCCGTGAAACTAGTCGATATTCCATGTTATCTGTGCACATCTTTATATAGTTTGCATTTTTATATTTCCTTTATTGTTGTATAAATGCATTTTGGTTTTATATACATGTTCTGTATTTTTGCTGTTTATCCCTTTTCACTTGTACCGTGATAGTCCGCTTGCACCTTACCTTGAAGAGCTTGGAGTTGGGGTCCTTGCTCCCAAAATTTCTGTTCTAAATGCTAGCTTGGCCAGATTGCTAGCACTGCAACTGCTGGGTTTTCAGCTGGTAGACTCTGCCCCCTTTCATGAATTTGTTAAATGTGCTGTAGCTCAGTGGCAGGTTCCAAAATGTTATTTCTTTTCACGGAAGGTCATTCCGGCTCTCTACCGGCATGTGGAAGGAAACGTTTTGGCCTCATTGGACAGGGCGGTCAGCAGTAAGGTTCATATTACAGCTGACTCATGGCCCAGCAGGCATGGGCAGGGACGTTACCTCTCCTTCACGGCACACTGGGTAACTCTGCTGGCAGCTGGGTAGGAGGCAGGACAGGGTTCAGTGTTGTTGGAGCTTGTTCTGCCACCATGCCTCCAAAATGCTAGTGGTGATTCTGCCACAGCTCTTTCCTCCACCCCTTCCTCTGCTTCTTCCTCTATGGCCTCTTCTGCAGATTTGTCCTTTGAAGCAACGGTGCTCTGTAAGCGTTCAAGGGGCTACGCAAGCAGTCAGGCTAAAAGATGCCATGCTGTGCTTGAGTTGGTCTGCCTAGGGGACAGGAGCCACACTGGGGCAGAGATCTGTTAGCTCTGCAGGGCAGGCTCAGAGGTGGTTAACGCCACACCAGCTTCAGTCAGGTATGGTTGTATGCAACAATGGCACCAACCTTCTCTCCACTCTCTGACAGGCACACTTGACCCATGTTCCATGTTGGCACACATCCTGAATTTGGTGGTGCAGCAGTCCATGTGCAGGTACCCAGGCTTACAGGATCTCCTGAGGCAGGACAGAAAAGTCTGTGGTCATTTCTGCCGGTCATACAATGCCCGTGCTCAGCTGTCTGACATTCAATGGGAATGTAACCTGCCCACCAACTGCCTCATTTGTGACATGCCCACCAGGTGGAACTCAATGTTGGCAATGCTACAGCAGCTGCACACACACCAGAGGGCCATCAGTGAGTACCTGTGTGAGTATGGCACCAGGACAGGGTCAGGGGAGCTTGGCTTCTTTTCGCCACGCCAGTGGCTACTGATCAAGGATGCATGCACTGTCCTGTCACCATTTGAGGAGGCCACAAGGATGTTGAGCAGCGACAATGTGTGCATCAGTGACACTGTCCCTCTAATCTTCCTGCTGGAGCACACGCTTCGAGGAGTCATGGACAGGGCACTTGAGGCAGTACAGCGGGAGGAAGAGGAGGACTTCCTTTCCCCTCAATACCCCCTTTATCCAGGTAGCATTCCTGCGGGACTGTCAGGAAAGGTCTCCTCCACTGGTAATATTAATCATTTGGAGTGCAGTACTGAGGTCCACCAGCAGGTGTCTCCTGGCAGTTCGGAGCTGTCAGAAGAGCTCTTTCCTGCAAGTATTCTGTCACCTTTGGGCTGCAGTACTGGCGTCCACCAGCGGAGGAATCCTGGCAGTATGGAGCAGGTATTCCCCTCTGCAGACAGGTGTCACCTGACCTTAATTATCAGAGCTGCAGTATAAATACCCGGCAATTGCACACTTATGTTGCCCTGGTATTGTCCTTAAGCCCTGACCTGCATCCTGTTACCCTGATTCCTGATTCCTGATTCCTGATTCCTGAACCTGAAGCCTGAACCTGAAGCCTGATTCCTGGAACCTGTTGATCCTGTTTCCTGTCTGTTACCTGAACCCTGGGCTCTGGACCCTGAGCCTTGTACCTGACCCGTCCCTCCTGTGATCCATCCATCCTCTCTTGTCCTGTTTATCTCCCTTCCCAGCTACTGATTCCCTGTTTATGACCCCGGCCTGGCTTGACTACGATTCTGGTACTCCCTCTTGCTACATATGCTGGTTGGTTTAACCACTTCAGCCCCGGAAGGTTTTACCCCCTTCCTGACCAGAGCACTTTTTACAATTCAGCACTGCGTCGCTTTAACTGCTAATTGCGCGGTCATGCAATGCTCTACCCAAACGAAATTTGCGTCCTTTTCTTCTCACAAATAGAGCTTTCTTTTGATGATATTTGATCACCTCTGCCGTTTTTATTTTTTTCGCTATACACGGAAAAAGACCGAAAATTTTGAAAAAAAATGATATTTTCTACTTTTTGTTCTAAAAAAAATCCAATAAACTCAATTTTAGTCATACATTTAGGCCAAAATGTATTTGGCCACATGTCTTTGGTAAAAAAAATGTCAATAAGTGTATATTTATTGGTTTGCGCAAAAGTTATAGCGCCTACAAACTAGGGTACATTTTCTGGAATTTACACAGCCTTTAATTTATGACTGCCTATGTCGTTTCTTGAGGTGCTAAAATGGCAGGGCAGTACAAAACCCCCACAAATGACCCCATTTTGGAAAGTAGACACCCCAAGGAATTTGCTGAGAGGCATGTTGAGCCCATTGAATATTCATTTTTTTTGTCCCAAGTGATTGAATAATGACAAAAAAAAAAAAAAAAAAAAAAAATTACAAAAAGTTGTCACTAAATGATATATTGCTCACACAGGCCATGGGCATATGTGGAATTGCACCCCAAAATACATTTAGCTGCTTCTCCTGAGTATGGGGATACCACATGTGTGGGACTTTTTGGGAGCCTAGCCACGTACGGGGCCCCGAAAACCAATCACTGCCTTCAGGATTTCTAAGGGCGTACATTTTTGATTTTACTCCTCACTACCTATCACAGTTTTGAAGGCCATAAAATGCCCAGATGGCATAAAACCCCCCCAAATGACCCCATTTTGGAAAGTAGACACCCCAAGCTATTTGCTTTGAGGCATGTTGAGTCCATGGAATGTTTTATATTTTGACACAAGTTGCGGGAAAGTGACAAATTTTTATTTTTTTTATTTTTTTTTGCACAAAGTTGTCACTAAATGATATATTGCTCACACAGACCATGGGCATATGTGGAATTGCACCCCAAAATACATTTAGCTGCTTCTCCTGAGTATGGGGATACCACATGTGTGAGACTTTTTGGGAGCCTAGCCGCGTACGGGGCCCCGAAAACCAATCACTGCCTTCAGGATTTCTAAGGGCGTACATTTTTGATTTTACTCCTCACTGCCTATCACAGTTTCGGAGGCCATGGAATGCCCAGGTGGCACAAAACCCCCCCAAATGACCCCATTTTGGAAAGTAGACACCCCAAGCTATTTGCTGAGAGGCATGGTGAGTATTTTGCAGCTCTCATTTGTTTTTGAAAATAAAGAAAGACGAGAAAAAAAAATTTTTTTTTTCTTTTTTCAATTTTCAAAACTTTGTGACAAAAACTGAGGTCTGCAAAATACTCACTATACCTCTCATCAAATAGCTTGGGGTGTCTACTTTCCAAAATGGGGTCATTTGGGGGGGTTTTTTGCCACCTGGGCATTCCATGGCCTCCGAAACTGTGATAGGCAGTGAAGAGTGAAATCAAAAATTTACGGCCTTAGAAAGCCTGAAGGCGGTGCTTGGTTTTTGGGGTCCCGTACGCGGCTAGGCTCCCAAAAAGTCCCACACATGTGGTATCCCCATACTCAGGAGAAGCAACAGAATGTATTTTGGGGTGTAATTTCACATATTCCCATGGCATGTTTGAGCAAAATATCATTTAGTGACAACTTTGCGCAAAAAAAAATAAAAAAAATAAAAAATTGTCTCTTTCCCGCAACTTGTGTCACAATATAAATTATTCCATGGACTCAACATGCCTCTCAGCAAATAGCTTGGGGTGTCTACTTTCCAAAATGGGGTCATTTGGGGGGGTTTTGAACTGTCCTGGCATTTTATGCACAACATCTAGAGGCTTATGTCACACATCACCCACTCTTCTAACCACTTGAAGACAAAGCCCTTTCTGACACTTATTGTTTACATAAAAAAATAATTTTTTTTTGCAAGAAAATTACTTTGAACCCCCAAACATTATTTTTTTTTTTAAAGCAAATGCCCTACAGATTAAAATGGTGGGTGTTTCATTTTTTTTTTTCACACAGTATTTGCGCAGCGATTTTTCAAACGCATTTTTTGGGGAAAAACACACTTTTTTACATTTTAATGCACTAAAACACACTATATTGCCCAAATGTTTGGTGAAATAAAAAAGATGATCTTAGGCCGAGTACATGGATACCAAACATGACATGCTTTAAAATTGCGCACAAACGTGCAGTGGCGACAAACTAAATACATTTTTAAAAGCCTTTAAAAGCCTTTACAGGTTACCACTTTAGATTTACAGAGGAGGTCTACTGCTAAAATTACTGCCCTCGATCTGGCCTTCGCGGTGATACCTCACATGCATGGTGCAATTGCTGTTTACATTTGACGCCAGACCGACGCTTGCGTTCGCCTTAGCGCGAGAGCAGGGGGGACAGGGGTGCTTTTTTTTTTTTTTTTTTTTTTTTTTCATTATTATTATTATTTTTTTATCTTATTTTTAAACTGTTCCTTTCATTTTTTTTTTTAAATCATTTTTATTGTTATCTCGGGGAATGTAAATATCCCCTATCATAGCAATAGGTAGTGACAGGTACTCTTTTTTGCAAAAATTGGGGTCTATTAGACCCTAGATTTCTCCTCTGCCCTCAAAGCATCTGACCACGCCAAGATCGGTGTGATAAAATGCTTTCCCAATTTCCCAATGGCGCTGTTTACATCCGGCGAAATCTAAGTCATAAAATGCTCGTAGCTTCCGATTTCTTAGGCCATAGAGATGTTTGGAGCCACCCTGGTCTCTGATCAGCCCTATGGTCAGCTGGCTGAATCACCGGCTGCTTTCTCAGGTTCCCTGTTGAGACAGGAGAGCCAGAGAAAAACACGGAAGACGTTGGGGGGGGGGGGGCATTCCCTCCCACTGCTTGTAAAAGCAGTCTAGAGGCTAATTAGCCGCTAGGATTGCTTTTACATGAAAGCTGACCGCTGGCTGAAAAGAATGATACCAAGATGATACCTAAACCTGCAGGCATCATTCTGGTATAACCACTCAAAGTCGTGAATGGCGTACCTGAAGACAAAAAAATGGTTAACAATAAAGCACAGTAAACGGTAAGGTATAAAAAATTGTATACCTGAAAAGCAAACATGATAAAACATAATAACAATAAAACATTGCAGAATAGAATACAGTAAAAAAGAGCAGAACAATAGAGAGAGAATAGAGAGAGAGAGAACAATAAAACGCCAACTATTTTTTTTTTTTTTTTATATTTTTGTTTGTGTTTTTTTTTTTTTTTTTTCACTTTTTTTTGTAACTAACTTTTATAACTGTAACCGGTTCCAGGTTCGGGTCTCTCAAAATGCGATGGCATCTTGGGAGACCCTGTGAAAGTGTGCCTAGTCTGTGCAATGCTGTACCCTACGCTAATAGTCAACTAGTGAATGGTAGCGTTCAAAACATTCACCAATGCAAAGACCAGGATTGTCCGGACAGGAGGGACAATAATAGCGGGCGTCACGCCTATATCCGCGCTTGCTGCAGACACAACATCTTTTTTGGGGGGGTTCGTTGGGTAGGGGTACTCGGGAGGACATAAAAATGCCTCTCATGCAGCCGACTGAATTTGGTTGGGGATGTGAATGGGGGAAGTACGGGCGCTGCAGAAGTGGTGGGTTCCCAATTAGGATTGGCGAATGCAGCAGGAAGGGCACTATGGGCACGACGGGCCTGTGTTTGTCTTTTTGGTGGCAGCGGGACATTACTTGTGCTTGCCACCTCACCAGCTTGAACTGCACTTATGGGACTCGCCACGTCACCAAGTGTTACTGCAGTGCTGGTTTGACTACGACCGGGGTGTACTAGGCCGCTGGCGCTTGCCAGTTCACCAAAACGCTACCAAAAAAACTGTTAGCGATCGCAGGGATCAGGCCTGACTCTGCGAACGCTGCAGTTATGCGTTTAGTGTTTTGTAAGTGTCAGTGATCGATCGATACTGCACTTGGGTGGGCTGGGCCGGGCCGGGCGGAGGGGCAAAACGCAGGTGCTAGCAGGTATCTGGGCTGATCCCGCTAACACTGCGTTTGTGGGAACCCTAAACTGCTGGGGACGCCAGTATAGATCTGATCGGATCAGGTATTGATCCGATCAGATACTATACCACTAAGGGAGGTGTATGCTGCGTGCGTGGGTGTTAGCGGTACTGGCGCTAATCTGACGCTGCCTGGGGCTGGTGCTTGCCAGTTCACCAAAACGCTACCAAAAAAACTGTTAGCGATCGCAGGGATCAGGCCTGACTATGCGAACGCTGCAGTTATGCGTTTAGTGTTTTGTAAGTGGCAGTGATCGATCGATACTGCACTTGGGTGGGCTGGGCGGAGGGACAAAATGCAGGTGCTAGCGGGTATCTGGGCTGATCCCGCTAACACTGCGTTTTTGGGAACCCTAAACTGCTGGGGACACTAGTATAGATCTGATTGGATCAGATATTGATCCGTTCAGATACTATACCACTAAGGGAGGCGTATGCTGCGTGCGTGGGTGTTAGCGGTACTGGCGCTAATCTGACGCTGCCTGGGGCGACGCATATCACCGCCGTGCGATCGGGGGGCTAAACCTTTATTCGGTAATAAACGGCGGGTGCCCTGACACTATAAAAAATAAACGAACTAACCAGCGTCACCCGTAACGGTTATACGGTGATCAGTGGTGAAAGGGTTAACTAGGGGGCCATCAAGGGGTTAAAACATTTATTAGGTAGTATATGGGGGTCCCTGTCGCTATAAAACACTGACGGCGAACCTAAATATTTACGTCCCTAACTAGCGTCACCAGCGACACTAATACAGCGATCAGAAAAATGATCGCTTAGCGACACTGGCGACAGGGGGTGATCAAGGGGTTAAAACTTTATTAGGGGGGTAAGGGGGGTACCCTAGACGTACAGGGGGCTAAACCTTTATTCGGTAATAAACGGCGGGTGCCCTGACACTATAAAAAATAAACAAACTAACCAGCGTCACCCGTAACGGTTATACGGTGATCAGTGGTGAAAGGGTTAACTAGGGGGCAATCAAGGGGTTAAAACATTTATTAGGTAGTATATGGGGGTCCCTGTCGCTATAAAACACTGACGGCGAACCTAAATATTTACCTCACTAACTACCGTCACCAGCGACACTAATACAGCGATCAGAAAAATGATCGCTTAGCAATACTGGTGACAGGGGGTGATCAAGGGGTTAAAACTTTATTAGGGGGGTTAGGGGGGTACCCTAGACCTAAAGGGGGCCTAAGACTCACTGCCCTAACACACTAACTGACACAAACTGACACCAATACAGTAATCAGAAAAAAAAAAAAAAAAAAAAAACCTGCTTGGTGTCAGTTTGTGACAGGGGGGGGGGGTGATCGGGGGGGGATCGGGGGGGGGATCGGGGTGAAATGTGTGCCTGGCATGTTCTACTGTGTGTGTAGTGTTTGGTGCACTCACATTACAGTCTTCTCTCCTCGGCCCGGAACGGAAAATACCGAGCCGAGGAGAGATGACATCATTTCCTCTGCCTCTGTGTACAATACAGAGGCAGGGAAATGATTCCATTGGCTGGGAGCGATCGCGAGGGGGGGGCCACGAATGGATGGCCTCCCCCTCACCACCGATCGCCGGGGGACATTTGCCGACCGCCGCAGGCACCGGGGGGGGGTCCGATCGGACCCCCCACCCGTGGGCAGGCAGGGACGTACAGGTAAGCCCTTTTGCCTGCCCGTGCCGCTTTGTCGACGTACATCGTCGTGCGGCGGTCGGCAAGTGGTTAATATCACTGTTTGTTTGGTTTGTTCACTCTGTATTGGTGGTGTGTTCACATATGCATTTTCCTTATTAAACTTACTTTCACCTATTTATGTCTGGTTCACTCTGTCGCAGGCACACAGTTCTGGTCTTATCTGGTTTATGACAGAATACCAGGGCCATCCCTGACCCGAAGTGGCTGCACAGGGGAACCATTTTTGACTCAGTTTGGTTGCAAACATGAATGCCAATGAGGTTATTTATTTTTCTCTGCTGGCATCTGAAAGTGGTGATTATTGCCGCCAGGCTTTGAAAGGATGGTCTAGTGACCAGTTGTTTGCAACTATACGTTTGGCTCACTCTCTGGTCGATCATGGTTATATATTGTTTGGGGAGGTGCAGCCTTTGATCAAGATAAGTACTGAGCTGGCTCTGCCCTGTATTCCAGAGGGCCGTGATGATTTCACTCCTCCTTTTGATATGAATCAGGTTGTATCCCTAGTATGGCTTTTTGAAGATGATCCAGCCGATTTTGGTGAGCACTACTCAGCCTGTTCCCCACAGGTGATTGCTGAGTGCATTGCGTCTGCTCAGTCTTTTGTTAGACTAGGAGATTTAAAAGCACAGTTTGTATAACCTATACTTTCAGCATGGTCTGACATGGTGCAAGCAGCTCCAGCCAAACAAACCACCTCTGCCACCAAACACCAGCCTACCCAAATGTATGTTTCCCCATCACCCATGTCAACCTCAGTTGCAGCTCAGTATCAAATACTCCCAACTAAATACTCATATCCGGTCTCTGCTCCCTGTACCTACCCTGCATTCAATCCACCTGCCGCTTCTCAGCTGCCTATAGACCCACAGGAACTTCCCCCAGCTACTGTTACCTCTTCTCTACCATATCCCAATCCTCCTCTCCAGTCTGCTGCACCCCTCACCTACAGAGCTTCAGTGGCTAAGTCAAAGAAAAAAACGAAAGTTTTTTCCAACCAAGACGATCCTGCCAGTAACCTAACCTTCCTCCGCACCAGCTAATCCAATCCAGTCTGACGTCCCAGTGCCTGTTATCCAGTTTGATGTCCTGGTACTCGCCTTCCAGCCTGAGGGGCCAGTGTTCCAGCCGGAGGTGCCAGTGTTCCAGCCGGAGGTGCCAGTGTTCCAGCCGGAGGTGCCAGTGTTCCAGTCTGAGGTGCCAGTGTTCCAGCCGGAGGTGCCAGTGTTCCAGCTGGAGGTGCCAGTGTTCCAGCCGGAGGTGCCAGTGCCCGCTCTCCAGCCTGATGAGCCCGCTTTCCAGCCTGATGTGCCACTGTCTGCTGCCCAGCCTGATGACCCAAAGCTTGCTGCCCAGCCTGATGACCCGGAGCTTGCTGCCCAGCCTGATGACTTGGAACTTGCTGCCCAGCTTGAAGTGCCCGTGCCTGCTGCCCAGCTTGAAGTACCCGTGCCTGCTGCCCAGCTTGAAGTGCCCGTGCCTGCTTCCCAGCTTGAAGTGCCCATGCCTGCTGCCCAGCCTGATGTGCCTGCTGCCCAGCTTGAAGTGCTCGTGCCTGCTGCCCAGCTTGAAGTGCCCGTGCCTGCTGCCCAGCTTGAAGTGCCTGTGCCTGCTGCCCAGCTTGAAGTGCCCATGCCTGCTGCCCAGCTTGAAGTGCCCGTGCCTGCTGCCCAGCTTGATGTGCCTGATGTGCCCGTGCCTGCTGCCCAACCTGATGACCCAGAGCTTGCTGCACAGCCTGATGACCCGGAGCTTGCTGCCCAGCCTGTGCCCATGCCCGCTGCCCAGCTTGATGTGCCTGTGCCCATGCCCCACTTGATGTGCCTGCGCCTGCTGCCCCGCTTGATGTGCCTGCTGCCCTGCTTGATGTGCCTGCTGCTCAGCTTTAAGTGCCCATGCCTGCTGCCCAGCTTGAAGTGCCCGTGCCTGCTGCCCAGCTTGAAGTGTTCCTGTCTGCTGCCCAGCTTGAAGTGCCCGTACCTGCTGCCCAGCTTGAAGTGTTCCTGTCTGCTGCCCAGCTCGAAGTGCCTGTGCCTGCTGCCCAGCTTGAAGTGCCTGTGCCTGCTGCCCAGCCTGAAGTGCCTGTGCCTACTGCCCAGCTTGGAGTGCCCGTGTCCGCTGCCCAGCTTGAAGTGCCTGTGCCTGCTGCCCAGCTTGAAGTGTTCCTGTCCGCTGCTCAGCTTGAAGTGTTCCTGTCCGCTGCTCAGCTTGAAGTGTTCCTGTCCGCTGCCCAGCTTGAAGTGTTCCTGTCTGCTGCTCAGCTTGAAGTGTTCCTGTCCGCTGCCCAGCCTGGAGTGTTCCTGTCTGCTGCCCAGCCTGGAGTGTTCCTGTCCACTGCCCAGTCTGGTGTGTTCCTGTCCGCTGCCCAGCCTGGTGTGTTCCTGTCCGCTACTGATCAAGGATGCATGCACTGTCCGGTCACCATTTGAGAAGGCCACAAGGATGTTGAGCAGCGACAATGCATGCATCAGTGACACTGTCCCTCTAATCTTCCATCCTCTCTTGTACTCTCTGTACGATTCTGGTACTCCCTCTTGCTACATATGCTGGTTGGTTTAATATCACTGTTTGTTTGGTTTGTTCACTCTGTATTGGTGGTGTGTTCACATATGCATTTTCCTTAATAAACTTACTTTCACCTATTTATGTCTGGTTCACTCTGTCGCAGTCACACAGTTCTGGTCTTATCTGGTTTATGATAGGGACCACCAAACACACAGGAAGAAGAGGAAGAGTAGGATCAGGCCAGCATGGATGTAGAGCATAACACTCAGCAGCAGTCTTCAAGGGATGGTTTTCAGTCCCCAGAAACCCAAGGAGGAGGAGGTAGTTACGGATCATGTGATCCTTATTTGACCCAGAGGACTCCGAATTGAATGCCTCTGCAAACTTACGCTGCATGGCCTCCCTGATTCTGCAAAGCCTGTGAAAGGACCCTAGGATTCGTGGTATCAAGGAGAGGGATCATTATTGGCTGGCAACCCTTCTTGATCCACGTTACAAGGGTAAGGTTGCAGAACTCATCCTGCCTTCTCAGGGGGAGCAGAGGATGAAACATCTTCAGGAGGCCTTGAAGAAAGGTTTGTGCGATACATTTCCAGACCCTGGGAGGTTAATATTTCCTGGTGCCGGACAACGTGTTGCTGAGGCCTCATTCAGTCAGAGGAAGAGAGGTGGAGAAAGTGACCTTCTGACAGATGCCTTTAAACTATTTTTCAGTCCTCAGCGCCAAGGTCTGATCTGAGCAACAATCGGCAGCATCTGCATTACCTGGTGCAGGAATATCTAGGGACAAGAGCAAACTTGGAGAGCTTTCCAGCAGAGCATCCACTGGGTTACTGGGTCTTGAGATGGACCACTGGCCAGAACTTGCTCAATATGCAATTGAGCTACTGGCCTATCCTGCATCCAACATGCTTTCTGAATGCACATTCAGTGCTGCTTGAGGGTTTGTAACAGGATCAAAGAGTGTGCCTGTCCAAAGACTCCGTTGATAGGCTCACATTCATAAAAATGAATCAGTCTTGGTTTAGCAGCTATCAAGCATCTGATGCTGATGTAACTGATTGAATTTGCTATGGATGTGGGATCCCTTGAAGATTGCCTATGCTGCCTATCCTATTCCTCCTCAATCTTGATGGTGCTAGCTTCCAACAATATTTTTGGTTTAGGGCACCACCACCACCACCCAAGGCCCAATTTTTTTGCCCCTGTTTAACAGGGAGATGTAATTACAATTCTTGATACAATATTTCAATGCAGGGCCTGTTCCTGCACCCAACAAGAGTATCTGTGAGGGGTTACAGTGTTGTGGGACCACCACCACCACCCAAGGCCCAATTTTCTGCCCCTGTTTAACAGGGGCGTGTAATTACAATTTTTGATAAAATATTTCACTGCAGGTCCTGTTCCTGCGCCCAACACGAGTATCTGTGAGGGGTTACAGTGTTGTGGCACCATCATCACCACCCAAGGCCCAATTTTTCTGTCCCTGTTCAACAGGGGCATGTAATTACAATTTTTGATATAATATTTCAACGCAGGGCCCGTTCCTGGGCCCAACAAGAGTAACTGTGAGGGCTTACATTATTCTGGCGCCACCAAAACCAAAGGCTCAATTTTTCTGCCCATGTTTAACAGGGGCATGTAATTACAACTCTTGATATAATATTTCCACAGCAGGGCCCATTCCTGCGCTCAACAAGAGTAACTGTGAGGGTTTACAGTGTTCTGGTACCACCAATACCTAAGGCCCAATTTTCTGCAGAGTATATAGGGCAGGCTGTATAGTATATATACTAGACATGTGCATTCGTTTTTCCGAATGCATTTTCGTCCGAATTTCAGGTATTTTCGTTATCGTTGAAAGTGCAGAATCCAAAAAACGAAAGATTCGACATAAACAAAAGCTTTATTTTCGTTTTTGTTGCTACAACAGTTCGATATAGATAGGAGATTCGACATGATGATGACAATAACAATCTGTGTCCATCAAACCTGTGGTCGAATGTGCCTAACCTTAACTCTATTAGTCCAAGATTATTCTACATAGAGAGAAAAGACTCGACATAGAGAGAAAAGATTTGACGTAGAGAGAAAAGATTCGACGTAGGGGAGGAAAGATTCGACGTAGGGGAGGAAAGATTCAACGTAGGGGAGAAAAGATCGCTGCTGGAATTGGGTGGGGGAAGTAAAAAAAAAATAATGATGATGATGATGAATGTTATTGGCTGATTGTAACCAAAGAGGAGGAGCAGTAAAATAGCTAGAACTAAGTACACACATACTTTGGCTTATGGTGTCTGTTGAAGGCTCTAAGAAGATTCGATGGAGCAGGTAAACTATAAGGCGTTGTACAGTTTAGCTGCTCCGTCTAATCTTCTTCGAACATTTGACAGACACCATAAGCCTTCAATCACAGATTCAACCTTAATTTGGATTTTCGGACGAATGCAATTTTTAAAGAAAAATGAAATAAATAAAAACGAATTTCGGGAGTAACTAAATAAATTTATTTTTCGGAAGAAAATGAAATTCTGAAACAAAATATTTCAGTGTGCACATGTCTAATATATACTGCTGTTCAGAGTATATAGTGCCTGGGGGCCTGGGGAACCGCATGCCATTTTTTAAAACATTTTGATGCGGGGTTCCCCGTAACATCCATACCAGACCTGTATTTTTGTATTTTTATTTATATTGCCAGAATCTGACAATACATTACAGCCGCAAGCAGTTTTAGATTAAATTTTTTCCTTTAGAAATGAAAGTTTGCTGTGGCACTGCTATAAATAGGGATGAGCCGAACACCCCCCGGTTCGGTTCGCACCAGAACCCGCGAACGGACCGCAAGTTCGCACGAACGTTAGAACCCCATTGACGTCTATGGGACTCGAACGTTCGAAATCAAAAGTGCTCATTTTAAAGGCTAATTTGCATGGTATTGTCCTAAAAAGGGTGTGGGGACCCGGGTCCTACCCCAGGGGACATGTATCAATGCAAAAAAAACTTTTAAAAACGGCCGTTTTTTCGGGAGCAGTGATTTTAATGATGCTTAAAGTAAAAAAAAAAAAGTGAAATATTCCTTTAAATATCGTACCTGGGGGGTGTCTATAGTATGCCTGTAAAGTGACGCGTGTTTCCCATGTTTAGAACAGTTCCTGCACCAAATGTCATTTTTAAAGGAAAAAATCTCATTTAAAACTGCTTGCGGGTTTAATGTCATGTCGGGTCATGGCAATATGGATGAAAATCAGTGAGACAAACGGCATGGGTACCCCCCAGTCCATTACCAGGCCCTTTGGGTCTTGTATGGATATTAAGGGGAACCCCGCACCCAAATTAAAATAAGGAAAGGTCCCTATATACTCTGAACAGCAGTATACAGGCGGTGCAAACAAGACAGGGACTGTAGGTTTGTTGTTAAGTAGAATCTGTTTGTAATTTTGAACATTTTTAACGTGTTTAGCTCCAGCCAAAAAATCTTTTCTAAGCTTTTTGGAAAACATAGGGAAGGGTTATCACCCCTGTGACATTTGTTTTGCGTCTTTCCTCCTCTTCAGAAGATTTCACCTCACTTTTTTGTCCCAATGAAAAATGTTTTTTGAAAATTTGGGTTTTTTTGTGGAACAAGGATTGGAAAGCATCAGTGGAAAGGAGAAATTGTTTTCCCATATTAACTCTTACAGGAGAGAATTTCCCTTCCTAGGGGTAGATTTCATCTCACTTCCTGTTGTCTCCTTCCGTTTGCAAGTAGGAGTCGTTTGTAAGTTAGATGTTTGAAAGTAGGGTCCTGCCCTATATACTCAGCAGAAATTTGGGCCTTAGGTGTTGCTGTGGCCAAAACACTGTAAGCCCTCACAGGGCCCTGCTGTGAAATATTAGATCAAGAATTGTAATTACATGCCCCTGTTGAACAGGAGCTGAAAAATTAGGCCTTAGGCACTGGTGCTGGTGCCACAACACTGCAACCCCTCACAAACACTCTAGTTGGAACGCAGGAACGAGCCCTGCTGCAAAGTATTGCATCAAAAATTGTATTTACACGCCCCTGTTAGACAGGGGCAGAAAAATTGGGCCTTAGGCACTGGTGCTGGTGCCACAACACTGCAACCCCTCACAGACACTCTAGTTGGAACGCAGGAACGAGCCCTGCTGCAAAGAATTGCATCAAAAATTGTAATTACACGCCCCTGTTAGACAGGGGCAGAAAAATTGGGTCTTAGGCACTGGTGCTGGTGCCACAACACTGCAACCCCTCACAGACACTCTAGTTGGAACGCAGGAACGAGCCCTGCTGCAAAGTATTGCATCAAAAATTGTAATTACACGCCCCTGTTAGACAGGGGCAGAAAAATTGGGCCTTAGGCACTGGTGCTGGTGCCACAACACTGCAACCCCTCACAGACACTCTAGTTGGAATGCAGGAACGAGCCCTGCTGCAAAGTATTACATCAAAAATTGTAATTACACACCCCTGTTAAACAGGGGCTGAAAAATTGTGCCTTAGGCACTGGTGGTGGCGCCCAGAACCAAAAATGTTCTTACAAGCTATCAGCGTGATGATTGAGGAGGAAGAGGATAATTACTCAGGGATAGTCACTCAGCATCAGCATAGGCAGTCTTTGAAGGGATCTGAAAAAAATTATTCAGTTACATCAGCATCAGGTGCTTGGTAGCTGGTGGTGATCCAAGACTGATTCATTTTTATGAAGGTCAGCCGATCGACCGAGTCAGTGGACAGACGCACCCTGTGATCGGTTACCACGCCTCCAGCAGCACTGAATGTGCGTTCCGAAAGAACGCTGGATGCAGGACAGGCCAGTAGCTCAATTGCATACTGTGCAAGCTCTGGCCAGTGATCCATCCTCAAGACCCAGTAACCCAGAGGATTTTCGGTGGGAAAGGTGTCCAAGTCTGATCTTGCCCCTAGGTATTCCTGCACCATGTAAAACAGACGCTGGCGATGGTTGCTGGAACCGATCATACCTTGGGGCTGCGGACCAAAAAATTGTCTGAACGCATCGGTCAGACGGCCACCTTCTCCACCGCTCCTTCTTTGACTGACCGAAGCCTCAGCAACACGTTGTCCAGAAACAGGAGTTTGTAACCTCCCAGTCTCTGGGAACGCATTGCACAGACCTTTCTGCAAGGCATCCCGAAGATGTTTCATCCTCTGCTCCCTCTGCGATGGCAAGATAAGGTCCGCAACCTTACCCTTGTAACGTGGATCAAGGAGGGTTGCCAGCCAGTATTGGTCCTTCTCCTTGATACCACGAATACGAGGATCCTTACGCAGGCTTTGCAGGATCAGAGAGGCCATGCAGCGTAGGTTTGCTGAGGCATTCGGTCCGGAGTCCTCTGGGTCACTAAGGACAACAACGTCCGCAGCCACCTCCTCCCAGCCACGTACAAGCCCATGTGTTCCTTGGGACTGATCCCTTAAAGACTGCTGATGCTGAGTGCCAGGCTCCACCTCCATACTGACACAATCTTCCTCCTCCTCCTCCTCCTCCTCCTCCTCGTCCTCTTCCTGTGTGATCGGCGGGCACGCAGGAACACTGTCTGGATAAAGGGGGCCTTGAGAGCTAAGGAAGTCCTCCTCTTCCTGCCTCTGTTCTGCCTCAAGTGCCCTGTCCATTATTCCACGCAGCGTGTGCTCCAACAGGTGGACAAGGGGGACAGTGTCACTGATGCATGCACTGTCAGTGCTCACCATCCTCGTGGCCTCCTCGAATGGTGACAGGACAGTGCATGCATCCCTGATCATGGCCCACTGGCGTGGGGAAAAAAAACCAAGGTCCCCTGACCCTGTCCTGGTGCCATAGTCGCACAGGTACTCATTGATGGCCCTCTGCTGCCTGTGCAGCCGCTGCAGCATGGCCAATGTCGAGTTCCACCTGGTGGGCATGTCACAGATTAGGCGGTTCTTGGGCAGGTTAAACTCCTTTTGGAGGTCCGTCAGCCGAGCACTGGCATTATATGACCGGCGGAAATGCACACAGACTTTCCTGGCCTGCCTCAGGACATCCTGTAAGCCCGGGTACCTGCCCAAGAACCGCTGCACCACCAAGTTAAGGACGTGAGCCAAACAGGGCACATGGGTCAGTTGTCCCTGTCGGAGGGCAGAGAGGAGGTTGGTGCCATTGTCGCAAACCACCATTCCTGCCTTAAGTTGGCGTGGCGTCAACCACCTCTGAACCTGCCCCTGCAGAGCTGACAGAACCTCTGCCCCAGTGTGGCTCCTGTCCCCCAAGCACACCAGCTCAAGCACCGCATGGCATCTTTTGGCCTGCGTACTTGCGTAGCCCCTTGAACGCCTACGGAGCACCGCTGGTTCCGAGGAAGAGGCCATGGAGGAAGAAGAAGAGGAGGGGGTGGAGGAGAGAGGTGTGTCACAATCAGCATTTTGGAGGCGTGGTGGTGGAACAACCTCCAACACTACTGCACCTTGTCCTGCATCCTTCCCAGCTGCCAGCAGAGTCACCCAATGCGCCGTGAAACTTAAGTAACGTCCCTGTCCATGCCTGCTGGACCATGAGTCAGCGGTAATATGCACCTTACCGCTGACCGCCCTGTCCAGCGAGGCATGGACATTGCCTTCCACATGCCGGTAGAGAGCCGGAATCGCCTTCCGTGAGAAAAAGTGGCGTTTGGGTACCTGCCACTGAGGAACCGCACATTCCACAAACTCACGGAAGGGGGCAGAGTCTACCAACTGAAAAGGCAGCAGTTGAAGTGCTAGCAATTTTGCCAAGCTAGCATTCAACCGCTGGGCATGTGGATGGCTGGGAGCAAACTTCTTTCGGCGGTGCAGCAGCTGGGGCAGGGAAATTTGCCTGGTACAATCTGACGTCGGTGTACCAAAAGCAGATTGCCCACAAGTACTTGGCTGTGACACACCTAATTCTACACCTTCATTCCTCTCACTGCAGGTCTCAGAGAGGACTGAAGGTCTAGTGGGGTTGGAAATCTCAGCTGATGAGGAGCAAGGAGAGATCCTCTTTGTTCTTTGGTGTGGGTCTTTTAGATATGCTTGCCAACGAACTGCATGGCAGGTCAACATATGTCTGGTCAAGCATGTGGTACCCAAGCGGGAGATGTTTTGGCCACGCGAGATACGCTTGAGACATATGTTGCAAATAGCAGCGGTGCGATCTGATGCACTCGTCTCAAAAAAGGCCCACACCAAAGAACTTTTTGAATAACGCGCAGAGACTGCAGCGCCCTGCACATGTGGAGCTTTGGGGTGTGATGCAGTCAATGTGCTGCCCTTAGGCTGGCCCCTGGAGGGCATCCTGCCTCGTTGGTGATGTGCCGCCTCCTCCTCCTCCTCCTCCTCCTCCTCTCTCCTATCAGGCACCCACGTTGAGTCAGTGACCTCATCATCCCCTCCCTCCTCATCACTGGAGCAAACCTGGCAGTATGCTGCAGCAGGGGGAGCATGACTGCCAGATTGCTGTCCTTCTTGGGCACCCCCTCTGTCCGTGCTCATGTTACTGCCTTCATCGAGCTCAGTATCATCATCAGAGCCTTCCAAACGCTGGGCATCCTCCTGGAGCATGTACCCAACACTGTGGTCAAACAGTTCGAGGGAATCCTCAGGAGGACATGGTGGAGCTAGGGAAGGAGTCACTGATGACATTGAGCTGAGGGAAGAGGCCGCTGCTTTGCCAGACAAAGCACCCTGGGCATGGGTGAGAGAGGATGAGGAGGATGAGGACGGCTTGGTCATCCACTCGACCAAGTTTTCTGCATGTTGCGGCTCAACACGGCCAGCTGCCGAAAAAAAGGCCAAGCGTGTCCCATGGCCACGGGCTGATGAGGATGCACCGTCTCCACGACCAGCACTAGACACAGAGCCTGCTTGCCCTCTCTTATTGGCTTGTGACTGTCTGCCTCTCCTTCTTGGCCTTCCAGACATACTAATGGCCTGCAGCTGCACTAAGCTGGGATAGAACACCTGTAATTTTCTTCAGGTAGCTTTATATACTGTAACCAGACAAGCCTGCCTGTCAGTAGGAAGATAACAGGAACGGATCTAGCTGAACACTGTGAGCAGGACGCACTGACTACACTAAATGTAAATAGCAGGAACAGATCTAGCTGAACACTGTGAGCAGGACGCACTGACTGCACTAAATGTAAATAGCAGGAACGGATCTAGCTGAACACTGTGAGCAGGACGCACTGACTGCACTAAATGTAAATAGCAGGAACGGATCTAGCTGAACACTGTGAGCAGGACGCACTGCACTAAATGTAAATAGCAGGAACAGATCTAGCTGAACACTGTGAGCAGGACGCACTGCACTAAATGTAAATAGCAGGAACAGATCTAGCTGAACACTGTGAGCAGGACGCACTGCACTAAATGTAAATAGCAGGAACGGATCTAGCTGAACACTGTGAGCAGGACGCACTGCACTAAATGTAAATAGCAGGAACGGATCTAGCTGAACACTGTGAGCAGGACGCACTGACTGCACTAAATGTAAATAGCAGGAACGGATCTAGCTGAACACTGTGAGCAGGACGCACTGCACTAAATGTAAATAGCAGGAACAGATCTAGCTGAACACTGTGAGCAGGACGCACTGCACTAAATGTAAATAGCAGGAACGGATCTAGCTGAACACTGTGAGCAGGACGCACTGCACTAAATGTAAATAGCAGGAACGGATCTAGCTGAACACTGTGAGCAGGACGCACTGCACTAAATGTAAATAGCAGGAACGGATCTAGCTGAACACTGTGAGCAGGACGAACTGCACTAAATGTAAATAGCAGGAACAGATCTAGCTGAACACTGTGAGCAGGACGCACTGCACTAAATGTAAATAGCAGGAACGGATCTAGCTGAACACTGTGAGCAGGACGCACTGCACTAAATGTGAATAGCAGGAACAGATCTAGCTGAACACCGTGAGCAGGACGCACTGCACTAAATGTAAATAGCAGGAACGGATCTAGCTGAACACTGTGAGCAGGACGCACTGCACTAAATGTAAATAGCAGGAACAGATCTAGCTGAACACTGTGAGCAGGACGCACTGCACTAAATGTAAATAGCAGGAACGGATCTAGCTGAACACTGTGAGCAGGACGCACTGCACTAAATGTAAATAGCAGGAACAGATCTAGCTGAACACTGTGAGCAGGACGCACTGCACTAAATGTAAATAGCAGGAACGGATCTAGCTGAACACTGTGAGCAGGACGCACTGACTGCACTAAATGTAAATAGCAGGAACAGATCTAGCTGAACACTGTGAGCAGGACGCACTGACTGCACTAAATGTAAATAGCAGGAACGGATCTAGCTGAACACTGTGAGCAGGACGCACTGACTGCACTAAATGTAAATAGCAGGAACGGATCTAGCTGAACACTGTGAGCAGGACGCACTGACTGCACTAAATGTAAATAGCAGGAACGGATCTAGCTGAACACTGTGAGCAGGACGCACTGAGTGCACTAAATGTAAATAGCAGGAACGGATCTAGCTGAACACTGTGAGCAGGACGCACTGCACTAAATGTAAATAGCAGGAACAGATCTAGCTGAACACTGTGAGCAGGACGCACTGCACTAAATGTAAATAGCAGGAACAGATCTAGCTGAACACTGTGAGCAGGACGCACTGCACTAAATGTAAATAGCAGGAACAGATCTAGCTGAACACTGTGAGCAGGACGCACTGCACTAAATGTAAATAGCAGGAACAGATCTAGCTGAACACTGTGAGCAGGACGCACTGACTGCACTAAATGTAAATAGCAGGAACAGATCTAGCTGAACACTGTGAGCAGGACGCACTGCACTAAATGTAAATAGCAGGAACAGATCTAGCTGAACACTGTGAGCAGGACGCACTGCACTAAATGTAAATAGCAGGAACGGATCTAGCTGAACACTGTGAGCAGGACGCACTGCACTAAATGTAAATAGCAGGAACGGATCTAGCTGAACACTGTGAGCAGGACGAACTGCACTAAATGTAAATAGCAGGAACAGATCTAGCTGAACACTGTGAGCAGGACGCACTGCACTAAATGTAAATAGCAGGAATGGATCTAGCTGAACACTGTGAGCAGGACGCACTGCACTAAATGTAAATAGCAGGAACAGATCTAGCTGAACACTGTGAGCAGGACGCACTGCACTAAATGTAAATAGCAGGAACGGATCTAGCTGAACACTGTGAGCAGGACGCACTGCACTAAATGTAAATAGCAGGAACAGATCTAGCTGAACACTGTGAGCAGGACGCACTGCACTAAATGTAAATAGCAGGAACAGATCTAGCTGAACACTGTGAGCAGGACGCACTGCACTAAATGTAAATAGCAGGAACAGATCTAGCTGAACACTGTGAGCAGGACGCACTGCACTAAATGTAAATAGCAGGAACAGATCTAGCTGAACACTGTGAGCAGGACGCACTGCACTAAATGTAAATAGCAGGAACAGATCTAGCTGAACACTGTGAGCAGGACGCACTGCACTAAATGTAAATAGCAGGAACGGATCTAGCTGAACACTGTGAGCAGGACGCACTGACTGCACTAAATGTAAATAGCAGGAACAGATCTAGCTGAACACTGTGAGCAGGACGCACTGACTGCACTAAATGTAAATAGCAGGAACAGATCTAGCTGAACACTGTGAGCAGGACGCACTGCACTCAATGTAAATAGCAGGAACGGATCTAGCTGAACACTGTGAGCAGGACGAACTGCACTAAATGTAAATAGCAGGAACAGATCTAGCCGAACACTGTGAGCAGGACGCACTGCACTAAATGTAAATAGCAGGAACGGATCTAGCTGAACACTGAGCAGGACGCACTGACTGCACTAAATGTAAATAGCAGGAACGGATCTAGCTGAACACTGTGAGCAGGACGCACTGCATTAAATGTAAATAGCAGGAACAGATCTAGCCTAATCTAGCTAACTCAAATCAAATGACACTGTCTGTCTCTCTCTCTATCAGCACACCTGAACACACTACACAGGGCCGCCGTGCAGGCGGCCTTATATAGTGTGGGGCGTGTACTAAATCCCCTGAGCCATAATTGGCCAAAGCCACCCTGGCTTTGGCCAATTACAGCTCTCTCTACTGACGGCGCTGTGATTGGCCAAGCATGCGGGTCATAGTGCATGCTTGGCCAATCATCAGCCAGCAATGCACTGCGATGCCGCAGTGAATTATGGGCCATGACGCGCCACACGAATTTGGCGCGAACGGCCCATAACGTTCGCAATTCGACGGACGGTCGAACAGCCGATGTTCAAGTCGAACATGGGTTCGACTCGAACACGAAGCTCATCCCTAGTTATAAACATGGGAAAGATGCGCTACTTTACAGGCATACTAAGGACCCCCCCTCCCCGTCACGATGTTTAAAGGAATATTTCATTTTAATTGGTTCACTTTAAGCATTACTAAAATCACCGCTCCTGAAAAAACATCAGTTTTTATAACTTTTTTTGCATTGATACATGTACACTGGGACAAGACCCGGGTCTCCAAACACTTTTTATGGCAATAACTTGTATATAAGCCTTTAAAATTAGCACTTTTGATTTTTCACATTCGTATCCCATAGATTTTAACCACTTGCTTACTGGGCACTTAAACCCCTCTCCTGCCCAGACCAATTTTCAGCTTTCAGCACTGACGCACTTTGAATGACAATTGCGCGGTCATGCAACACTGTACCCAAATGAAATTTTTTATAATTTTTTTCCCACAAATAGAGCTTTCTTTTGGTGGTATTTAATCACAGCTCGGATTTTTATTTTTTGCTAAAAAAAAAAAAATGGAAAATTTTGAAAAAAAAAATCATGTTCCATAGTTTGTTATAAAATTTTGCAAACAGGTAATTTTTCTCCTTCATTGATATGCGCTGATGAGGCGGCACTGGTGGGCACTGATAGGCTGCACTGATGGGCATGGATAGGCACAGTTAAAGCGGCACTAATAGGCACAGTTAAGGCGGCACTGATAGGCACAGATAAGGCGGCACTGATGGCCACTGATGGGCGCTGATGGGTGGCACGGATGGGTGGCACGGATGGGTGGCACGTATAGGTGGCACTGATGGGCACTGATAGGTACCACTGATGGGCGGCACTGATGGGTGGCACTGATGGGCAGTGATGGGTGGCACTGATGGGTGGGTACTTATGGGCACTGGTAGGTGACACTGATGGGCACTAATAGGTGGCACTGATGTTCAGCACTGTTGTTGTGGCACTGATTGTGGGCGCTGATGGGTGGCACTGTGGGCGCTGATGGGTGGCACTGTGGTCACTGATGGTTGGCACTGTGGGCACTGATGGGTGGCACTGTGGGCACTGAAGGGTGGGGCTGGTGGGCACTGGAAGGCGGCACTGCTGCCTATTGCTAGGTGTCACTGGCAGGGGGCACAGATGATCGGCATGATTGGGACTGATGTCCCTCTCACGGCCGCCGGTGATGGGCTTTTTTTTTCCTCCTCACGCTGTCAGCGCGAGGAGAAAAAATAGCCGATTACCGGCTCTGTTTACATCACATGATCAGCTGTCATTGGCTGACAGCTGATCATGTGGTAAGGGGTCGGGACCGACCCCTTACTCTGATCTGTGATCAGGCGAGTCTCATAGACTCGCTGATCACCGAGCACGCCGCGCGCGCTCTGCAGGGGGCGTGCAGGCCGCTCGTGCACGGGACGACATCAATAGACGTCGTCCCGGCAATGTAGGTCCGCGCTGTTGCTGTCATTCGGCAATAGCGCAGATCTGAAGAGGTTAATGGTGTTTGCGTGTTTGCACAAATTCTTTGCCTGTTCGCATGTTTTGCTGCAAACCGAACCAGGGGTTGTTCGGCTCATCCCTAGTGAAAGGCGGATAAGCTCACCCAGCAGGGTCACTGATATGCTTCATTATACAAGTTACACTGAAAGAAGCTTATTCACAGACATCTGGAATGGATATCATTTTGGGAACTGGGATCTGGCAGAATGTATTGTGCTGTAACACCCTTTAGAATAACTTGCTGATATTGTATATTCTATTGATGTTATTAACTATTTAGTTATTGTTATGGAGCCTTTGTTCTAAATTATATTATGATATATGAATTCTTATGGTGTAAAGGGACACCAAAGTATACCGTTGTTTTAGAGGTTTGTCAGGTCACCTGAGTCCAGGTGACAAATGCACTCCTTAGGAGTCAGGAGCACACCGCTAAGGTAGTGGACCCTAGGACTGACTGCTGCGGATTGAACTCTGGGAGGTTCAGGAAGCAGGTCCACTGGAGCATCAACACAGATCCCACTGGGAGCTAGAGCATAGATTCCCCAGGGCCAGGAGTCTAAGAGCCAGCAGGTGTTCACCAGAGCCTCTAGTGGTGAGGATGGACTGCGCTGCAGTCTGGCCCCCAGGGTCTCACAGCTCACGCTCATGGTAGACTACAGGAGAAAGAGGAAGGAAGCAGCAGGCTGGAACAACAAGGATAGTAAGGGATAAGCCAAGGTCGTGGCTACTAGCAGACAAGTATAAACATAGAACACGCCAAAGGTCAGGGTCACAAGCAGACAGGGATAGTCGAGAAGAGGCCAAGATCGGTAATTGGAATCAGACGTAGGGGACAGGGCAAGTAGCACGCGAAAGCTAAACACACAATGGTTGATCAGCAAGGTTGGCTTGCAATGCACAGGTTAATATAGTGTTCCTAATTAGAGGCTGAGGTGGAGCTTTGCTGAGGGACTATTATATAAGCAGTCAGGTGAGAGTGGCTGGCCTCTAAAGGTGAACACATGGAGGAGGTAAGCTGACAGACAAAGATTACTGCATAACCATGACAAGGTTCTACCTCCTTTGTCAAGCCTTGACAAAGAAGGCTGAACCTCCAAAACTCATTGCCAAGCAACTCTCTCTGTTGCTCTTTAACCCTGAAGAGTTTCTCCGCCTGCTTGTCTTTGCTTTGAGCTGGGGGACATGTTGTCACACAACTGATGTATCTCCAGCTTGCGGCGGTTCCCAATCAGTTGCCTTTATCATCATTCAGTCAGGACCCAGGACTCACTGCAGATGAACTGCAGATTATTTTCCACTGCCAGTCTCTGCCTATCATGGGGATTAAAATAAGTTGATTTACTTGTGTTAATTAGAAGATATTTTTACTCTACTGCACTTAGGCCCCTGCACCTTTTACTTTGTTCTTTTGTTGTTTCATATGATCTACAGATTTCCCCTTTCTGTGTGTAAAACGTGTCTTGAGTTATATCTATAGAAATTATATGGAAAATATGTATTACGTTACAACCCTTTGTCCAAGAATCTCTTAAAAGGAAGCATGGAAGCATTTCATAAACTGTATCTAAGACCATTTTTCTAATTCGAGGTAGCATAAGCAAAGGTTACAACCTCTGTCAGTGTTTTATTGCTGTTGAAAGTAGGGAAACATCTAAAAATTTCAGTTGTCACTGGAGCAGAAATCGTCCAATGGGAACATTGGTTCTTGTGTCAACTAAGAGAAGATTTCCTTACTATTGTAACCTTATTTTGGGGGAGGGGGTTATGGGAAATGGCCCTCCCCAGAACCTTTGTTAAGTGGAAGAGTGGGATTTATAATAAAGTTGACAGTGCCTCCACACAGAACAAGGCCTCTGTGAACAGAGAGGATTCCCTTCCTGGGAAATTAACCAGTAATCTAATCAAAATAATTGGGAGAAGAGGAGCTACTGCAGCCGACAGATAACATTAACCACAAGTACCGTATTTATCGTCGTATAACACGCGCTGGTGTATAACACGCACCCCAAGTTTAGGAGGGAATTTAAGGGGAAAAAACTTTTTAAGGAAAAAAAACTTACATTTAAATGCCCATCAATGCAGCCTTATCAGTGTCCATCTGCAGCCTTGTGGTGTCATTTGCAGCCTTTCAGTGTCATTTGCAGCCTTGTTGTGTCATCTGCAGCCTTGTGTCATCTGCAGCCTTGTTGTGTCATTTGAAGCCTTGTGTCATCTGCAGCCTTGTTGTGTCATTTGCAGCCTTGTGTCATCTGCAGCCTTGTGTCATCTGCAGCCTTGTTGTGTCATCTGCAGCCTTGCCCAGTGACACTGCAGCCTTGTAGTGTCACTGCAGTTTTTAAAAATGGCGCCGCCGAGAGACACAGAGCCGGTCCTGTGTCTCTCGGTATCTGTCGGCAGCTTTCGGCTCCTCTCGTAGACCTGTGGGCGGAGCTGAGCGCCGACATTCATACATAGCCGAGTATACTCGGCTAGGTTCGGCTAGCTCCGCTCACAGTCACGCCCAGTCCCTGTGTTATGTCCATCTTAAGGCGGGACTGGGCGTGACTGTGAGCGGAGCTAGCCGAACCTAGCCGAGTACACTCGGCTATGTATGAATGTCGGCGGCGCTCGCTCCTCCGCTCACAGACAGCGGGTATTGGCGTATAACACGCTCCCACGATTTTCCCCTGATTTTAAGGGGGAAAAAGTGTGTGTTATACGCCGATAAATACGGTATATAGGTACACTCCAGTATGGGAATAATACAAGCTTTATATAAAAAGAGGTTGACAATAATACATATATCCAATGTACAACAGGTTATATCAGCAAAGGGCTCAACAGGTGTTCTGGTGGACATACAGTATACCCGGGTATATTATTATTATTATACAGGATTTATATAGTGCCAACAGCTTGCACAGAGCTTTACTGTGTTAGGGCAAACAGTACAGTTACAGTACAATTCAATACAGGAGGAATCAGAGGGCCCTATAGTTATTATTAAAGATACATCCAGATGAATGTTGCAGCAAAGTCCATTCAGGGGTCCAGTCAGGGGTCCCTGAGAATAATCATGAGGTGGCATCTGTCTTGGTGTTAAAGACCTGAAGATAGAATCAGTGATGTTGGGGAGATCCTCCAACCTCTATCTAACTAGTCTGGAACACAGCTTCTCACTAGCAGGAACCATGGTGTGATACTGGAACTTAGAGTCAGCCTATCTATCTGCGTCTTAGTCCCTAATAGCTTCTAATCTGCCAGGCAACCAGACCTCTAACTACCTAAGTGGCTGTTGGATGCCTAACCTGGCTCTAACCTATGCTGCTTATTGAGCCCTGACCTAAAACTAACTATATGTCAGGGCTGGGCTCAGCCCTTCCTTCTCAAAGCTGGCCACTCAGCTGTCGGCTAATTGCCAGCTCCTCTCTCTCCACAGTGACTCACCTGTTGATAATATCCTACTCATCAGTCCTGCCTACTTAAGCCGTCCAGTCCAGATGATCTCTGAATTTGCCTTGGTAACATCTCTAGAGACGGTCTCCTATGTTCCTGTTAAAGACTTGCTTGGCTGACATTCCTTCTGGCTTCAGATCCTGCTTGCAATTCTACTACGCTCATCTCTGACTCCCTGATGTTTTGGCTTGTCTGACTATCCGTTCCAGTTCCTGAACTCTGGCTCAGTTTTGACTACGTTTACTCTGTTTACCTTTTTTTATTATTCTTAAATAAGTGTGATTTAACTGTACTTCTTCTGTCTCAGTCTGATTCATGGTTTCTGACAGTAGGCGAAGGTTATGAATTCAGAAGATGCAGTGAATCCACTTGGTAAAATTTTTTCCAGATTGGATGAGCAGGATCACCGCATGGATCAGTTTGCCATGGCGTTTCAAACGCTCCTGAGTCGCATGGCTCACCTGGAATCTCCCACTGTGGCTGCTCTGGTACAACCTGTGTTGCAGGCTGTCCCTACTGCTGCTCCAGTCTCTGTGCAGGGAACCTGCCTCAAGTATTACCTCTGTAAGAGGAATGTCTGGTTCCGCTCCACTTCCCCAGCAATTTGGGGGCGATCCAGTCCAATGCAGAGGGTTTCTCAACCAGGTTGAGATATACTTTGAGATGCTGCCCCAGGCGTTTCCCACAGACAGAAGCAAAGTAGGTTTTGTGATATCTTTGCTTTTTGAGAGAGCCTTGGCCTAGGCAAACCCTCTATGGGAGACACAAAAACCTGTTGTCTTTAGTTACCCTGAGTTTGTGACTTCTTTTAAAAGGGTATTCGATGTTCCTGGATGCTCCGCTTCTGTTGCCAAGTTCCTCATGTCAATCAAACAGAGTACGAGAACTGTTGCCGATTACGCCATTGAATTCCGTACTCTGGCAGCAGAGGTTGCTTGGAACAATGAGGCTGCTTTTTCATGGCTGCTTTTTCTCATGGTCTCTCGGATACCATCAAGGATGAGATAGCAGCCCGAGATATACCCACTGAGCTGGAGAGGTTGATCACGTTTGCCATCCTCATTGACTCCAGACTCAGAGAAAGACTCCCTTTTAAGGAGCACTTGCGGAAGCATCCTATACATTTGTCTCTGAACTTTGCAGTCCCACCCTTGCCTCCCTCACCTCCCATGCCTCCTGGTGAAGATGAACCCATGCACTTGGTCTTCACGCATCTCTCTGTGGATGAGAGAACCCTTAGGAGGAGGAAGAGATTGTGCCTTTATTGTGGCCAGGCAGGTCACTTTTTGAAGTCTTGTCCTACCCGTCCAGGGAAAGCCCAAACCTTGAGGTCCTGTCACGGACAGACCTTAGGTGGCGTTGATTCATCCCCAGTTATCCAGAAGGATAAGCCCCTGGTTTCGGTTACCCTTTCTTGGGCTGAGATAATCCAATTCCATGTTATTTCCTCACCCAAGTTTCCGCTGGTTATTGGTTATCCTTGGTTACAGAGGCATATTCCCTCTTTTGATTTTCTCCGTGCTGAGGTTCTCTCCTGGTCGCCACAATGCAGTAAGACATGCTTCCAGAAGGTAGCCAATGTCCTGTGCCCCTCTTCATTCCCCTCCCTGCCAGAGAAGTACCGTGATCTTAGCAATGTCTTTTACAAAGGTCAAGCCGGCAGTTTGCCTCCACACCGGTCATATGATTGCGCAACTGACCTTCACCTTGGTTCCATACCCCCTCGTGGATGGGTTTACCCTTTGTCGGTCTTGGAGAATAGGGCCACGGAGGAGTATGTTGCAGACGCAATTTCTCAAGGTTTCATCCGCAAATCCTCCTCTCCTGCTGGTGCTGGTTTCTTCTTTGTGAAGAAGAAGAGTGGTGAACTGAGACCTTGTATTGATTATAGGGGTCTTAATCGTTTCACGGTTAAGAATGTCTATCCAATTCCGTTGATTATGGAGTTATTTGACTGCCTCAAGGGAGCAACTTTTTTCACGAAGCTTGATTTGAGAGGGCATGCAATCTTGTGAGGATTAAGGAGGGCAATGAGTGGAAAACTGCGTTTAATACCAGAACGGGCCTATATGAGTACCTCATAATGTTTTTTGTCTTTGTAATGCCTCAGCAGTTTTCCAGGAATTTATTAACAATGTCCCCCGAGATTTGTTGCAGTTATGTGTGGTGGTTTATCTGGACCATATCCTCATATTTTTCAAGTCCCTGAAGAGCCACTACACAGATGTCTGTCGTGTGCTTCAGAAACTAAGAGAGAACAATCTCTATTGTAAATTGGAGAAGTGTGAATTCCATCGTGAACAGGTTAAATTCCTGGGTTATGCCATTTCCACTGCTGGTTTTTGGATGGACCCAGAGAAATTTTCAGCAGTCCTACAATGGCCCTGACCCGTGGGTTTACGTCCTCTGCAGCGTTTTCTTGGCTTTGCCAACTATTATCAGAAATTTATTCGTAACTTCTCGTCTCTGGTCAAGCCCCTGACTGATATGACCAGAAAGGAAAAAAGCCCACAGAGTTGGTCTCCAGAGTCTATTAAGGCCTTTGAGAGTTTCAAGGCTGCCTTTGTTTCTGCTCCTGTGTTGGCACATCCTGATCCTACATTACCTTTTATCCTTGAGGTTGATGCTTCTGAAACTGGAGTTGGCGCCCTTCTGTCTTAACGTCCTACTTCTGAGAGCGCTATGCATCCTTGTGGCTACTTTTCCAAGAAATTGTCAACTGTGGAGTGCAATTACGAGATCGGTGACAGAGAGCTGTTAGCGATCATTTTAGCCCTGAAAGAATGGAGACATCTCCTCGAAGGTACCACTGTACTGACCATAAGAATCTCACATTCTTGTCTGAGGCTAAACACCTCTCCCAAAAGGGCGCGATGGGCTCTTTTTTTGTCTAGTTTCAATTACATTGTCTCATTCTTACCGGTTACTAAGAATGTAAGGGCTGACGGTTTGTCACAACAATTTTCTCCACTTCCAAGATGGAGTCGGTTCTGGTTCCTGTGATTCCTCCTAATCGTATTCTGGCTACGGTTCGCACCAGTCTCACTTCTCCTTTGAGTGACAAAATTCTTGCTGCTCAGGTCCATGCTCCTCCTGAGAAACATTGTGACCGCTGCTTTGTCATAGAGAGTCTCCGTACTTCCGTGCTCCAGACTTACAATTCTCCCAAGGCTGCTGGCCACCCTGGGAAGAATCAACTCTTTTGGGCCATTTCCCAACAATTCTGGTGGCCTAGTCTATGCGCTGATGTAACAGCCTTCGTAGCTGCCTGTTCCGTGTGTGCTCATAGTAAGACTCCACGACACTTTTCAGTGGGCCTCCTACAACCCATACCCAATGGAGAGAGGCCTGGACCCACCTGTCTATGGATTTCATTGTGGAGTTACCCAACTCCCAGGGCAACACAGTTATCCTTATGGTGGTTGACCGGTTCTTGAAAATGTCCCATTGTATTACACTTAAGAAGTTGCCCACTTCTAAGGAACTGGCTTCCATTTTTGCTCTTTTGAGATCTTTTGCTTACATGGGCTACCCAAGGTGATTGTCTCGGACAGGGATATTCAGTTTGTGTCCCAGTTCTGGCGAGCCTTTTGTGCACAGTTGGGAATTCAGCTTGCTTTCTCCTCTGCATATCACCCGCAGTCTAATGGGTCCGCAGAACAAGCCAATCAGTCCTTGGAGCAATTCCTACGTTGCTATATTTCTGATCATCATAACAACTGGTCAGACCTCTTACCATGGGCAGAGTTTGCTCACAATAGTGCCTTGAATTCTGCTTCCCGATTGTCCCCGTTTATAGCGAACTATGGTTTCCAACCTTCCATGTTGCCTGACTCATTTGTTCCGCAGAGTATTCCTGCGTTAGAGGAGCATCTCCGTGGTCCTCGTTCCACTTGAGCATGAGTCCAGGAGGCATTGCGACATGCTAATGATAGGTACAGACTCCATGCTGACTGCAGACGCCTGCCTGCGCCTTCCTACTAGGTTGGGTACAGGGTCTGGCTGTCATCTCGCAACCTCCGACTTCGTGTTCCCTCTCTGAAGTTCGCACCTCAGTTTATTGGGCCTTTCCGTATTCTTCGCAGGATTAATCCAGACCTTCCTTCTAATATGCGTATTTTGAATGTATTTCATGTCTCCTTATTAAAACATTTGGTCTGCAACTGCTTTACCACCTTGGTGCCTCGTTCTCACCCTGTACAGGTTGAGAACCATGAGGAGTATGAGGTACAGTCCATTGTTGACTCCCGTAAGTGCCGTGGGTGCATACAGTACCTGGTGCATTGGAAAGGGTATGGTCTGGAGGAACGCACTTGGGTCTCATCCTCAGACGTACATGCCCCTGTCCTCCTCCGTGATTTCCATAGATGTTTTCCCCTCAAGCCTGGTGGTCCTCCGAGCGGAGGGGTCATTGAGGAGGGGGTACTTGCAGGGCTGGGCTCAGCCCTTCCTTCTCAAAGCTGGCCGCTCAGCTGTCGGCTAATTGCCAGCTCCTATCTCTCCACACTAACTCACCTGTTGATGATATCCTGCTCGTCAGTACTACCTACTTAAGCCGTCCAGTCCAGATGATCTCTACCTTTGACTTGGTCATACCTCTAGAGATGCTCTCCTGTGTTCCTGTTAAAGACTTGCTTGGGTGACATTCCTTCTGGCTCCAGATCCTGCTTGCTGTTCTACTACGTTCATCTCTGGCTCCCTGACGTTTTGGCTTGCCTGACTATCCGTTCCGGTTCCTGAACTCTGGCTATGTTTTGACTACATTTACTCTGTTTGCCTTTTTTTTATTATTATTAAACAAGTGTGATTTAACTGTACTTCTGTCAAAGTCTGATTCATGGTTTCTGACACTACAGAATCCAGAAGAACGGTAGCTGCATATAAACTCTATTGCAATAAACAGGTTCACCTACAGCAAGGTGACCCCTACACAAGCACACTGTGTCACAAGCTAAAAATTCTGTATCTGGTATGCAGTATTGCATGTAAGATAGCAACAAGGGGGCAGATATATTTCTGTCACCAGTCTTTAAATATATACATACATACCCAGAAGTTATACAAGGCAACAATAGTAAATTAGTAAACATAGGAACAGTAGCCTAATAATCCCTGCTTCTGGTCTGGATTAGCATCAGTTCTGCCATAGGGACATGTGGTCTCAGCTCTCTCTTTCTTAACTTCCTCCCTCTAGGGATTTAAATCCAGCCGCCAGGGACAGGAAGTGATATACATAAATAACTCTGTGTCAGTATGCAGCACACTCCCTTGCTAATACTGACAGTAGAGCGCAACAGATTCATACACTTAGTAGAGATTACTACTAGAAAACTACACTGCTTTTGAGTACCATAAACCAAAATGTCTCAATGATTTATTTTGCTGAGAAATCACAAGAAATATCTCCTAGCATAATTGGCCGTGACCACCTTGAGTAAGGGCAGATGATTAAAGTAGCATTTACTTCCTGCAATACATCTGCCCTTAGCTCAGGCTTGTAGGCAGGAGGGTGTGCTTAGCTGAGAAAGCCCTTTCTCCCCTCCTGAAGACTCCAGGGAGGTATGACATAATTTTCTTAAGCCTGGAAACCAGGAAGTAACCAAAAAATAAAAAATAAAAAAGTTTAAAACAAGTAAATATGATATACTTTCCTATCTATTTACTAATGCTAGCAGAATGAGGATTAAAAATAGTCAATGTTGATTGAGAGCGTGAAGTTCCACATTAATTATGGAAACACATCATCCCGTAATGAGATGATAGCCCTGAATTCAAATATTTTCAGGACCTTATTTAAAAGATGCATATATTTCTTTCTGTGTTTAGACTACAGTTGACAAAATGCAGTATACACCAATACATTGTTGCTAAAAATGACTTTAATGTGCTTGTGTCTGATGTGTTTGTAATGGGACATTGCATTATAAGACTGTTCTGGATATGACTGATATGAATGGCTCAGTGTATTCTAACAGGCTGTCTACATGGATGTAACTATAGCTATAGCTGGGCACACAGCAGATATGGAGCCAATGGACAAATGATCTCGGGGAAACCACGCTTTCTGATGCCAGACTGTGGCTTGCATGTATTCATACCTCTGAAATTTCTGAGATGAGAAAGAGGGACATTTTTTAGCACAATGGATTTAGGCAAAAGACACCTGCTATGTCCCCCAATTATGCAAACGAACAAGAATGTATGTGCCAAAAATTATCGGTTAAACCCAGAATTGTTTATTTCAAAAATGATTTTTTCTTTATATTGGCTTTTTAAAATAGCAAACAAGATAATTTTGTAATACGATGAAGGTTTTAGTGTTGAATAATACTTTTTTAAGTTAAAATGTTACATTTTTATACATTTAAAAAAAAAACTGTACATTAGACCAAAAAGAGGAACAAGAGGCAGCACAGTGGCTAAGTGGCTAGCACATTTAGCGCCCCTGAAGACGCATGTTGATGACGAAACGTTGGGCGATGATAGAGACTGGCGACGCAGGACGCGGTGGGAGGGTGACACGGTGGCCATCTTTGTGGTTAGAAGCGCTGGACGCTTCACACTGCTGTATACCTTCTTACTAGATGTGAGTGGCTTTTACCTCTTCAATAAATTATCCTTGTTTATGGAGATTGGGCAATGAGCGTTTTCTTTTTATTCCCTACGTACCACGATCTTGAGGTGCATATGCATACCGGAGTGTACTTGGTTTAATATCCAGCTACCAAAAGGAGATCTAAAGCCTTCCATTTAGTTCAGAGAGGAATATGTTGGTGCTACCATATTAGAAGATCGTTGGTTTATTCTATGAAGACTGCCTTTTTTCTACACACGTTTATAACCCATACACTGATGGTAAGGGTCAGTTTGTTTGGGTGTTGGTTACGGTGTTTTCATCTCTCTTCTGTGTCTCCTTTCAATATGGATCTCGCTGATTAGAGTATTATTTCTTCCTGACGGAAAGGACATTTGTTTGACCACATTTATTTTGGTTCTTATTGGGACATTTTTACATTAATATTTTTTAGCGCTGCACCATTCCTATTGGTTAGCACTTCTGCCTGGCAGCACTAGGGTCCTTGGTTTGAATCCCAACCATGGCACAGCCTGCCTAGAGTTTGCACAATCGTCCTGTGCCTATGCGGGTTTCCTCTCACGCTCCAAAGTCATACTAGTATGTTAATTGGCTCCTGTCTAAATTGGCCCTAGTATGTGTATGTATGAATGTGGTTAGGGACCTTGGATTGTACTCTCCCTGAGGGTAGCGACTGATGTGAATGTATAATATATATGGTATATATACACAGTGCCTTGAAAAAGTATTCATATCCCTTAAAATTTTCCACATTTTGTCATATTACAACCAAAAATGTAAATGTATTTTATTGGGATTTTATGTGATAGACCAACACAAAGTGGCACATAATTGTGAATGGGGGGGGGGGGGGTGATAAATGGTTTTTAACACTTTTTACAAATAAATATGTGAAAAGTGTGGCGTGCATTTGTATTCAGCCCCCATTTAGGCTCGGTTCACATGGGGGCGACTTGTCAGGCGACCTAGCCGCCTGACAAGTCGCCTCCCGTTCTGTACAATGGAACCGTTCTAATCGGAGCGACGCAAGTCGCTCCAACTTAGAAGAAAGGTTCCTGTACTACTTTGGGGGCGACTTGCATAGACTTCTATACAGAAGTCGTCTTGCAAGTCGCCCCGGCAGTCGTGTGCAGGTCGCCTCGGTGAGAACCGAGGCTTACTCTGATACCCCAAACTAAATTCTAGTGGAACCAATTGCCTTCAGAAGTCACCTACTTAGTAAATAGAGTCCACCTGTGTGTAATTTAATCTCAGTATAAATACAGCTGTTCTGTGAAGCCCTCAGAGGTTTGTTAGAGAACCTTAGTGAACAAATAGCATTATGAAGGCCAAGGAACACACCAGAGAGGTCAGGGATAAAGTTGTGAAGAAGTTTAAAGCAGGGTTAGGTTATAAAAAAATATTCCAAGCTTTGAACATCTCACGCAGCGCTGTTCAATCCATTATCCAAAAATGGAAAGAGTATGGAACAACTGCAAACCTACCAAGACATGGCCATCCACCTAAACTGATAGAGCATTCATCAGAGAAGCAGCCAAGAGGTCCATGGTAGCTCTGGAGGAGCTCCAGGGATCCACAGCTCAGGTGGGAGAATCTGTCTACAGGACAGCTATTAGTCGTGCACTCCACAAATCTGGCCTAATATGAAAGAGTGGCAATTAGAAAGCCATTGTTGAAAGAAAGCTTTAAAAAGTCCCGAAGCCATGTGTGGGACACAGCAAACATGTGGAAGAAGGTGCTCTGGTCAGATGAGACCAAAATTGAACTTTTTGGCCTAAAAGCAAAACCCTATGTGTGGCAGAAAACTAACATTGCACATCACCCTGAACACACCATCCCCACCGTGAACCATGGTGGTGGCTTCATGTTGTGGGGGATGCTTTTCTTCAGCAGGTACAGGGAAGCTGGTCAGAGTTGGTAGGCAGATGGAAGGAGCCAAATGCAGGGCAATCTTAGAAGAAAACATGTAAGAGTCTGCAAAATACTTGAGACTGGGGCGGAGGTTGACCTTCCACATGACAACGACCCTAAACATACAGCCAGAGCTACAATGGAATGGTTTAGATCAAAGCATATTCATGTGTTAGAATGGCCCAGTCAAAGTCCAGACCTAAATCCAATTGAGAATCTGTGGCAAGACTTGAAAATTGCTGTTCAAAGATGCTCTCCATCCAATCTGACAGAGTTTGAGCTATTTTGCAAAGAAGAATGGGCAAAAATGTCACCCTCTGGATGTACAAAGCTGGTAGAGACATCCCCAAAAAGACTTGCATCTATAATTGCAGCGAAAGGTGGTTCCAGAAAGTATTGACTCAGGGGGCTGAATACAAAAGCATGCAACACTTTTTACATATTTATTAATATTTATCATTTTCCTTCCACTTCACAATTATGTGCCACATTGTGTTGGTCTATCACATAAAATCCCAATAAAAAACATTTACATTTTTGGTCATAACGTGACAAGATGTGGAAAATTTCAAAGGGTATGAGTACTTTTTCAAGGCACTGTACATACATATATATATATATATATATATATATATATATATATATATATATGTAAAGCGGTAGTAAACTCGTAAGACTATAATAAGGCTTACCTGTAGGTAAAATGAATATCTCTTAAACTTGCAACATTTACGAGATATTCTAGTGAGCAGCAGCCACTGACATCACTGACACATGCCCTCTGAAGGAACGGCATACACATGCCGTTCCTTCAGAGCTGTGTGACGCGGGAGTGATGTCATCGTGGCTTGGCCATTCAAGCCCGCAAACCCGGAAGGAAGACCAGGTAAAGATGGAAGCCTCTGCAGCGGCGACAGTGCTCTGCTGTAGGGCTTCATTTCAAGGTAAGTCTTTCATAATGTCCCAGCATGCAGTGCATTTCAAAAGTCAGAAAAAAATGGGAATTCCACCTAATGTCTGTGTGTAGTAGTCACCATGTATATATAGGGGAGGGGGTGTAATCAAAATATATGATAAACAAAAATATAAAACAACAAAACACACCCGACTGAGTTAACTACATAATTTATTGCATCAGAAAAATGTACAAAACATTTCTCGCACAAAAGCCAGGACCCCCACAATCCCTAAAACCTCCAAACAACACCCTCTCCCCATAGATTATCCTAAATAACTCATCCTGTTTGGGACAGAAATGCACCACCCCTCGTAAACAAGCAAGGGGTGCGGGATGCAGTCCCTACAGGGAGCTGAGCCCATACTCTCAAATACAAGCACCCCCTTAAAGAATGGTCCTGAGCCAACCTATCTGAGATTCCCAAAACCCGCTCCCTAAAGGGTGCAGTGATCCACCTTGTAAGCGCTGCATAAAATGTTGGCGCTATATAAATCCTGTATAATAATAATAATAACCTCAATGGGCGTGTTGTACACTGCCCCGTAATGGAACAGGGATACACTGGCCAATATCAACCCACAACCTACTAAACCCACAGGGTTATCTGCACTGTCATAGGTCAGTCAGTCATGTGTGGAATAAGGGTGATCAAAAAACAGAATAAAACACTCCGATATTCATTCGATATGAACTCATCCGATGTCGTGCTGGTTAGCACTGGTAACACAGGTAGAGAATTCAAACATATAGGTGACCAGTCCCGACTTTTTATTTTTTGATGGGGGTTCTGGTTTTGTTCTGTGTAGAATCCTCTGTTTTGTTGTTTTGTGTTTTTGTTTGACATTATGATATTGCCTTGCAGGAGGAAACTTTTTTTTTTTTTGATGGGGGTTCTGGTTTTTGTGCTAGCAATGTTACAGTTTTCTGATGCAATAAATTATGTAGTTAACTCAGTTGGGTGTGTAGAATCCTCTGTTTTGTTGTTTTGTGTTTTTGTTTGACATTATGATATTGCCTTGCAGGAGGAAACTTTTTTTTTTTTTTTTTTTTTCAAAAGCTTACTAAGTTTACTACCAAATTGTTGGTGCTATAAGTACCTGTAATAATTGAAAAACTATGGACTCAAGAGGGATTTGGTTCCAAATGAGGGACAGCTGAGAGGTCTGATGCGGTGGCAGCTGGTGGGCTTTTCTCTTGGGGGGGCAGCAAACAACCAGCACTACCACCCCCCACACTCTTCCCCCACATGTTCGTGGCGCAGCACTGATGCACCCCCACATCAGGGCCGGCCGGGGGCTCACGGCACTTATAGCTGCTAGCACAGGCTCCCAGGAGGTCGGGCACTTACTGGTTATGTGCAGGCAGCGACTGCGTGCTCTCCTTTCCTCCTCCTTCATGCAGGCAGCAGCGCTGGGCTCTTCTCCTCCTCTATGCAGGCAGCGGTGATGTGCTCTCCTCCTCCTCCATGCAGGCAGCAGTGGTGTGCTCTCCTCTCCTCCTCCTCAAGCAGGCAGGGGCGATGTGCTCTCCTCTCCTCCTCCTCCATGCAGGCAGCAGCGGTGTGTTCTCCTCTCCTCCTCCTCCATGCAGGCAGCGGAGGTGTGCTCTCCTCTCCTCAATGCAGGCAGCGGTGGTGTGCTCTCCTCTCCTCCTCCTTCATGCAGGCAGCGGCGGTGTGCTCTCCTCCTCCTCCAAGCAGGCAGCGGCGGTGTGCTCTCCTCTCCTCCTCCATGCAGGCAGCGGAGATGTGCTCTCCTCTCCTCCTCCTCCATGCAGGCAGCGGCGGTATTCTTTCCTCTCCTCCATGCAGGCAGCGGTGGCACCGGAACTTGCAATATTTACGAGATATTCTAGTGAGCAGCAGCCACTGACATCACCGACATATGCCCTCTGAAGGAACGGCATACACATGCCGTTCCTTCAGAGCTGTGTGCTGCGGGAGTGATGTCATCATGGTTTGGCCATTTAAGCCCGCAAACCCGGAAGGAAGACCAGGTAAAAATGGAAGCCTCTGCAGCGGCAACAGTGCTCTGCTGGAGGACTTCATTTCAAGGTAAGTCTTTCATAATGTCCCAGCATGCAGTGCATTTCAAAAATCAGGAAAAAATGGGAATTCCACCTAATGTCTGTATGTAGTACTCACCCTGTATAAATAGGGGAGGGGGGTGTAATCAAAATATACGATAAACAAAAATACAAAACACACCCAACTGAGTTAACTACATAATTTATTGCATCAGAAAAATGTACAAAATATTTCTCGCACAAAAGCCAGGACCCCCACAATCCCTAAAACCTCCAAACAACACCCACTCCCCATAGATTATCCTAAATAACGCATCCTGTTTGGGACAGAAATGCACCACCCCTCGTAAAAAAGTGAGGGGTGGGGGATGCAGTCCCTACAGGGAGCTGAGCCCATTCTCTCAAATACAAGCACCCCCTTAAAGAATGGTTTTGAGCCAACCTACCTGAGATCCCCAAAACCCGCTCCCTAATGGGTGCAGTGATCCACCTTGTAACCTCAATGGGCGTTTTTTACACTGCCCCGTTATGGAAAAGGGATAAACTGGCCAATATGAACCCACAACCTACTAAACCCACAGGGTTATCTGCACTGCTCATAGGTCAGTCAGTCATGTGTGGAATATGGGTGATCAAACAAAAAACAAAAAACGTAATAAAACACTCCGATATTCAATCTATATCAACTCATCCGATGTCCGGCTGGTTAGCACTGGTAACACAGGTAGAGAATTCAAACCTATAGGTGATCAGTCCCGACTTTTTATTTTTTGATGGGGGTTCTGGTTTTTGTTCGAGCAATGTTTTGTACAGTTTTCTGATGCAATAAATTATGTAGTTAACTCAGTTGGGTGTGTAGAATCCTCTGTTTTGTTGTTTTGTATTTTTGTTTGACATTATGATATTGCCTTGCAGGAGGAAACTTTTTTTTTAATTTTCAAAAGCTTACTAAGTTTACTACCTAATTGTTGGTGCTATAAGTACCTGTAATTATTGAAAAACTATGGACTCAAGAGGGATTTGGTTCCAAATGAGGGACAGCTGAGAGGTCTGATGCGGTGGCAGCTTTTGGGCTTTTCTCTTGGGGGGGGCAGCAAACAACCAGCACTACCACCCCCTACACTCTTCCCCCACGTGCACATGGCGCAGCACTGATGCACCCCCCCGCATTAGGGCCGGTTGGGGGCTCACGGCACTTATAGCTGCTAGCACAGGCTCCCAGGAGGTCCGGCACTTACTGGCTATGTGCAGGCAGAAACAATGTGCTCTCCTCTCCTCCTTCTTCGAGCAGGCAGCAGCGGTGGGCTCTCCTCCTCCTCTATGCAGGCAGGGGCGATGTGCTCTCCTCTCCTCCTCCGTACAGGCAGCGGTGGTGTGCTCTCCTCTCCTCCTCCTCAATGCAGGCAGCGGCAGTGTGGTCTCCTCTCCTCCTCCATGCAGGCAGTGGCGATGTGCTCTCCTCTCCTCCTCCTCCATGCAGGCAGCGGCAATGTGCTCTCCTCTCCTCCTTCTCCATGCAGGCAGCAGAGGTGTGCTCTCCTCTCCTCCTCCTCAATGCAGGCAGCGGTGTTGTGCTCTCCTCTCCTCCTCCTTCATGCAGGCAGCTGCGGTGTGCTCTCCTCCATGCAGGCAGCAGCGGTGTGCTCTCCTCTCCTCCTCCATGCAGGCAGCGGCGGTGTGCTCTCCTCTCCTCCTCCTCCATGCAGGCAGTGGTGGTATTCTCTCCTCTCCTCCTCCTCCATGCAGGCAGCGGTGGCACCGGAACTTACTGGTTCTGTGTTGGCTGCTATAGTGTTGTGTGCAGGGCGGCTCCGGCTCCAGCATGTCTCCTCTTCCAAAGTGCAAGGCATTCAATAGGATTGCCTGGCGCTTTGGCCAATTGAGAAACAGGTATCACGACCTGCCTCCTGATTGGTGGGGAGGAACTGCAGTGTGACCATAGTGAAAATTATTTTTCTATCGTCACACAACAGGGTGGGATCGGGACGCAGGGCTCTGCGCTCCGAGCCCACCCTATTTTGAAGCCTATTAGAGTCTCTGGCTCTAATCAGGTGCTTCAAAATACACCCCCCCGCCTATCCCCGCAATAGTAATTCATGAGCCTGGCATCCTGAAAGGGGCCAGGCGCATGGATAGGGAGGGTGGCGGAGGTGATGGGGGCGGCGGCGCCCGTGCGCCCACAATGCATGGGCCGCCACTGGTCTGATGTTTTTGTGGGGGAGTGCTGTACCTCTGAAAAAGAAGGTTATCAGCACAGCCAGAACTCACAAGGAGTAGTGTAGTATCAAACTATAAAGTGGGTAGAGTGTATTTTCCTCATATGCTGCCTTTATACGATGGTTTTTGTAAAGTTTACTTTTACTGTCCTGTTATTTTTCATTATGTATCACAGGATAGAACAAATATGATCTTTTGTAGAAAACCTGTGTGTTTCCCGGGTTCAACTGGCAATCTTTACCTTAATCTCTGGAGTTATGCAGTAAACCATGGTACCATGTTAAAGTAGATGTACACTTTAACTGGATGACATTTAGCACGGCATACAGAATAATCAGGTGCAGAATAGAGAATGTATAGCACAACATACAGATGAGTCAGTGCAGAATAGTGATTGTACAGCATGGCATACAGAATGACAGGTCCATGCAATATGCAGGACCAACATGGGAGAGCTCAAAGGGGATGCAGGTTTCCTTATGTTTCTTACAGGTTTGCTATTGGTTACAGCAGCAGCATCTGCTGCACAGCAACAAGCAGCTGATTGGAGGAAATTGGCGGTTTGCATAGCCTGCTTCCTGAAGGAGATAAAAGGGGCAGTCCGGCCGTTAACAAGCAGACCCTGTGGAACCGGACCGTAACTCAGGAGCATGAAGCGCCGCTCACCTGAGAGAAGAGAGAGCTTGCTCCGCCGCCTCATAGAAAAAGCAGAGGGCTCAGGAGGTGAGGAGTGGCTTATGCAGTGCCTGGAGGATGGACGTGCTGAGTCTCCGCCCGGCCCGTCGAATGTCACAGCCCAAGTAAAGATGGAGGAGCCAGAAGAGGTCATGCGCAGTCCGCGCCAGCAGCCAGGGAGGAAAAAGAAGAAACAGAGAACGGAGACTTCTTCTCAGCCTAAAGGAAAGGAGAGAGCTGGCAGCGTTCCTCACAGGAATGCACCTCCAAAGAGAGAAAGTACTGCTACTCAGTCTGCAGCTGTTGCGGACAGAAGTGAGCAAAATAGGAGTCTGCCTGCTGGTGAGACATTCTCAGATGTTAATGTCACTGAATTTAATGCTCTTGTTAAATCGTTATCTGGTATGTTGCAAAAGCTTAAAGGGGCACACACAGTTGGTGCTTTTGCTGAGGAGGCTGAAGGTGCACAGTTTTCTGGTGCTTTGTATGAGGCTGATACTATTAATGATTTAAAAGGGGCACATTTACATGGTGCTTTTTCACAGCAAGCTGAGAATTTTTTACAACAGTATGAAGGTAATGACATAAGTACAATTTGGCATAATGTGATAGAGAACCCCCTGGGTGAGAATTTTAAACATAATACAGGTGGTATGGCCCGCAAGCCAGTTCAGGTTCGTAAAGCTGTTATGCCTTCTGCACGCTCTGCGCATTCCTTGGTTGCAGAGTCCTCCTTTAAGGCTCCTATGCCATGTGAAATATCACCGCTGGGCTTCCACTTATCCACTTCTGTAAAAGAAAAAATTTGGGGAGGTGAATTTGTTGATCTGTTGTCTTTATTGCCAGCTTCCAAGGAATTTCTAGTTAAATCTAACAAGAAATCAGATGAGCGCACAGAAGAGGATAGGCGCAGGGCTGTACCTAAAACCTTTCAGAACTGGCTGCAGGCCTTTTGCATTTTTGCTTCCGTGTTGGGAGAGCAATTTCCTGAGAAATGCTCAGGCCTTTTTCAACACGTGGATATAGTTTCTGAAGCATTTCGTAATTTTGGCGGTTCAGCCTGGTTCACCTATGATGGGAATTTCAGACAAAAATTAGCAGTTCACCCTTCCTTGCAATGGGGATGTAAGGATGTGGGTTTATGGTTGAATCTCATGCTTCCACAAAAACCGCAGTTCACACCTAGAACTGGGCCTAGCCCACAGACTGCCTTTCGTAAAGGTTTCTGTTTTGCCTTTAATGAAGGACAGTGCAGATTTTTATCTAACTGCAGATATAGGCATGAGTGCTCCTTCTGCAATGGGAACCATTCGGCGAATAGATGTTTCAAAAAATCATCAGTTGCTTCCCTCCCATCCTTTCCACGCGATGCTGGTGGAAAAGGCCAGGACCCCAGTGAGCCTGCTAAGCATGCAACCGTGGCTAGATCTCTACCCAGACCGCACGATGGCGCGGCTGCTATCTGATGGTTTCAAGGACGTTTTTTTGGTTCCCTCCTTTTCAGGGTCTGGATGCACTTTAGTTAAAAATTTGCGCTCTGCTAGGTGTCATCCAGAAATTGTACAAGAGAAAATCTTTAAAGAGGTGTCAGAAGGAAGAGTAGCTGGCCCCCTTTCCTGCCCACCTTTTAAAAATCTTCGCATATCCCCATTGGGCATTGTTCCTAAAAGAGAGCGGGGTAGTTTCAGGCTTATTCACCATTTATCATATCCTGTGGATGCTTCACTCAATGATGAGGTTGCAGAGGTTATAGCCCCAGTGTCATACTCCTCCTTTGATGAAGCACTAGAACTTTTACGTCACTTTGGGCACGGTGCGCTGCTGGCTAAGGCAGACATCAAATCTGTCTTTCGCCTGCTACCGGTGCATCCACAGGGATTCAATTCCCTGGGTTTTTATTTTCAGGACCAATTTTATTTTGATAAATGTATGCCCATGGATTTCTCGTTATCATGCTTTTATTTTGAGTCCTTTTCAAAATTTTTGCATTGGGTTCTGTCTGAATGTTCCCCTGTTGGGGGTATTCTGCATTATTTGGACGATTTTTTATTTTTAGGTCCAGCAGACTCCCCAGTATTTTCAGTATTGCTGGAAACATTTTTTCATATTTGTGACTCCTTCGGTATTCCCATTGCCCATGAGAAGACGGTACTCCCGGTATCCTCTTTAGAATTTCTGGGCATCACTATTGACTCATCGTCAATGGAGTTCAGATTGCCCGAGGATAAATTACACCGTATGAGAATAATGATCTCCTTATTTTTGTCAAAACGCAAAGTTTTATTAAAAGAGGCCCAATCCCTTTTGGGTCTGTTTGCCTTTGCGGCTAGGGTTATTCCCATAGCTAGAATTTTTTCCAGACGTTTTGCTCTAGCTATTAGAGGTTTTAAGAACCCTGATTCTCATATCCGCATCTCTAAGAGTGTTAAAGAGGATCTTAAAATTTGGGATTCTTTTCTCTGCAATTTCAATGGGTCCGCAGTATGGCAGCAATCTTTTACTAATGATTTTCAGTTAAACTTTTTTACAGACGCCGCCGGTTCATCTGGTTTTGGCGCTTTTCTTGATGGCCACTGGTGTGCCTCTAGATGGCACTCCAGTTGGTTGCAGCAAGACATTTTGCGCAATATAGTCCTCCTCGAGTTATTCCCGGTTATAGTTTCTATTGTGATTTGGAAAGAACACTTTGCTAATCGTAGGATTATTGTTAATACGGATAATAAAGGTGTTCTATTTGCTATCAATATGCTTTCTTCCAAATCAGAGCTAGTTATCAAACTTTTACGTTTTTTGGTGTTGCACTGCATGAGATTTAATATCTGGTTAAAAGCCAAGCATATTCCTGGGATTGATAATAACATAGCTGACGCCTTATCTCGTTTACAGTTGCGGAGATTCCGGGAGTTGGCCCCATCGGCGGATCAGTGTGGAACCCCGTGCCCGGATTTCCTCTGGGGCTTGATCTGGGATCTCTGCGCATCTTAGGAACTCTGTAGCACGTAAGACATGGCTGGAATATAGTCTGGCCTGGTCCAAATGGTGTTCTTTTTGCTCTAGCAGGAGTATAGATGAATTGGAAGTGAACGCGTATGTTTCTTTAGCTTTTGTGTCCTTTATGATTCAGTCTGGTCTTAGGCCTGCCTCTATTAGCAAGGTGTTGGCTGGTGTTTCCTTTTTTCTAAAATTGGCAGGTTTACCAGCCCTATCTTCCTTTTTTCAGGTCAGCCAGGTCCTCAAAGGTTTCAAGAATTCACACCCTACCCAGGATTCCAGACATCCCATTTCAGTTAATTTACTAATCCAATTACTATCTATATTGGAAGAGATCTGTTTTACCGAATTTGAACTTCTGCTTTTCAGGGCAGCCTTTTCGGTTACCTTTTTTGGTGCCCTCAGAGTTGGAGAACTTACTGCCCAAAACAGGTCATCTTCATCTTTTCTGCTATTTTCTCATGTGTTGTTGGAATCCGATTGCTTAAGTTTGTTTATCTGCCGGTCCAAAACTTTTGGTTTGGGCAATGGTCAGTGGATATATCTAGGAAAATCCCCCAATAACTTGATTTGCCCGGTATCACATACGGCTAGTTATATGTCAGTGAGGCCTTTCTCTAACAGTTCATTTTTTATCCACCAGGATTTGTCCCCTTTGACTCGTTACCAATTCTCAGCGGTTCTATCCGCATGTCTCAAGCGTCTCAACCTCGGGGGTCTCGGATTCTCTTCACATTCGTTTAGAATAGGGGCCGCCACCATAGCCAATTTGTTGGGTTTCTCTCCTGAAGGTCAAAAACGGGTTGGTAGATGGGTTAGTAGTGTTATGGTCTGGAGTTAGGGGCCTCAGATGGCGTAATCTTAAAGACCACTTAATTCAATTATCCGCAATTTGGCCTTCTCCCCAAGTGCTAGTGCTTCATGTTGGAGCAAACGATGTTGGTAAAGTTAGAACATGGGAACTCCTTTGTGAAATGAAGAAGGATATTTATTCCATTAAACTTTTGTTTCCAAATACCAATTTAGCCTTCTCTGAAATGGTTCCTAGACTCCTTTGGTCCCCTTCTGGGAATCTATTTTATTTGGATAAGATTCGGAGACGGTTAAATAGGACAATACATAATTTCTTAGTGTCCTCGGGAGGTGTGTCCTTCCGCCACTTGGAGCTGGAAGGTTTCATTCCGGGGTTATTTAGGAAGGATTTAGTCCACTTGTCAGACATAGGTCTGGACATTTTCAACATGGGACTGCAAACTTTAATTGAAAGGGCCACGTTGTTGGGGGGACCTCAGCCAAAGGTTTCTCTATTGGCTTCGGTCGGTGGGGAATAGTCGTCCAGCATTGTCTGGATGGACACAGTGTAAATTTGAGTGATGTATTATAGCCAAGATGGCTTTATAATTATTTGAAGTTCATTGCATTATAAGGTTACCCCTTGAACAACATCGTGGCCAAAATTTAATTTCCAAAATAAATGAGTTGTTATAAAGAATTTACGGTGTGTTTGTTTTTTATTGTAGCATTGTCTCCTTTGTGCTAGCCCATGACAGGTCCATGCAATATGCAGGACCAACATGGGAGAGCTCAAAGGGGATGCAGGTTTCCTTATGTTTCTTACAGGTTTGCTATTGGTTACAGCAGCAGCATCTGCTGCACAGCAACAAGCAGCTGATTGGAGGAAATTGGCGGTTTGCATAGCCTGCTTCCTGAAGGAGATAAAAGGGGCAGTCCGGCCGTTAACAAGCAGACCCTGTGGAACCGGACCGGGACTCCCACCCGCCCTCCCCAATTTTCTTATCAGTCATGGTGTTGTTTAGTGGGGGAATAGTCGTCCAGCATTGTCTGGATGGACACAGTGTAAATTTGAGTGATGTATTATAGCCAAGATGGCTTTATAATTATTTGAAGTTCATTGCATTATAAGGTTACCCCTTGAACAACATCGTGGCCAAAATTTAATTTCCAAAATAAATGAGTTGTTATAAAGAATTTACGGTGTGTTGGTTTTTTATTGTAGCATTGTCTCCTTTGTGCTAGCCCATGAGCCAGCCCAGAACAGAGAATGTACATTATGGCTTAGAATATACTAGCATAGTTATTTTGGTACCTAAATGGCCCATTCATACCACCATGGTGTGGTAAAGAGTCTGTTACCATGTGTAATGGTTCAATGCAGTACCATTCATTCTGAATTGCAACCCAACTCTTTTTGCCAAAAGACATGCGTCGCAGCACACCACAAAACGGAACTGTGTACTATGTGCCGAATTGCAAAAAATAGTACATTCACTTTTTTGGTGCATTTTGGTGCATCAGGTAGCCATTCAAGATGAATGGGTTATCTCAATGTCAAACATGTTTAGAAGTGGCATAACATGCATTAACACATGTGTGCATAGGCCCCAATAGAAAAAACTTGCACTGCTGCTTAGGCTAAAAATTAGCCTGCTCTGTCCAACTTTTTAGGAGGGAGTGACAGTTCAGCCACAGGGATGAGGAACGGTGGGCACCCCTGTAGTTGAATTATGCCCCATTCAGATCTCTATCTCAGCTGGTACTTGTAAACATAGAACAAGCAAAGTAATCTTCCAAGATTTGCTTCCTCAGTCAGGCTCTGACTGATGACATTATATAATGCAGAGCCTGGCAAATGCCACCTATCTTCTATTCCAGAGACGCTGTCAGTGCACTCAGCTGGTAACACTGTTTTTGTCATTAGAATCAAGGATAGGTGGGAGAGGGAGCCAGGTACACTGTCCTAGTCACTGGAATGGTCTGTAAATTCTGTAGATCAATCCTTTAAACCCCTCCCACTTTGAGCACGATTTGACCCCACACAAAATATTTTGTGTTCCTTAGTCTGTCAGGACAGAGTTTGCTTGCACCAGAGCACATGAAAGGGGTCTGTAGCAGTGAAAAACAAACCGAACTGTAGGAAAGGAGGAAAGTGCAACAGGTGGACATAGCAATCAGAGCACGGGTAGGTTCCTAACAGCTGATCTTCTCCAGCCTCTTTCACCTATGTCCTGTCTACATGCACATTCTCCATCATTAGCTGCACATTGTTGATCTGAACCAGCTTCCTGGTGGTGACAACAGTGGAATATACCTGTAAAATGTGCGTTGGCACAGCCAGTTGTACTCTACCGAGTGTGCATGTGACAATGGGGGTTATTTATGAAAGGCAAATCCACTTTGCACTACAAGTGCAAAGTGCACTTGAAATTGCACTGAAAGTGCACTTGGAAGTGCAGTCGCTGTAAATCTGAGGGGTAGATCTGAAATGAGGGGAAGCTCTGCTGATTTTATTATCCAATCATGTGCAAGCTAAAATGCTGTTTTTTATTTTCCTTGCATGTCCCCCTCGGATCTACAGCGACTGAACTTCCAAGTGCACTTTCAGTGCAATTTCAAGTGCACTTTGCACTTGTAGTGCAAAGTTGATTTGCCTTTAGTAAATAACCCTCAGTGTGACAAAACACAGTTGTTAATGCACAGTTGTCACTCCATAACAAGTAGTGCCTGGACATGGACTTTTATGGCAAGATCACCAAGTTCTCTTTAAAGTTGAACTGCAATTTTAAAAAATTGCAAACAGGCAGGTTTTATTAATGCATACTATGTCTCATCTGCATTAACCACTTCAGCCCCGGAAGGACATACCCACTTCCTGACCAGGCCATTTTTTGCGATATAGTGCTGCATCGCTTTAACTGACAATTGGGCAGTCGTGCGATGCTGTACCAAAACAAAATTGACCTTTCTTTTTTCCCACAAATAGAGCTGTCTTTTGATGGTATTTGCTCACCTCTGCATTTTTTATTTTTTGCGCTATAAACTAAAAAAGAGCGACAATTTTGAAAAAAAATATATATTTTATACAAGCAGGTAAAGTGATATCAAAAGATATTTTTGTCTTAAAATAAAAAAAGATGTAAGACTTACCTGCTCTGTGCAATGATATTGCACAAAGCAGTCCCTTACCTCCTCTTTGGCAGTCTGCTGCCAGCGCTGTCTGCTTCTCCTTGCTCCGGGTGCCTCCTTAGCAAGCCAGGTGCTAAGGGGGCACTCATGGGTGCACACCCCCAAGCCAGACTGTGTGTGTCAAAAAACACACACAGTGCCAGTAAGCCATGCCCCTACTCCCTCCTCACAGGAGTTTGGCTGACAGCAGCAGAAACCCATGGCTTCCGTGTCCCCTGTCAGAGGAGCGGTGCTGCAGACAGGACAGCGCTGGAGTGTTGAGAGGAGTCAGGTAAGTGTTTAGGAAGGGGGAGGGGGGTAGAACAGGTAGTGGGGTGTTTTTTACCCTAATGAATATAAAGAATTAGGGTAAAAAACATTTTGACTTTAGAACCACTTTAAAGTTTCTTACTGCATGTGCACCTCAGTGTACAATTTTGGCATCTGCTGAGATGAATGCACTCGTCTCGGGGCAGGAATGACATCATCTCAACCCGGGCAATCAAAATAGCCAAAGATCAGAACCAGGAAAAAGACCAGTCAATAATGTAGTGAGGAAGCTCTGGGGCACCTCAGTGCTGGAGTGGAGGTGAGTATAGTTGCACTTTAATGAAAGCGTCAGATTTAAAAATTGAGAAAAAAGATAGAAAGCAATGTTTGAAGTGACATTAACATATTAAAGCTTGTGGGAGATTGGCTTTACATACCATATAAGTTATTCTTTCAAGTAGAACATCAATAACTGAAAAAAATTCATCAGAAAATAGGTTTAATCTGCATTCAAAAATGTATCTGTCAGGTCTGTAAACCATGCAATCCTTTCTATGTCATACAGGTTCATCCACAGACTATTCACTACCAAATGATACAAGATCTGTTTATTAATCCTTTAATTATAACAAATCTCAAACCAAATGAATAGCATTATTGGACTTACATTTTTTATATACATTATTTTTGCACCATTCTTTTGTTTAGATTCATAAATCATGGTGCCAATAGACATATTTAGGTTTGTGGTAAAATAAAGGCTAGAATTATAATGTGATGATCAAAATATTATGTATCCCATATATCACCGTTGCATACTGAATGTCTTTGCAGCCATTGACCTGATGTATGCAAATTGATACTATGACAACAGTCTGTTCTGATTCAGTGCCTTAGACTTATTTATAATCTAATGACACTCATGTCTGCAACTCTCCCTCCGGTGGCCAATCAGGGGAATTAGCTCTGTTTCAACCATTTCATTTCTCTCAGTCATTGACCTGCAATCTTAAAGTGACAATTCAGTTTTGCGGAATAAACAAACAAACCTATCCAGGTCAGCTATACACATTGCAAGGATTAGAAAATTTCACTGCACATGCTTGACTGGTACGATGGTTAATGAAAAACTGACAGCCTTAGTGGAGGATAAACATTATTCGTTTTTGAAAGTTTGGACCCCATGAATAGATTATATACAACCTAACCATAGAGCATTTCCCTTTTAATTTTACCACCACCGCTTTGGAAGGATGGAATGAAAAATGCTATAAGATTGGAAATTATTACCCCCATTACCTGGCATAGCATTCCTGGCACTCTCTCCCTCCCTTCTTTCTTTCCTTCCTTCAACCTCCTCTTCTGTTCCCTCAAACCCCCTTCTTCCCTTCTCTGCCTTCCCAATACCACCCCCCTCTTTTTTTTCTGCCCTGACAGTTAAGTAAACGTGTAAATTACCTACACCGGTTCTTTCGCATGAGCCTCCATTGGTTTTCTCCAGTAGTTCTCTTTATGGTGTGCTATGTTGGAAACCTTTCTGTTCAAACAATCAAAACCAAAGCAATCAAACCTTGACTGTGCAAGTGAGCGGATACCCAACTTATAATGCTTGTCATGTACGTGATTTATTTTTTCCTTTGGGCCTTTATTATATTTAATATTCTTATTAAGCAATGGCCCTCCAAACTTTGTAATGTAGTGTAGAAAAAAAGGGGAAAGGGGAATGGTGGGACTTTATATGAAGCACAACAGAACCAAATGAATAAATGAGTAGATACTATTTAATGGTGCACATGGATGTATGTGGGACAGTAAATAATATGTAATAAATAACATAATAAATACATATAAATGTATACACACACACACATAAGTGTTCCCACATAGTAAATAATATATATTAAAATGTATTAAATGTAGTCCAAACTTGAATATAGACTTGATTGATTGCACACATTAAAATGTAAAATTGATTCAAATTTTTTCAAGGTAGTCGCATAGTAGACGCACAGTAGCTGTGACAATACATCGGTATATAGCTCTACGCACGTTTCATGGATAACTTTCACTCATCAGGAGCAAACGCGATATAGGTATGTCTGTAATAAAATATAAATACCAAATAATATAGTAACTAAAATAACAGGAAGAGGGGAACCACAACTTAATCCCAACAGTCTTTCCTATAAGTAAGCTACAGTATTCAACAACATGGGTAGTATTAGTAGCCGGAGTCACTATGGGAACATCATCCCCGGAAACAGAGGTGGCGGTTAAGATAAAAGAGCCAATACCAAAGGGAAGAGAGTGTGCAGTCACTCTGCTGATATACTTTATTTACAATTTTTCCACAGAAGCCCTATGGACCCCTATTCAGCACTTATTACAACCACAGTTATTTATTGGGGACGACATCTCTATTGATGCTCACTTCTTGTTTTCTGTTCACCGCTGTGCTGCCGCAGTCACCGCCACCTCAGTTTCCGGGGATGGTGTTCCCATAGAGCTTCCAGCTACTAATACTACCCATGTTGTTGAATACTGTAGCTTACTTATAGGTAGGAGTGTTGGGATCAAGTTGTGGTTTCCCCTCTTCCTGTTATTTTAGTTACTATATTATTTAGTATTTTATTACAGACATAACTATATCGTATTTGCTCCTGATGACTGGAAGTTATCCATAAAACGTGCATAGTGCTATATACTGTTGTATTGTCACAGCTACCATGTGTCTACTATGCGACTACCTTGAAGAAATTTGAATCAATTTTACATTATCATGTGTGCAATCAATCATGTCTATATGCAAGTTTGGGCTACATTTAATACATTTTAATATATATTATTTACTATGTAGGAACACTTATGTGTGTGTATACATCTTTATGTATTATTATGTTATTTATTACATGTTATTTACTAGGGGTGCTGAAATTAATCGCTGCATTGATGCATCACGATTCGAGTGTCTCAGATGCAGCATCGATGCATGCAACCGTAAAAATTGATTGCCGGGTGACTCCCGGGAGAGCGCTCCAAGTGTATAGTTGTACAATACATGCCGCTTATGTGAATGCCTGGCCTGCCTCCTTGCTCTCCTGTCTCACGTCTCTCCTGACGTCAGCAGAGAATTCTCAGCCCCGCCCGCTGACTGTAACTATCAGATCAGAAGACATGCACATGCATCCATGTGCACCAATAAATAGTATCTGCTCATTGATTCATTTGGTTGTGGTGTTGTGCTTTACATAAAGCCCCACCATTCCCCCATTCCCCTTTCCCCTCTCTTTTCTATATGATTCAGGGATGGAGACATACCAACTCTGCAGCAGTCGTTGTCTCATATAAAGTCCCAACAATTTTATTAATGAGTGTAATGTAGTGTGATTCTTTTCTGTACACATATTGGTTCACGTCTATATCCTTGTATTGTGAATTTCAATAAAAACATATTGAAGAAAACTATTTCGCTGCAGACTCGACTCTAATACAGTAGTTCCCAGTGAGCTAAATTCTCAGAAAGCAACAGGCAGGGACAATGTTTGTTGTAAAACAATTAGGGCATACGTGGTTTAATGTAAGTGGCAAAACCATGTCAGTTAGTGATTAGGGTTTTTAATTGTTACCTGTGGGTACTTTCAATTTACAACCATTTTTTTCTAGTTTTGCCTTGTGGTGCCACATGAAAAAACTCTAGGGCAATTTTTGAAACATTTTGGCAAACACAAAATTTTTTGCTTTGAAACCTAGTCCATCAAAATTTTAAGCTCATCACCACTGACCACGGGTAAATCATGGGCATTTCTTAAAGGCGCCAGTCAAGGTAATAGAATAGTAATTGCTAATGCTTACTGGTTTTGACTTGAGTTTATGCTCCAAGTTTCTCATCCTTATCCTTGTTTCATGACGTGGTAAGTCAGTGACCTGAGACAAGTATGTGCATATCAAATGTCATGTGCTCTTGCCTGTTCTGGATTAGTGATTCACTAAGTAGTGAAGCAAGGACAAAGCCCCAAAGTGTACAACTTTAATACAAGTCAGCAGTGGTAGGTCCTATATCTTTGTCCTGGCAGGTTCCCATTAATAACATTAAAAAACAAGTTGCTGTATGTGTCGTCTGCATATGCCATATGAATTTATGATGTATGTATAGCCAATAGCTTTGGAGAGGGAAGGGAAGAGTTAAAACACCTTTTAATTTATTTTATGATTTCTGTGCTTGGTTGGTTCTGTTTTTACCTTCACTGGAGACACAACAAAAAAGTGACAGGAAATCTCTCCAAAATTAGGGGAATTTCCCTCGCTCTAACGAGCAGGGCCCTCTGATTCCTCCTGTATTGAATTGTATTGTACTTGTACTGTCCTCCCTAATGTTGTAAAGTGATGCGTAAACTGTTGGCGCTATTTAAATCCTGTATAATAATAATAATAATAATAATCTTAGACAGCTGTTACCCGAACAGATGCTCCCATTGGAAGACTTTCCCCTAATGCCTGTTCTGATGACAGCGTAACATTCTTGATTTCCTATCATTTTGTCTTGGTGACCAGACCTTCCATCTTTATTCTTTAAAAATAGGGAACCCCTTAAAAGGAATATAGGATGCCCTGCTTGCTCTGTGGAAAATAGGGAACCCCTTAAAAGGAATATAGGATGCCCTGCTTGCTCTGTGGTAGATAATGGGTATGGCTGCATAGCACTGAAAATTAGGGGGTGGTTTAAAGGGGCATAGTTAAATAGATCCTGAGTCTACTCACAGTATACACTACAAATGTGTGCCTATGCCCGGCTGACCTTGTAGCCACACAACACTCTGGGGTCACTGTATCACAAGCTTACAGACACACATAAACCTCAGGACAAAATATAATTTTAAAAACGCTTCCATTACATATACTGCTCTTTTTGAACCTAACTTAAATAAAGCTTTTTTCCAGCACTTAGGGGCTGCTTAGCAACCAGCAACTGTTGAAACAACACTTTGGTTAGGAGTATACAACATAAAGAACAACAGAGTACAGCCTGTGTACAGTCACAGTAACCTAGTGCCCCTTGTATTTCTTGCCAGTGGTAGAAAAATGCCCAGCATCATAAGAGGAATAATGTCTGTTATTGATCAGTGGGAGGAAAAATGCCCAGTGTTATTGCTCATGCTCAGTGGGAGGAAATTATTGCTCATGCTCAGTGCGTGCCTGGTGTTGTTGGTCACTGGTAGAAAAATGGCCAGGGTGTTTGTATTTGAAAGAAAAATGTATGGTGTTATTGGTCAGTGGAAGAATATAACCCAGTGTTATTGGTCAGTGAAAGGTAAACGCCTGGTGTTATTGATCACTGGCATAAAAATGCCTGGTATTATTGGTCAGTGGGAGGAAAAATGCCTGGTATTATTGGTCAGTGGGAGGAAAAATGCCAGGCATTATTGGTTAATGGAAGAAAAATGTCTGGTGGTATTGGTCAGTGGGAGAAAAATACCTGATGTTATTGGTTCATTTGTATCATCTTGGAAGAGCCTTACTAACAAAGCAATTCCAGTAAAGCAGAAATAATGTACTAAAAATTAGCTAATTATGCCATGGGGACTTCTCAGTTCAGAATGATCTTGTCTGGGTAAACACATGGGTAATTATTTTATTTCTGTGACTGTGGTTTTTGCTGATCGATGTAACATTTAACATGTGAGTCATGGTGGGAATAAGCTGTGTCGTGTCTTAATGGGAAGCACAGCTTGGATCGGCTATGGGGAAATGTACACAAAGTGGTCTGCCGTTATTATGATGTGGGGTTATGAGGGGTGAGGTTAGAAGTCCTTAAAGTGGTAGTAAAGTTTATTTTTTTTAACTTTTACCTACAGGTAAAACTATAATAAGGCTTACCTGTAGGTTCAATGAATATCCCCTAAACTTGCACTGTTTAGGAGATATTCACACTGCATGCATCCGCTAACGTCACTGGCGCGTGTGCTCTCAAGGGACGGCGTACCTGTGCCATCCCTTTAGAGCTCTGTGCCACAGTAGTGACTCCCACACGCATGCTTGGGAGTGATGTCATCATGGCTCGGTCATTCAGACGGCCGGAGCACGTAAACCTAGAAGGAAGACCTGGTGAAGATGGAAGCCCTGTCAACGGTGACAGCATGCCCACTGAAAGGCTTTGTTCTAAGGTAAGCATTTCATAATGTGCTAGTATGCACTGCATACTAGCACATTATGCCATTGTCTTTCAGGTTTTTTTTTTAAGGCTGCAGTTTACTACCACTTTAAGGTAGAATAAGACAAAGCTAGATCTTTAGCATGTCATTTTGAGCTGCACCTGCCTGAGCTCCTGCTATTCATGTATTTGTGTGGTGCACATGTTCTGAACTGCTATACGCTATGCCTTATCCCTGCACAGTCTATGCACTCCTCCCATTACTTTATGACAGCCATTGACATTGAGCCTCATCTTAGCCTATGGACAGGATGTGGGGCTGCCACTTGTTTTCCGAAATGAGGACAGTTGGGAGATATCTTGGTGACTGTGATCACCAGGAAAAATCTCCCCAGTGAGGGAAATAGACAGTAATAAAAACTTACCATAGGCTATAACCCTTCCCTGCTCTAGCAAGAATACATTTTGACAATACATACACTTTAATGAATGTAACGGTATCCAGGTCATAGATAAACATCAATACACCATATGGTTGCTGCACGTACTGCAATTTGCATCTCTGTCTTTTTATTGTGCTCACACAACTCCCCCCCAAAACTCCTCAGAAAACATGTATTTTATAACAGTACAGCGGACTACACCCCCTTCTGCATCCTACATTGCAGTATTCATTTAATATCTGAGCGGCCTATTGCCAGATAGGGATGAGCTTTGAGTTCAGTTTAACCCAGGGTTCAGCTAAAACTCTAGCTGTTTGTACTTCCAACAGGCAAACTGAATGGTCTGTGTCCCCTTGCATCCTTGCAACCACTATCCTAATGTAATTCACAGTGAGAGGATTGGTGGGAGAGTTTTGGTGTGGGATATTATGTTTTGGGTAATGTAGGACATTATTACTTACTCATTCATGGGGGGGGGGTATCTGGTCTGGGGGCCCCTACCAGATTCTGATAAGTCTCCCCTCTGCAGTTCCCCACATTCACCTGGCCTTAGATGTAAGGATGAGGCCCATGTCTTCGTCAGTAAGACACTCTCCCCATGTTGGGGATTATGGCCTGGTATGAAGGGTAGTGCATGCTTGCTGCCTCCCACCTTTCCAAGTGAGCCAGGCTGTATGCTCAGATAAGGGCCTGGTAGGAAATTTGTGTTGGCGGACCATGCTATTTTGTTTGTGTGGTGCATTCCCGTAAAATCCACATCAGACCCTAAGGGTCTAGTATGCACTTTGGAGAGTGAACCCTATAGCAAGAAATGCTGGCAACTCAATTGCTTCTTCTTAAATATTTATTGAGCACTAACAGCAGTGTGACATCTAAAGTGCTAACATATTTCGGCTGGAGCCTTCCTCATAGCATTTAGGAAGAAGCAAATCGAGTTGCTGGCATTTCTTGCCATTTTGATGTTTATGGGACACAACAACCCTGAGCACCGTTATTCAGCTAATCATTCTACAACCATGCAGTAGAGGTTGGGTGAGTTTTTGTCTACATTAACAGAGTGAACCCTATGTCTTTTCTTTTTTTTTTTGTCGGGTTCCCCTGACAGGTCAAATCAGACCCTTAACCTTAATAAGGGTCTAGTATAGATGTTGAAGTTAGTCGGCTAACTTAATACTATTTTAGTCGACTAAACTACGACTAAAACAAAAACAACTGAGATGACTAAAATACGACTAAAGCTAAATTGGCATTTTAGTCAAAAGACTAAGACTAAAACTAAATTGAAATTTGACGTCAAAATTAACACTGGTCTGTAGTGCATGTTCATACCTCAATAACATAAATAATAACATATTTAATTTTTTACTCCAGCATCATATGAGTTTGGAAATTGTAAAGAAATGCTTAAATAATGCATTACAATTTAACTACACCCATTAGATTTTAGATGACTAAAATGAGTTTTAGTCGACTAAAATGTACTGGAGATTTTAGTCGACTAAAATGTACTGGAGATTTTAGTCGACTAAAATGTATGGATTTTTAGTTGACTAAAATGTCCTGGAGATTTAGTCGACTAAATCAACTAAAACTAAAACAATTACACAAGACTAAAATGGGACTAAAACTAAAATGCCATTTTAGTCCTAAAACTAAGACTAAAACTAAATCAAGATTTGCTGCCAAAATTAACACTGAAGTGTTATTTACCAGCAATGTAAATGTCATTTTTGTTTTAATACTCTTGCCTTTAAAACTCATCCTGCATAAACTTTAATAGAATTTGGGGAACATTTGCAAATCTGAACTGTTCAATGACTATTCCTCGAACTGAACGCAGGCAAATTTCACTCATTATTAGTGCCAGGCCCAAGTACTACCACGTAAGGGGTACATGCTTGTTTTTAAACAAATACTCACTCAGAAAAAGTAGATGTATGCATAAGCAATTTGTGTGGCTCTGTCAGTATATGGAAAGGAAGGAGACCTAAACCAGTGGCATGAGCAACCACCATACGTGCAGATGTTGATTTGTAGCCCCACGTATTTAGTTTACCTTTAACTGCTAAATAAAAAATGGCAAAACAATGTAAAAGAAGAAAACTTTGTTGGATACTTAAGGTATAACTGAAAGCAAAACTTGTTTTTCAGTTTTAAATAACGTTGAGAGGGATTAGAACACCTGTCATGTTTTTATTGCTGTCTACATCCTCATTAGGGAGAATAACTTTCTCTATTTGTACTGGTGAGCATTATCACTGAAAGTGAAAGAAAAAGCCCAAATTTTAAGTGGTAACCAGAACAGGGATAAAGGAAAAATATTCCAATGGAGACACTAGTTCTGGTGATCCTTGTGACTTCCAGGGATTTCCCTCACTTTGGAGGAATTTCCACTCACTTCCTCTTGTGAAACATTAAGTGAATGGAAATCCATCCCGTGGGACACAAATAGCAAAATAACCTCCCTTAATCTATCCACAATGAAAACTTCAGCTTTACTTTAATTAAATAATATCACTAGAAGTAGACTTCGTCCATGGTGTCATAAAAAAAGTATGGGTGCCACAGACTTAGATGTCATTCTGCAATTTCAGAAGCAGAGACTGGGCAGGTTTTATCATGAAATGAAAACTAGAATGTATTATTTCATAAACAACAGTTTATTTTCACACCTAAAAAGGAAGGAATATTGTGCCAGCTACATAGGCATTATTTCAACAATCTCTTGAAGGCCTCATTTGTTAAACCACATGCCTCATTTAGCTTTGGAGGACAAAAACAATTTAAAGATTCTATTTTTCAAAATAAAATAGAAGTAATATGTTACACACTGCATAAGCATTATTTCAAAAGTTGTAGGCCTCATTTAGTAAACCACATCTCTAATATAAATTTTTAGAACACAAAAATAGTATTTATATTTTGCTAATTAAAATAGAAGGAATTATGTACACACTGCTTATGCAGTATTTCAACAATCTCTTGGAGGCCTTATTGGCTAAACCACATTCCTTATTTAGCTTTTGAGGAAAAAAAAACAATTTATAGTGTATATTATATGTCACACTCTGCATAGACATTTTTTCAATGGTCTATTGTAGGCCTCATTTGCTAAACTACATCCCTCATGTAGCTTTGAAGGACAAAAAACGATTTAAAATCTATAATTTTCACAATAGAATTGAAGAAATATAGCATATGCCACAAATGCAGTATTTCAAAAATCTCTTGAAGGCCTCAATGTCCAAACCACATTCCCTTTAGCTTTGGGAAACAAACACAATATATATATATTTATATTTTTCACTTTAAAATTGAAAGAATATGGTACACACACTACATAGGCACTATTTTAACAATCTCTTTAGGTCTCATATGCTAAAACACATCCCTCATTTAGCTTTATAGGACAAAAAAAAACTATTTAAAGTGAATTTAAATTTGTGCACACGATTTAACACTTGTACTAGGCTGCATGTTAGGATAGGCAACGGTCAGCTTTTCATATTGGAGAATAAAGCCAGCAAAATATTCTACTGACTCTTTACAGAGTATTGAAGCACTTTACCTAGAAAGTTTTTCAGCAGGGAGACACCAGACAGCTTTTAATGAGAACATAACATTAAAATATAATTAGTTTACAGACAAAAATCCAGGAAAATATTTTGCTGACTCCATACACAATATTTATGCAATACTGACTGAACTTAATTGTGAGGACATACGTTCTAAGGTGAGTGTACACACATAAGGGGGGAGCACCTGAGTGAACACGAGTTGTATCACCAGCACAAGCTGTGAATAATTTTGGAATGGACTTTATTATCCAAAGATGTTATTATTAATATGAAATTTTGATATCTGTTTGCACGTAGCACCTTTTGTCACCAGATCACTTTAATTATTTTCGCATGTATTTGGATCACTATATTTGATATATGAAGTTTTTGATCCTATATTGTATGACATTTTTGGAGTTTGCATGATAACACTTTATTTGTTCATTTATTAACACTAAGGCACCTTATATTATCTAGTATATATTTGGATTATAAGGTTTATGATGTTTTGATTACACGCTTTATGGTAAAAATATTCTTTTGCACGCAAACATTTTATTTATTTTGTGTCATTGCAATAAGGCATTCATGCTAACATCCAGATAGCACAGCATTTCCTTTATAAGTATTGCTTTTGCACGGTCGTATGGGATGTGATCAGTGCTAGCAGCTGTCCTGAAAGGAGGTGTTGCATATTTACATATGGTAGCTCACAAGATGTATTTATTTTAGGACAATATTTATTCAACTTTTAATAAGTCGCATTTTGAACAGGAGTGACAGTAGTCAGATTTTACTCCAAAAACAACTTGAAAGTGTTAAAGTGAAGGAACAGGTAATGGTGGCAGGACATGGTAATAGTGGCAGGCCAGAAGTGTTAGCACCCAGATAGCAAGCTGCAAGTTTGAAAATGACTTGCTAAGCTATTGCTAGACTTGCCAGGCTTCACAAGTTTGTTGCACAATTGCAGCAAGTCTGCATTGCATGACTCCAGATCAACTTTCTTTGCAAACATTCTGCAAGTCTGCTGAAAGTTCTGGTTCAGTTATGTTGTGCAATAGTCACCCCACCACAGGGGTCACTGTGACTTGAAGAGCTCTTGCTGTAGACTCACCACTGCAACGTTGCTATTTGTAGAGACTTGCCACGCAAATTTGCTACAAATTGGAAAAGTGTCAACTAGAATTTGTGCTTTAAGTGCTCTGCAAATCTACAAATTGCCAGTGCAAATGTGCAGCAAGTTAACAAACTTACAATTCAACACTGCAACAAATTTGTGGCAAGTTATCTTGCTATCTAGGCAGGAAAAGATTATGATGGCAGGAGCTTCTAATGGCAGGCCAGAAGCAGTGGAATTAGCTGATAAAGGTGCCAGAATCTGGTAATGGTGGCAGATCAGCAGTAATGGCAAGACAGGGTAATGGTGACAGGACATGGTAATGGTGGCAGGCCAGCAGCGGTGGCAGGAGATGGTTATGGTGTTAGGCCAGCAGCAGGAGAAGAAGCTAATAATGAGGTCCGGGACTGTTAATGGTGCTGAAGATGATTATGTTGGCAGGTCAGCATTAGTGGCAAGACATTGTATTATTGTAAGATATAATAATATTTTTGGGGCCAGACTCCAAGAAAAAAAATCATTAGCATCAACTGTAGGTGTTTGATCAAGGACTGGTTCATTTTTATAAAAGTGAGCCAAACAACTGTGTCAGGAGATAAGTGGATTCATCTCTCTGTCACAATATTGTGCTGAATACCTTCTCTGACAGCACACTGGCCACAAAATAGGCCAACAGCTTAAGTGCATACTGGACAGTCTCTGGCCAGTGATTTAGCCTCAACATCCAAAAGTCCATGTGGTCCTTGGTTTGAAGATAGTCTGCATCTATCCTGGGCCCCAGGTAATCTGAGATCAGATGGTTTAGGAGCTTTGTGTGACTGCTGCTAGCAGCCAGCCTGAATGATGCGTTCTGAGGAACAAATTTAACCACTTCATTATGGCTCTCCATTTAAAGCTGAAGTTTAGTTAAGATTGTTTTCCTACTGCTGCAGTCACGTAACTTACCTGTAATGAAGAATATCCCACATTCATCAGTCTAAATGACTCTTGACAAAATCTTCCGTCCTGTGATGCCCAGTCCTCACAGCGCTGCAATACTGGTGCTGAGGGGGTTATTAACTTCAGGTTTACCACTGAAAAGCTTCTCAAGAAGCTTCAGATGATGGCCTGCCCCCTCCCCTCCCTCTCATTTACTGACAAAAGTCCATTCATTGATTTCACTAAATATAACAGTCTGTGAATGGAGGAGATGATTCTGTCATTTATCTATCCTCCCCATTCACATTCTGTGTTACATTAAGTAAAATATATGAATGGAGGACAGGCAGGGGTAAGCATCTGTCAGGAGCTCCTGAAATGCATTTCAATGTTAGACCCAAAGCTATTAACCCCTGCAGCGCTGGAAGTGAAGCGGACTGGGCATCACAGGACAGAAGATTTCTTCAGGAACCTTTAGCCTGAAAGATATTGGACATTCTCCATTACAGGTAAGTTATGAGATTGCAGCTGTAATGTAAAAAAAAAATATGACTAAACAGCAGCTTTAAGAAAGCTGAAGTGGTTTACTTAATTTCTGATGTGCCAATCATAAACAGCATTTCAGAAAACACACACAGACAGCTCAGATCGCAGACACAATGAACAGAGCTGATCGGAGTGGCTCCGAGTGATCAACCACAGTAATCACAAATGTAAACACTCCCTGAGCTTACATCTCAGAGCCCTCCCCTTCCTGTCAACAAAGGAAGGAGAGAAAGGAGAATTAATGAATGAAGATGCATGAATTAGATAATAAGCAGCAACGGATGTTGTATAATGAGAGGTTTTAATAGACTGTAGGTTCATTGTTTTTAACCATTTGACCTCCTCCTGTGTACATCTCACCTTCATGCTGTTTCTATGTGACCAAATAATAACTTTGTCTTCCTTATCTACACATTAACCCCCTCATCTCCATCCTGCCATGCTTTAAAGAGTTTTTTTTTCCTTAGCTTTCCTCTGGATTAACTGTGTTTTATCTCTGTTGAACTATATGTGTCTTTTTTGTAACATACAGTAACTAAAATCCAAAACTATATAGTTTTTTTTAAACTATTAGGAACTTAAAAAAATATAAAAATTTGTGTAAGAAATGAAAATGAAAAAACTCCAAAAAGAACACTTCAAAGGGGCTCGGCAGCTAAACAACAACAGAAGTTGTTGCTGACATGCAAAATGGTAGTCCTAAATAAAAGCTGCTGAGTCTATTCACTGTGAAACACAAAGGGGTTGATTTAATAAAGGCAAATAGACTGTGCACTTTGCAAAGTGCAGTTGCACTATGCAAGAGCAGTTGCTCCAGAGCTTAGTAAATGAGTGGGAGCTCTGCTGACTTCCATTAACCAATCAGGTGCAAACAAAAAATGCTGTTTTTTTAATTCTCTTTGCATGTGATTGGGTTTCTTTGCAAAGTGAAGCTTTGCCTCATTTACTAAGCTCTGGAGCAACTTCATTTGCAGGGTGCAACTGCACTTTGCAAAGTGCGCAGTCTATTTCCCTTTAGTACATCAACCCCAAAATGTGATGCACACTAATATGTAACCCAACACAATGCAATTCACAGTAAGCAGAGTGAATATGGTTCGGAGGTACTGTACACCACACACTGGGGTTTATTTACTAAAGGCAAATCCACTCTGCACTACAAGTGCACTGCAAGTGTACTTGAAATAGCACTGAAAGTGCACTTGGAAGTGCAGTCGCTGTAGATCTGAGGGGAAGATCTGAAATGAGGGGAAGGTTTGCTGATTTTATCATCCAATCATGTGCAAACTAAAATGCTGTTTTTTATTTTCCTTGCATGTCCCCCTCAGATCTACAGCGACTGCACTTAAGAGTTAATTTTCAAGTGCATTTGCAGTGCACTTGTAGTGCAAAGTGGAGTTGCCTTTAGTAAATAACCCCCACTATGTAGCCCACAGCACTACAACTCACTGTAATGTAGCACAATATACAATACTTTTATAAGGTGAGGTTTGTTACATTACAGAACCTCACTTCTAAGCCCCTGACCACAGTTCAAAGGTCAGGAATTGCATGATTGGTAATTGGTCACTTTGGCAATAAATGATTACATTAGTTTGCAGTTTTTCCAAACTGAAAATGCCTAGAGAAGAATGACAAGTGATTGCACACAGGACGCCCACTCATTGTGACCAAATGAAACCAGGTATTGTAAGATGGCTTGAGCTCTGCTCTCCACCAACAGGAGAGATCCTTCAGATGCATGTCGCACACTACACTAGCGGGCTTAATCATCCTGTGTGCGATCTCTTGCCATTTTTCTGTAGCATAGTGTAGACTGGCAAGCTGTTTTATATGATGTGCAACAGTTCATTACATGTCATATTGGCTGATATCTGTGAGAAGAGCATTAGAACAGTACTTTTTTGTTTGTCTACATTGGAATGGCTAGAGTTCAGGTTAAGCTCATGGTCGGGCCAAACCTGAAGCTCATCCCTACTGGTAAGTTTTATCTATTATCATTAGGTCATTATGTCCTTTTTCAATAGATCACTAGCTCCATAACTCCTTGTATAACTTGACAAATATTGCATTTATAGCTCTTGACAGAATAAATTATGGACATGATCCAACAGTACCACAAATATTTACCTTCTAAACTGACAGCACACAGATTTTGTTTTTTTCTTGGTAACAAGACATATGTCAGATTCCAAGATTTGCTGTACATTGGTTTAAATATGTAATATATTCACATACACATCTGTATTGTCAACTGAACTGTGGCATACTTGTGTTTTTGTCACAGAATGCAACTATTCTACTAGGAATCCTCTTGAGTATTATAGGTTTTGCTGTGTGACGCTCCAAGATAGCTGCCCTTCTACTTGTCTCTGTTGACAGCTGACATGCAGACAGAAAAATAAAGCAAAATATGAAGTTGATAGAGTAGTGCATGGTTAGTAAATAAACACTGACCAGTTAGTAAATGAATGCGGTGGTCAAAAAAGTCATAAGACAGGTGCAGCTCAGGGCTAATGGCAAACAGAAGAACAGAATACAAAAAATAGGCAAGGGTGGTAACCAAGAAAACCGAAGAAATTACAGAACAGGGAGACTCCGAGTGACCTCAAAAAACTGCAATATATATTTAACCCTGTGACTTTTGAGCAAGTACTCTATACGTCATGGCAATCAGCAGCATAAAACAATATAATGGTTGCAAAAAAGAAGTTCCTCGTGTTTTCTGCTTTTTTGTCTCAACTTTGTTGTCCCAGACTTTGGGGGTTATTTACGAAAGGCAAATCCACTTTGCACTACAAGTGCACTTGGAAAGTGCACAGTCGCTGTAGATCTGAGGGGAAGATCTAAAACGAGTTGAAGGTCTGCTGATTTTATCATCCAATCATGTGCAAGCTAAAATGCTGTTTTGTCTTTTCCTTGCACGTCCCCCTCAGATCTACAGTGGCTGCACTTGTAGTGCAAAGTGGATTTGCCTTTAGTAAATAACCCCCATTGTCTTTTTGCTGGTAATTTATTTAAAGAATGTCATAACATTAATCCTACACTCTGTTTAATATATATTTACCTCTGGGTTTCCTTTTTGTAGCTCTCACTGTGCTCTTTGTAATTCTCAGACAAAAAGTGCCCCTCCAGATTTCACATTTTTAAAATGTCTACTATTTACTGTTTTTTTTAAGCCAGAAGAAGTATGTTATATAGATTTTATATTAGTCTTCTATATACAATGAGGTATAAATTATGTAATTCAGTTACATCAAACAATTACCCCATTACCTCTGGACCTGTCAATAACTGCCTGGGAGACCTGAGAGAGCACAAGCCTCTGTGCACATAGCTGGATTGCGATTGGGCTCATGTAAGTATTGGGGGGGGGGCTGCAAGGGGAGTTGCACACTGCATTTTTTTTACCTGCATGCATAGAATGCATGAGTGCAAAACACCTTCAGCCTTAAGAACCATTTTAATGAGTGAATCTGCCTGTATTCAATTCACCAAGGGCTCAGTGAATCCTGTTTGAAATTTGGTGAACTTGAAATTAGCTGCAAATCTAGAAAAGGCAAATCCTGTTAGTAAATTCTGGCAATTTTTAGAGCTATTTGGCAAACTACTGGCAAAAATGCATGAGAAACTGGGCACTGGCACAGGGGAAAAATATCAATGCAAGGATTTTTTCATGTGGCTTCGAGAGCAACATTCAAAATAGACATATCCTTTAAATAACATGCTTGAGGGATACCTTGAAGTTATGTGTGGTTTTATGGAACAGTACAATTTTCATGGACAGGCTCTGCGACAGCATTCATTAGCAGGGCATTTTTGGCTGTGAAACTGTTAATTCTTAGCTTATCTTGGCTTACACCCAGCATACGGAGCAGCCAATCTGTATTAGTTCAGTTTGAATACAAAGCCTTTTTTGCAAAGGTTGATTCAAAAATGTCCTGCTGCTGGCTAATTTCTATCATATGTTAATGAAGAATTAAGAGACCGCAGATGATACAGCAGTGTAAAACTGGCCAGCAGCAGGACACTTTTTATAAGCAAGTCTAGGCCCAAAATTGAGCACAAGCTGGTGTTTCACTACAATAATTAGGAAACTGCAGAGGATATAGCAATGTAAAACTGGCCAGCAGTAGGACAGTTTTAATCAAGTGTAGCCCCCCTGACCCCCAAAGGCTAGGGACAGGGTGGGCTGACATTTTACCTTTACAACTACTGTAGGTCCTTGGCAAGTGTTGTGTTGGTAAGTCGGCAAAGAATTTGGCTCCAGTCACTTTCTTGAAATAAAGATGTAGGTTTATTCCTTAGTGCATCACATGAAAGAGGGAAAGGGCTTCAGATGCTCCATAACTTCAGCAGAACTCCAGGACTCCACATGCTGCTCTACACAAAAGTGCCTTTAAGTTGTGGCTGACACTCCTGTCTTCTAGCAACCTTTAGCAAACGATGTGGGCAGCTTTCATTTTTCCCCTTAGGAGAGTCAACCAGCATCTTTAGAGCTCCATCCTTTATCCAGCATTCCTCGGGGCAGACATGGACAGTTCCAGGCCTAGTTACACAAAGACCTCTGTTCCTTATCAACACAGCCAAGATCTGCACCCCCTTCCAATGGAAATCTCCTCAGGCTCCTTTAAATAATCAAAACGACAAGTTTAAGACATTATGAATATGGAAGACCGTACAATATTTCTCAGAAAACAAGAGGACCACTTTCGTAAGACATACTGTAGTTTATTTGGGCCCAATTCGTATTTTTAGGTAAATACAAGGAAATACAGGAAACAATGGGATTGGAGACCACTTCCCTCTCCCTCCAAATTCCCTTCCTCTTCACCACCCAAACCCCCCATTTTTTCTCTTTTCTTTTCCCCCATTCCCTCTCTTTCCACTATTTACCTAAGCTATGATCTACTAATTATATAGTACATAATTCTAATAGTCTACTAATTACACCCTTTAAAACAAAATGTTCTACCAGAACCTTTTTATGTTTTTATCACGGATGGCAATGCATTTGTCTATCTCCATTAACGGAATCAATACAGAGCATTCCACTTTGGCAATTTTTTGTCTTTGACTTCTTTATATTGTCATTGCTGTATGGCTTGAGTTCACTGTAACATTGCATAGTTTGACTCTCCTTCTGTCCTTATGTACATCTGATGTCAGGTCTTCATGATTGGAAATGTCACATGGGTACAGTGGTGGGTAGAACACAGTCATACTGTAGGTGAGCAGAATAAGGACTTTTGCACACCGGACACTTAATTTAAGTATTTTTGTATTGATCTAAATGCAGCCCATTGTTTATACTGGGTCTGTACACACAGGCACACAAACTTGCACTGTGTAGAGATCAGTTAACAAAAAAAAAAAAATCTGCATTTCTGTTCAGTATTTTACATGCGTATATGCTCAATTACATGCGTATGCTCTTGATTAAGAAAGCTTGAAGAATTTTTATGCATGTGCTATACAGTCCATAGTCAGCAGGACAATTGGAGAGGGTAAAGCTACCTGTGGAAACCCAGGCAGTAATAAGAATCTCACAAGAGGCATTTGAAGTGTCAATGCACCTTTAAAGAGGAATGGACTGCCTTCAGGCATACCTGCACTTAATTTACAGATTGCTATATACAGTATGTTTCAACATGGAGGCTCTCATAGGCTAGAGCTAGTACCACACCAAGGGACCTTGACAAGCCAGTGTGGCTTCTACATATATTTGCAAATGTTGTGCAACTAAAACAACTGTTTTTAAAGCAAATTGATAGACAATGTTATTTACTTTTCTTTGCTGGCTAGCTGTTAAGTGCGTTGGGAAATCCATTTTCTTTTCTTTACTTTATACAAAGCCCTTCCATGTGTACCTAACTCTAAAAGCTTGTTATAAATTGAACAAGTTGCCATTTTATTCAGGTTGCTGGAATTGGCGACGGGACACATTAGATGCTTTCAACTGTGATTGCGCTCTGCTGGGCTTCTGTTGTGCCCCTGCGCCTTTAACCACCTCAATACAGGGCACTTTTACCCCCTTCCTGCCCAGGCCAAGGGCTTTCAGCGCTGTCACACTTTGAATGACAATTGTGCGGTCCTGCAACGTTGTACCCAAATTAATTTTTTTTTTTTTTGCTAAAGAAACAAAAAAAGACTGAACATTTTGAAAAAAAAAGGTTTTTCTTAGTTTTTGTCAGAAAATTTTGTAAATAAGTATTTTTTATCCTTCATTGATGTGCGCTGATGAGGCTACACTGATGGGCACTGAGAAGCTGCATTGATGAGCACTGATGAGGTGGCACTGATGGGCACTGATGAGATGGCACTGAAGGACACTGATGAGGTGGCGCTGATAAGGAGGCACTAATATGCAGCACTGATGGGCACTGATAGGCAGCACTTATGGGCAATGATAGGTGGCACAGATAGGCGGCACTGATGGACACTGAAAGGCAGCACTGACTTGCAGCACTGACGTGCACAAATTTACACCACTGATGGGCACAGATTGCATCACTGATGGGCACAAATTGGCATCACAGATGGGCACTGACTGGCATCACATATGGGCACTGACTGGCATCACAGATGGGCACTGACTGGCATCACTGCTGGGCACTGTTGGGGCTCCACTGAGCCCTGAGTATCTGTACAGGTTTCCCCTGTGAGGAAATGTCATGATCGGCTCTCCTCTCCTCGCACTCTGTTAGTGTGAAACGAGGAGAGCCGATAACCGGCATTTCCTTGTTTACATGTGATTATCTGTGATTGGACACAGCTGATCACATGGGTAAAGACCAAGGGCAGGGCCGTGCCGTGACCCAGGGACACTGCGTGCCCGCGATCAGCACGCTGCCTGCCCCCGTGGGCGTGTAAGCACGGCAAGACTGGGGTAACATCATAAGACGTTGTCCCAGAACAAGAGAGCACCCTGCACACCATCATTTGTCTATACGGAGGGTGGGAGGTAGTTAAAGCGGAGTTCCACCCAAAAGGGGAAGCTCCGCTTTTTTGCTTCCTTCAGGGGGGAGCAGATACCTGCGATAAAGTCACCCAGAAGTTTGGCCCCCCTCTTCCTTCCCCTGCCACTGGGCCATTCACAAAGTGCAGTGCACTACGTGCATGCGCAGTAGGAAGCTGGCTGTGAAGCCACAAGGCTTCACTGCCAGTTTCCCGCACAAGAAATGGCGGCGGCAGCTACAACATGGAGATGCTCATAGATTTGAGTAAGGACTGCACTTTACAGAGGGGCTTTGACAAGGTAGTATGGCTTCTACACATATTTGCAAATGTGCTACTAAAACCTAGTTTTTTAAGCAAATTGTTAAACAGTGTAATTTTTTCTTTTTTTGGCTAGCTATTAAGTTTGAGAAACATTTTGTTTGGCCCAGGCATACCTGTCCTTAAAGTGGTTGTAAAGTCGGAAGGTTTTTCATCATAATGCAATCTATGTATTAAGATAAAAAGCCTTCTGTGAGCAGCAGCCCCCCCCCCTCAGCCCCCCAATACTTACCTAAGCCCCCTCTCGATCCAGCGATATCCACAAGTGCTTCAGTCATCCTCTTCTTCCTGATTGGCTTAGATACAGCAGCTACACCATTAGCTCCCGCTGCTGTCAATCAAAGTCAGTTAGCCAATGAGGAGAGAGGGGGGCGGGGCCGAACTGGAACTCGGTGTCTGACTGGATACATGGAGCTGCGGCTCAGGTCGGATGCCCCCATAGCAAGCTGCTTGCTGTGGGGCCACTCAACGGGAAGAAGGGGCCAGGATCACAGAAGAGGGACCCGAAAAGAGGAGAATCCAGGCTGCTCTGTGCAAAACCATTTTACAGAGCAGGTAAGTATAACATGTTTGTTATGTGCAAAGCCCTTCCATGTGTTCTTTACTCTAAAAACAGGTATAAAATGGGGAGGTTGCTATTTTTGTTTAGCTTGCAGGAATCTCACAGGAGTTCTAACCATTCATCACTCTATCCAAAACATACAAGAAAAAGGGGCTTATAATGAACTATAATATATTCCTATTTTCATCAATGACTCCTATATTTGCCGATGTGTGGTGTCAGTGTGGGTCATACTGTTGCAACCAACTTTTTTTTATTTGCTATGATTATGAAACAGGATGAATGCACTTATGTCCCTCCTCTGCACAATTCAGATCAGCAATTTCACTTCAACATCTTGTTTAGCTGATATAATAAAGAAAACCACGCATGAGAATTTTTCCAAGACAGAATTTGGAAACAACTGAGAAACAGCACGATTGCTCAACTTAATTTAGAAATATCTTACTACAGTGTGTTTGTAAATGACATCAAATTTCAAATGCCAGCTGCAAGCATATTTAAGCTTGTTTCTCTTAGTTTACTGTAGAGAGAAGAAAATAAAGCTCGCTGCATATCCTGTTTTGTGAGCATTAGAGTTCTTTCTATGTTTTCTCATGGTTTATGCAATGACAGCCTCGTAATTTAGCCAACTGTAGTGCTGGGATCAAAACTATGTTAGCTGGAAAGTTCAAGCATTAGTCAGAGAGTACAGGAAACTGATGCTATTTTAAATCTCTCATTATTTTGCTCTTAGGAGGTAAATTGCCATGATATCCATTTACTAAAGATGTGAATCAGTCACTACAGAATGAAGACAGTGGGATTTTTTTGCTATACAGATGTTAGCATAAAATACTGTAATGCTATATATTGATAAATAGTGATGGGATAAGCGCACCAAATTTACCCTTAGCAGTATGTAAAATATGGGTGACAATGGGAGACCTTCAATATCAAGTAAAAAGGACACCTACACACCTCCAGAACTTAGATCCCTTAAGGACCAACTCCAGGAAATCTAAAAACTCTCCCTTGCAGTTGCAGTGGTGCTGCAGCTGCACTACTACGGGTTTACTGCTGGTTTGGGTTTAGGGGAGAGTAGATGTACTTTTACTTTCCTGATCCTTTGTTCCCCCCAGCAGAAGGTGCTTCCTCATGCTCCATTGGTGGACTTTCCCTTGCTGTCTTCAAGTCCATTAGTCTTAAAGGTGTCAGGACCTTAGGCCGCTGGAGCATATGGGAGAAGACTCTGCTGGAAAATCAGGTAATTAAATCTATTTTTCTATGCACCCTAGACCTAAACAAGTATTTAACCCGTGCAGAATTTTCAAACTTCCTAAAGTTGGGTTTGCTGGAGCTGCACAGCCCCTGAAATAAATCTTCAGAAGGCCTTCATGCTATACTAGAGCATGCTACTCACTCAATTTAACTGCAATAGAGGAAATTTAGACCTCCAGCAACACAAATCCATAGGCACTGCCAAGTGCCTGGTTGGGGGTTGAGATGATGAGAAGGCTTCTGTTGCAGTTCTGGTCCAAACAAACCTAGATATGGATCAAGCAATCAACAAGCCAAGGTCAAGATCAGAAAACAAGCAGTGCGAAATCCAGGGACAAGCTGTGTCAGCAACAGGTAATTAAGAAGTTGGAAATCAAGAAGCACAGGAACAAGGCTCACGGATAGCTGAAGATCATCCAGCGATTACCAGTCACAACTCCTTTCCTAAATAGGGCTTTTGATGCCAGCTCTGAGATTGGATGTCCACAAACGTGAGCCAGGGACGTTCGTACAACCTGTGTATGTATGCTGATGCAGAAACATGTGTGCCCACACAGGTTACTGACAGGAATTCTTTGCCTGCAAGCTTCAGGTTAGCTGTTATAACCAGACCTTGTCTCTGATTTTCAGGATTCGATTTTCTCTTCATCACGTTTCATAATATTCCTTGCGGTCTTCCTGAGCTTTCCACATAACTTTCTGGAGTACTTGAGAACTGGCCTAGAGAAAAGTAGGCAATGCTAGACTGGAATGACATTTTGCAAGAAGGAAGAATAGAAGCTTTAATGGACCCAGAACAGGGCTTGGTTTGTAGTCGAACCAAGTTGCTGTATGCAAATTGCGCAAGTGGTAGCAATAGTGCCCAATCATTCTTTGAAAAAGAAACATTGGAGATACTGCTCCAGGGTTTGATTGGTACACTCTGATACTTTGAGGATGGTATGCAGAGGTGTCAGAGTCTCTGCAACCCTCTATGTAATCCATGCAAAAAAAGGAGAAAGTCTGGTGCCATGGAAGTCAGCTAAAACATTGTTTTATTATAGCATATGATCAACAGTCAAAACATTGAACGCATTTCGGCCATCAAGCCTTAATACAAATAAGTGACACAAAACAGTTTAAATAGTGTAGACTAAATCACACGGTCAACCCCAATGGTCACATGACTCAAAAAGGAACAGCATTAAATATACTGAAAAAGTATAGTGAAAAAGTATATACCTCTCATGTTTTTATATACATTTATGTACAATTGTATGCCTAAAGTGCTCTTTTTTTGTAGGTTTTGATATTTGCCGTCACCACTTCTTTGGGTCATATGACCACTGGGGTTGACCATGTGATTTAGTCTACATTATTTAAGCTGTTTTGTGTCACCTATTCATTAGTCATGATTAAGGCCTGATAGCCAAAACGTGTTGGCTGTTTTGACTGTTGTTCACATGCTATTATAAAACAACGTTTTAGCTGACTTCCATGGCACCAACCATTCTCACTTTTTTGCACTGTTAAAGTAAAGCTCTGAGTCACACACAGATGCGCTGCGCAGGCCTGGGGGTGCTTGTCTTGCGGTGCACAGGTGGGCTCTCACATTCGCCACTCATACTGGCATCAAGTGGCCTATATAAGTGCAGCAGCTGCACTAGTTGGTTGCTGTCTGATCTGCAGCTCTTCCTGTGTTCTTGTGCCTTAATTCCTGTGATTGACCTGGCTCCTCTTGACCACGCTTGAACGCTACCTGCCCTGATCTCAGCCTGTCTTTGGATTCCGCTTGCCTCTTGCTCATCTGCCTGCTCCAGTGTTGCTGAACTCTGCCTGTACCCTAACCATTTTTGTGCCTGCTGTCCATGCCTGTACTTGGCCTTCTGTTGCTGACCTGGATTGTCTGACTACGCATCCCGTTATCTGTCTGCTTGGCTGCATACGCTATTTAGCTGGTTCCTGCTGGTTATTTGTCTGCCATGTATTACCAGTCTTCCCTGTACCCATGACCAGCCAACTCTCTGCCAAGCAACTGCCAGCCTGCTGTTTGTCCAGTCCTGAGTCCTGCTGCCATCTGCTGTGTTGGCCATCTGATCTGTTCCTGGTGAAGCATCTGCTCTTCATCCGTGTGGTCTGCTGGACAATCTACAGGCACTCATGTCTCACTGTGCTCTCATGGCCATGGTCTCACTACCAGTGGCCCCTGAGCTGGAGCACTAAGAGAGGCCTTCCTCTGTACGTCAGGCTCTACCATCAGGTATGTGAATGAAGGTGGGACAGAGTTCAATCTTCAGAGCCTCACAAAGAGATTTCCGGAACCTAAAAGTTAATTGTACCCCTATATCTGAGATAATATTAATGGCTACTCCATGCAGATGTACTAGATCTAGGTAGGTTAGGCAAGTGGCGTAACTAGAACCTTCAGGGCCCCGGTGCAAGAAACCATGATGGGCCCCCCCCTTCCATCCGAGCCCCGGGCTTCAAATTTTGGGAGGGTGTCCATGTACATTGTTCCAAAACCGTGCTTCCCGCATGCCCCCTGGGACGTGCATCCAGCGCAATCACAGTGGCCCTTCACCATGTGATGTCAGCTGATCACATGTAAACAGATTTGCCGGTTATCCGCAGCCCTTTCCTCCCACACTGTGTCTGTGTTAGGAAAGGACTGCCATTAACTGTCAAGAATGTAAAAAAATTGTTTACACTGATAATCAGTGCCCCAATCATCAGTGCCCATCAATGCCGCCTATCAGTGCCCATCAATGCCGCCTATCAGTGCCCATCAATGCCGCCTAAAAGTGTTACCTATCAGTGCTCATTAATGCTCCCTATTAGTGCCCATCAAATCTGCCTATCAGCACCACTTATCAGTGTTCATTAATGCTGCCTAACAGCGTCCATCCGTGCCACCTATCAGTACTCATCAGTGCTGCCCATCAATACTGCCGGAGTTCTGCCTATCAGTGTTCTTCAGTACCCATTAGTGCAGCCTATGAGTTCTGCCTATTAGTGCTCATCAATGCCCATCAGTGCCACCTATAAGTGCCCATCAATGCCTCCTATCAGTGCCTCCTATCAGTGCCCACCAGTGCCTCCCATCGGTGCCCATCTCAGTGCCCCCTAGTGCCTTATGAGTGCCCCCTATCAGTGCCCCCTAGTGCCTTTTCAATGCCCCCTATCAGTGCCCCTTAGTGCCTTCTCAATGCCCCCTATCAGTGCCCCCTAGTGCCTTCCCAGTGCCCCCTATCAGTGCCCCCTAGTGCCCCTTATCAGTGCCCCCCAGTGCCTTCTCAATGCCCCCTATCAGTGCCCCCTAGTGCCTTCTCAGCGCCCCCTATCAGTACCCCTAGTGCCATTTCAATGCCCCCTATCAGTGCCCCCTAGTGCCTTCTCAGTGTCCCCTATCAGTGCCCTCTAGTGCCTTCTCAGTGCCCCCTATCAGTGCCTCCCTTCAGTGCTCATCAGTAAATCCTATCAGTGCCTCCCATCGGTGCCCCCTATCAGCGTCCCCTATCAGCACCTTCTATCAACGCCCCCAATCAGTGCATTCTATCAGCGCCCCCTATAAGTGCCTTCTATCAGTGCCCCCTATCAGTGCTCATCAGTGTCTTCTATCAGCGCCCCTTATAAGTGCCTTCTATCAGTGCCCCCTATCAGTGCCCATCAGTGTCTTCTATCAGTGCCCCCTATCAGTGCCCCCTATCAATTTCCCCTATCAGCATCCCCTATAAGTGCCTATCAGTACCCCTATCAGTGCCCATAAGTGTCCTCTATCAGTGCCCCCTATCAGTGCCCATAAATGTCCTCTATCAGTGCCCCCTATCAGTGCCCATAAGTGTCCTTTATCAGTGCCCCCTATCAGTGCCCATTAATGTCCTCTATCAGTGCCCCCCTATCAGTGCCCATCAGTGTCCTCTATCAGTGTCCCTATCAGTGCCTCCTATCAGTGCCCATCAGAGTCCTCTGCCTTCTCAGGACAGCGCGGCTCTGAGCGGAAAGCGTGTCTCTCAGGTAACAGCAGCACAGGGACACCGGCATTGACAGTTTTATATCCCTCTCTGACGGAGACCGACTGGTCTGTCCTCTCTCGCACGGGATGACAGAGGACACACAGCTGATCTCTCCCTTCTCCCCCCTCCCCTCTCCTGTGTGCTCCGCGGGCGGTCAAGTGTGAAGCTAACAAGCTCACATTTCCAGCAGAGCACACAGGAGAGGGGAGGGGGGAGAAGGGAGAGATCTGCTGTGTGTCCTGTATCATCCCGTGCGAGAGAGGACAGACCTGACGGTCTTCGTCGGAGAGGGATATAAAACTGTCCATGCTGGTATCTCTGTGCTGCTGTTACCTGAGAGACACGCTCTCCGCTCAGAGCCCTGTGAATAGCAACCCTGCTGGGCCCCCCCACAGTGACAGAATGCCAGGGCCCTGTCGTAAGTGCAACTGTGGCGACCCTGATAATTACGCCACTGGGTTAGGCTGTATTAGTAGGAAATTCTGAAAATACAGGATGGTATCTGAGAAGGAAGATTCAGGAGTATCTGGGAACATGTGGAATAAGGCATCTGCTTTTCCAGTCTTGGACCCTGGGTGATAACCAAAATGAAGCGAGTATCTTGAAAAAAAAATAAAGCCTACCTGGCCTAACAAGGTCTCTGATGTTTAGAAGTTCTGAGGTAGATTTTTATGGTCAGTGAAAATTAGGACAGGATGTGGCGCACCTTTCAGTAGTCATCTCCATGGTCTGAATGCCTACTTGATTGCCAGTAGCTCCCTGTCACCCGCATCATAATTCCTTTTGGTGTGGCTGAATTTGTGAGAAAAAAGACCACAGGATGCAGTAAGGCCTTCGGACCCTGGCATTGTGAAAGAATAGTCCTTGTTCCTGGTTCCAAAGCATCTACCTCAATTATATAGGGCAAAATTGGATCAGGATGCTGGAAAACCAGGGCTGAAGTGAAGAGTGACTTCAACTTATCGAACACAGACTGAGCCTCCAGGGATAAGTGAAATGATGCATGTTGATGGGTAAGTTGCGTGATTGGGGGCAATAAGGGCAAGGAATATTTTTATGAATTTGTGGTAAAAGTTGGCAAACCCCACAAATCTTTCAACACCCTTCCTGTGAGCAGACACTTAGCACTCAAGAATAGCTGATACCTTCCGCAGAGGTTACTAACCCCAAGAACTGTTTGATTGCTTTATGAACTCGCATTTCTCTGCTTTTGCAGGTGCGTGCTCCTTCAAAGTAGTCAGTACCCTCTTCACATGAAAACAATGTACCCCCAAGAAAGGTGAGGAAAAACAGGATGTAATCAACACCCTGATTGCACCCTTACATTTCTTGTTGCATTCAATGATGATCCCTCAGCCTTGTATTTTTTGAAGGCCTTCTCCTTTGCTTTTATATGCATTTTTACTTTGGAGTTAAGCCGCCCAGGACTTTTATTAGCTCTTTTGCGCAGCACTTTACAACATGAGGGCACAGTTACAACACAATTCAATACAGGAGGAATCAGATCACCTTGGCAAGAAACCTGCAAATCCCTCTTGTTCCCAAAGAACAGAAATTATCTTTCATCTGACAGATGGCACACAACCAAACTTTGGGTCCATAACCCAAGATACTGTTCCCACAATAACTATAACCAATACCAGACTCCAAGAACTTCTATGTTTTGATGCCCTGATCTCACCTATTTTCCCCATATTTCTAGGTATTCAACCAGATCTTAACCTCTATCAACTTGTACCTCCAGCATACCATGACTTCTATAGATGTCTTTGACAAGAAGGGAGCAGACACACTTACACATTCCATTGAACTTCTTCCTGGTGTGGAAATCCTATTTGGCCACATCTTCCCTCTATCTGGGCTAGAATTGGAAATCCTGCGGCAACATATAGACAAAATCCTGGAGAAGGGATTCATCCATCCTTTATCCTCACCTGTGTGGACTGATACTGTATATTCTTTGTTGAAAAAAAAGGATCACTCACTTCGGCCTTGTGTAGACTATTGGGAGGCTCAACAAAGTTACCAATAAAAATCATTACCTGCTCTCTTTAGTTCCCAGACCTTTTCAAAGGTTCTGAATTGCCCGGGTATTCACCAAACTGGATTTGTGTGGTGCTTATAACCTAGTGCGCATCAGATAGGGACATAAGTGGAAATCAGCATTCTGGACACGTTTTGGACAAAGGGATGCTCTTTGGTCTGTGCCATGCCCATGGCACAGACATCTTCTGAGAATATCTAGACCTCTTCCTAATCGTGCACCTTGACATGCAACAGACATGCTCTCCAGAGGGGAGGCATCAGAGGGGACTGAATTAAACAATGCTAGGCTTTCTTCTGGAAAGAAATGTTACAGTGCTGCAAAAGACATCTTAGAGATGTTACAGAAGTTTCTGGAAAAGCCAACGGAAAACCCCAGTGAAGGAGCCAACCAGGTGCCCATCTACAACAGCTAGCTCCAAATTCAAAGATGCAAGGAAACAACATTAGAGGTCCAAAGCCTCACAGAGGGAACCCCCTGCTGTTTCTGTGCAGCCATCTAACTCACTCTCCTTGATCTTGGGTAAGCAGTCCCCAAAAAACAATGCACACCAATCTCCTAAAGCTTCATCGAGACACCAGCACAACCAAAAGCCAACTAAGAAGGGGGCCTGAATACAGACCGTAGGACCTGCTGCTCCAGCTGCTCCAAGCAAAATCCCTGACAAGTTAGAGTCCAGTCTAAGTAGTAAGAAATGATTGACAGCTGAAAATGTCCACGCCATGCTATTACAAGTGTACCAGTGCTTGGTACAAGAACAAAAAAGTCCCAGTGAAAGGAGTGGAGAGGTTGTGGCAACTAAACAGAGATGAGAAGATACTGCAGCCAAGAGAGGTGGCATGTCTATGACCTTCAGTTAAGTCCAAATGGGATCAGCCAGGCCCCTCAAGTCCAACATTGTATATCCCTGTATGTTGTGGTTATTCAGGTGCCTAGCTAATAGTTTTTTGAAATTATCAATACTCCCCGCTAAAACCACTGCCTGTGGAAGAGAATTCCACATCCTAACCACTCTTACAGTAAAGAACCCTCTATGCAGTTTAAGGTTAAACCGCTTTTCTTCTCATTTTAGTGAATGCTCATTTGTCCTATTAAATTCCCTTTTTTGGAAAAGCTTTATCCCTATTGTGGGGTCACCAGTACGGTATTTGTACATTGAAATCATATCCCCTCTTAAGCATCTCCGAGAGAGAGAGAGAGAGAGAGAACAAGTTCAGTGCTCATAACCTTTCCTCATAACCAAGGTCCTCCAGTCCCTTTATTAGTTTTGTTGCCCTTCTCTGGACTCTCTCCAGTTCCAGCACATCCTTCCTGAGGACTGGTGCCCAGAACTGGACAGCATACAGGTGCGGCCAGACCAGAGTTTTGTAGAGTGGGAGAATTATTGTTTTATCTCTGGAGTTGATCCCCTTTTTAATGCATGCAATATTCAGTTTGCTTTGCTTACAGCAGCTTGGCATTGCATGCCATTGCTGAGCCTGTCATCTACTAGGACCCCCAGGTCCTTTTCCATCCTAGATTCCCCCAGAGGTTCTCCCCCTAGTGAGTAGATTGCATTCATATTTTTGCCACCCAAATACATTATTTTACATTTTTCTACATTAAACCTCATTTGCCATGTCGTTGCCCACCCCAATAATTTGTTCAGATCTTCTTTCAAGGTTCCCACCTCCTGCAGAGAAGTTATTGCCCTGCTTAGCTTAGTATTGCCCGCAAATATGGTGATTGAGCTGTTTATCCCATTCTCCAGGTCGTTTATGAATAAATTAAATAGGATTGGTCCCAGGACAGAACCCCACCTTCCACCCTGGACCATTCAGAGTACTCCTCATGTATCACTACCCTCTTAACTCGTTCCTGTAGCCAGTTTTCAATCCATGTACTCACCCTATGGTCCATGCCAATGGAGCTTACTTTGTACAGTAAACGTTTATGAGGAACTGTATCAAATGCTTTTGCAAAATCCAGATATACCACGTCTAAAGGCCTTCCTTTATCTAGATGGCAGCTCACCTCCTCATAGAAGGTTAATAGATTGGTTTAGCAAGAACGATTCTTCATGAATCCATGCAGATTACTGCTAATGATACCATTGTCATTACTAAAATCTTGTATATAGTCCCTTATCATCCCCTCCAAGAGCTTGCATACAATTGATGTTAGGCTAACTGGTCTGTAATTCCCAGGGATGTATCTTGGCCCTTTTTTATATATTGGTGCTACATCGGCTTTTCTCCAATCATCTGGTGCCATTCCAGTCAGTAGACTGTTCGTAAAAATTAGGAACAATGGTCTGGCAATTACTTGACTGAGTTTCTTAAGGACCCTCGGGTGCAAACCATCTGGTCCCGGTGACTTATTAATGTTGAGTTTTTCAAGTCTATTTCTAATTCTGTCCTCTGTTAGCCATGAGGGTGCTTCCTGTGACATATCATGAGGATAAACATTGCAGTTTTGGTTACTGAAGCCGCTAGATTCCCTTGTGAAGACTGAGAAGAATAAATTCAATACCTTTGCCATCTCTCCATCCTTAGTAACCAGATTCCCTTCACCATTCTTTATGGGATCAATATGATCTGACCTCCCTTTCTTACTATTTATGTACTTAAAGAATTTCTTGGGATTTTTTTACTCTCCTCCGCTATGTGCCTTTCGTGTTATATCTTTGCCACCCTAATTGCACCCTTACATTTATTGTTGCATTCTTTGTAAAGTTTGAATGCTGATGATGATCCCTCAGCCTTGTATTTTTTGAAGGCCTTCTCCTTTGCTTTTATATGCATTTTTACTTTGGAGTTAAGCCACCCAGGACTTTTATTAGCTCTTTTAAATGTATTTCCAATTGGGATTCACTGGCTAATGCCCTTATTTAATATGCTCTTAAAGCATACCCATTTTTCCTCCGTGTTCTTTGCTTCTAAGATTTTATCCCAATTATTATCTTCTAGCAAGGATCGTAGTTTAGGGAAGTTGGCTCTTTTGAAATTCAGTGTCTTTGTATTCCCCTTATGTTTCCTATTTGTGTGATTTATACTAAAACTAATTGACCTGTGATGGCTGTTTCCTAAATTGCCCAGTATTTCCACATCCGTGATCAGGTCTGTATTGTTGGTATTCAGTAGGTCTAGTAATGCTTTCTTTCTAGTTGGTGCATTTACCATCTGACCAATGAAACTGTCTTGCAAGACATTTAGCAACTGGTGAGCTTTAGATGAAAGCGCGGTTCCTTCTACCCAGTCTATGTCTGGATAATTAAAATCCCCCTTATAATGACCATTCTTGCCGCTAATCTAAATTGTGATAGGAGGTCCTGCTCCGTCTCCTCCCCCTGGTTAGGGGACCTATAGCATACTCCCAGTATTACTTTCCCCTTAGTTTGCTCCCGTTGTAGCTCTACCCATAAGGATTCCACCTCCTCCCTTGCTCCTTTAGTGATGTCGTCTCTCACATTCACTTGTACATCATTTTTGATATACAGGCATAATCCTCCCCCTTTTTTACCCTCTCTGTGCCTGCGATATAGGGAATACCCAAGTCTCTGTAATTCCTACAAAAACGAAATCCTCCTCGTACAACAGTAGCTCTAGTTCTCACATCTTGTCCGCCAGACTCCTGGCATTGGTGAACATGCCACGTAGTTTAGACCGGTCACATACTATCTCCTTATTGGGTGCTCTGGGGTTGCAAACAGGACTTGTTACTATATTTACTTCTGGTTTAGGTGCTTTAGTCAACCTACCACTAATGCCCCCAATACTACCCTCTGGATTATGTTCCCCGATGGCTACCTCTACCTCTGGATCCTTCTAACTTTTCGGCTATCTTCACTCCCAGCAGATCTGCACCTTCCCCATTTAGGTGCAGTCCGTCCCTTCTATAGAGCTGGTAACCGACTGAGAAGTCACTTCAGTTCTCCAGGAACTCAAACCCCTCCTTTCTACACCAGCTCTTCAGCCACTTGTTTACTTCCCTAATCTCCCTGTGCCTTTCCAGTGTGGCTCGAGGGAACTGGTAGTATTTCTGAGAATATTACCTTGGAGGTCCTTTTCCTCAATTTAGCTCCTAAGTCCCTAAAATAGTTTTTTAGGACATTCCATCTTCCTCTGACTTTGTCATTGGTGCCAATGTGCACCATGACAGCCGGGTCTTCCCCAGCCCCTCCTAGTAATCTGTCCACCAAATCCGGGATGTGCCGAACCCGAGCGCCCAGTAGACAACATACAGTTTGGCGCTTCAGGTCTTTGTGACAGATTGCCTTCTCTGTCCTTCTAACAATTGAATCCCCTACCACCAGAATCTGTCTTTCCTTTCCCTTGGCTTTACTCCCACTCTCACTGGAGGAGTCATTCCCCAAGGAGTCACTCAACTTCAGCAGTGCTGGTCCCTAACTGGCTTCACCAATGTCACTCAACGGGGAGTACTTTTTGGGATGTTGAAGCCCAGGACCGGCCTTACTGACTCTTTCCCCCCTATCCTCACTGTCACCCATCTACTCTGCTGTAGTGCCTGCCCCTCTTGATCTCCACCCGCCTCTATGCTGGCCCCTGTCAGCACCTGCCTGGTACGATCCCAACTCTCCTTTAGTATGGAGGGACTTCTCAGTGTTGACAGTTGCTTCCCTAGATTCAGAACCTGGGATTCCAGGGAAACAATGTGCTTACATTTTGCACAGCCGTATTCGCCCTTGATCGGATGATCAAGGAACACATACATGCAGCAAGATGTCGCATATCCACACCCACCGGGCATCGTACCCACTAACTTAACGGGGATTGGAGGTTATACCCTGTCCAAGTTAACTAACAACTAGCTTCCTGACACTAATACTCAACAATAGACAGGTTCTCAGCAAGACAATACACAGGTACTCGCAACACGCGTGCACTCGCAGCCCATGTGCACTCATAGTCCACATGCACTCACAGCCCACGTGCACTCACAGTCCACGTGCACTCACAGTCCACATGCACACACAGCACTCATGTGCTCACAACACTCAGGTGCTAACAATACTCACACACTACTCAGATACTCACAATTCTTTGAAGCCAATTCTCAAAGAAAAGACCTAAGGGTGGAGTTGATCTCTGAAGTTGTGTCGACCAGGGCTTTAAAACGAAATCATGGGAAGATTCCTGTCAGTGTTTGTAACATTGTTGACTCTCCACTGAAATGACAGGCCCAAATGCTGATAGGATAAGTGAATCCAGCTACCCTGTCTCACCATCTGATTTGGTTGGGGAGCAGAAGATGAGACTCTTGTGGAGAGGTTCTACGCTCAGAACACCCCGCTTTCACCTGAATAGAGGAAAAGGGACAAACCCAGCTCCTGAGATGGTGGGAAATGTTCTCTAATAGTGATTTTGACATGGGATGTGCAAAGAGTGCCCAACACCAAATTCACCTTCAGGACAAGCCATTTAGGTGAAGAGCCCAACGGATCCCACTCTGTGATCTAGAAGATCTCCACAAGCAACTGGCTAAATTGAAGAGAATGGGCATCATTTGAGAGTCACTGGTCCCTTATGCCTCCCCCATAGTGGTGTAAATAACAAAATATACCGTGCTGTCTACACAATAAGAGCCAGCACAAAAGTGTAAAATAAACAGAAATATATATGGAAAATGTGCAGCGCTAAGCAAATAATGATCAATATCAAAAATAAAATTGACATATGAAAAAAATCAATATAAATAGTGACACATGTTCCGTGAGAATTAATGTCCAAGGTGTAAATAGAAAAAAAAAAAAGGGGGGGGGGACACAGACAACTCCCAAATGTATTCCAAAAGGATGAAGTTCAAAACATAAATGGGTGACAGTCACAGAACTCCTGAGTGAACATCCAAAATGTGACAGAGGTAACATAGATGATCCACCACCAAAAGCACCAGTCGCTTACCAGAAAGGATAGACTCATACAGGTGTACACCTGATGTGTCAAACAGGATTTACAGGATGACTAGGGAATTCAGGCTCACTAAGTGGATACGGTCTTCAGGCAAACACTCCAAAATGATGGATAAAGCAGGTCAACCAAATGGGCAAATAAGCCCAACCATAAAGAGAAAAGAGAGGAAGAACAGGGCACATAGCGTAATTCCGTAAGGAATATTTATTGTTGTAAACAAAATGCCGCGTACACACGAGCGGACTTTACGGCAGACTTTGCCCGGCGGACTTTTTGACATACTTTACGACGAACTTTCTGAATGAACGGACTTGCCTACACACAATCCACCAAAGTCCATTGAATTTGTACGTGATGACGTACGGCCGGACTAAAACAAGGAAGTTCATAGCCAGTAGCCAATAGCTGCCCTAGCGTGGCTTTTTGTCCGTCGAACTAGCATACAGACGAGCAGACTTTTCGACCGGACTCGAGTTCGACGGATTGATTTAAAACATGTTTCAAATCTAAGTCCGTCCAACTTTTGAGAAAACAAAGTCCGCTGGAGCCCACACACATCGAATTGTCCGACGAAATCCCGTCCGCCGGGCAAAGTCTGCTGTAAAGTCCGCTCGTGTGTACGCGGCATAAGAGTTGCACTTACATTTTCCATAATAAAAACAAGCGCTTCAAAATAGACAGTAACCAGGGGATCAGCGTAACAACCCCAATAGTGGTGGTGTGGAAGAAGAATGGCTCCTTAAGGGTATTCATTGGCTACCGAATTCTACAGAATGCCCCAAGGTCTGTCTGGAGCTCCAGCAACCTTCCAGCAACTGATGGAAAAGACAGCAGGGAACATGATCCTGATCAAAGTGCTGGTGTACCTAGACAATATAATTGTCTTTTGGTAGAACCCTTCAAGAGCATGAAGAGCATTTGGAGAAGGTCTTGAAAAGACTTCATGATGAGGGGTTGAAGCTGTCTCTAAAGAAGTGCCAGTTCTACCAGCCTTCTGTCACTTATGTCGGACACGTCTCTGCTGAGGGAGTGGCTACTGACCCCAAGAAGCTAGAAGCTGTCACCTGCTGGCCAAGACCTTCCAATGTGACTGATTTGAGGTTGTTCCTGGGGTTCTTCTCTTACTACCGAAGATTCATTCAGGGATTTGCTAAGATAGGATAGCCCCCCAATGAGTTGTTGAAAAATAAAAGTGAGGAAGATGCCACAGACCTACTAAGGCAAGCCAAACAGGCTACAGGGTTCAGGAAGTCTTGAGAGTTGGTTTAGGATCAATGGACTGACCAGTGTGAGCAAGCTTTTTGTCAGTTGAAGAGAAGTCTAATGAATGCCCCTGTTCTGGCCTATGCCAATTCACCCAAGCCTTACGAACTACATGGCAATATTAACCGAAATGGGCTAGGTTGGGTGTTATACCAAGAGCAAGATGAACACCTATGACCTGTTGTCTTCTTGAACTTGAGCCTCACCCATGCTAAAAAGAACTATCCTACCCACAAGCTAGAGGTCCTTGCCCTGAAGTGAGCTTTAGTGGATAAGTTGAAAGACTACCTGCATGGTAGTTAAAACCGATAAAAATTTGCTCATGTATATCTTCACCACAGCTAAGTTGGATGCAACAGGGCATAGATGGTTGTCCGCTCTAGTTTCCGTTTCAGCTTGACGTATTGCCCAGGGGTCAGAAGCAGAGATGCTGATGCCTTGTCAAGCTGATGCCCTATGAGCTCCAAAACTGACTCTGAAGAGTGGGCTCAACTGACATCAGAAGAGGTACAAGCTCTATATCAAGGAGCTGAGCTTGTACCTCTTCTTGAGTCTCTGCTGCAAGTGCTCCCAAGTTCTAATGCAACCTCATTCAAATAAGGGATGGGGACCTACCCAAACTCTCTAGGAAAGACTAGAGAAAGGACAAGATGGAAGACCCCTCTGCAGTTTGATACTGAAAGCTCTGGAAAGTGTGTGCTCAAATTTGCTACTGGTAAATACTTCAAAAGAAGAATATCTGTCTATAAAGAATGGAATTGGTTACAGTTACATGATAGGGTGGTCTAGGAAGTGTCAATTGTCCCTGCCAGAGAAGCGAATCAGTGTTGACTACCCTCCATGATGATCATGGCCACCTAGGGCCTAAAATGACTTTTACATTAACGAGAGACCATTTCTACTGGTCTTGTACATGGGCCAAAGTTGAGAGCTACTGACATTCCTGTTTGTGCTGTATTCAAAGAAGACTTTACCTTCTAGAGCTGCCCCAATGGGCCACCTCCAAAGCCAATGGCCTATGGAGTTTGTCAGAGAAGTACTTACCAAGGCTGAGATGCCGAGAGCAGTTTACCCTTGTGACTAAGCGCAGTCCGCTCCCTGGAGGTGGTATAGGGGGTGAATGGCACAAAGAGGCACAGGCTACCCAGTAGACAGGAGTGGACTTGCGTAGTGGTTCTTATAGGGATGAGCAGCTGTGCAGAGACTGGAAAACGGGATGACTTGCTGGAGGAGAACAAACAGAAAGTCCAGAACCAGGCAGGGTCAAACACCAAAGATCAGTGAATCCAATCACAGGCTGAGGGATGGTGTCTGGGATACACAAGGCAAGTCCAGGTCACAAGCAGAGGGTCAAGGCAAGGAGACAGGAGGCAAATCCAGGTCACAGGCAGAGGGTCAAACACAGGAGATAGGCGAAATCCGTTAAGCAAGCCAAGGGTAAGGTCCAGGAGAAGAGCAGAGGAGTCGGTAGTAATCCGGGTCACAACAGGTAATCAGGCACAGGAAACTGGATCAAGTTTTAACAGGAAGCTGAAGATGAACCAGCAATTTGTGTGAGCACAAGAGCAACTTTTATAAGCCAGCCCAAGGGTCATGTTGGGCGTGTGCCAGTGCGCATGTGCGTGCGCCGTAGCGCCTGGCCGCAAATGCATGTGTGCAGAGACACGGCTGGTGTGACTGGAAGGATTATTCCTCTGACAGTGCCCCCCCGAGGGGTGGCCTCCAGACACCCAAACTGGACATCAATTCAGGATGTTCCTGGTGAAAGGCCTGGATCAAGCGTGGGGCATGTAAATTTCTAGAGGGTTCCCAAGAGTTGTCCTCAGAGGGATACCCTTTCCACTTAATTAAGTACTGAAGCTGTCTGCCCCTCTTCCTGCAACTCAATATATTTTTCACTTCATATTCACTTTCCCCGTCTATCATGACTGGTGGAAGAGGTGGTTCTTTCCTGCCAGGAAAAGGGCTGGGAACAAAAGGGTTCAGAAGAGATACATGAAATGCTGGATGTATTTTATAAAAGTTAGGTAAGGCTAGTTCAAAGGCCACAGGGTTGATCATCCTCTTGATTTTGAAGGGACCTATGAACCTTGGCCCTAATTTCCACAAGGGAATTGGCAACCTGAGGTTAATGGCTGATAGCCACACTTCTTCACCTACCTTAAAGGCTGGGTTCTCCTTCCTTCCCTTGTTATAGTGCTTTTGGTAGTCCTTCTGGGCTTTTTGCATAGCTTCCTGAATTTTCCAGAAGTTCAGCTGAATGGAAGTTACCCGGTCTTATTTTCAGGGATTTACAGAGCTCTCTCCAAAACTTGGAAGTAAATTGGACACCTCTATCCGAGGTGATGCTCTCAGGTACACCATGAAGTCTAATAATTTCTTTGAAGAAGATATTGGCTGTAGCAGAAGCAGAGGGAGTACCCACCATGGGCAGGAAATGTGTCATCTCTCAAAGACGATCAATGATGACAAGGATAGTGGTGAACCCCCCCGAGGGGGGTAGGTCTACAATAAATACCATGGAAATTTCTGCCCATGGCCGTTCAGGGATGGACAAAGGTTTTAGTAGACCCCATGATTTGGTATTTTGTCCCTTACTGCGCTTGCATGGGATGCAGGAGGAAACATAATCCTTCCAGTCCTGTCTCCAACCAGGCCACCAAAAGGAACAGGAAATCAATTCAGTAGTTTTTTGTGTCCCGAAGTGACCTGCCAATTTGTGGTCGTGGAAGGTCCTTAAGGTCAGGGGTCTTACCTCCAGCGGGACAAAAAATTTTCCTCGGGCCCAGAGTAAGTCATCGTGTTTCTCCAAAGAGGACATGTCAGGATCGGAACAATGACTGGATGCTGATTTAATGGTGGTCATTAGGTCAGCTTGGGTGACCAAAAATTTTTTTTGTGGAGACAAAATGGTACTGGGTTCAACTACCTGAGAAGTTTCGTGGAACATCTGGGAGAGTGCGTCTGCTTTTCCATTTTTTGAGCCGGGTCTGTATGAAATATGAAAATTAAATCTGGAAAAGAAGAGAGCCCACCGGGCCTGTCTGGGTTTTAAACGTTTTGCTGTCCTGAGATACTCCAGATTTTTATGGTCGGTGAAGATCATGACAGGATGGGATGCCCCCTCTAGTAGGTACCTCCACTCTTCCAGAGCAAACTTAATGGCCAACAACACCCTATCGCCTACATCATAACTCTTCTCAGGTGGACTTAATTTCCAGGATGCGAAGGCTACGGGGTGCAGGAGGGCCTTGGGGCCTTGTCTTTGAGAGAGGATGGCCCCAGTGGCTGTTTCCGAGGCATCTACTTCTAGTACAAATGGCAGGGCTGGATCTGGATGCCATAAGATTGGTGCGGATGAAAATAGGGCTTTTAGTTTGATAAAAGCTTCCTGGGCTTCTGAGGACCACTGAAAACGATTATGTTGGCGTGTGAGTTGGGTGCTACAATAGCTGAGAAGCCAGCGATAAATCTTCGGTAGAAATTTGAGAATCCTATGAATCGTTATACCCCTTTTTTATCCACAGGAGCCGGCCACTCCTGGATTGCCTTGACCTTCTGAGGGTCCATTGCGACCCCGTTGGTGGAGATGATGAATCCCAGGAACTGCACCATTGTCTTTTCAAACTCTGCTTTGAGATATAATTTGTGTCTCCTGAGGATTGCAAGGACCTGTTTGACATGTACTTGGTGTAGTTCAATAGTGGCAGAAAAAATGAGGATGTCATCCAGGTAAACGACTAGAAAATTATCAAAGTATTCCTGGAAAATGTTGTTTACCAGGTGCTGGAAGGTGGCCGGGGCGTTGCATAGCCCAAACGGCATCACCAGGTACTCGTAGTGCCCAAATCTGGACCTGAAGGCAGTTTTCTATTCATCGCCAGACCGAATTCGAATAAGGTTGTAGGTACCACATAGGTCTAACTTGGAGAACATTCGGGCGGATCGGAAGCGTTGGAATAATTCTGGAATAAGAGGAAGCGGGTACTGATTTTTAATGGTGATTTTGTTTAGCTCCCTGTAATTGATGCAGGGTCTCAGAGAGCCGTCTTTCTTTTCTACGAAGAAGATACCGGCTCCAGCTGGCGATGAGGAAGGATGGATAAATCCTTTTTCAAGATTTTTCGTCAACGTAAGACTTGAGGGCCTTTAATTCAGTCTCAGACAAAGGAAGAAGGGATTTCAGAGCTGGGCAAAAGGTCTATAGGGCAGTCGTAAGACCGATGAGGTCGGCCTGTTGTTTTTCAAAAACATCCTCCAACTCCAGGTAGACTGGAGGTAAATGTTGGAGACTGTCAGGTACTGATACTATGGTTGAGCAAGAGGCTGGAGCTGGGAGGAGGCAGTGTTAAGAACAGTATTGGGAAGAGAAGGAGACTTCTTTCTTATTCCAATTGGTTTGAGGTTCATGAGCCTGTAGCCAGGGGAGCCCCAAGATGATGGGAAACATAGGAGAAGGGATAATGTCGAAGCGCAGGAACTCCTGATGACCGGAGTCCGTGGTGATAAGGATGGGTCTGGTTTCCTGAGTGATAAGTCCAGAGCGGGGAAGAGACCCATCAGCCAGATGTACCTGGAGGCTTTGGTTTTTAGTCAAAAGAGGGATGTGTAGTTTTGCAGCTAGTGAAGCATCCAAGAAACAGCTGCACGCTTCGGAATCAACTATGGCTGGCAGGCGGGTTTCCTTTTCCGTTAGCTGTAAGGAGACAGAGGGTGACATAAGTCTGTGAAATACCGGAGACTTGACAGTTCATGACAAATTGAGGGTAGGACTTACTAGGTCTCACAGGGCAGGTGCAAAGAAAATGTCCTGAGCCCCCACAGTAAAGGCATAGGTTGGCCTGATGCCTACATAATCTTTCCTCCGGAGTGAGAGGAGCACAGACCAGTCCTATCTGCATAGGCTCAACCTCAAAAGTGGTGGAGACTGGAGGAGCTGAGAAGGATGGATGGATGGGAGTCGGCTTGGGGAGCATCCAGCTGGGACGAAGAACCTGGAAGCGCTCTGAGCATCGCTCCCGCATACGCCTGTCCAATTTGGTAGCTGCTTGGATCAAATCCTCCAGAGTAGCAGGGGTCTCCACCCTGGCCAGTTCATCTTTAAGAGCGTTGGACAGCCCCTGACAGAATCGGTACTTGAGGGCAGGTTTGTTCCAGCCCTTATCAGCCGACCACTTCTGGAATTCAACAGTATAGTCCTCTACCGGTCTTCGTCCTTGAGATAAGTTGTGTAAAGTTGCCTCGGCCGTGGCCATGCATGGGGGTCATCTTACAATTGTACCATACTTTCAAAAAATGTATCCACTGAATTCAACACTGGGCTCTTCTGTTCCATCAGGCTGTGGGCCCAAGCTTGTGGTTCATTGGCCAGGAGAGAGATGATAAAGCCCACTTTTTCTACTTCGGAGGAGAAAGTGCTGGGTTGCAGAGCTAAGTACAAAGAGCAGGCATTTTTGAAGGCTCTGAATTTTTTGCGATCGCCAGAGAATCACTCAGGTGTGGGGACCCTGGGTTCAGGGGAAGCCATGATCACCATAGGGTTAGATGAAATTTGAGAAGAGGAGGCACCGGTGGTGGGTGCAGGGGCTGCGGCTGCTGATGTGGGCACCCCGGAAAGTTGCTGGAGGCGACTGTCTATTTGGGTGTAACCATCTCGCAACTTCTGAACAGCATCGGTGAGTGCCAAAACTTGCTGACACAGGATCACAAGCGGGGAACGTGCTCTGTCGGCCTCCGACATGTTTGGTTCGTACTGTCAGAGAAGTACTTACCGAGGCCGAGATGCCGAGAGCGGTTCATCCTTGCGACTAAGTGCAGTCCGCCCCCTGGAGGTGGTACAGTGGTGAATGGCACAAAGAGGCACAGGCTACCCAGTAGACAGGAGTGGACTTGCGTAGTGGTCCTTGTAGGGATGAGCAGCTGTGCAGAGACTGGGAAACAGGATGACTTGCTGGAGGAGAACAAACAAAAAGTCCAGAACCAGGCTGAGGGTCAAACACCAAAGATCAGTGAATCCAATCACAGGCTGAGGGATGGTGTCTGGGAGAAACAAGGCAAGTCCAGGTCACAAGCAGTGGGTCAAGGCAAGGAGACAGGAGGCAAATCCAGGTCACAGGCAGAGGGTCAAACACGGGGGATAGGTGGAGTCCGTTAAGCAAGCCAAGGGTCCGGTCCAGGAGAAGAGCAGAGGAGTCTGTAGTAATCCGGGTCACAACGGGTAATCAAGCACAGGAAACAGGATCAAGTTTTAACAGGAAGCTGAAGATGAACCAGCAATTTGTCTAAGCACAAGAGCAACTTTTATAGGCCAGCCCAAGGGTCACAATGGGCATGCGCCAGTGAGCATGTGCATGCGCCGTAGCGCCAGGCCGCAAATGCGCGTGCACCGGAGCGCTGTTCCACCGCTTTCCAATTTTCTATCTCCTGCAGGATATGTGCAATTCACAAACTGAAGAGGGCAAGCTGACTCCAAGTAGGAACTTTTTATGAGGATATGATTGCTGGGTCTGACCTTGGCTGGTCTGGAGGGGGTTTGGCTTTGCCTGTCTGTGTTCTGCTCTGAATGAGAACCTGCAGAAGACACCAGATCAGGTGTGAAGAATTTTTTTTTTCCACCCGTTTTGGAGACCACAAAATTTTAACAGCACATCGAAAGCTCAGTTGATTACCGGTCATTGACCCAGAGGTACGTTCTTTCACGAGTTCACTGCTGATGGTGTGACGACCCCTAGTGGATGCTGATGTGGGTTCCTATTGCCAGTGCTAATGTGTATCTGCGAGCTATGATCCTCTGTAGTGGGGGATCATGGCCATTCGGTAAGGAGTGACCACTTCTATTCCTGGTGGTGGATTTCTTCCCGTTTTTCACAGATGAACATTTGTTAATCACTTGGACTTTTTATTTATATCTTTATATTGGTGGTTTAGGGCCACCTCTTTCACTGCAGTTTAAGATTTATTTTTTGGACTACAAGCAGTTTTCATGAGGTTTTATTTATTTTTTCACCTTCACTCTGTGCATCAATTGTTTTCTAAATTTTGTCACTGCATAATTTATGTAACAGTTTTCACTTATCTAGCGCGATTCTTTTTTCTTTTTAATTTGTATTAACAATTGGTGTTTTATTATTAGAATTGCTGCTTTATTCACAATAATTTTTTCATATCCTAATACCTTATAGCGCAGTTTTTTTTCCCCCAACCTTTTTTTTTCCACAAGCCAAGGGTCAGGTCCAGGAGAAGAGCAGAGGAGTCTGTAGTAATCCGGGTCACAACGGGTAATCAAGCACAGGAAACAGGATCAAGTTTTAACAGGAAGCTGAAGATGAACCAGCAATTTGTCTGAGCACAAGAGCAACTTTTATAGGCCAGCCCAAGGGTCACAATGGGCATGCGCCAGTGAGCATGTGCGTGCGCCGTAGCGCCGGGCCGCAAATGCACGTGCACCGGAGCGCTGTTCCACCGCGCATGCGCGCAGGGACACGGCTGGTGTGACTGGAAGGATTATTCCTCTGACAGATTGGTGTGCATTGACTTCTTATGCCTGGAACCCAACTCAGGTATACAGGGAAACATCCTGGTGAAGACAGATCATTTCACCTGTTATGCCCAGCAAATCAACAAACATCCACAGTAGCCAAGTTCTTAGTGGAGAAGTTCTTTGTTCATTACAAACTCCCTCAGAGAATCCACCCTTATTAAGGAAGAGACTTTGAAAGCAGGCTCATTAGAAAACTGCTTGATATGTTGGGCATCCAGAAATCAAGAATGACGCCATATCACCCGCTAGGATCTCCTTGGCATGCTAGGAACACTTTCTGCAGAAATAAAGCAGGCACATCTCTACGGTGGTGCATGCTTATAATAGCACAGAGAATGATGCAGCTGGCTATTCCTCTTATAGACGCATGTTCTGAAAGGAAGCTTGGCTGCCAGTGGATTTGGCCTTCAGCATCTCCATAGATGGCATGTTAGCTGCAACTCACAGAGGCTATGTGGAAAGATTCCTCAAGAACCTAGACAGCCTAAGAAAAAGTGCAAGACAATTCCGACGCCAGAGGTCAGCAGAATAAGAAGAATCACAAACAGAGAGTTTGAGTTCATGATCTTCAGAACTGAGACAAAGGGGGTTATTTATGAAAGGTAAATCCACTGCACACCGCAAGTGCACTTGGAAGTGCAGTCACTGTAAATCTGAGGGGTAGATCTGAAATGAGTGGAAGCTCTGCTGATTTTATCATCCAATCATGTGCAAGCTAAAATGCTGTTTGTTATTTTCCTTGCATATCCTCATTGGATCTACTGTGACTGCACTTCCAAGTGCACTTGCAGTGCAAAGTGGATTTGCCTTTAGTAAATAAACCCCAAAGTCTTGCCGAGAAACCTGGGACCCCCTTGGAAGCATATTGCTGGTGGAATCCTCAGCAATATGTTTTCTGCAATCGATTGCCTGGATTTCCTGTGTACCAAATCTGTCTTGATGGGAAGGGAGGGCCTCTGTAGACTTGGCACTGAAATCCTCTACTGCCTCTGAGTGAAACCGCCAGGTTACCTGCAAGAACCGATACACCTTTTCCTAGCCCATCTTCTTCCAAAGGAGTTCCAGTCACTAGATTGCAACCCTCACCACCAGATCCAGATGAGGAAGAAAGTAGTGAGGAAGAAGATGCTTGTATGGACTGGCTGTGGCCATCTAAATCTATAGATGCCACTTCACCCCCTCCTTCTGCAGAGACTGATGCAACCGCATTCAGACCTAGGCTCCAAAGTTTGTAACTCAGGGTTATCAAACAGGGTTATCAACCAGAGGATCAGGAAGACCCCTCGACTTCACAGAGTGTCCTAGACATAAAGACTGTCCAATCACCCCCAGAAGAGACTGAACTATGATACTTTTGGTAAGAGTCCAGAAGAAGCCACCTATACCACCCCAAGAGCTCCAGAACCATCAATCCTCCCCTTGCCAGTTTCAAGGTAGGGTGACTCTAGCTTACCTCCTGACACAACTCTGGGAATCTTACCAGTATCAGTGGTCTGTGGTCAAGGCAATCCCCTCTCCCTCTAACAAATGGTGGGAGGTTTCATTGCCAGGTTTCTGTTTGAAGGCTAATCATCTCTACTGCTGCACAGTAAGAAAGACCGCACTGGGACTCCTGTGTGTCGTGCAGCAGTGGGCTGTGTTCTTCTTCTCTTCCCCACTGCTGTAATGCTAGTAACTGTCAGGAGCAGCGCTGGATTCCCCATCAAGCCCTCCCTCCTGGCAACATCGGAGAGGCTTATGTTCTATGCTCGCTCCTTCTTCCGCCCCTTCATCCTGGCAGCCGTGGATGGATCCAATCCATGGCATGGAGGAGGCACTGTGTAGGAATGCACCTGCAATAGATCATGGGACATGTAGTCCACAAGGAGCGCTGCACAATAAAGGCTAAGGGGTTGCAAACTTCAATACCCAAGATTCTCTGTACACCAGAGGAGAGAACAGAATTTCTCCCAGACAATTCTGGAGAGATCGGGGCAGTCCAGTGCTAGAATGAGAAAGGACAGACCTACTACTGGGTCTGCTGGAGTCGCTGTGTCCTGTGGACCAGAGCTAAAAGACTGAGCCTTGGGAGGACCAGAGCTGACAGACTATTAGTGTCACTAGAGATTAGGGATGAGCCGCACACCGCCCGGTTCGGTTCGCACCAGAACATCCGAACATGCAAAAAAATTTTGTTCGAACACGCGAACACCATTAAAGTCTATGGGACACGAACGTGAAAAATCAAAAGTGCTGATTTTAAAGGCTTGAATTGAAACAATAATAATTAAATATTCCTTTAAATATCGTGCCTGGGGGGTGTCTATAGTATGCCTGTAAAGTGGCGCAGTTTTCCTGTGTTTAGAACAATACCACAGCAAAATTACATTTCTAAAGGAACAAAGTAATTTAACACTGCTTTCAGCTGTAATGTATTGTCGGGTCCTGGCAATATACATGAAAATCATTGAGAAAAACGGCATGGGCCCCCCCCCCCAGCCTATTTCCAGGCTCTTTGGGTCTGGTGTAAATATAAAGGGGAACCCCACACCCAAATTTTTTAAAAATATGGCGTGGGTGCCCCCTAGGCACTATATACTCTGAAAAGTATATATACTATATGGCCTTCCATAAATACTCTGCAGAAAATTGGGCCTTAGGTGTTGGTGGTGCCACAACACTGTAACCCCTCACAGTTACTCTTGTTGTGCACAAGAACAGGCCCTGCTGTTAAATATTATTTAAAAAATTGTAATTACATGCCCATGTTAAACGGGGCAGAAAAATTTGGTCTTGGGTGGTGGTGGTGCCACAACACTGTAAGCCCTTACAGTTACTCTTGGTGGGCGCAGAAACAAGCCCTGCTGTGAAATATTTGATCAAAAATTGTAATTACATGCCCCTGTTAAACGGGCATAAAAATTGGGCCTTAGGCAGTGGTGGTGCCACAACACTGTAACCCCACACAGACACTCTTGTTGGGCGCAGGAACGGGCCCTGCTGTGAAATATCATCAATAATTGTAATTACATGCCCCTGTTAAACAGGTTCAGAAAAATTGGGCCTTAGGCAGTTGTGGTGGTGGCGCCACAACACAGTAACCCTTCACAGATACTCTTGTTGGGCGCAGGGACAGGCCCTGCTACGAAATATTATATCAAGAATTGTAATTACATGCCCCTGTTGAACAGGGGCAGAAAAATTGGGCCTTAGGCAGTGGTGGTGGTGGCGCCACAACACAGTAACCCCTCACAGATACTCTTGTTGGATGCAGGGACAGGCCCTGCTATGAAATATTATATCAAGAATTGTAATTACATGCCCCTGTTAAACAGGGGCAGAAAAATTGGACCTTAGGCAATGGTGGTGGTAGTGCCACAACACTGTAACCCCTCACAGATACTCTGTTGGGCACAGGAATGGGCCCTGCTATGAAATATTATATCAAGAATTGTAATTACATGCCCTTGTTAAACAGGGGCAGAAAAATTAGACCTTAGGCAGTGGTGGTGGTGGTGGTGCCACAACACTGTTACCCCTCACAGATACTCTTGTTGGGCGCAGAAATGGGCCCTGCTGTGAATTATTTGATCAAAAATTGTAATTACATGCCCCTGTTAAACAGGGGCCGAAAAATTGGGCATTAGGCAGTGGTGGTGGTGATGCCACAACACTGTAACCCCTGACAGACACGCTTGTTGGGGGCAGGAACGGGCCCTGCTGTAAAATATTTGATCAAAAATTGTAATTACATGCCCCTGTTGAACAGGGGCAGAAAAATTGGGCCTTAGGCAGTGGTGGTGGTGTATTGAAGGAATTTACAAGTTATTGTGTACTTACACAGGGTGACACTGTGGGTACACGGGTAGCAGGGTGCCAACGTCCTAATAATGGGCATGCAAAAAAGAAAACTAAAAAAGTGGACTTTAAAGGCACACAGGTAGACTGTCTAAAAATAGTAAGATTGGTTTATTGGATACAAAATTCATAGAGTAAAAACAATTAATACATATAAATACATATAAAAATTCATGAGATTGGTATTCTATACCCCACACATAACCTTTGACACCACTTCATACGATACATAAATATAGTAGTGTATCCGAAAAAACGGAAATTCCCGTAGTAATGTTCCAGCTAGAGGTGTAGATAAGCAGGCCTGTGGGTCAGGATGTGAGTCCGGGCATAGATATTCTTTTATTTGCTCGACATGTTGCGCATAGAGGTACGCTTTCTCAGGAGCATAAAAGTTCTACTGGGTATATATGAGAAGACAGCAATGAATATACAATTTATCAACATATAAAAGAAAAACCTTAATAATGCGTAATTAACAAAGGATACAAAAAATGCTCTAGCCAGGCCAATTGGCTATACACAACCCCCCAAAAAAGGAATTGGCCACCCAGAGGCAGAAAGCAAAGCCAGACAGCTGGGATGCATAATGTAGCATAATATAATAGTTAGGATACATAGAGTTAATTTGTTGGTATAACCTAATTATGGAGCTAGCCAACCAAGTCCAGCAACGTCAAGCTATATATAACAAGTAGAGCAACCATGGTAAACCATAATATAAAATAAATCTAGGTCATGATGGAAGAATCAATAGTGTTTGTTTGTCCTAAGCCAAAAATATTGTTGGAAGCTAGCATCATCAAGATTGAGGAGGAATAGGATAGTCACTCAGCATAGACAGTCTTCAAGGGATCCCACATCCATAGAAAAATCAATCAGTTACATCAGCATCAGGTGCTTGATAGCTGCTGCTGATCCAAGACTGATTCATTTTTATGAATGTGAGCCTATCAATGGAGTCTGTGGACAGGTGCACTCTATGATTCCTTACAAACCCTCCAGCAGCACTGAATGTGCGTTCAGAAAGAACGCTGGATGCAGGACAGGCCAGTAGCTCAATTGCATATTGAGCAAGTTCTGGCAAGTGGTCCTCAAGACCCAGTAACCCAGTGGATGGTCTGTTGGAAAGGTCTCCAAGTCTGCTCTTGCTCCAAGATATTCCTGCACCATGTAATGCAGATGCTGGCGATGGTTGCTTGAACTGATCAGACCTTGGTGCTGAGGACTGAAAAATTGTCTAAAGGCATCGGTTAGCCGGCCACCTTCTCCACCGCTCTTCCTCTGATTGAACGAAGTCTCAGCAACACGTTGTTCAGCACCAGAAAAGTGTAACCTCCCAGGGTCCAGAAACGCATTGCACAAACCTTTCTTCGTGGTCTCCTGAAGATGTTTCATCCTCTGCTCCCCCTGCGAAGGCAGGATGAGTTCTGCAACCTTACCCTTGTAACATGGATCAAGAAGGGTTGCCAGCCAGTAATGATCCCTCTCTTTGATACCACGAATCCTAGGGTCCTTTCGCAGGCTTTGCAGAATCAGGGAGGCTATGCAGTGTAAGTTTGCAGACGCATTCGATCGTGAGTCCTCTGGGTCACTGAGGATGACATTGTCAGGAACTACCACATACAACTCTTGGGTTTTTGGGGACTGAAAACCATCCCTTGAAGACTGCTGCTGAGTGTTATCCTCTACATCCATGCTGACACAATCCTCCTCCTCCTCTTCTTCCTGTGTGTTTGGTGGGCCCACAGGAATGCTGTCTGGATAAAGGGAGCCGTGAGAAGTAAGGAAGTCCTCTTCCTCCTCCAGCTGTTCTGCCTCAAGTGCCCTGTCCACTATTCCACGAAGCATGGGCTCCAACAGGGAGACAAGAGGCACAGTATCACTGATGCATGCATTGTCACTGCTCACTATCCTTGTGGCCTCCTCAAATGGTGACAGGACAGTGCATGCATCCTTGATCAGTAGCCACTGGTGTGGCAAAAAAAAAGCCAAGCTCCCCTGACCCTGTCCTGGTGCCATACTCACACAGGTACTCATTGATGGCCCTCTGCTGCTAGTTCAGCCACTGCAGCACTGCCAACGTTGAGTTCCACCTGGTGGGCATGTCACAAATGAGGCGGTTGGTGGGCAGGTTGCATTCCCTTTGAAAGTCAGCCAGCCGAGCACTGGCATTGTATGACCGGTGGAAATGACCACAGACTTTTCTGGCCTGCCTCAGGAGATCCTGTAAGTCTGGGTACCTGCTCAAGAACTGCTGCACCACCAAATTCAGGACGTGTGCCAAACATGGGACATAAGTCAAGTGTCCCTGTCAGAGGGCGGAGAGAAGGTTTGTGCCATTGTCGCATACAACCATTCCTGGCTGAAGCTGGGGTGGCGTCAACTACCTCTGAGCCTGCCCCTGCAGAGCTGACAGAATCTCTGCCCCAGTGTGGCTCCTGTCCCCTAAGCAGACCAACTCAAGCACCGCATGGCATCTTTTTGCCTGAGTGCTTGCGTAGGCCCTTGACCACTTACGGAGCACCGCTGGTTCCGAGGAGAAATCTGAAGAAGAGGCTATAGAGGAAGAAGAAGAGAAGGGGGTGGAGGAGAGAGCTGTGGCAGAATGACCACTAGCATTTTGGAGGCGTGGTGGCGGAACAAGCTCCAACAATACTGAACCCTGTCCTGCAACCTTCCCAGCTGCCAGCAGAGTTACCCAGTGCTCCGTGGAAAAGTAACGTCCCTGCTCATGCCTGCTAGACCATGAGTCAGCGGTAATATGCACCTTACTGCTGACTGCCCTGTCCAACAAGGCCAAAACATTGCCTTCCACATGCTGGTAGAGAGCCGGAATGGCCTTCCATGAAAAGAAATGGAGTTTTGGAACCTGCCACTGAGGTACAGCACATTTCACAAATTCACGGAAGGGGCAGAGTCTATCAGCTGAAAAGGCAGCAGTTACAGTGCTAGCAATTTGGCCAAGCTAGCATTCAGACGCTGAGCATGTGGATGGCTGGGACTGAATTTCTTTTTACGGTTTAGCAACTGGGGTAGGGAAATTTGCCTGCTAAAATCAGAGAGAGGTGTACTGATTGGCTGCAAGTACTTGGGACACCTATTGCTATACCTTCATTCCTCTCAGTGCAGGTATTTGAGAGGACTGGAGGTATAGTGGGGTTGGAGATCCCAGATGAGGATGTGGGTCTTTCAAGTGCTGTTGCCAATGGACTACATAGGAGGTCGTCATATGTCTGGTCAAGCATATGGTGCCCAAGCGGCTGCTGTTCTGGCCACGCTTGATCCGCTTCAGGCATAGGTTGCAAACAGCAATGGTTCGATCTGCTGCACACGTGTCAAAAAAGGCCCACACCAAGGAACTTTTCAAAATCAGTGGGGAGTCAGCAGCACCCTGCACCTGCGGAGCTTTGTGGTGATGCAGTAGGGTGGCTGCCCTTAAGCTGCCCCCTAGAGGACATCCTGCCTCGTTGGAGTTGTGCCTCCTCCTCCTCTCTTCTATCAGGCACCCAAGTAGAGTCAGTGACCTCATCATCCTCTCCCTCCTCGTCACTGGAGAAAACTTGGCAGTATGCTGCAGCTGGGGGAACATGACTGCCAGTTTCTTGTCCTTCTTGGGCACCCCCTCTCTCTAGGCTCACGTTACTCCCTTCTTCAACCTGGGAACCAACATCGGAGCCTTCTAATCGCTGCGCATCCTCCATCAGCATGTACCCAGCACTGTGGTCAAATAGTTCAGGGGTCTCCTCCATGCATGATGGTGGGGCTACGGAAGGAGTGACTGTGGAGAAGGAGCCGTTGGAATAGGCCACTTTGGCAGCTGCATTGGAAGGCAAACTACTCTGAGCCTGGGTGACAGAGGATGAGGAGGATGAGGATGGCTTTGTTATCCACTCCACCAACTTTCTGCATGTTCTGGCTCAATAACACAGCCAGCAGCAGAAAAAAAGGACAAGCGTGCCCCACTGCCACCTGCAGAGGATGCACCATGTCCACGACCAGCACTGTTGACTGTAGACACAGAGCCTGCTTGCCCTCTTTTAGTGGCCTGTGAGCGTCTGCTTATCCATGGTGGCCTTCCGAACATGATGTATATTTTTTTGGCAACACCACATTGCATTGTATTGTGTACTGTGTACACCACCAGAAAAGTAGTAGCAACTGCACTACGGTTGCACTGTATTGTGTACTGTGTACACCACCAAAAAAGTAGTAGCAACTGCACTACAGCTGCACCGTGTTGTGTGCTGTGTACACCACCAGAAGAGTAGTAGCAACTGCACTACAGCTGCACTGTATTGTGTAATGTGTACACCACCAGAAAAGTAGTAGCAACTGCACTACGTTGCACTGTATTGTGTGCTGTGTACACCACCAGAAAAGTAGTAGCAACTGCACTACGGTTGCACTGTATTGTGTGCTGTGTACACCACCAGAAAAGTAGTAGCAACTGCACTATTGTTGCACTGTATTGTGTGCTGTGTACACCACCAGAAAAGTAGCAGCAACTGCACTATGGTTGCACTGTATTCTGTGCTGTGTACACCACCAGAAAAGTAATAGCAACTGCACTATGGTTGCACTGTATTGTGTGCTGTGTACACCACCAGAAAAGTAGCAGCAACTGCACTATGGTTGCACTGTATTCTGTGCTGTATACACCACCAGAAAAGTAATAGCAACTGCACTATGGTTGCACTGTATTGTGTAATGTGCACAACCCCAGAAAAGTAGTAACAACTGCACTACGGTTGCACTGTATTGTGTGATGTGTACAGCACCAGAAAAGTAGTAGCAACTGCACTACAGCTGCACTGTATTGTGTGATGTGTACACCACCAGAAAAGTAGTAGCAACTGCACTATGGGTGCACTGTATTGTGTAATGTGTGTGTGTATATATATATAGTACACCACGGAATGCACTGTAGATCTAGGCTACACTGACTGGATGCAGAGTATATATATATATATATATATATATATATATACTAGACTGACTGTATATATATATATCAAATACACTGCCTGATATATATATACACTGCCACTAACTGAATAACCTAACTGCTTAATCTAAATCAAGCTATGTCTCCTTCCACGCCAACAACACTACACAGGGCCGCCGTGCAGGCAGCCTTATATAGTGTGGGGCGTGGACTTAGTCCCCCTGAGCCATGATTGGCCAAAGGCACCCTGCCTTTGGCCAATTATGGCTCTCTTAGCAGACGGCGCTGGGATTGGCCAAAGTATGCAGGTCAGGTGCATGCTTTGGCCAATTATCATACAGCAATGCACTGCGATCTCGCAGTGCATTATGGGACGTTCTGCGGGCGCTCGAATTTGCCGCCAACGCCCCATAATGACACACCATGTCAGTATAATTTTTCTGATCACTACCACCTCTGATACATTGTCCACAAAACCGCAGTGTTAGCAAGATCAGGCCTGATCTCTGCTAGTACTAGCAGTTCATTTTATTTCTAGCGCACGAGTTCCTGATTGCTAGCCATTCGCTCTTTTCCCTTAGTCGCTACTAGATACCTGTAAAAATAGTACCCAAAATGCCCAAAGAAAGGTACACTAGTGAGGCGGCACACAGAATTCTGAGAATAACAGAGGAGAGAGAAGGGGATGCCTCAGGCTGGGTTTACACAGTCTTTGCATGCAGCTCACGGCAGGGGTCCGGTGCGTCCCTGTTCTCTGTTTCAGAGACGATTCATGCTCGAATTTTTGCCTAAATTTGGACCTGAAAGAGCTAAAGACGCACAGGGCCCCTGTGCAATCCGCTCCGCGGATTGAGAGCCGGTCACAATCTCCTGTCATGCTAGTTGGATGCGGGGAAACCTAAAAATGGGTGGAACATGTAACATGTTCCTAAAGATGAACTTATCCTTTAAAGAGTCGTGGCAGAACAGAGAACCTATTATATCAAGCAGCTCCTGTGGGGGAGCGCTACACATGAAGGTGCACAAAAATATATGTCCTATTTTTTTTAAAGATGCATTACCAGCACCACATTGATGTAAACTATCCAAACACGGACGAACAGGGTTTTTGTTTGAATTGCATTTTCATGTAGCAAATAGATTGCATTATACTGCAAGAGAACATATTATGTGAACAGGCCCTCAGTTAGAGAAAAAAAAGACTCCCCCCAAGTTACCCGGATGGCACTGCCTTCCCACATACTTAATATTATAGAACATCAGACAGAGACAGGGGAGGGAATAGTTATCTCCTATGTAACTTCGGCTGATGAGACACAGGCAATAATTACCATATTTATCGGCGTATAACACGCGCCGGCGTATAACATGCACCCCAAGTTTAGGAGGGAATTTTAGGGAAAAAAACTTTTATGAGGGAAGTTTAAGGAACAAACTTACATTTAAATGCCCATCAATGCAGCCTCATCAGTGTCCATCTGCAGCCTTGTCAATGTCATTTACAGCCTTGTCATTGTCATTTGCAGCCTTGTCAGTGTAGCCTTGTCAGTGTACCTTGTCAGTGCAGCCTTGCAGTGTAGCCTTGTCAGTGTAGCCTTGTCAGTGTACCTTGTCAGTGCAGCCTTTTCATTGCATTCTTCCAGTTTAAAAATGGCGCCGGGTCCTCTCGGCCGCTCTCGGCCGCTCTCGGGTCCTCTCGGCGGCTCTCGGGTCCTTTCGGCCGCTCTCGGCGGCTCTCGGGTCCTTTCGGCCGCTCTCGGGCGCTCTCGGATCCTCTTGGCTGCTCTCAGGTCCTCTCGGCGGCACTTGGGTCCTCTCGGTGGCTCTCGGGTCCTCTCGCAGGGCCGAGCGGAGCTGAGAGTAGCCGAGTGTACTTGGCATGGCTCCGCTCACAGTCACGCCCAGTCCCTGTGTTATGTCCATCATAGGGAGGGACTGGGCGTCACTGTAAGCCGAGCCGAGCCGAGCCGAGTACACTCGGCTATGTATCTCGGCGGCTCGATCCTCCACTCACAATCAGCGGGGCATCGGCGTATAAGACGCACACATGATTTTCCCCTGATTTTAAGGGGAAAAAAGTGTGTGTTATACTCCGATAAATACGGTATTCTCCCTGTTTTGTTACAGCAATTTGTTGCTAAGAAAATTGTAAAATAATTGTCCATGTGATCGCTAACAGTGACATCTTTAAAACTAAAGTAGAGTGATATGTAAAAAAGGATCAGATCAATTCTGTAGCAATCGGTAGCTACAACTAAAATCACTAGCTACAAATCGCTGCTAACGGGTGGTATAATCAACCTGCAGCAGTAATTAATCTTTGCAAATAGATCACTGTGTCATGAGCCTAAAGTCTAGTACACACGATGAGATTATCAGACAAATGATCGTCTGTTTTTTATTTATTTTTTGCATGCTAGTCTCCATATCGAGTGCGAATAGGTTACTAAAGTACAAAAATTTTCGTATGACAAAATAATTTCGGAAGTGCTGTAATGTATTTGTATTGTATTTTCGGACAAAAACCGTACGATCTAGTATTGTACGAGAAAAATGTTCGTATTTGTCCCTTCGAAAAATTTCGGATGACAGCTGTGTACTAGCAATCAGATTATCCTATGATCGCATCAAAAGTGGAATTTTTCGTCCAGCTTTCTCATCGGGTGTACGTGAAGTCTCCCTTTCCTGTCTCTGCTTAACCACTTGCCGACCGCCTAACGCAGATATACTGCGGCAGAATGGCACGGGCAGGCAAAATCACGTACCTGGTGCGTGATCTGCCTCCCACGGGCGGGGGGCGCATTGCGTCAGCATCGTTAGGGGAGCGATCCAAGCTGAGGGGGAGACCACTCATTCGTGGCCACCCCCTTGCAATCGCTCCCAAAAATATATTAAATTAAAAAAACAAAAATAGTTGTCATTTTATTGTTCTCTCTCTCTCTATTCTCTCTCTATTGTTCTGCTCTTTTTTACTGTATTCTATTCTGCAATGTTTTATTGTTATTATGTTTTATCATGTTTGCTTTTTAGGTATGCAATTTTTTATACTTTACTGTTTACTGTGTTTTATTGTTAACCATTTTTTTTGTCTTCAGGTACGCCAATCTGCTGCAGTGCGGATTTATTTATCTTGACAAAAACAGCGTTTGCTCCCACGATACATAAAGCCATGACTCCAGCACTGTCGGAGGTGATATATGCCGAAGCATGGGGGCAGCAGGGGCGGAGGAGCGATTTGCTCCTAACTTTTGGGGCGGATGCCCCCATGCTTCGGCATATATAAATGGTGCATGTATGCCCATCATTAGAAGTGGGTGAATGAAGGGAGGTATTCTAATGGTGGGCATACCTACCAATCAATCTCTTTTTTTCATGCAGCCCACAGGCTGCATGAAAAATAAGATTACAATATATGCCCAACAAGGACCAGCAACGTACTGGTATATTGCTGGACTTTGAGTGGTTATACCAGAATGATGCCTGCAGGTTTAGGTATCATCTTGGTATCATTCTTTTCAGCCAGCGGTCGGCTTTCATGTAAAAGCAATTCTAGTGGCTAATTACCCTCTAGACTGCTTTTACAAGCAGTGGGAGGGAATGTCCCCTCCTCCCACCATCTTCCATGTTTTTCTATGGCTCTCCTGTCCCAACAGGGAACCTTAGAATGCAGCCGGTGATTCGGCCAGTTGACCATAGAGCTGATCAGAGACCAGAATGGCTTCAATCACCTCTATGGCCTAAGAAACCGGAAGCTATGAGCATTTAATGACTTAGATTTTGCCGGATGTAAACAGTGCCATTGGGAAATTTGGAAAGCATTTTATCACACTGATCTTGGTGTGGTCAGATGCTTTGAGGACAGAGGAGAGATCTGGGGTCTAATAAACACCTTTTTTTTTCAAAAAAGAGTACTTCTCACTACCTATTGCTATCATAGGGGATATTTACATTCCCTGACATAACAATAAAAATGATAAAAAAAAAAAAATGAAAGGAACAGTTTAAAAATAAGATAAAAAAGCAAAAAAAATAATAAAGAAAGAAAAAAAAAAGCACCCCTGTCCCCCCCTGCTCTCGCGCAAAGTCGAACGCAGGCGTGGGTCTGGCGTCAAATGTAAACAGCAATTGTACCATGCATGTGAGGTATCACCGCAAAGGTCAGATCGAGGGCAGTAATTTTAGCAGTAGACCTCCTCTGTAAATCTAAAGTGGTAACCTGTAAAGGCTTTTAAAGGCTTTTAAAAATGTATGTAGTTTGTCGCCACTGCACGTTTGTGCACAATTTTAAAGCATGTCATGTTTGGTATCCATGTACTCGGCCTAAGATCATCTTTTTTATTTCATCAAACATTTGGGCAATATAGTGTGTTTTAGTGCATTAAAATTTAAAAAAGTGTGTTTTTTACCCAAAAAATGCGTTTGAAAAATCGCTGCGAAAATACTGTGTGGAAAAAAAAATGAAACACCCACCATTTTAATCTGTAGGGCGTTTGCTTTAAAAAAATATATAATGTTTGGGTGTTCAAAGTAATTTTCTTGCAAAAAAAAAAATATTTTTTCATGTAAACAAAAGGGTCAGAAAGGGCTTTGTCTTCAAGTGGTTAGAAGAGTGGGTGATGTGTGACATAAGCTTCTAAATGTCATTCATAAAATGCCAGGACAGTTCAACCCCCCCCCCCCCAAATGACCCCATTTTGGAAAGTAGACACCCCAAGCTATATGCTGAGAGGCATGTCGAGTCCATGGAACTAAATTTTATTCATACATTTAGTCCAAAATATATTCAGCCACATGTCATTGGTAAAAAAAATGTTAATAAGCGTATATTTATTGGTTTGCGCAAAAGTTATAGCGTCTACAAACTAGGGTACTTTTTCTGGAATTTACAGAGCTTTTAGTTTATGACTGCCTATCTAATTTCTTGAGGTGCTAAAATAGCAGGGCAGTACAAAACTGCCCAAATGACCCCATTTTGGAAAGTAGACACCCCAAGCTATTTGCTGAGAGGCATGTCGAGTCCATGGAATATTTTATATTGTGACACAAGTTGTGGGAAAAAGACAAAATTTTTTTTTTTTGCACAAAGTTGTCACTAAATAATATATTGCTCAAACATGCCATGGGAATATGTGAAATTACACCCCAAAATACATTCTGTTGCTTCTCCTGAGTATGGGGATACCACATGTGTGAGACTTTTTGGGAGCCTAGCCGCATACGGGACCCCAAAAACAAAGCACCGCCTTCAGGGTTTCTAAGGGTGTAAATTTTTGATTTCACTCCTCACTGCCTATCACAGTTTCAGAGGCCATGGAATGCCCAGATGGCACAAACCCCCCCAAATGACCCCATTTTGGAAAGTAGACACCCCAAGCTATTTGCTGAGAGGTATGGTGAGTATTTTGCAGACCTCGCTTTTTGTCACAAAGTTTTGAAAATTGAAAAAAGAAAAAAAAAAAAATTTTTCTTTTGTTTCCTCATTTTCAAAAACAAATGAGAGCTGCAAAATACTCACCATGCCTCTAAGCAAATAGCTTTGGGTGTCTACTTTCCAAAATGGGGTCATTTGGGGGGGTTTGTGCCATCTTGGCATTTTACGGCCTTTGAAACTGTGATAGGTAGTGAGGAGTGAAATCAAAAATTTACGCCCTTAGAAATCCTGAAGGCGGTGATTGGTTTTCGGGGCCCCGTACGCAGCTAGGCTCCCAAAAAGTCACACACATGTGGTATCCCCATACTCAGGAGAAGCAGCAAAATGTATTTTAGGGTGTAATTCCACATATGCCCACGGCATGTTTGAGCAATATATCATTTAGTGACAACTTTGTGCAAAAAAAAGTTTGTCATTTTCCCGCAACTTGTGGCAAAATATAAAATATTCCAAATACTCAACATGCTTCTCAGCAAATAGCTTGGGATGTCTATTTTCCAAAATGGGGTAATTTGGGGGGGGGGTTGAACTGTTCTGGCATTTTATGGCCTTCAAAACTGTGATAGGTAGTGAGGAGCAGTGCTGTCTCTTGGCCTAGACCAACAAGGCCCAGGCCTAGGGCGGCACACTTCGGGGGGCGGCAAAAAAGCCTCCCCCATGCAAAAAAAGTCCCCTCCCTGACCCGTCCTCCTGAGTCCCGGCTCCTGCATGGAATAAAAGTGACACTGGGAGCAGTCCGGAATGCATGGGACAGGGGCTGACTGAGCCGTGGTAGTGCTGGCTCGGCTCCACCTGACTCCTGGCCACTGGTGATGTCACGGCCGCGACTCCCTCCCTGCCCAGCAATCAAAGCTGAGGAGGACTTAACTTTCTCCTCCTCCAGTGCGGAGGGGCTCAAAGCAGCTGCCTGGCCCCTTGAGCTGAGCCCCGCCCTTTTGTCATGGGCTTAGAGAATCTGCCATTGGTCCGATGGCGGTGGGGTGCAGGGCAGCGGCATTTTCAAAAAGCAAGGGGGAGGCCCCGGCAGCTGGGAAGAGGCTGACAGCTTGCCATAACCAAGAGCCCGTGAGGGAGTGAGAGAAGACTACGCCTCACCGCCACCCTGACTTGATCAGCATCCCCGACTCCTTCTCCAACTCCTCTCCCAGCTGTGACTGTCCTGGAACAGAAAGACAGGCTGACCGAGGATGGGTATGAGGTATGTGCGCAACACACGCCTACCAACACAGGCAGGGGCTGCCTGGGACAGTCACGGGGGGGTCAGTAGGGACTGCAGGCAGGGCTAGGGGGTCTCTCTCTCCCACTACCTTCACCTTCACCCCCCTCTCTTACACCCACCCCCTCTCTCTCTCCCCCACCCCCACACACCCGCCCCCTCTCTCTCTTTCACACCCCCCTCACACCCACCCACCCCCCCTCTCTCTCTCACCCCACACACCCTCCTTTCTCTCTCTCTCACCCCAAACATCCACCCCCTCTCTCACCCCCCCACACTCCCTCTCTCTCTCTCTCCCTCTCTTCCACCCTCTCTCTCTCACCTTCCTTAACACTCTCTCCCCTTCTCTCTCTTGCATGCAGGCAGGGGGAATCAATTGGACACTGACTGACAGGTAACGGCAAGTGAGAGTTACTGAACTCATCCCCCCCCAAGCACTAACATTGCACCCACCCCCAAGCACTGATACGGAACCCAACCCCCCAAGCACTGCCACTGATTCTATCCTCCTAATGAAGGACTACAGGTTCCAGCATAAACCCGTGAGATCTAAAGGGTTACATCCCTAGATCTTAGAGGTTCATGCCGGGACTTGTAGTCCTTCAATTTTGGAGGGAGACACATCCTTAGATCTAAGGAGCTCATGTTGGAACTTGTAGTTCTTCACTTCTGGGGGATGTGACCCCCCCAGCATGTGCCCCTCAGAGCTGAGGATGCGAAATGCCCCCCAAACTAGTGAAGGACTACAGGTTCCAGCATGAACCTGTAAGATCTAGGGATGTGACCCCCAAAAGTGAAGGACTGCAGGTCCCAGCATGAACCCCTCAGAGCTGAGGATATCACCCCCCCCCTAAAAACTAGTGAAGGGCTACAGGTCTGAACATGAACCCGTGATGGCTCATGTTTTCATACTGGAACTTGCAGTCCTTCAATTTTGGAAGGACACACGTGCATTAAACAGGAAGGGGTGGGGTAAATTTACATGGGGGGGGCATCCGATTTTAGTCTTGCCTAGGGCAGCACAAAACCAAAATACACCACTGGTGAGGAGTGAAATCAAAAATTTACGCCCTTAGAAATCCTGAAGGCGGTGCTTGGTTTTCGGGGCCCCGTATGCGGCTATGCTCCCAAAAAGTCCCACACATGTGGTATCCCCATACTCAGGAGAAGCAGCTAAATGTATTTTGGGGTGCAATTCCACATATGCCCATGGCCAGTGTGAGCAATATATCATTAATGACAACTTTTTGTAAAGTTTTTTTTTTTTTGTCAATTTTCAATCACTTGGGACAAAAAAAATTAATATTCAGTGGGCTCAACATGCCTCTCAGCAATTTCCTTGGGGTGTCTACTTTCCAAAATGGGGTCATTTGGGGGGGGTTTGTACTGCCCTGCCATTTTAGCATCTCAAGAAATGAGCTAGGCAGTCATAAACCAAAAGCTGTGTAAATTCCAGAAAATGTACCCTAGTTTGTAGACGCAAACCAATAAATATACGTTTATTAACATTTTTTTACCAATGACATGTGGCTGAATACATTTTGGACTAAATGTATGAATAAAATTTAGTTTATTGAATTTTTTTATAACAAAAAGTTGAAAATATCGTTTTTTTTCAAAATTTTCGGTCTTTTTCCATTTATAGCGCAAAAAATAAAAACTGCAGAGGTGATCAAATACCATCAAAAGAAAGCTCTATTTGTAGGAAGAAAAGGACGCAAATTTGGTTTGGGTACAGCATTGCATGACCGCGCAATTAGCAGTTAAAGCGACGCAGTGCCAAATAAAAGTAAAAAGTGCTCTGGTCAGGAAGGGTGTAAATCCTTCTGGGGCTGAAGTGGTTAAATGCTGCCATGTGTTTAATACTACATTTTGTAGACAAGGCCTAAATCAATAAATTTGTTCTTAAGGCCCCTTTCACATTTGTACGACTTCAAAGTCACGCGATTTTCCACAATTTCGCTGGCGCAATTTTTCCGTGATTTTTCCGCGAATTTGCGTGATTTTGACACGATTTGGGATCAGTACTACTTTGTACGACTTTGCCACAACTTTGGCATTAACAAACGAAAACATACATGGTGTGAGGCTTGTGCTTACAGCTTGTGCTTACAAAGTCGTACTGAAATCGTGTCTATATTATTCAGGTACGATTTTCATGCTACTTGAGGGTTTAACATTGAGGTCTATGGAGTACAACTCGCATGGAAGTTGGACCAAAGTAGTGCAGGGACTACTTTGAGGTCGGCACGACTTAAAGTCGTGCCAATATGAATGGTAGTCATTGAAAATCATAGAGAATTACTTGTCATACGATTTTGCAGTACAAAATCGTGGGACAAGTCGTATAAGTGTGAAAGGGGCCTAAATAGACCACGTTCTTTTCCCATGCAGGGCAAAGTAATAGGTCATCTAACTTTGCTATTCCTCATCTGCAAATGGTTTTCTTTGCTCTTCCACTGCTGCATTTAGCCTTCGGTAGGGAAGTGAAGTATCACAAACTTTCAGGTATTGTTGAGCTTCTACTCCTCTTCTGTTTCTTCTCCTCTTGCTATGCAACTGGGCTAGTGTTGTCACATGGGGAAGGGGAAGGAGTCTATAGGCCTGTATATGCTCAAAACTGGTTTGGAGCCTACACTTGGCTTTTTCTTTCCAATCTCAGTGGCAGAAACTGCTCACATGTAAAAAGATAAGAATATGCTGTTGGCGACTGGAGAAATTAGGGGTTATTGAAGGGTCAGTCCAATCAGTCCAATCAGCCCCTAGCTTCTTTTTTATATTTGGGATACTCCAACAGTAAGATCCCCTGTCATTATTCTAAACTCTCTTCCTGACTCACTTTTGAATGTTTCAGCATCCTTCTTTGCTTTCTCTATAATCATAGATGTGTGCACAGGGTGTGCCGGGTGTGCCCAGGCACACCCTAATCCCCCCATGCGCATTAGTGTTATCGTCCTGTGTAGCAACAGGAACATGGGAAAGATCTCCCTCTTACCGGCTCTGCCATAAGAGAAGTGTTTATCCTTTTCTCTTTCACTGTGCCAGCAGGGAGATCAATGTGCCGGGGTCATATATCTGTAGATACATACACATACATGTATGTTTGAGCTTAAGGGTGCACACCCTAATGCATTAGGCTGCACACACCTATGTCTATAATATAAGATAAATAATAAATCCAAAACAGACCATAGAAATTCCTTATAATGGCTGAGTGTACATACCTAAGTACTTAAGCACAGGGATAACTCTCTAGGGTCCCCCAGGAGGTATTACAAATTGTCAGATCTCTTTCGCATTTACCAAACACTAAATTGTTAGTTTTTTTTGATTTTTAAGTGCATAAGTCCTCCATGGGTTGCATCGCTAGCTGCCAAGTAGCAAACGTTTTCATCTGGAAAGGCAGAGATAAAGGGTAAATTGCAAGTCTCCAAACACCTGTGAATTAGTGGTTTTAGCAGACAGATATATTCTACTGGTGGAGTAATGGAATGCTCATAATACTCTGTAGATAAGAAATTAGTTTAAATTAAACCCTTCAAAACATGTAGATTCATATTTCATAGAATGGTGATACATAATTAAAACGCTCATTTTAAATACATTTCTAGAGCTTGCATGGTATCAGGTCTGTCATTACTCTCTGGCAATCACTAGCAAAACTCGGCTACCATGCTCTATTATTTTAGCAAAGATGAAAAAATCTTCAGATACTAAGATACAGTTATCTGTCATATTTACAAAATGTTTTACAGATGTTTCTCAGTAAAAGGAAAATGACCTTATTTGGTCAGTGTCATTGTGACTGTATTTGGTCAGCGACATCTGGGATCACTGGCACTGCGTTTACATTACTGCACCCTAGATGGGCAAATGACCACAATAGTTTAGCAAGTTTGTGAACTATCAACAGACTGGGTTTGCCTTGAACCCAGGTCCAACCCAAACCCAGATCCCATCCCTACTTGTCCAATTGCTTTCTTTACTTTTTGAATCACAAATTGGAACAAGTATGTGGATCAGGAGTTTTAATTTCATCCTACATATTTGTTTCTCTGTGATTCAGAAAGTAATGAAGCCAGAGACAATCAAAAAATTAGTTGTCTTATAAGTAGGTCAGCTATGGCAGAGTCTGCATTTCCCAAGCTTCCTTCAAGGGCATTTAAAATCTTTGAAATGAAGAGACCTGAATAGATGAAAAATGTATTTCTGAATGTAGGTTAGCCGCAGTGATGCATGTGTACCCATGTTCAAGTGTTGTTTTTGGTACCGGCTGTTGTGTGTTGGGATGACTATGTTTGATTGTAAGGGATGCACGGCTAAGTAATTCATCATGACTGACAACAAGAGGAAGATTAATTCAATGTATCCTTATTAAGAGAAGTGACAGCTTTGCTGAAGGCAGCTATTTCCCCTGTCTCTGTTTTGGCCCAGACCTAACTGGAAATTTCTCATTATAAATTAGGAAAGAAAAGATAGCACATATTCAACTTATAAATGTTCTATTTACTTTTCGCCAGTGGCTAAATACAGAGGCATTTTGATAGGATTCTGTTAGCAAACGTGTTCATAAAAAAACATGCAACATCGATAATAAAGTAACACTGTTTTAGAAACGGACATAGGAACAAGAAAATAAAAAATGCACTATCATTACTGGTCCATCTTATGTCCACTGTGGCTTCTGTAGTTTAGCATGAAACAGACAGGACAACATTTTTGGTTGAAAATCACATTAAAGAATGGATGTGACTTTGAGCATGTATGCATAAGGGAAAATGTTGCTTTTACATTTAAAATATATCCCATAGACAAAGAATCAGGAGTCTGACTTTGGTATGTATGTTAAAGTTGAAGTTTGGTAAGTAAGTAAAGTTAAAGTTGAAATTGCAATTGGAATTATTTATCAGAATTTGCAATGTGTCTGTATGTGCATGTTGCGGATTGGGAGTAAGACCCAAAACATAAGGTGGCAGTTTATGCTTAAATTGTCCAATGCCTTCAATTAAAGTCCATTCACTCCTTTACATCTTGATGGGGGGTTTTGCCTAAGGTGTGTGGTGTGCTAATGCATGTTGCCATGCATTACCATGCATTTAAACGTGCATTCAAATGCATTTTTCATTATACTTCAACAAACAACATAAAGCATGTCAGCACACATTAAAATGCATTAATGTGCACTGAAATGTTTCATGAGGTGCTCTTACAGTATATGTGTTTCCATGATTTCCAATTAAAAAACTCATTAGGAAAAAATGTGAATCCAGCCAAAGATTGAATAAAAATAAATAAAAGAGACAATGAGGTGGAACCCCATAGATATTCTGAATATATTCCCTCATTCCTAAGTGTGTAAATTGATTAATTCATTTTTTATTTTACTTTTTACATAGCACTAGCGCACCAGCATGTTCCATAGTAATTTACAGAGAACATTGATGCAGTCACATCAGTCCCAGTCTTAACTGTGCTTCCAGTCTAAAGTCCACACCACAGTCAGGCAGGTAGACACAAAGGGGTTGATTTACTAAGACTTGGCGAGTGCAAAATCTGGTGCACCTCTGCATTGAAACCTGGTGCTTCCAGGTTTTTTTGTCAAAGCTTAATTGAACAAGTTGAAGTTAGAAGCTGATTGGCTACCATGCACAGCTGCACCATATTTTGCACTCTCCAGTTTTAGTAAATCAACCCCATGGGTACATATTTATTAAAGATTTGCTGGAGAAATTTGCCTAGTGGACATACAGCAAAAAATTACCCCAAAGATTCAACAAATTTGCCCTGTTTCTGACAACCTACTTGGTTTATTGTGAAGGCAGGTCATTTGCGAAGGCTGCATGATTGAATCTTGCCAAGTCAATTGTTTAAAATACAGTAGATTTATTTTGAGCTATTTTGTTAAATCTTTTGGCGAATCTTCATAAATCACCTAGTTAAGAGCTACTGCCATCACCTAGCTTTGAAGGCCATATTCAGCAACTCCTGACTGGAAAAGGACAAAAAAAATCAGATTCACAGTAATATTATCACTGTCTGTATAGTGCTTATAACATTTTGAGAGGTTAATATGTAAATATAAAAATAGACTAGAAGTTGTGAAAGGTTCCAGTGTCTATTAATGCCAAGAGTCAAGAGTCAAGGTGTGTCTAAATTAGATATAGAAGACTTTGAACAACTTTCCAAAAGAAGAGAGCCTATAGTATAGGGATTCTCAATAAGGGATCCATCGAACCCTAGGGTTCCTCCAGAGGTTGCTAGGTGTTTCCTTAGCAATGAGCAGTTTTACCTCACTTTTTAGCTATTTGTGATGGGGTAATTCTTTCCAATTACCACAATTGTCAGGAGCATTGTTCCCAGTGACCATCACACTAATGTATCATGAGTTGCAGATTTAGTCATTTTTAGCAGAGGTTCCCTGAGACCGGAAAGGTATTTAAAGACTTTATGTTGAAAAGGTTGAGAAAGGCTGCTATAGTAGAATGGAAAAGGAATACAAGTATGAACAACACTGAGCCTTTTTTTATTTGTTCTATTGCTGGCCCACAAGTGTTGCAGATGTATCAAGCACACTTTTTGCCAGGAGTACAGCTTGAAAAAACTTGACCAATGCACAATACATTGGATTGTATAATTTGGGTTACTTTTGATGTACAAATGCAAAAAGAGAAGAACAAAGGCAAATGTTACAACCCCAGTCTTACCCACAGGTACATGCTATTGATTTTGAGAGTGAGCCCAGACATATTTATGTAAGAATCGCTGTGGTATAATGTTTTTTTAACTGTCTACCTGTTTAGCAGAATGTAAGTACTGTCTGCTTCCCTTGTAGTATCATAAATGCCACACATTTAGCTTGGCTATGAGTTGGTTTTCTTTCTACATTGATCAGGTTACCCAATGAGCAGGGAACTTTATCTTACAATTTCTCAATGACTGCCGTTGCTGAAAAAAAATATTGTTCCAAATAATGTTCATTTTAGCTTAGTGAATTATGCTTACATTACCAAAATACGTGTTTTTCAAAATAATGGTATCAAAATGAGTATATGAGCTGCACAATTCTGAGTAAACACTTGGCTCACACATATGGATAGTTTGTGCAGATCTATTTTCCAGTTAATGAAGAAACATGCTTAGTATTAATTTCATGCCTGAACAGAATGGCCACAAATATTCATCCATTACTGTATCATGTTTAAGGTCTGAGAGTCAAGATGTTAGGCAGTAAATTATAGCTCTTGGATGTCTTTTTATAAAAATGCCACTATTATAAAGCTGTTAATTTGGCTACAGCGCTGCATACATGAGCAAATATTGCACACTCCTTAACTACCTGGTCACTTATTAAAATTCAGTTTATTTAATCACTTGAGGGCACCATTTTATGAGTCTTTTCTGCGGCATAGGTGGAAAATAATGAACTAGCCATTAGTCTGAAAATATATGAGAAATATCTCAGCAATGCACCTTTTTTTAATGGCCTAGCTAAAGTTTCTCCTGGCAAGATATTACGAAAAAGAATCATCCTGAATTCATTTTAAGATAAACACATTGTGACACAAATATTTTTAAGCTGAAATCTTTCATTGTCATGAAAAATGTTGCTTAATGCTAAGTTTTTACATTAATGGTGGCATTTGGGAAACATATATGACTGCTTACAGTAAAATTTTAGTAATCATCCATCTCTGCCCTCAACTTTAGCAGTAGGCACTCTGTAAATTTATGAAGCAGGAACCTGAAAAATTAACTGACTTTCAGAGCTATATCCTACAGAGTTGTGTGTCTTTATCTTGAGTATATGGTTGTTGTGGCGTTACATAGAACGTTTCCTAGGGTCCACTCACAGCACAGCAGTAACACATTCTAAAAGTGTGCGTTATTGCAAGGCATGAAACTGCAGTGCAGTGCAGTGATTTGAAGAGGAATTCTTTTTAATAATACCCCAACACACCTAGGCCTTTAGGCATTCACACAGGCATATACATATTTTCTGAACTGAACACAGGTTCTTGTTGGCAGAGGTAGCAGAAAATGCTGTGTAAAATTCCAGTATAGAGTAATCGCATTTAGATGTGTTTAAATACGTACGGCATTTAGACATGTACAATTCTTCTTTTATTCAAATGAGAGGCTACCCATTTACGTACGTGCACATCTAGGTATGTTTATGCACATATGTGAGTAAAATCTCCAGATCTGTATGGCTTTCGACACAGAGGTGTCCTACTTTTTCCCTGTGCAGCTAAACGCAGCACACATTTTTGCATGTATACACGGCTGTGTGTATGGGCTTATTGATTACTATAGTGCTGTGTTTAGACTTCTGTGCCAAAGGAGAAATATGGCCAAAGCTATTTTTGTCATTCTTCTCCTATGGTGCACAGAAGTGCAGTAAGAATCCTTTTAGAAAAAGAAGTTTTAACAGTTTTTTTTTAATCAATTAACAAAATAGAAAGTAAATGAACAGACAATAAATCCAAATCAAATATATGGTGTGATCACCCTTTGCCTTCAAAACAGCATTAATTCCTCTAGGTATACCTTGACACAGTTTTTGAAGGAACTCAGCAGGAACTCAGCAGGTAGATTGTTCCAACATCTTGGAAAACTAACAACAGATCTATGGACGTAGGCTGCCTCAGATTCTGTCTCTTCATGTAGTCCCAAACAGACTTGATGATGTTGGGATTAGGGCTCAGGGACTCCTTGTCCTCCTTTACATTGAAAATAGTTGTTAAAAGAGAAGTATGGGAATCCATTTTTTCCCAGGATCATACTTACCTAGGTGGATGCAGCATTGGTCCAATGCTGCACCTGTTCCGCTGTGCCTCTACACTGAGAACCGAGGGATCGAACACTGCCGATTGCTCGGTTCTGACAGCTCCCTGAGCAAAGAGCTGCAGACTGTCAGTCACATCTCTCTGCTCTGCCCCCTCCTCGCTCACTGGAGCGTTGGGAGGGGGCCAAGCAGCTGGCTCAGGCTCTCAGCGGCTCGCTGAGAGGCTGAGCCGGGTGTCGGCCCAGGGACCTGGTGGATCCTGACTTCCATTGTCACGATGAGACAGGCCCTGGACGATGTTAGCAGAGAGCAGACTTTAGCCTGCTCTCTACTGAAAATGGGTCACAAGAGTGCAAAACGGATTGCACTCCTGTGATCCACAGGAGAAGTACAGCCAAACAAGCTTTGGCTATACTTCTCCTTTAATGACATTGGCTGTATGTTTATTTTTGTTGGCCTGTTGCTGAATAAATTTGTGGCCAATCACATGCTTCCCTGATGGTATGGCATGATGGATAAGTATCTGCCTGTATTTCTCAGCATTGAGGACACCATGGATCTTGACCAAATCTCCAACTCCATTTGAAGAAATGCAGCCCCAAACTTGCAAGGAACCTCCACCATGCTTCACTGTTGCCTGCAGACACTCATTGTTGTACTGCCCTCTTGCTCTTTGATGAGCAAAATGCCTCCTGCTACTGCCAAATATTTTATATTTTGACTCATCAGTCCTGAGCACCTGCTGCTCTTTTCTGCACCCCAGTTCCTATGTTTTTGTGCATAGTTGAGTCGCTTAGCCATGTTTCCATGTTGGAGTTATGGCTTTTTGGCCACAATTCTTCCATGAAGACCACTTCTGGTCAGACATCTCCGGACAGTAGATGAGTGTACCTGACTCCCATTCTGTGCTAATGGAACTGCTGGACATCTTCTGATGTAAAAGGGAAGTAAGCATGATGTGTCTTTTATCTGTTGCATTAAGTTTCCTTGGCTGACCACTGCGCTTATGGTCCTCAAATTTGCCAGTTACTTTATGCTTCTTCAAAAGAGCTTGAATATTTTAAAACCTCAGTCTGTATTGAAATCTTTGCCTGGGAGAGACCTTGTTGGGGCAGTATAACTACCTTCTGTCTTGTTGCTGTGCTCAGTCTTGCCGTGGTTGCTGTGCTCAGTCTCGTCCATGTGACCTGTGACATGAAACTGTCTTCCACAACCTCACCTTAGTAGCAGAGTTTAGCTGTTTCTCACCCAGTTTTAAGCCTCCTACACAGCTGCTTCTGTTTCAGCCTACATTTGAAATTGATGATCATTACTACCTACTTGGTATAATTGGTTGATCATACACCCGACTCTAATCCTACAAAATCCCAGATTTGTGCAAGTGTACAAAGTGTGCAAGTGTGAGAATTGATGCCTGTTTGAAGCCAAAGGGTAATCACACGAAAAATTGTTTTGATTTCAATTGTTCTTCTGTTTTCCCCCTTTGCTTTTTGGATAATTAATTTTAAAAAAATATGTATTTTTTATGTATTTTTGAAAGCATTCTTACTTTACAGCATTTCTTCACACCTACCTAAAACTTTTGGACAGTACTGTATATATGTACAAAACTATCTGCTGTACACATCTGAACACATATGCCTGTGTGAATGAGCCCTAAAATTCCATTTACTGGGGATATTTAATTACCATCAGATCAGTTTTTATATTTATATTATTATACAGTTCCATTGAAGTAGTGTGCTTTAGTGATCAAGAGAAATGAAGAGCATAGAGTGATGGTAGGTGAAAACAGCAGAATTAAAAAGATGAGTGACATGAACCAGCTGCCCATAGAAATGACTGAATGTTTACAGTTTATAATATTTTTTTGCTTTCATACCACTAAGACCCCACTCACAATGCACACCAATGAAAATCATATTATTCTTATGGTGTCCATTCACATCAGTGAGGTGTAGGTGCTTTTTTTAGTGCAGCGGAGTGCATTTTTTGGCACCATAGACTACAATGGGAGCACATAATTGGTTCCTGTCTACATTGGCCCTAGTATGTGTATGTATGAATGTGTGCTAGGGACATTAGATTGTAAGTTCTTTGAGGGCCGGGACTGATGTGAATGTAGAATATACTGTATAAATTGTTGGCGCTATATACAGTAAATACCTGTAATAATGTACATGGGTAGATGTAGGTCTTTGTGTTTAACAACCAGTCTCCTACTCCTACAGCATGAAAACGCATAAAAAAACATCAAAAACACGTGTAAAAATGCACAGGAATGTGCAACTGAAAAATGTATGATTATGCAGCAGCACTATTGTGAACCTAGGCTTAGGCATAAACTCAAGCTTTCATTTTTGCCTTAAAATAAACCTGTGAATAAAAGAGGTAATTCAAATTAAGCATATCAAGAAAAATGTCAAAACAGTCAGCCGAAATGTAGGCCGTTTAAGTTATATGCAAATCTTGATTTTGAAAATGAGCTTGCTCACCCAAATCTCTAGTGGTTGTTATAAGTTAACAAATCCTTATCTAATAATAAAGGGATAATATGGAACTTCAGGAAACAGAAAGGGTAAGCCAAGATAAATTTTTACGGCAAGGTCATCATCTGCATGTCAAGATCTGCATTTAACTTTAGTTGAGTCTATTTCTAGGCCTATTAAATGTTTAGACATGCATTTTTTCACATGCACTATAATTTTTTTTTTTTTAATTGCATGCAGATTCACTTTCCCTACTGTAACACTCATCTTCCACTTAGTAAACTAGCATCTTCCCAAACCATCTTTAGCTGCCCAACTAATTGTCTTCTCTAACTACTTTACTATCCAGCTGTTCTTTTTCTGTCATCATACTATCTACCAGATTTCTACAGAATACAATTGAAAATGATGTATCTTTTTTTAAGTGCACTTGTTCTCAGACTATAGCCATTAAACTATTTTCATATTCGTAAAGCACATTCAACCTTCAGTTTAAAATCATTCTAGTGATCAATTTTGGAATTTGAGTGTGCTAATTTGAATCTCAAGGATCATTGTCTTTAAATGAAACTTTTTGGCACAGTATAGATATTTCTATCAAGATACTCAAGCCAGTGGCAAGATCATCAGTGAAAGGTCCTTGGTGGAAATCAAAGACCTGCCTACAGGTTGAAAAACAACTGTTTGAAGAAAGGACTGAGCTGCAGAGGCTCCTCTGTTCCTGGTATTTGGGGGCTCATCATTTCAAATAGAAAATGATTGGTTTCTGTGGCTCTGCTGTAGGCAATAAATGCTTCCTAAGATCTAAAGATGTAAAGCTGTGAATCAGTTGTGGTCAAATGTACCTGTCTGCTTGACAGAACAGTGTCTTTGCAGGACCCTGCAGAATACATTTTTGGACAATGTTTTTCGAGCAACGTGCCATGCAATAAACCAAATGAAAACCTTTTATTCCTGCCTCCATGTGACTTTTAATTTTGCTAAGGTCACAGCAGAGAAGAGAAGGTTTGGGGGGTCAAGGATCTGGTGAGCACATTCAGCAAGGCACAACAAGTACAGCACTTAGGTTACAAAGAAAATGTTGTGTTATGGGAAATAAACAGTGAAGAATCCTGATACATCATAAATTATTTTTTTCATTAATGTAACATTTTGGAACTGAATGCATTGATCTGCGTAAAGAATAAGGAAATGGTAGGTAGTGATGAATAGAAATCTATGGCATCAAGGCAGTGAAAGAAATTAGGTAGGTAGGTAGGTATGCCATATAAAAAAGGGGGGCACTTGTTTCATTACAGTGCTCTAGTTGATTGCATTTATTCTATATAACACATTATGCTGCTACATATTCTATGCAACAGACTGCACATGTGTGTGTTTACAATTATGATTATTATTATTATTATACAGGATTTATATAGCGCCAACAGTTTACGCAGCGCTTTACAATATAAATCATATTAACATAATTTGATGTATCAAAGTTTGAAGATCATGTACTGTATAGCATAGCGACACAAACATTTGCCTAATTTTATACCATCTTGTAAAAAGTGCTCAATTGTATCCCAAACACTGCTCAAGGTCAGTTATCATGCTTATCCAGTCAAATGTGCAGCAGTGGCGTCACTAGGGTTGGTGTCACCTGGTGCGGTAAAACATGGTGTCACTCCTCCTCCACCAATTATAGTCCCCCTAAGTACAGGCCCCCCTCTCCAACAAGTATAGTTCCCCCTCAGTACAGACCCTCCTCCCTCCACTAAGTACAGACCCCCCTCCCTCAGTTCAGACCCCCCTCCATTAAGTACAGACCCCCTCCCTCAGTGTAGACCCCCTCTCCATTAAGTATAGACCACCCCCTCCCTCAGTACAGACCCCCCTCCCTCAGTACAGACCTGCCTCTCCACTAAATATAGACCCCCTCCCTCAGAACAAACCCCCCTCTCCACCAAGTATAGTCCCCCCTCAGTACAGACCCCCCTCCCTCCACTAAGTACAGACCCCCCTACCTCAGTACACACACCCCTCTCCACTTGTGCTAGTAGGGAGGTTGAAGGGGGTCCATTATGTGCTGAGGGGGCACATTGGGAGGGGAGAGGACTTGTGCTGGTAGGGAGGGGGAAGTCAGATATGTATTGGTGGGCGCTTTGGGAGGAAAGAGGGCTTGTGCTCTTGTGGGGGATCAGATTTCAAATCCAACCCCCACTTCCAGAATAGGTCCTCTCCCCTCCCAAAGTGTCCCCCCAGCACATACCCTCTTTAACCACCAAAATCACTCCTGCATCTTTTTTATTTTGCTCACCCCTTTCCCGGTCACTCTACCCCCCTACTCTGTCCATCTACAATATAATACAGTAAAGTACAGGCCTTGGCAGGCACAGCGGTATCCCTTCTCCGGCCTGTGTACGTGTAAACAGCCAAGGGGGGGGAGGCAGCTTTACCTTCGGTCCGCTCTGCTGTGAGAGACAGTTCACCCCTCTGGTGGGTGTCACCTGAGTGTGGTCCGCGCCCCCCTGGTGGAACTCCACCTAGTGGCGCAGGTGTCTCAGAAATATGTCACTCCCCAATGGATTTCTCACAAGCACACACAACACTGCTCACAACTCTCTTCTGGGCTAAAAACAAATTTTAAATTTTCCAGTTCCAGCTCAGACTCTGACACCCTACCCTACTCCTCTCTTTTATATCATCTTGTTTGTAGATCCCTCCATAAAACACCAAAGACATGACTGCACATTGAAGACCATGTACTCCTGGCACCTTCACACCACTCTGTAGACTGACCAACCTGATCCTCATCCTGTGCCACACTCCTGATGGTTAGCTCCATAAACCTTTCCCCCAGACTGATGGAAACATTTTGCATAATGCATTGAAGTAAAATTTTTACTGTTAAAAAGGGGAATACTAACACCTCTCTCAGCATTTTACTGCTATCTGCTTCCCTGTTGCAAATTTTCTCTCACCTTCTGTCTAGTAAAAAGTTGTCACTATGTAGGCAGGAGTATTTCTTACTCCCTCCAGTGGGTGGCACCAGCTCCTGCATGGATGGAGTGGAAATTTAGGGGAATGATGTTCCTCTGCAGCCCCAGTAGGCATCACAGAGTGAGCAACTGCCCAACTGGACGCTGCAATCATTAGTGACCTTCAGCAGCTATCTTGGTTGGGCCAGCCCTTTTAAATAGGGGTCCCTGCCGGGGTTTGATATTCTCATATTCTGTGAGTGATTAGTGTAGGGACAGGAACCCCTCTGACAGGGAGAGAGATTGAGCCATAGGGAAAGGTTTCAGTGTGAGAAGGGCATGCGTAGGGATATACTTTTACACCCTCAAGACACTGGTCTCTGCCGTTTGTACCACCCTGCCTGTCAACTTTCTCTGTAGTAGATGCCGTCCCAGTAATCTAGCCTGTGCTGTGACTTATTGTTCCTGGAGATTTACCATTGCTTAAGTATGTTTTGGGTGCTGTGACATTTCTGTTCAAGCCAGCTTATCTGCAAAGCTTATCCTCACCTGCTCTACCATCATTACCAGTTCCTACCACCTCTGTTGCTCTGTCAGCATTATTAGCTCCTGCCAACTCTGCTGGCTTGTCAGCACTATCAGGTCCTGCCACCTCTTCTGGCCTGCCACCTCTACTAGACTATCACCATTTCCAGCTTATGCCTTCTTTCCTGGCCTGCTTTTATTACCAGCTCCAGCCACCTCTGCTGGCTTATTACCATTACCAGCTTCTGCCACCTCTGTTGATCTGCCATCACTACCCTACCACCTCTGCTGACCTGCTGACATTATCCAGCCCCTGCCAGCTCTGCTGGTCTGCCATCATTACCAGTTCCATGCCACCATTAGCAGCTTCTGTAACCTCTACTGGCTTGCCACTATTACCAGCTCCTGACACCTCTGCAGGCCTTTTACCATTATGAGCTCTAGCTACCATTGCTGGTCTGCCATCATTACCCTACTACCTCTGATGACCTGCTAACATTAACAGCACCTGTCACCTCTACTGATTTAACACTATCATCAGTTCCTGACACCTTTCCTGATCTACCACATTACCAGTTCCTGTTGCTTCTACTTGCCTGACATCATTACTAGCTAAAGCTGCTTCTACTGGCTTGCCACCATTACCATTACAAGCTTCTGACACTCCTGCTGGCCTGCTGTTGCCACAATCAACTGCTCCTGCAACCTCTCCTGGCCTTACCACTGCCAACATGGCTGCTGCCACCTCTGATGGGTTGCTAACATTACCTGCTAGGCTTTCACCTCTTCTTGGCCTGCCACCAGTACCAGCTCCTGTCACCTCTGCTGGCCCACCACCGTTATCAGCTCTTACCAACTCTGCTGGCCAGCAATCATCATTAGCTACTGCCGCCTCTGTTGCCCTACCGTAATTATGAACTCCTGCTTCCTCTACTGGTCTGCTACCATTTCTAGCTAATGCCAATTGTGCCGGCCTGCCACCTTTACAGCTCTTGCCACCTCTGCTGGCCTGCCACCATTACCAGCTCCTGCCGCCTGTACTTGCCTGACAACATTACCAGCTCTTACCACCTCTGCTGCTCTGCTCATTACCAGTTCCTGCCACCTTTGATAGCCTGCCACCACTACAAGCTCTTGCCATCTATCCTTGCCTGACACCATTACCAGCTACAGTCAACTTTACTGACCTGCCACCATTATCAGCTCCAGCCACCTCTCCTGGCCTGACGCCTCTACTGACCTGCCACTATTACCATACCCTGCTGCCTCTACTGGCCTGCCACCATTACCAGCTCCTGCCACCTCTGCTAGCCGTTCATCATTACTAGCTCTTGACACCATTGCTGGTCTGCCATTATTACCAGCTCTTGTCATCTCTCCTGCCACTGCCACCATTACCAACTCCTGCCACCTCTGCTGACCTGCTATCAATATAAAGCCTCTTCCACCTTTGCCGGTCTCCCATCATTACTAGTTCCTGCAACTTCTGCTGCCCATGAAACAAAATATTGGTGTTTTCCCCATGTCAACCTCAAAGTCATATTAAAAGGCCCTTTGTGCATTATATAGTATTTTTAAAAAATGTTTGCATTGGTACATAATCCTCATGGCATTGCCCAGCTCCTCATGCCCTTTGCTTGACAATCCCTTGCCTATTAAACTGGCCATACACTATGCAAATTTTGGGTGGTTCTTGATGACCAGTCTTTAAATGTGGTTTCCTCATTAGTTTTCACTTTTAAAGAAGAATTCCAAGCATAGTATATTTTTTTATAGTTACAGTCTAGCTTGGACTTTGTATTTCCCCTGGAAGCTGGACATCACTGAAGTAGACACCACTACTTAATTTATTTACACTTGCTTCTGAGTCCTGTGCTGAGTGTCCGGCCTGATCCATTGTAAACATCGGAGGTTAGCCATTCAGCACAGACCCCTTTCAGTGTCTACTTCAGTGATTTCAGACTTCAGGGGCATTGGTCCAAGCTGGACCAATGTAACTATGTATAACATATACCATGCACAGATTTTATTTTTAAAGTGTAAGTTCACTTTTACAGAAATTCTGTAAGGTGACCTTTCACCCTGGACCTCCACCCCATCACTTCTGGCCCGCTGTACTGTAGTCCTGCGATCCTGCTCTGTCAGGGAACGGAACTCCGTTTCACTGTTCCTGGGATTTGAAATCCTCCTGGCTTTCTCTCCACTCTTCGCAGCACTGATAGGATGGGCTAGACAAACTCTGATTGGTCAGCGTCCTCAATGTGACGGTTATGACCAATTAAAATGCCTCTTGTAGGTACACGCTGAGAGGTACAAAAAGGGGATTAAGCATCAGGGATTTCAAATCGGTGAAGCAGAATTCTGGTCCCTGACAGAGCAGGATTGTGGGACTACAGTACAGCGGGACTGGGGTGGGGATGGGGAGGAGGTCCAGTGTAAAGTTACCTTACAGATTTTCTGTAAAAATGAACTTACACTTTAAGGCTAAGAATATTTTCAGCACAGTTACATAGTTAGTCTGGTTGAAAAAAGAAACAAGTCCATCCAGTTCAGTCAATGGAAGGGGAAAAAAATACAATCCTATATACACAATCCTATAACCACAGTTGATCCAGGGGAAGGCAAAAAAAACCCCAGAACAGAAAATACTAATTGGTCTGTTGTGACAAATGCAATGTCTTTGTCACTTCCTGTAAGTTTGTGTGAAAGCATAAATAGCCTTATCTTTATCGTGTAAACTACTAGAAAATCTGTAAGGTGACCTTTCACCCTGGACCTCCACCCCATCACTTCTGGCCCACTGTACTGTAGTCCTGCGATCCTGCTCTGTCAGGGACCGGAACTCCGCTTCACTGTTCCTGGGACTTGAAATCCTCCTGGCTTTCTCTCCACTCTTCGCAGTACTGATAGGATGGGCTAGACGAACTCTGATTGGTCAGCGTCCTCAATGTGACGGTTATGACCAATTAAAATGCCTCTTGTAGGTACACGCTGAGAGGTACAAAAAGGGGATTAAGCATCAGGGATTTCAAATCGGTGAAGCAGAATTCTGGTCCCTGACAGAGCAGGATTGTGGGACTACAGTACAGTGGGACTGGGGTGGGGATGGGGAGGAGGTCCAGCAGGGCCGCCACCATTGGGGGGGAGCCAGTACAGATGCAGGAGGCCCCATAATACTCTCCTGGTTCCCCCCCACCACAGTGTCCCCCTGTGTCCCCCCACCACAGTGTCCCCCTGTGTCCCCCTATGTCCCCCCCACCACAGTGTCCCCTTCCCCACCACAGTGTCCCCCTGTGTCCCCCCACCACAGTGTACTCCTTTGTCCCCCCACCACAGTGTCCCCCTGTGTCCCCCCACCACAGTGTCCCTCCACCACAGTGTCCCCCTGTGTCCTCCCCACACCACAGTGTCCCCCTTTGTCCCCCCACCACAGTGTCCCCCTGTGTCCCCCCACCACAGTGTCCCCCTGTGTCCCCCTCACCACAGTGTCCCCCTGTGTCCCCCCCACCACAGTGTCCCCCTGTGTCCCCCCCACCACAGTGTCCCCCTGTGTCCTCCCCCACCACAGTGTCCCCCTGTGTCCCCCCCACCACAATGTCCCCCTGTGTCCTCCCCCACCACAGTGTCCCCCTGTGTGCCCCCCATCACAGTGTCCCCCCACCACAGTGTCCCCCTGTGACCCCCCCCACAAGAGTATTACCCCTGTTCTCCCCCCCTTTGCCACTGTGTCCCCTGTCCCCACTGCATCGCTCTCTGTCCTCATCGCACGACGTCTCTCTCTGTCTGTCCCCGGTTTCCCTCTGTGTTCCTGGCGTTCCTCTCTATCCTCAATGCACTGCGTCCCTCTCTGTCTGTCTCCAGCGTCCCTCTCTGTCCCTGGCGTCCCTCTCTGTCCTCATCGCATTGCGTCCTTCTCTGTCTGTCCCCAGCGTCCTTCTCTGTCCCTGGCATCCCTCTCTGTCCTCATCGCACTGCGTCCCACTCTGTCCTCATCGTACTGCGTCCTTCTCTGTCCCTGGCATCCCTCTCTGTCCTCGGCATCCCTCTCTGTCTTCATCGCACTGTGTCCCCCTCTTTCTGTCCCCAGTGTCCCTCTCTGTCCCTGGCATCCCTCTCTGTCCCTGGCATCCCTCTCCGTGCTCTGCGTGCCTCTCTGTCCTCATCGCACAGCATCCCTCTCTGTCTGTCCCCAGCATCCCTCTCTGTCCCTGGCGTCCCTCTCTGTCATCGCACTGCGTCCCTCTCTGTCTGTCCCTGGCGTCGCTCTCTGTCCCAGCGTCCCCCTTGTCTGTCCCTGCATCCCCATCTGTCTGTCCTGGACGTCCCTCTCTGGCCTCATCGCACTGCATCCCTCTCTGTCCCTGGCACCCCTCTCTGTCCTCATCGCACTGCGTCTCTCTGTCTGTCCCCAGCATCCCTCTCTGATCCCTGCATACCTCTCTGTCTGTGCCCAGTGTCCCTCTCTGTCCCTGGCGTCCCTCTCTGTCCTCATTGCACTGCATCCCTCTCTCTGTCCCCAATGTCCCACTCTGTCTGTTCCCAGTGTCTCTCTCTGTCCCTGGCATCCCTCTCTGTCCTCATCGCACTGCGTCCCTCTCTGTCCTCATCGTACTGCGTCCTTCTCTGTCCCTGGCATCCCTCTCTGTCCTCGGCATCCCTCTCTGTCTTCATCGCACTGTGTCCCCCTCTTTTTGTCCCCAGTGTCCCTCTCTGTCCCTGGCATCCCTCTCGGTCCCTGGCATCCCTCTCTGTCCTCTGCGTCCCTCTCTGTCCTCATCGCACAGCATCCCTCTCTCTCTGTTCCCAGCATCCCTCTCTGTCCTCGGTGTCCTTCTCTGTCCCCATCGCACTGCATCCCTCTCTGTCTGTCCCAAGCATCCCTCTCTGTCCCTGGCATCCCTCTCTGTCCTCATCGCACTGCGTCCCTCTCTGTCCTCATCGTACTGCGTCCTTCTCTGTCCCTGGCATCCCTCTCTGTCCTCGGCATCCCTCTCTGTCTTCATCGCACTGTGTCCCCCTCTTTTTGTCCCCAGTGTCCCTCTCTGTCCCTGGCATCCCTCTCGGTCCCTGGCATCCCTCTCTGTCCTCTGCGTCCCTCTCTGTCCTCATCGCACAGCATCCCTCTCTCTCTGTTCCCAGCATCCCTCTCTGTCCTCGGTGTCCTTCTCTGTCCCCATCGCACTGCATCCCTCTCTGTCTGTCCCCAGCATCCCTCTCTGTCCCTGGCGTCCCTCTCTGTCATCGCACTGCGTCCCTCTCTGTCTGTCCCTGGCGTTCCTCTCTGTCCCAGCGTCCTTCTTTGTCTGTCCCTGCATCCCCCTCTGTCTGTCCTCAGCGTCCCTCTCTGGCCTCATCGCACTGCATCCCTCTCTGTCCCTGGCGCCCCTCTCTGTCCTCATCGCACTGCGTCTCTCTGTCTGTCCCCAGCATCCCTCTCTGATTCCTGCATACCTCTCTGTCTGTCCCCAGTGTCCCTCTCTGTCCCTGGCGTCCCTCTCTGTCCTCATTGCACTGCATCCCTCTCTCTGTCCCCAATGTCCCACTCTGTCTGTCCCCAGTGTCTCTCTCTGTCCCTGGCATCCCTCTCTGTCCTCATCGCGCTGTATCCCTCTCTGTCCTCATCGCACTGCGTCCCTCTCTGTCCCTGGCGTCCCTCTCTGTCCTCATTGCACTGCGTCCCTCTGTCTGTCTCTAGCATCCCTCTCTAACTCCGGCGTCCCTCTCTGTCCTCATTGCTCTCTGCATCCCTGTCTGTCTGTCTCCAGCCTTCCTCTCTGTCCTCATTGCATTGCATCCCTCTCTGTCTGTTCCCAGCATCCCTCTCTGTCCCTGGCGTCCCTCTCTGTCCTCATCACACTGCATCCTTCTCTGTCTCTGGTGTCCACCTCTGTCCTCATCACACTGCATCCCTCTCTGTCTCCGGCAGAGTGGGGCTGCACTAATGAGGCTGCACTGATAGGCTGCACTGATGGGTACTGATAGGCTGCACTGATGGGCACAGATAGGCTGCACTGATAGGCACTTATAAGGCTGCACTGATGGGATTGTACTAATGGGCACTGATAAGGCTGCACTGTTGGGCACTGATGAGGCAGCACTCTTAAGCTGCACTAATATGCTGTACTAATGGGCACTGATAGGCTACACTGATGAGGCTGCATTGATGAGGCTGCACTGATGGGCACTACTGAGGTTGCACTGATGGGCACTGATAAGCTTTATGTTGATATTGTTCAAAAGTTGTTGTTAATATTTATTTTTGGAACTTAATTCTGCATGTAAGCGGGGGTAGAGTATAGCGTTTTCACAAAGGGAATTACATGTACTGACTTTCTAAACCAGGCAACGTTTATTACCAGAGAGGCGGTATTAGAAATAGTATTTACAGCAGTAAGGCACGTAGTTTCACTCCAAGCATGGAGGCACAGATACACAGCACAGTCACTTCTGATGTAAGCGGTAATCGTATTCAACAGAACTATAGGCACTTTCCACTGACTAACACAGTATAAACCTAAGCACAGGGTGCATATCTGTAGAGGCTGCTATTCATACACATTACCCGGTACAACGGTATTCCTTCAGCAGGTGAATATAGGTATCTGATCCGCTTGTCCCTCCCTCACAGCGAGGACACCGGATTTATTATCCGCAATGGGAAGTCTTTCATCCGACCAGGATTGTTGATACAGGACTCCATAGGAACCCTGAGCTATCCCTCACAGGCCGGAACACTCTCTCTATCTTCTCCTAATGCCGCGTACACACGAGCGGACTTTACGGCAGACTATGCCTCGGCAAACTTTTCGACAGACTTTACGACGGACTTTCTGAATGAACGGACTTGCCTACACACGATCAACCAAAGTCTGTCAAATTCGTACGTGATGACGTACGACCGGACTAAAATAAGAAAGTTCATAGCCAGTAGCCAATAGCTGCCCTAGCGTGGCTTTTTGTCCGTCGAACTAGCATGCAGATGAGCGGACTTTTCGACCGGACTCGAGTCCGTCGGATAGATTTGAAACATGTTTCAAATCTAAGTCCTTCCAACTTTTGAGAAAACAAAGTCCGCTGGAGCCCACACACGATCGAATAGTCCGACGAAATCCCTTCTGCCGGGCAAAGTCTGCCGTAAATAATAAAAAAACGATGCAGCGCTAAATAAATTGAGCAATAATGTGAAAAATCACAAAGGATTGTGAATATTATTACAGTGGGGGAGATTGTGGGATTTGTATGTAGAGTTCTTGTATCTGACTCTTTGATGCTGGCTGCTTTGCTGATATCAGGTTAATTTTTAAAAAATACAGAACCCATTTTTATCAATTAGGTTTCTAGCGCAGCGTTAACCTTTGTTGGTTTTTTTATACAAAGTCTGCCGTAAAGTCCGCTCGTGTGTACGCGGCATAACTCTCCCTAACAAGCGGGTTCTCTCCCCCTGTCTATGCACACACGTGAACTGAACTGAACTAAACGTGGCTGGGCTTTCTTATATAAAGTATCCACCCAAAAATGGCCGACCAAATCTCCCAAGATTTGCTTGTCCTATTAGGACACCAGGCTTCTCCAAAATGGTGCTGGAGACAATTATAGAGACCAAACAGCTCTGAACATATGTACACATAAACATATCAAATAGGCTGGAAAGTGAGAATACACTTGCTAACCCACTACCTCTTGCAGCCAACTAGGCTGCCCTGGACTACAGCTGCCTACATGCATAAAACATGTAACAGTGTAATTTCATGAAATAATTTACAAGGGCGTGTTTAGGGCGGGGCAGGGTAGGGTTGTATTTAAATTAGGAGTGCATGAGTTTAGACAGGCCTAGGGCAGCACATAACCTAAATACACCACTGATCTAAGGACTGGTAAACTGCAATAAATTACATTTTTGTTTTTTGGTTTAGATTTTTCTACTGCAGTGTGTTTGTCAGTTTTTCATTTAAATATTTAGCACTTTCATTGTGGGTAATGTTATCTTTCTATTTTTGCCTTTGTTCAGATACAGAGTAAGAATTAGGAATTCCAAGATTTTCCCAGGCCAGCTAGGAGACATAAACTATAATATATTCAGAGTTGTGGGTCCTTTCCCTACTCGTGTGGAAGCTCCCAAATGATATGCATATACAGTACTCAGAGTGCATGTAAGGTGCAAACTGTAGTAGATGTAAACCTTGAGTGACATTTAGTTTGCTAAAGCACTAGGTATTATAAACAATTGTATTTTTTAATCCTTTGTTGGTGTTCAGTGTTTCCAATCTCCTGCTGCCTCCCTGTCTCCTTGCAGCACTTCGCACCGACATGCACTTCAGCAATGGCTGCATAGCATTTTTCAGGATGGGTTTTCTGATGGCGACCGTGACTGTGTGATGTTTGTTAAAACGCTACTTATATTCTCCATATAACTTCAATGAACAACAGTATTGTTGTAACAGTTTTTTATAGCAAAATATACTATATGCTACTTCACCAACGGCCAAAAATGCTGGTCAGTGACTGACTAGACTGAACATAAGATTATGTTACTAGAGGTAGTCTATGTCAACAAAGCCAGCCCATGTCACTAGACCCATCCATGTAGCCAGGGTGAAACATAAAAGTCAGGCCATGTCAATAGTACAGAACAATGTAGCTAGTGTCAAAGGTCAGAGCTAGGCCATGTCATCTGATCATCTCAGCAGACTCACTCTGTTTCAACGAAGCATGTCGCCATGAAAACATTGGATCATTGACACACACTCTTCCCCAACACACTCTTCTGCAATGTCATGGCACCTCAGCCTTTTTTTTTTTTTTACACCATACAATAATAGTAGTAAAAATGTGTCTCTTTAAGGAAAATCAAGAAGATGAACCTGAAGGAGGCAGGACTGACAATGATCACCAATGAAGACTGACCATGGAGATAAGGATGGCTGCAATTGTGAAATGCATGACTGAGGAGGCAGGGTGGGATGTGGGACACCATTACTCATGATGGGATGATGGGGGGAGTGAGTAGCTAACATTAAAAGGAGTGGGCATGCTGGTGCTTGTCGTTCTAGACAGACAGGAGACATTGTATTTCTACAGAGAAATTAATGACACCAATGGGGCCTGATGGGGCTTGCCATTGTACAGAGACAGAAAAGAAGCTAATGGTTCATGTGGTGACCTTATACAGAGAACATAAAAAGACACCAGTCTTGTGCAGTGGAGTCTGAGATCAGAATTGGTTCCAATGGCATGCAGTGATTCGATATCACTGCAGTATTGTGATAGGACTACTACACATTCCTGTTTGTATGTGAGATCTCCTGTCATAGTGATAGTCCAGGAGGATTATGCAGGAGGGCCTGGCCAGCTACCAACACTACCAAATAGGGGTGCAATGGTTTAAAAAACTCACGGTTCGGATCGTTCCTCGGATCAGGAGTCACGGTTCGGATAATTTTCGGATCAACAAAATAAAATCTCCCCCACTGTAATATCCACGTCATCTCCCCCACTGTAATAATATCCACAATCTCCCCTACTGTAATACTATTCACAATCTCCCCCACTGCTGTAATATCCACAGACTCCCCCACTGTATATACAGTATGAGTATAGGAATTATAGGCCGCCGCCGGGTGTACCAAGATGTCTGCCGCTCCGGAGCTAGGCCGAAGCCGCGGCCTTTCCTAAGGTCGAGGCAGCGGTGCGCTCTGCAGAGCGCATGTGTGCTGATCTGAACAGGTTGAACCATTCGGATCACGGATCGGTGACGATCCGTTGCACCCCTACTACCAAGTGTTAAATCTGGCATGCTATAATGGCCTGGGATTTTTGGGCCACCCTAGGTACTGGGATCATCTAAAATGTTCACTACTTTTTATAGTACTGAAAGATTTCCATAGATGTAGGTAACTGACCCACTTTGAATGATTTCTGACCCTGACTTTCAAAATAAAGACTGATGTGTGGGAGAAAATGACCATGTTATAAATCACATTCAGTAGTAGGGCTACAACCAAAGCAATCATGAACGTACAATAATTATAGGATTTATTTTGTCAAATTGATACACGATTAAGGAAAATGTATTTGTTAACTATACGATTATATAATGCAAATATATAAAAATTCCAATGGTGTTATAAAATAATGTCGTTTAGATATGATTTTTTGATAATTTTTATGTCTTTATTGGTTTATTTAGTTATTTTATCAATTTTTTATCAAAAACTAGATCCAATATAAATTATGTCTTTATAAATGCTTTTTGTTGCTATGACAAAAGGGGACCCTTTGATCTCCGAAAGACATTGACTGTGTTACCTAATCTGACCTAAAATAATTTTCTGGACTTCACAAATAAGTGCCCGGAGATTTGTTTCCTTACACTTTGGCTTGTACCCATAACCAAGATATGTGCCCACCTATGGCCATTACTACTTAGAAATCTTCCTAAAAACAATATTCTTTGGGCCACCACAAAGATAACAAACAGACAATCCAGCACACCATACTTCTTCTCGACCTCCTAGGCCTCAAACACATGGACATTCACTGAAAACTCAAGTGCAAAGTCCCCAGCAATTTCCCTTGCCCTGTACTCTGTACAGCAAGTGAATGGCTATACGCATCATTTAAAAGCTGATCACTTCTGCATTGGCCCTTACCCGTACAAGCACGTATTTTCCCAAAGCATCTGGGATTTTATGGTTGAGAAGTTTTCAGCTAATTAATGTCTGCATGCGAGAGGCCCTAAAGTAAAGAGTAAGCTTCAGACAAAGCATGAACATCTGAATAAAGAGGCAAATATAAAGTTATAAAGTTTCACAGTTATAATTTAAGGCTGAATGTTCAAGTTTTTGCTTAAGCAAAGCAACAATCAGCCATGTTGGATATTTTTTCTCCCAGCAATTACTGTTTCTGCTGCAGCAAACCAGCAACGAAAACTTGGGTTCATCTTCCCTCTCGAACTTACTGTGGCAGGTCATTATTTTTAAAGGCCATTTATTGGTTTTATTTCATTTATTATTAATGTGTTTGCATCAATTTTTGATCATTTTATACTTTCTTATTTATATTACATTGTATATCCCTGTATGTTGCGGTCATTCAGGTGCTTATCTAATAGTTTTTTGAAACTATCGATGCTCCCCGCTGAGACCACTACCTGTGGAAGGGAATTCCACATCCTTATAGTTACCCCAGACAGCTCCACCTCTCTTCTCCTCTGTCCTTTCTCGAAGACACTAGAATGTTCTAGAAAGAAGTGGGAAGTCCCAGTGAAGCTCTCTGTGAGTCACCAGCTCTACTCTGATTCACTCCCAGCCCAGATCAAAACATATAGGCCTGGCTGCCAGCCAGGCCTGCCTAAGTTTGCCTACTCTACCAAAAAAACTATATACATCACTCTAGAGGGTGCTACACATGCAATAGTACAGAGAAGAGGAGAGAGCTGGGAGGATGTGCAGGCAAAGCTATCTGCCTCCGCTCTATAAACAGGAGTTAACAAGAGGATGCTATCATCGGGCTGATGCCTTGGCACCCCTGAAGACTCCTGGCAGCACCCCAGGGTGAGCGGAACACCAGTTGAAAAACATTGTGCTAGACATTCAACAAATACTTTAAAATAGTCGCAAACCCCCAAGATAGAGCCTAAACTCCATTGAAGTCTATGGAAGCCAAATTTCTTTATGTTTTTCTGTCCTTTTTTTAGGCAAGTTTGCAAGCTTTTGGGAAAAAAGACATAGGTACACAAAAGCAGGGAACATAGCAATGCAAAAAAAAAATCACAAGTAAGCTGATACTTTAGCAACTACCAGCTGGAAACATCATAAACCAATGTATATACTGTATATCGCCAGCACACCACGGATCTTTGAGATATTAACAAAATGTTTATTCAGGTGATCACATCACATTGGTAACGTGACGATGTTGAGGGCATGTAGCCTGGTATGGTTCAGTGTGAGAGGGACTCACTTCCTATGGTAGTTGGTCCTCAATGATGCCGAGAGCAATAAGGGTGTGATGACATCAGAAAGGCTCTCTGCATCATTGTAAGTGCAGGGCATTATGAGGAAGCAATGCTTCCTTCTTGGTACTTGGAAGACTTGGGACTTCTAGGGACAGTAATAAAGTACTGCAATGGACGACACCGGAAGAGAAGTTGAGTATAGCAACCAGACTTGCATTTACTTTTTTTTGTAACCTGATGGGGCACCATTTATTTTTTTTTCTAATTTTGATAGTTGGGTTTAACCAGTTTGAAAATTAGAAGCCTGAATGTCTTCATAGCTCTGGTCAACTAAAATATTTCTGCATAATTTTTTTTTTTTTAAAGGTGACAGATCAATCGTCAACGCAACTGTACAGGAAACTGCCTATAATTTTATTGTTTCTAATCCAAGCACCATAAAATATATTTTTTTAAACCATAGCTCTTAATTTTATGTTAATTTTTAATTATCTAATGCTAATTTCCAACAACGGCAACATGTACAGGCCTCACAGCCTTCCATTATAAGATACTGATGAATATGTATATAATATAGACTCTAATAAACCTTTAAGGCATGACTAAACAAAGCCTACCTTTGATTCATAGTCTGCTTATATGCAGATTTAATTAATGCTTTATATTTTGCAATAAGATAGACCTTGCTGTTATCTTACTCTATCTTAAACAAGAGCGTTATACAGAAAATGCTAGAGATATAAAAAAACAATTATTTTTTTTATATAAATTCTATATTTATCCTGAAAGCAGGGTTATAGTAAAAGGAAAGTCCAACAGTGGACTTGTTCATTTGACATGTACAAAATAGCATATCCACAACTGTACATATAGTGAGAAATATAAAGCAATAACAATATTTGGTAGAAAAAAGGATGATTTACCAATAAAGGTAAGGCAGGATTTATAATATAAAACAGAGGCAGGAAGGAGTACAGTATGGGTAGAGAGGTAAAAAGGCTTGAAGAAGTAATTATGTAATAGGTGATTGCCCAAAATCAGCCTCCTGGGCTAAGGTGAGGGTATTATTGGTATAATGGGATGCGGTCCAGGAGTATCGGTGGATAGAAGAGGTGCAATGGTGAAAATGGGAAATAAAAAGGAAAGTAATAAAAGATTGGCAAGGAGGGTGGACAGATAATCATTGTAGCTGCATAAGGCATTTATAGTCATTGGTGGTTTTGCATTCAATTCTGTAAAACAACCTTCTCTAGCTGTTTAAGAGCTCATGTACACACTGACTTGGTTGACTGCTGGCCGTGGGAAAATGCAAATCGCTGAGCGAATTTACCGCGATTTTGCTGCGTTTTGCAGCAGCGGTCAAAACATTCCTATCCTGAACACAATTCTTCTGCATTCAGGAGAGGGAGGTTAAACTTTCCCTTAACCACAGCAGCTTCCAGACTCTTGTAAAAGCCTATGTGTACATATTAATAGGCTTTTATGGAATTAAGTTTAGGAGCTTTGTCAAAAAAACGCCAAAAAAAACTTAAGTTTTGGAGCTGCTAGTGTACACGAGCCCTTACACAGAGGAACCCTTGAAATAACTTTTCTTGCTCAGGGAAGGCTCAGAGGAAAATTGCAGGGTCTGCATCCCTTTAGACATGTTCCTTTTGGGAGTATCTCACCAAAAATGCCAATTGTGTTGCAGGTGATGCCAAAAATCTGATTTGTATCTTAGTGCAGACTTCTGGGAAAATCAGTGAGCTGATCACACAAGCAGGAAATGACATAACTGGGGGGCCTTCTGTACACCATCTGTGTATAGAACACTTCCAGGTAGCCATATTGCGTTGCATTTTACAGAGAATTACAGTGCTGCAGATTGAAAAGCAAAGGTAGGAGGAGCATGCGCGAGGCTCTCCAAGATGGCCGCATAGCCTGAGAGCTCACGCCGTTCTGGCCACAAGACCCCAGCCACAGCTGACAGAATGCCCAAAACCGATTTTAACATCCCCCGGCCTGGGACACGACAGAGAACTGCCAGATGCTAACAGGCTCGACAAGGAGGAACCTCTCCTGCCAGCTAGAAGCCGCCTCACAGCCGCTCGGATCTCCCAAGATGGCGGCTGCACCTCCACGAGGCCCTGCACAGGAAGAAGCAGAAGAATCTATAGCAGACCAGGATGCAGGCCCAGCTGTGGAGCAGGGACCAGGACTGGAAACGGTGAATAACACACTCCTATCCTCACTTTCCCCAACATCCACAGAGTCCCTGATAGATGGAACCCTGGGAGAACTGCACAGGACCCCAATGAGAGACTTTCTTCCCCAGACAACTATGTCACCAATCCACAACTGTCAACTCACACACCCGTGGATCTGTCAGCCCTGATGTCTGCCTTCTCCACTATGCTCTCTAAAGGCTTAGCTCAAACAGCAGCCCAAATTACCGCATTCATACATGCAGACTTGCAGCAGCTAGGAGCAAGGATTGAGGTAATTGAAAAGAAATCAGACCAGGCAGCAGGCAGGATTAACCAGAACACTGCCAGGATCCAGGACCTCCAAGACCAGTTGGAAAGGGCTTTATAGAAAATAGATGACCTCGAGAATAGGTCTAGAAGGTATAATTTTAGAATTAGGGGGCTCCTGGAAACTGTTAAAGATGTTCCCACAGCAGTCAAGACCCTGATTAAAGACATGTTACCTGACATCCCAGAGCACAGGATGGAACTGGACCGAGCACACAGGGCCCAGCAACCGCCCCGCAAGGACTGCCCAGAGATATCATTGTAAAGCCCCATTTTTATGCAGTAAAAGAAGGAGTTATGAAAGCATCCAGGGCAGCAGAAAAGATCCTATTGCAAGGTCAACCAGTCCAGATCTTTGCGGATCTGTGACCATACACAGTCCAGAAACGGTGTGGCCTGAAACTTCTGCTGCAGGCTCTCATGCAAAGAGAAATCATGTACAGATGGGCCTCCCCCTGCGCCTGAATTTCTCTTATCAGAATAAACCTTATGGTTTCTCTACATTTGGGGAAGGGGAGCATCTGTTGACTAGCTTAGGGATCATTACAGAGGAGATCCCACAACCGGCTGCAACCAGAAGCCCCCCATCCATGAAACGCCCCTCGCCACCCAGCTCACTGCTCCCTGCTTGGCAAAAACAACAACCAAAACGATCAAAATAATCTGGCCCTCCAAGATGAGAGCCCACGTCCTGTTACGGTTCTAATAGCCTGCTGACGCCCCCAGATTTGGATCCTTGCACTCACCACTGAGGGGCCTCTAACTTAACTTCACTTTAAGGCTTTCCCTTCCATAGTTCGAATTTCCCTGCGAATAAATAGGACAGACCTATGTTGGCTACCTCCCCATCGTATCCCTCCCCCCTCGAGGACTGGTAAAATGCAGTTGTCCCCTCCGAAGCTTTGGCACTTTTTGAAAAGATTTTGGATAGTCCTTCATCCTCCCTGGATTCCAGATCCACTGGAGACTCAGAGCCAAACAGAGACTGGGACATTGGGGGGGAGCTTGAGGGAGGGGGGAACAGCACTCGCGACTCCAGTTTATGGGAATAAAGTATACCAATTCCTCTTTATGTGCTATAGATATCCTCAGGAAAGCTATAGTGGTCACTTGAAGGAAATGCCCAATTGGACTACAGGAAGGTGAGCACCCACAGTTTTAGGGACCCCCCACTGTGCCCATGGATCCCCGGGGAATAGGCTACTTCTGTATCTCACTCGTGATATTTACTTACTGGGCCCTGTCTTATCCTAGATATAAGATACATATTAAGGCTGATCAGCCAGAACGGTCCCAATGCACCTCCCATAGTCACTGCAAGGATGAGGTTGTCCTTCCAGGGACTACCGGTCACATCCGGGAAGAGGGTTATGCCGCGTACACACGAGCGGACTTTACGGCAGACTTTGCCCGGCGACTTTTCGACTGACTTTACGACGGACTTTCAGAATGAACGGACTTGCCTACACACAATCAACCAAAGTCTGTCGAATTCGTAAGCATACAGACGAGCGGACTTTTCGACCGGACTCGAGTCCGTCAGATAGATTTGAAACATGTTTCAAATCTAAGTCCGTCCAGCTTTTGAGAAAACAAAGTCCGCTGGAGCCCACGCACAATCAAATTGTCAGACGAAATCCCGTCCGCTGGGCAAAGTCTGCCGTAAAGTCCGCTCGTGTGTACGCGGCATAACATTTACTTCCCTGGATATGAGGAGAATGGGGACAGGTTTGCTCCCCACTCAATTCTTTGTTTCATCTACGTTTATTAGTTATGTATTGATCATTTTCTTTATGTCATCTTTCTTCTACTCTTTTTCCTAAGTATTGGATCAGGGACCATTACGAGCAGGCGGGGGAGCCCAACCATCATGGACACGAAGGACTGGACTGCAGGGGACCACTGGCATAAAACCTTCTGGACAACCTCCAGGTTGGGGTAAGATATCTACCATTGTAGCGTTCTCCCACTCCTCTGATCCATGACTGACCCACCACTGCACAACCCAACCCTGTTCATTATCTCTCATAACGTCTAGGGGCTGAAATCCGCGATTAAATGGAGAAAGATTTTTCAATTATATCATTCCATGAGGGCGGATATTGTCCTCCTTCAGGAGACACACTTTCCCGCCTCATACACTCCTTCCTTTCTTCACCAACGATTCCCACAATTCTACCTGGCCAACGCCGAGAATAAGACAAGAGGAGTAGCCATCTGCTTCTCACGGAATATTAACTTTACGCTGACAAAACTAATTAGAGATCCGAAGGGGAGGTTCCTCCTACTTAAAGGGACCATAAATAGAGGGTCGTACACTTTTGTGACATACTACACACCCAATAAAGGCCAGGGAACATTTTTTAACACTATGATGTCCAAACTAGCACCGCACTTGAAGGGGATAGTCATTATGGGGGGAGACACCAATCTGCCCTTTGATCTAGTCCTGGACAAGTCCAAGGGGGGTTCCACTACTACCAAACGCCCACCAAACAGAGCTTGAAAGTTGCACAATTATTAAACGACCATCACCTAATTGACATATGGAGGGAGCTGAACCCCCATACCAAAGATTTCACCCATTTTTCAGCCCCACACCAGATCTATGCCAGGATAGACCACATTTTTGTAAAAGCCTCTACAATCCCCCTAACTGTCTCCTCGAAGATACCCCACTTTTAGACCACTCCATGATGACCTTGTATTATGCAGGGGATTCTGAGAGACCCTTTAAATGGCATCTCAATGAATCCATCCTGAACAACCCGGTTCACTGTAACATCCTTGAGAAATCATTACATGACTATTTTGTAGACAATGACACTGACAATATCTCCCTGTCCACACTCTGAGCAGCACATAAATCCGAAATGCAGGGTACACTTATCCAGATGTCCTCTCGATTAAAGAAGGAACGCAAAACTGATATCGTACGTTTAAATAGAAAATTTCTAGAGCTGAGTAAAGCACATAAACGCAACCCCACGCCTACCTCTTTACAAGCCCTGGGGGCAGCTAAAATTCAACTTAATTTGACCCTCACCACAGACGCCGAGAAATTTCTCCGCTGGTCAGGGGTGAAATTTTACGACCAATCCAATAAAATCGGTTCCAAAACCAGTGAAGTTGAGCCCCAAGACCCGAACCCTAGTCCTTCCTAAAATTAAGACCACTACAGGGGTTCTGACCCAAAACCCAACCCGCATCATGGATGCGTTCCAGGTATACTACTCCAAATTATACTGGGACCACAAGCCTCCAGCCTCTACCGAATAAGACCCCTTTCTTCTTGACCTAACACTCCCTAAATTAACAGACGAGCATAGAAACCTTATGGAAGGTCCGTTCTCCAGGGAAGAAGTTCTGGAGGTAATAAAATCCCTGAAACTTGGTTCAGCACCAGGCCCGGATGGTTTCTCCAGCGGCTACTATAAAAAAATTTGGGACCACCCTAGCCCTGCGAACAAGGCCTTTATTTCAGTTATCCCTAAACCAGGGAAAGATGGGAGTGATGTTGGAAATTATCGCCCCATCTCTCTCATCAACAATGACATTAAAATCATGACTAAAATCCTGACGAACAGAATGTCTGAATATATAGCGTAATATATCCATAAGGATCAGGCAGGCTTTATACCAGGGAGGCAGGGTATCGATCGATCTGCAGAAAGCCTTCGACACAGTGTCCTGACCTTATGTCTTTGATATATTAGGAATGTGGGGTTTTGGCCCCAACTTTTTGGGCATCATACATTCTCTATATTCCTCCCCGAGCGCACAAATACACCTCATAGGATACTACTCAGATGGGTTTAATATACATAAAGGAAGGCACTAGACAGGGCTGCCCACTATCTCCACTCATATTTGCGATCGCCATCGAATAATAGATAGAGGAATAGATTCTTCTATCTGGTTTGGAAGGTCACGGGTATTGGAGTCCCACAAACACCCACTATTGCATTGCATGAACCACAGAATAGACGGTGCCTCCAAACACACCAATAATCTAATTTTCTTTATGCTCCTAGGAGCAAAACTCACGATTGCAAGGACGTGGAAAACACACAAGGTCTCTCTAGTGGCTGCAAAGCTGCAAAAAATTCTTGGATTTTTGCCCAAGAACAAATAACTGCAAAACTGTTAGACACAGTGACCAGGTTTGAAGCAACTTGGGAGCCTTGGGCTCGTTACATCAAGGTTCCCCTGTACCCGAGCCATTTGACTCCCTTTCGAGGACTGACTCAGGTGTCTGACTCCCTTTTATGCTCTTCCTCACTCGTCATACTGCAGATCCACTCACTCTTTCTTGTTTCTTCCTTTTCTAATTTTCTCTTTTCTTACCACCTAGTGTGGCTTCAAGGCTACCCCGCAGGGTCTGTCCTTTGGAGCTAAGAGTATCTACCCCCTGAACGGCTGAGTTTATTGGAATGAATTTCACCTACAGTTCTCTTCCACTTGGTTTTTGTTAGCTACCATTGTATCCAATATGAGCACAATCATCTTTTACTGACTACAACTTTTAATACACTGACACAACGCAGTCTCCACATTTTTCTAACAGATGGAAGCGTTTGGGAGGGGAGGGGGTGGAGGGCAGAACCAACAATCCGGGGGGAGCTGGGGGGGCACGTGCGGGCCACAGCATGATCCCTTTTGGGAGGGCTGGCGAGTGTCCCCTTAGACCAAGAAAAGAACACACCCAGGCTCAATCTTTTAGATCTAGGGCATGCACAGAATTTACTGTCGTTATAAGGCTCAGTTTAGAGGTTTACATTAAGCCTTCAGGGGGTCGGGTATCACCTATGTATGTCTTAAATTCATTGTTAAATTGATATACTGTTCTATTGTCACATTTTGTATATGTCAAACCCTACCGAAGGGCTATGTTGGCTCTCGGATAGGGATAATTGTTATAACGATATTTTGCATTAATGTAAAACATTTTCAATAAAAATATTGAAAGAGAAAAGCAAAGGTAATTTTAACAACATCCAATTACAATATGACTTGTGCTGCAATTGTATGCGCTATATTATTATTTTTGTTTATTTGCAAAAAAATTTCCACGAAAGTAGAATTACTCTTTAACTTCTATACAACCACAGCTTCCATACATGTCACTTACCATATTCCCCTGAAAATAAGCCCTACCCTGAAAATAAGACCTAGCGTGAGTTTCTGGGATGGCTGCAATATAAGCTCTACCCCAAAAATAAGCCCTAGGTAAAGTCTTCTGTCTCCTTGTGTAACTTGTGGAAAATACCTTATTTACAGCGCTGCTGGGCGCTCACATGACCAGCCAGAGCTCTTCTCTCCTCCCGGCTGATGTCAGCAGCCCCTCCCTCTACAGTGCTCGGAGCGGGGAAGAAGAGCTCCGGCGGGTCACATGAGCACCCAGTGACACTGTAAATAAGGTATTTTCCACAATAAAGTTACACAAGGAGACACACTGCACATTATATAATCTTTTCACAGAGTGGATTACATGATTTTACAAGGACTTTAACTAATGTTCTATTTTTGGGTTTACAGAATTTCATAATTCTGACTCCTGAGCAGACGGGGGAGAGGGGAGACAAGACAGAGGACACAGGAACTTTTTTGTACATACCATAAATAAATAAGACATCCCCTGAAAATAAGCCCTAGGGTGTTTTTTGTAGCCAAAATTAATGTAAGACCCGGTCTTATTATCGAGGAAACATGATAAGTGCCCTTTTGCTACACAAGTCATTTTCCATGCTTCACATCAGATAGTACACGGGGCTCTTTATACTAATTACTCACATTGCCGTCTTGAAAGAATTGTACTTTTGCCTGATGATAATGTTTGGCCATGTAATGGCGAGTAGGAGTAAAAGATTTTGCTGCTTATTATCTGTTGATCATCCTAATGACCCGAACCTGCTTAAAATATTGTTTATTTTAATGTGTCAAAATAAATGTTCTAATTTGGGAACTCACTCCTTTAATTTGCTAATAGCTGCAATGTGACTTTTGTGTTTGCTTTTCTCGGGAAACCGGGGAAACCGTTATTGTAGCTTACATAGGCAGCATTTTGAACTGATCACCTTATTATCTACACACAGTCTGGGAGTCTGTGGAGCAAGAGCCTTCAGCAATACAGAAAAAAAAGCATAATTGTATACAAATGTACTCTAGCAAACAGTATGCATAAGCTGTTTAGTGGAAATAATTGGCTTCCACGCATTACTCCCATATGCCTTTTTATTCTTTTATTGATAATTATTATGAGACTGTGAGGCAGAATCAGTGTCATGGATGTATTGCACTCATTATGGGTTGAAAATAAAAATACATATTTTTTATGTACATTGTTATATCTATTTAAAATAACTTGCTTGTTTTACGATAAAAGTTAAAATTACATTTTTCAAACCTTCATGTGTACAGTTAATGTTCATTTGGCCATTTTCGGATATTTCTATTTAAAGGTTGCAAGTAGTCAAAAGTCTGAGCAATGCTGATTTTTGTGTATGCTAGGTGGAATATAGTTTGCTGAATATTTCTCATCATGTCATTATTGAAACACAGGGAGCACATACAGAGGAGTGCAGCTCCATGGGGTGTTCATTTGACGATTTGTTAATGGTTGAGAAAAATAGCAAGATTAATATGGGAAGATTTGAACATTTTGGCCTTGAAAATACAGACAGTTTTTGTTCTGCAATATGTATTCAAATCAGTTATCAAAAATTTAAATATGTACTGCAAAACAAGGGCTTTCTACAAGCAGCTCCACTGAAGCGCACTTAATGTGCATTTGCATAGCTCCCAACTGTCCCTGATTTCGAGGGACTGTCTCTGATTTGAAACAAAGTTCCTCTGTCCTTCTTTCCTCTTCATTTTTTCCCTCATTTTGGTATGATCTATACAGTATAGTTATACAGTATATTAAATGCACTTTTTATCTTTCAAAAAGTGTTTCCCAGTGCTACACCATTCATCCAATGGCTAAATTGCTGCATGTTTACATTTCAAAAGCCAGTATAAGCTCAGGTTCACACCGATGCGTGTTTGAAATTGTGCAAGTTGAGCTGAACTCGCACAATTTCAAACCGGCAATGCAGTCCGACTTGGGGGGCGATTTGACAGACTTCTGTGCAGGTTCATGCACAGATGTCTATTCAAATTGCCCCTGAAGTCGCCAAAAGTAGTACAGAAACTACTTTTGGGAACCGGTGCGGTGCCGCAAAGTCAGCGTCACAAAGAGTCAGTCGGTGCCATTGCCTGCAATAGCCGCTGATTTGGCATGCCATTTGGCATTTTAAATGGCATGCCAAATCTGCCCAATGTGAACGTGGGCCTAAAGAGGAAGTGCAGTCTGCTCACATAATTTGTAATAAAAACATTGTTGCCATTCTGAAGCTTCCCTCCAACCACTTTGCATAATATTTTATATCTACTGTGATTCTGTACTTGCCAAATATGCTGCAGAAATCTCCCTCTACTGAGTCTGGCTGCAATCGTTTTAACTGTGGGCAGCTGAAGCTGCTGTCTGTTCACTTCCTGGATTTACACAGACACACAGAGGCACACCTCCAGCTCTGCAGCTCTCATTGACCCTCTTATGACTCACCCCCCCTCACTTCCTGGCAAACTCTCCCGAAAGTGAGAGAGAGAGCTGTGCATGATGTCATAGGCCTAGGCTTATTTTCCAGACAAGAAACAGGAAGTGGGCTGTATAAGGTATTTACTGACAGAAAAAAATGTTTTACTATCCAAAGTTAAAACAAGGGCAGAGGATTTAATAGATGGAAAGATGAAAAATGATGGAAGCTACATTTTAAGGAATAGTAGTGGGGGGGAAAAAAGCACTTGTGGATTTAACTAATCCTTTTTGTTGTATAATTCTCCTTTAATGGGGCGTGGCAGGGGTTGTATCCTCTGCCTACATACTTTTACTAACAGGTGTCCCTCGTTCCCATCTCAAAAAAGTTGGGAGGTATGCATTTGTATATACAGTACAGATTAAAGTAGATTTATGGTGGCCTTATACTGGTTGAGTATTTGGCCAACATAAAGAGTAGTTCCAGGTAACAAGTGCAATAAATTAGTAAACTTACTACTGCTATCCAGCAAGCAATACAGCAGAGAAAATTAGCTCAATTTACCCTGAAGATAAGGTTTAGGTTTGGGAAAGCACTCAGTGATGGACCCAAAAGTATTTGGATGCCTGTCTTTACACGCACATGAACTTTAATGGCATCCCGGTCTTAGTCCGTAAGGCCCACCCTTTGTGGCTATAACAGCTTCAGCTCTTCTTGGAAGACTGTCCACAAGGTTTAGCAGTGTGTCTATGGGAATGTTTGACCATTCTTCCAGAAGCGCATTTCTGAGGTCAGGCACTGATGTGGACGAGAAGGCCTGGCGTGCAGTCTCCACTTTCATTCATCCCAAAGGTGTTCTATCAGGTGCAGGCCAGTCAAGTTCCTCCACCCCAAACTCGCTCATCCATGTCTTTATGGGCCTTGCTGAAAGTGTGGGGTTGTTTTTAGGGGTTGGGCTTGGCCCAGTATTTCCAGTGAAGGGAACTCTTAGGGTGTCAGCATACCAAGACATTTTGGACAATTTCATGCTCCAAACTTAATGGGAACAGTTTGGGGATGGCCCTTTCCTGTTCCAACATGACTGCACACAATAGGTGATCTGTGTGAAGGACACCATCTCTGAGCAGTAACTATTCCTCTTTGGCAGGAGCTTTCACTAAAGACATTTTAAGACCAATATACTTTAGGTGCAGCTGCCTATCCCTGCACTTCAATTTGTATGCACACATGAGATAAGCAGGCTAGTGCTTTAATAGATATGTAAGAGGTGTTGATGTCCTCTTTCCCTCTGCTTGGGGCCGTCTTCATGGCTCCCTGGTGGAGTTCCCTGACTTGTGTATTCGCTCAGCATCTACCATCCTTGCCCATACAGTGTCTGGAACAAATGGATAAATAATGAAGAAACTCCTGCGCTGTCAGAAATACCTATGCTAAGGGGCACTGCTGCAACACCTAAATGGCTGATCCAAACAGACAAAAGTGGTATGAATAAAGTGAGTGGTGATTGCGCTGTGATAAAAAAGGGGAAAAGGGGGAAGAGGATGGGGAAGGGGCTAACTCAAATGTATAGAGAGGTGAATGAAAAATGAAAAAAATTATACAAAAGGTATAATGAGCATGAGGGCTAGTATCATACTAGCACATAAAAAATATTGTAAATACTGAAACAAAAGAAAAGAAAATTCTCAGTGCAAAAGGGCTAGTATCATACTAGCACATATGTGGTAACTCATCAAATACTTATTAGTGACTCCAAGTAAATAAATAAATGGTGAACAGTCCCACCACCTTGTAGTACAAAGTGCTCAAACAATGAGTCATCAGTTCCAAAAAGGCAAGTCCACAAGCCACAGGGGAGGGAAAAAAAGTCTTCAGTGGGGACACCTCTGTGCTCGCAAGCAGCTCACCTTACTGCTGCAAGACAACAGCTTGTAATCCAGTAACAAATCACCAGCAGGCAAGGGTCCCATCCAGTAGTTCAGGCGATTCGGGTGGTGGGTGTGCAGGATGTTATATAAAAAACATAAGCAGACAGCATATAGTATAACTCCGTGGTGGCCAGAGTGGAAAAAGGGACAGGACATAGAAGGGGGATGCACTCACTTGTGTAAAATGAGTGTGGGCGTCAATCCAACGAACGCCGAGTTCCTATACCTCAAAAGGGTGTCTTCAAACCGTCCCCATTTCCTCAATGCTCGTCACAATGGGATGAATATATGTGGAGTGTTGGAAGAGAGTGCACATAGCGTGATCCCGTATATAAATCAGTTTATTAGGTTAAAAACAACATGGTACACTTACATTTAGCAGAAGGCTATAGTAAAAAACATCCACGAGCGCCGAGCTCGTATCCTATCATAGGATACGAGCTCGGCACTTGTGGATGTTTTTTACTATTTTCCATATTTTCGATTACATTTTTGACTTTCATCATTGGTTGACACCAAGTTTTTTTGCACTGGAAAATTTGTGTGACCTCTCTTCACCTCTGACCTCTGCATGCAACATCCCCCACACACACACACACACACACACACACACACACACACACACACACACACACACACACACACTGACCCCCCGCCCTAAAACCTCTACCATCTTTCACATGTCTTTCTTTTGTTGCTGTATTAAACTGAAGCATCCAGCCGGTTCTCGTACCACTTCATACACTGTAAATGCCTCTCTCACTTGCAGGGAGATCATCCATTGGGGATGTTAGCATCTGCACTGCACCCCAGTCACCTGTATCTCCCTTGTCCCCATCTTACACTCAGTGGGAACTGCTCAGGAGATCAGATCTGTGGGAGTCGTTGGGAGATAAGCTGTCACTTGTAAACACAGAAGCCAAACTTCTGTGTTTACAAGTGATAGTGGTGAGCAGGGAGCAGAGGGCCTGAGCCAGAGTTGGTGGAACTGAGTTCCACCAAGTTCCAGCTGAAAAAAAAACCCTGGGTATTCTGCTGGTGCCGGTTGTCAGAATACAATAGCTGCAGTGGAAGATTTGTATAGTGTGAATGAACTATGTATTGCCAAGGCTTAGTCCTCCTCACTGGCAATATGTTTTCCTTATTCCAGATTTAATAGAATCTACTAATCTGTTGCTGTTGTAACTAAATTGAGTGGCAGGCTCTGAAGAAGTATCGTAACATTTTAGTTGGAGGTAGTAAAATCTCACACCCTTACAAGTGTATACTTTTAGCTTCCCATCCTTAGGACATACAGTACCTATACATTATTGGAAACAAGCAGTGATACCAGGATCATGGCTGCAGCTGCCCAATCACGTCTACAGGGTGTCTAAGGGGGGACCCCTCCCACTGGCGCCCGCCACCATTTCTGGGCTCTATGTTACGATCAGGGAGCCGAAGACCACTGCAACCTGTCTGTCCAGCTGCCCACAGAGGAAAGGCAGGTACAGCTGTACCTGCCCCCCCCCCCCTATGTAATGAATTAAACAGGAAGCAATGGGGATTTCATCATTTTTGGTTTCAGTTTGTTTGTTTACAAGGCGTGTTTACCGGCTGCCCTCAAAAGCAAAAAAAAATTAAAGCGACAGTGTTAATGAATGAATTTAAATGAAATAAATAATCAATTAAAAAATAAAGCGCCCCTGTCTCCCCATGCTCACGGGCAAATGCATACGTATGTTGTGCTACCCCTCAGGAGCTGCTGGATTTGGGTCCCCTTTTGTCTGCATAGCCAGCCAACAGGCATTTTCAGCAGGCACATGTAGTCAGAAAACCAGGCCAAAGGCCTTGTTTTTGTTACTTATTGGGGGCAAATAACTTGGATGGGGTTAGAGTGGTTATGGGATGAGCAGAATTTGGTCAATGTACAACTTTGAGGACAACATGAGTGATCACAGACATCTAGCAACAATCCCAGACTGTACTCCCTCCAGAATAACTGAACATCTTGGTAAGCCACAAGTCCCAACTTGACTTCAGGTATTTTAGTCTTCCCTGCAAAATGCCAGTGCACCTGGCTTCAACTGGGAATTACCTAAGCAAGGGTGGAGCATAACAGTATGCTGTCCTTCTGAAAGCTAGCTGAATATTGCACTCGGCTGCAGTCTCTCTTGTAGGCTTTGCGGGGTGAAAAGTGTAAGAACTTTGAGGACCACTGTGGCTAAACTGTCTTCTTAGTACAAAACTCCAGACTGTGTTCCATGGGGAAATTACTTTCAACAGACTGGTAAAGCACTTCCAATACTGATCCAAGCACTAGCACATTAGCACAAGATTATCCCAAGCAGGGGTTGAAGGTTGCAATAGCTGTCCCTTCTGAATGGCTAGCTGGGCATTGCACCTGGCTGCCTCTCCCCTATAGGCTTTGGGTGGTGAAACAGGCAGAGGTTACTCACTCAGTTCCTTAAGGCCTGCAGCATAAATTGTGACTTCTGCCTAGGCCCCCCACTGTTCGGGTCCCACTTGTTTGCCAGGGTATCTCATTCTCAACTAGTCGAGATGAGACTAAAGGGGGTGAGAGTTCCTCTCAGCTTCCTTCCTCCTTTCTCTCAGCACACCGTCTCTCTCCCCACCACCATTCTCTATGACCTTTGCTTTCAGAAAATATATAATGTTAGGGGGTTCTAAGTAATTTCCTAGCAAAAAAAACCCCAGATTTTTACATATATGAGAAATGGCAGAGTTGGCCCGGGTGCGACATGGTTAAACTATTGTGGTGCTACCCCTGCAGGAGACACTTGGTAATTTGGGTTTTCTGCGCCTCGATTCTAAGAACAACTTCAGCCCTCAGACATACCTGGTTGAATAATGGTTACTAAAAGCACATATAAGAACAATAATATTTGTACCAGTAAAGACAGTTTAGTGGTAAACAAATTCAGTGTATTGGTACGGATGGGGATACAGTAAATGTTGATTTTAGCATAAATGAGCACATAGAAAGTAGGTTCTCCAGTTCGCTGGAGAGTATAATCCCTATGCCAAGGTAACTTAGAATAGAGTTCTGTACCAATAGATTGTAATTTAAGTGTTACTAAACCCAGGACCCTGCATTCACCATATCTGGTCTCCCACAGTACACAGAACGTGGAAATGCAATTATTTTTGTAAATATAAACTGCTAAATACCTTTTCTCATCATCAGTATATAGCAGTCTTGTGACTTATATCAGTGTCTGTCCGAGCACCGGTTAAAGCTTGTAGGAGGAGTTTTCTTTCCCGGCTATCTGTCCTATAAGGTTGCAAGACCCCTGACCCTCTGCCTGGACAGTGCTGATTGGCCCTTGCTCATCTCATAGACACAAGAAAAATAATGCTCTCTAGCAATACACACCAAACTGAGCATGTACAGAGCGCCCCCAAGATTCAGTTCTATCAGGAGATGGATTGGGGACAGTGGAAGAATGGGAGGATCAGAGAAGACAGGATCAAACAGCCTTTTTACACAAGCAAGATTAACCCTTTAGGTTCCACAGTGAGTATAACAAGCATGCTTTACTGCATATACAAACTGATTTTACTGTTGTGGGTTTAGTAACACTTCAGAATAATGTGAATAATAATACTATAACTAGTCTTGAGTGCACCCTAGGAGAATGGCTATGATATGGTGCAATGTCCTCTGAGAGGTACCTCTTAATATTAGCAAAAGGAGAAGATTTCTGTGTAGTGGCTGTAAAGGGGCAGTCTTTAGTCCTTACTCTTCAGCTGGCTTGCAATGGGATCCAGTTGTACTGTTGTTACTAATGAGAAGGATTGCCCAGGCAAGCCTGCAGGCAGCAGTAATAATACTAGATGGCTGTGTGGTTTAGTTCCTAAAGAGCTCAGTCTCTAGCAGCAGATACTAAATCCCCCCAGCAGCAGCTCACTAGTCCCAGTGATATTGCAGCTCACCATCCATTCACTAACAGCGATTAGTCCACTTTCTACTCTGCACCCAGATGACTCTGGCTGTTGACACCACCCAACTCAGTGATCCGGATCCCGCTCAGGCCGCCAATATGGAGCAGTTATGTTGCACACTAGACAGCGATGTGCACTCTCCAGTCTCTCTCATGGCAAGAGTAACCTGTGTCCTGTACAGCCTGAAAAAATGCAGCAATTACCTTTCCTCACCTCAATCTTTTTCTGGGAAATGCAGTTCAAAAGCTCTTGATTGCAGTAAATTCTCTCCCCTCCAGACTACAGTTCCTGCAGTGTAGTTCTGTCTAACTCAGTCTATTAAACTTTTCCTGCTCAGCAGCTACTAGGAGTAGCTGCAGCCAGTGTTTCTCCCACGCTCTGTTCTTAGGCAAACACCTGGATACACTATTATCCAAATATACCGTATATAATGAATATTATCAGATGGGAAAGGAATTCTATATATTCATAGATTACTGTGGGTGTTGTACTTGTATGAAGTATGTTGTATGAAGTATGCAAGGGCAAACATCCTATTATATTAAAGGAATTCCTTCATCTTCATTTATGCAGTTTGTTATTTAGTTTTAAAACATGGTCAATGCCTGCAAAAGCACAAGAATTATGCCCCATACACACGATAGGATTTTCCGTCAGAAAACGTTGGATGGGAGCTTGTTGTCGGAAATTCCGACCGTGTGTAGGCTCCATCGGACATTTTCCATCGGAATTTCCGACACACAAAATTTGAGATCTGGATCTCAAATTTTCCAACAACAAAATCTGTTGTCGTAAATTCTGATCGTGTGTACACAATTCCAACGCACAAAGTTCCACACATTCTCAGAATCAAGCAGAAGAGCCGAACTGGCTATTGAACTTCATTTTTCTCGGCTTGGCGTATATGTTGTACGTCACCGCGTTCTTGACGTTCGGAATTTCCAACAAGATTTGTGTGACCGTGTGTAAGCAAGACAAGTTTGAGCCAACATCTGTCGGGAAAAAAAAATGGATTTTGTTGTCGGAAAATCCTATCGTGTGTTTAGGGCATGAGTAGCCATAAAATTGTATGAGCCTTTACTAGAATTGTTTTAACTGTGTTGCATTGTGGTTTTTTAAGTGCATTTAAATCCACCTTCATGTGGACAACACTTCTGGATAAATACATTATTTCCAACGGTGTCAAATGTTAGTGTTTGTCTTTTGTATGTTTGAGTTTGGTCTATATTCCTGACCACATGAATAAAACTATGATGTCCATTCTAATAACAGGTCATTTCTTTTTTAAATAGGGTATAGCTATCACACAGTGATATGCTGCACTGACATGTCATTAGGGATGAACACATTTTATACATATTGTCACAAAAATAAAATCTTTCTGCTTTTTCTCTACATAAATATGTTAGAAAAGAACACATTGGAATCTCTTTTTTTTTAAATTGGATTTCATTATTGAAATTTTTTATGATAAAATTCTAAATAAAACAAATACTAAACAACAACAAAAAAGTGGAAAAAAGGGAGGAAAAAACCTGACAAAAACGTAAACAAACATTTTTCTTTCCCTTCCTTCTTCCTTCCCATTAGGCAGATATATCGGCATCAACAACAATATTTTTTAGTTAGTTTAGTGTCTACTTCCTCAAAATATATTTGAGAGAATGAAGAGAAAGAGACAATCTAAAAAAAAATAAAAAAAAAATAAAAAGAGATTAATTTTCTTCTCTCTCTCTTCCCCTCATCCAACATTAAGTCTTGGAATACAGTATAATAACCCAGAGCAACCGCTACCCTCAAGTATTTAATAGTGCATTTAGTTTGACCACTTGTCTATGTCAAGTATTTAGGAAAGGAGAATGCGGCCACTCATAAAGACCAGAAAACAGATATGCATAGCACATATTCTCCACCCTCCATTTTCAGCCCTAATTAGAACATGGGGCATCTATCCATTTTTTCCATATTTTCTGAAATTTACAAGATGCGTTGAGTTGAAGATAAGTATATTTTTCAAATAATACATGTTTATCCGTTTCCTGTACCCAGTCCCTAAGGGTAGGAGGGTTAGGTGATATACATCGAGAGGCTATTAATTTACGTGCCAGGAAAAGTATTTGGATTTTATAAGTGGTTATGAACACACCCATACCCATATTAAAGTCATTCCAGTTAGAAATAAAATCTACAACCAATTAGTATGTATGTAGCGCTACCCACACCCCCACCCCCCCCCCCCCTGTGAGGGCCGCTCAAAGATTCTGTACCCCATTGGTTCCCTTTACCTTGCAAGTCCTCCGACACCTCTTACAATCTGGGTTTTGACATTTCTGCTATAAGCAAAAGAATTTAAAGGCACACACACACATGCAAAGTAAACCAGTTAGCTTTGTTTACTAGCAGATTAATGGCAATGCGTTCAGCAACAAGAGTTTGTAATGTACTATAAGTAAGACACAGTTAATAAGCTGGTGGCAAACCCAATTAGGAAATAAGCAATTAGAACACTTTAAGAACATATAAAGAGCAGGGTTTAGCCCTGAATTGAGTCTATGGCTACAGGCCAAAAAAAGTGTAGAGGAGTGACTAGGCTTCCGTCAAACCTCTCCCTTTAATCTCCTGACACCACAGTCCCAGAAATCTAAATTCACACTAGCAAGCACTCTACAGTTCTTATCCCTATGCTCTAACAAATAGAGTCCTTGGTCACTGTATGGGCCTAGATAGGCACCAAATGTCCAGTGTCCTTTTGTATAGAATCAATGGGCAAGTGCCCACTCACCAATCACAGCGAATTAGCAATCCCAGCAACCTTCTATGTTTAGGTGTGGTGTGAGGGCTCCACAGCAGGCCTTTGCAGATTCTGGCTCAAGCAACAGAGCTTGACCCCGCATCACGCTGTGCTACTGCCCACCTGGATCTGGCTGAATGTGATGAGGGTGGCTTCCAGGCTTCCGCCAGACGATCTGATGTGACTGGCAGCAGATGCTCCCATAGCACAGGCCACAACCTGGCCACAGCATAATCTACCACTTGCAGATCCAGGCCTGGGTCGCAAGAGAGTGATCCTGTCCCCCCCCCCAGGCTTTATATATCCTCTCCTAACATTCTGTTCTCTCTTCTGCAGCAGGCTGGTACTTGTAGTCCAATACAGTCCGACTTAAATGTTAAACCAGGCTCTTCAGACTACATGTCCCGAGATGCTTTGCTCCACTCTTAAGTCTTATTTACTCTGCCTTCAGGGTGTGATGACATAGAGTCCAGGCTGAGCACTAGAAGGGGACAGTCTCACTGTAGCAAGTGCTACAAAGCGTCTTCTGATAATGCAGGCAATATTAGCCAGCTCCTGGCTTCATGTATAATATTTAAAAACAACTTTTATATTATGCATTATTGTCATTGCTGAAAGTCTGATTAGAATTAAATTAGTCTAATCTGTGTGACCAAGAGCCATACAAGCTATAGGTTTCCACCCCAAGCAGTCGTTCCATAATTGCTCTGGTGACTCACATTGGTTGCAGGTCACCAGAGCAATTATGGAACGACTGCTTGGAGTGGCAACCCACACATGGAGAAGATAAGATGGAATGCCGCACTCTGTAAAAACAGGTAAGAAAAAATGAAAACAGCTTCATTCTGACTCCTCCCAAGACACACGTCTGGCGCATTTCATCTTTCCTTCTCCAGCAGTCTAATCTAGACATTCAGCAATTCTCCTGTGCTTCACAGACAACAGTGTGCCCATGCAGCCAAATGTGCTACTCACAGGCAGTTCCTGGTACCATTGTCTGTGCCTGTGTAAGCAACAGAGCACAGCCCTGTTCAGCTTCACCCAACCCAGCGCCCATCCTGTCCAGTCCAGCACCATCTAGCCATCACTGTTAACACCCACTGACTAGGCACTTTACTTCTAGAAATGATGCCGCTAGGAGGAAACAGATATGCCTGCTAGTCTCCCTGACTGTCACTGCAGTCATGTGATGCCTTTTTTTTTCAGAAAAAAAAGGTAGAAACAAACATCTTTAGACATTTTACACATAACAAGGTACTTGTATGGTTTAACTGATTGCAGGGAGTTAATTGAAAGCAAGCCTTTCCTTCCACTTTAAAGGAGTATACTCCCCTTTCCAACACACCTTCACTGGTGCCGGTATCTTCTCCTATGTGATTCAGCCATCTTCATTGGCCACTGCAGGATGACATTGGTCTTGTGCTCACACAGGAGCTAATCCTCCCTGCACACAGGATTGGCTCGGCAGCTGTAAGCTGAGCTGCACATTTGCATCTTAGTTTACTGTCCAGAGAATCACGTTTAACCACTTAAGCTCTGGACCATTTGGCTGGCCAAAGACCAGAGCACTTTATGCGATTCGCCATTACGTCGCTTTAAATGACAATTACGCGGTCGTGTGACATGGTTCCCAAACAAAATTGATGTCCTTTTTTTCCCCCAAATAGAGTTTTCTTTTGGTGGTATTTGATCACCTCTGCGGTTTTTATTTTTTGCGCTATAAACAAAAAAATAGCGTCAATTTTGAAAAAAATTTTGCTATAATAAATATCCCCAAAAAATATATATAAAAACATTTTTTTCCCTCAGTTTAGGCTGATACGTATTCTTCTACATATTTTTGGTAAAAAAAAACGCAATAAGCATTTATTGATTGCTTTGCGCAAAAGTTATTGCATCTACAAAATAGGGGATAGTTTTATGGCATTTTTATTGATAATTTTTTTTCATTAGTAATGGCGGCGATCAGCGATTTTTATCGTGACTGCAACATTATGGCAGACACATCGGATAATTTTGACACATTTTTTGGACCATTGGCATTAATACAGCGATCAATGCTAAAAAATTGCATTGATTACTGTAAAAATGTCACTGGCAGTGAAGGGGTTAACCACTAGGTGGCACTGTAGGGGTTAAGAGTGTCCTAGGGAGTGATTTAAACTGTGGGGGGGAGGGACTGTGTGTGACACATCACTGATCACCGCTCCCGATTACAGGGAGCAGTGATCAGTGACAGTGTCATTAGGCAGAACGGGGAGATGCTTGTTTACATTAGCATCTCCCAGTTCTTCCTCACCATGAGATGATCGCGGGTAGCCCGCAAGCCGCCACTTAAAGGCCAACGTACATGTCCGTTAATCTGCCTGTACATGCCCTTCTGCCGCAGTATATCTGCGTGAGGCGGTCGGGAAACGGTTAAGCAGGCAGGTAGGTATGTCTTTTATTGCAGAAGAGACATTGCATGTCTCTTCTGCCATAAAATGCTTGCCTGCTCACAGTGTATCATAGCGGAACTTTAGTTTCATTTTAAAACCCAGCTCACAGACAAAACTCTTTTTCTTTATTGTCTTTTGAGGGTCAAAGGGATAAAGTAATTCATAGACATGTGGGTATTGCTGCTATCTTCAGAAGGTTGTCTCTGGCCAGCAAAAAAATGATGAAACCCTGCCCCTAATCATTGTGTCTCAGTTTTTTGTTAGTGTCCTAGCAGACTGGATGCTCAGGTCTGCAGAGAAAGAACCATAACCACCTTTTTAATATATTTTTCTCTTTCAACAGTCTTGCCACTTCGTGGATGTTTTTTCTCTTCAGTCAAGACCTCTGTAAGCTGCTTGAGCTAGTCTCCATGCAGTAGCTATCTGGACTGACTAACCCTCGGCATTGAATTGGAGACTGAACCTGAACCCCAAAGGACCGAGCATTGTGAGGCTTGCCTGTAATGTGACCTTCAGGATTTGGGTTCTGTTTATGCCCCTCCCCCCAGCAGACACCTAGTGTAAATGTTTGATAGATGCAGATGCTTTACAAGTCCAGTGCCATGACTCAAACTCTGGTTTGTTCTAATCCCTGAAGGCTCCCTCAAGAGTAATGTACATATGGAGAGGATGTGGGGGTGCTGCATGAGAAACTAGAAAGAAACTTTTGGTACTGGGCTCAGTTTGTGGCGCTTTCTAGACGTTGTCCCAGGTCAATAAGCCACAGATTGTATTTCAGTTTCGGAGCAGTTGTTTAACCCTAATTATTACCCAGTCATTTTTTTTCTCCCTGGGTAAGTATATCTTGGTTAAGGGTTTAAGTACTAAGAGCAGAGATAGTACTTCAGTATACCCAGTCTTTGGTACTAAGAAAATATCTCAAGAAATTACGAAGGTAACTTGCCTTCTAACTCTAACTAAGACATCTTAGTATGTTACTTTCAAATATTGCATTCTACATTAGCTCCCTTTCACACAGAGCGGATTCCATTTCAATCAGTAAGGAATCAGCTCATAGATCCCCTGCTGATCAGAGTAGAGCAGAGTATCTACTCAGTTTCTGCATTGGCTATCCTCTAATCTGCTCCGCTTCAATGGAAGAGGACAGATCCCCTTCCATTTTTTAGAAGATCCGGAGTCTCTTTACACCTGTCTGTCCATAGGGATAATGGACCTTCCAATCAGGTCAGCCTGAAAAACTGGCAGACAGACCTAATCGGAACAGCCATATGAAAGGGGCCTGAATCTGAATCCTTAAACAATATGGGTACTATTCTTATTAGGAGTATACCCACACTTTCCTGCAAGGTTTAGTATGCTACCTTCAAACACTGCACTTTATATTATACTGGGTCCATTCGCAATATAAAGAACTCATTATTAGGAGTTGAAGTATTCCTTTGGTACACCCAATTTCCAAAATTGTCCCGTCTAATTCACTCTACTATACATCTTGGTATGTTACCTTTATACACAGTGCTCAAAATTGTGAGTTCTTTAGCCATTGCAGGGCTATCATTTTTAGGAGTAGAAGTATTATCTCTGTATTTCCAATCTCTGTTAATCACTTGCATGGCCATTCCATGCCTTAGTGTAAGAGCACCATTTCCTTAGTTGGAGTTGTGCTACAGTTCTCTGCGCCTGCCTTTCTAAGCAAGGTTAAGCAGTCGTCTGTAGGCGATCTCCAGCTCCCATTCCTGAACGGCCAGAAACTCTATATCTTTCAGTGCCCACTGCACTTCCGAGACGTTCAGTAGCTCTTCTCTGAAATCCATGATTTCGTCCAACCGCCACTCCAATTCACTCCCAAAGTTAGGGTCCTGTCATGAAGATCCTGCCAGTAACAGGCAGATTAGACCCATCGGTGCACGATTGCGGGCGTCTATGCGCACGCGCACATGCACTCGTTAGTGTCTGGCGGGTTATTTAAACCTGTCTGGCACTTGCATCATTGCTGTTTGCTCTGCAGCTCTGTGTATGTGTTCCCTGAAAACCTGATATCTGCTCCTGTTTTGACCCGGCTTGCTTTGAGACTATTCCTGTTATCTGCCTTTACCCGATCCTTGGCTTGTTTGACGATCCCTCTGCCTGCTCCTTTTGTACCTCTGCTGCCAGCCTGCTTACCGACCCGGCCTGTCTGATGATCCTGGACTCCATCCAGTCTGCTGAGCCTGTCTGCTGAGCCATCCAGGCTTGTTACCTGTCTGCTGATCATCCAGTCTGCTGGGCCTGTCTGCTGAGCTATCCAGGCTGTTCACCTGTCTGCTGATCATCCAGTCTGCTGAGCCTGTCTGCTGAGCCATCCAGGCTTCTCACCTGTCTGCCTGATCCATCCAGTCTGCTGTCCTGTCTGCTGAGCCATCCAGTCTGCTGGGCCTATCTGCTGAGCCATCCCGGCTGCTCCCCTGTTTGCTGATTCATCCAGGCTGCTTACCTGTCTGCCTGATCCATTCAGTCTGCTGTCCTGTCTGCTGAGTTGTCCAGTCTGCAGTTCCTGTCTACTGATCCATCCCGTCAGCTGTGCCGGCCATCTGATCCTTCTGCTGTTGATCCTGCCAGGCACTCATACCAATCCGCACTCCTGCACCCCTGTCACCACTACCAGGGGCCCTCGAGTCGGAGGCGTAGGAGAGGCCATCCTCTGCAATTCGGGCTCACCCTTTAGGTACGTAACAGTAGCAAACAGCCATGTCTGAGCCCGAGCAAGGAACCTCTCCTATGCAGGAACTTTGTTTGCACTTAGCAGGCCTGACCCAGGCTGTCAAAAGCCTTCAGGAAGCATACACCCGGTTGGAGGAACGGGTCCAAGTACTGTCTTCTCCCACTGGAATTCAAGGAACCCCTCAAGCCTCTACCTCTTCTACAGGCACCGCATCCTCTCCTACGGTGGTGATGCTTCTGCCCAAACCACGTGTCCCCACACCCGAAAAATTTGCTGGAGAACGTAGCAAATTCAGGGAGTTTCGCAATTCCTGTGAACTGTACTTCGCCCTTCAGCCACGTACCTTCTCCTTGGAAGCCACCAAGGGGGGCTTTGTCGTCTCTTTACTTTCGGGTGAACCTCAAACCTGGGCCCATCGCCTCCTGGAACAGAAAGCCGATGTGTTGACCAACCTTACCACCTTCTTCAATACCATGGCTCAACTGTATGAAGACCCTCAGCTTTCTGCAACTGCCGAAGCCGCACTGCACACCCTTCAGCAAGGGCGCCGGGCGGCGGAAGATTATGTGGCTGAATTTTGGCGGTGGAGCGCAGACACTGACTGGAACGATGCTGCGCTCCGTTACCAGTTTCGCATGGGGCTGTTTGACCCCTTGAAGGACGAGCTAGTCTGAGTTGGTGTGCCCCAGACCCTAGACGCATTAATCAATCTTGCCATACAGATTGACCAGCGGCTGAGGGAACGTAGGTCGGAAAAAGCAACTGGATTTTCCCGACCAACCTGGATGTTACTTAGAGTGCCCAGTCACCTGCATCCAGCCCCTACCTCTCAGTCCACTTCTACAACGGACACTTCGGAACCAATGCAGTTGGGGGTGCTTCGCCCTTCTCTTACTATGGAAGAGCACCAACGTCGCCGGGCAAATAATCTATGTCTCTACTGCGGGGAACCCGGTCACTATGTCAAGAATTGCCCTACTAAACTTCGTAAGTGTTTCCGAAAATCTCCTGAATAGGGATGAGCCGAACACCCCCCCCGGTTCGGTTCGCACCAGAACCTGCGAACGGACCGAAAGTTCACACGAACGTTAGAACCCCATTGACGTCTATGGGACTCGAACGTTCGAAATCAAAAGTGCTCATTTTAAAGGCTAATTTGCACGGTATTGTCCTAAAAAGGGTTTTGGGACCCGGGCCCTACCCCAGGGGACATGTATCAATGCAAAAAAAACTTTTAAAAACGGCCGTTTTTTCGGGAGCAGTGATTTTAATGATGCTTAAAGTAAAAAAAAAAAAAGTGAAATATTCCTTTAAATATCGTACCTGGGGGGTGTCTATAGTATGCCTGTAAAGTGACGCGTGTTTCCCGTGTTTAGAACAGTCCCTGCACCAAATGTCATTTTTAAAGGAAAAAATCTCTTTTAAAACTGCTTGCGGGTTTAATGTAATGTCGGGTCATGGCAATATGGATGAAAATCAGTGAGACAAACGGCATGGGTACCCCCCAGTCCATTACCAGGCCCTTTGGGTCTTGTATGGATATTAAGGGGAACCCCGCACCCAAATTAAAATAAGGAAAGGTGTGGGGCCACCAGGCCCTATATACTCTGAATAGCAGTATACAGGCGGTGCAAACAAGACAGGGACTGTAGGTTTGTTGTTAAGTAGAATCTCTTTGTAATTTTGAACGGGTACATTTTTAACGTGTTTAGCTCCAGCCAAAAAATCTTTTTTAAGCTTTTTGGAAAACATAGGGAAGGGTTATCACCCCTGTGACATTTGTTTTGCTGTCTTTCCTCCTCTTCAGAAGATTTCACCTCACTTTTTGTCCCAATGAAAAATGTTTTTTGAAAATTTGGGTTTTTTTGTGGAACAAGGATTGGAAAGCATCAGTGGAAAGGAGAATTTTTTTTCCCATATTAACTCTTACAGGAGGGAATTTCCCTTCCTAGGGGTAGATTTCATCTCACTTCCTGTTGTCTCCTTCCGTTTGCAAGTAGGAGTCGTTTGTAAGTTAGATGTTTGAAAGTAGGGTCCTGCCCTATATACTCAGCAGAAATTTGGGCCTTAGGTGTTGCTGTGGCCACAACACTGTAAGCCCTCGCAGGGCCCTGCTGTGAAATATTAGATCAAGAATTGTAATTACATGCCCCTGTTGAACAGGAGCTGAAAAATTAGGCCTTAGGCACTGGTGCTGGTGCCACAACACTGCAACCCCTTACAGACACTGTAGTTGGAACGCAGGAACGAGCCCTGCTGCAAAGTATTGCATCAAAAATTGTAATTACACGCCCCTGTTACACAGGAGCAGAAAAATTGGGCCTTGGGCACTGGTGCCACAACACTGCAACCCCTCACAGACACTCTAGTTGGAATGCAGGAACGAGCCCTGCTGCAAAGTATTGCATCAAAAATTGTAATTACACGCCCCTGTTAGACAGGGGCAGAAAAATTGGGCCTTAGGCACTGGTGCTGGTGCCACAACACTGCAACCCCTCACAGATACTCTAGTTGTAACGCAGAAACGAGCCCTGCTGCAAAGTATTGCATCAAAAATTGTAATTACATGCCCCTGTTAAACAGGGGCTGAAAAATTGTGCCTTAGGCACTGGTGGTGGCGCCCAGAACCAAAAATGTTCTTACAAGCTATCAGCGTGATGATTGAGGAGGAAGAGGATAATTTCTCAGGGATAGTCACTCAGCATCAGCATAGGCAGTCTTTGAAGGGATCTGAGATTTCAAAAAAAATTATTCGGTTACATCAGCATCAGGTGCTTGGTAGCTGGTGGTGATCCAAGACTGATTCATTTTTATGAAGGTCAGTCGATCGACCGAGTTGGTGGACAGACGCACCCTGTGATCGGTTACCACGCCTCCAGCAGCACTGAATGTGCGTTCCGAAAGAACGCTGGATGCAGGACAGGCCAGTAGCTCAATTGCATACTGTGCAAGCTCTGGCCAGTGATCCATCCTCAAGACCCAGTAACCCAGAGGATTTTCGGTGGGAAAGGTGTCCAAGTCTGATCTTGCCCCTAGGTATTCCTGCACCATGTAAAACAGACGCTGGCGATGGTTGCTGGAACCGATCATACCTTGGGGCTGCGGACCAAAAAATTGTCTGAACGCATCGGTCAGACGGCCACCTTCTCCACTGCTCCTTCTTTGACTGACCGAAGCCTCAGCAACACGTTGTCCAGAAACAGGAGTTTGTAACCTCCCAGTCTCTGGGAACGCGTTGCACAGACCTTTCTGCAAGGCCTCCCGAAGATGTTTCATCCTCTGCTCCCTCTGCGATGGCAAGATAAGGTCCGCAACCTTACCCTTGTAACGTGGATCAAGGAGGGTTGCCAGCCAGTATTGGTCCTTCTCCTTGATACCACGAATACGAGGATCCTTACAGGCTTTGCAGGATCAGGGAGGCCATGCAGCGTAGGTTTGCTGAGGCATTCGGTCCGGAGTCCTCTGGGTCACTAAGGACGACATGGTCCGCAGCCACCTCCTCCCAGCCACGTACAAGTCCATGTGTTTCTTGGGACTGATCCCTTAAAGACTGCTGCTGATGCTGAGTGCCAGGCTCCACCTCCATACTGACACAATCTTCCTCCTCCTCCTCCTCCTCCTCCTCCTCCTCGTCCTCTTCCTGTGTGATCGGCGGGCACGCAGGAACACTGTCTGGATAAAGGGGGCCTTGAGAGCTAAGGAAGTCCTCCTCTTCCTGCCTCTGTTCTGCCTCAAGTGCCCTGTCCATTATTCCACGCAGCGTGTGCTCCAACAGGTGGACAAGGGGGACAGTGTCACTGATGCATGCACTGTCACTGCTCACCATCCTCGTGGCCTCCTCAAATGGTGACAGGACAGTGCATGCATCCCTGATCATGGCCCACTGGCGTGGGGAAAAAAAAACAAGCTCCCCTGACCCTGTCCTGGTGCCATAGTCGCACAGGTACTCATTGATGGCCCTCTGCTGCGTGTGCAGCTGCTGCAGCATGGCCAACGTTGAGTTCCACCTGGTGGGCATGTCATAGATTAGGCGGTTCTTGGGCAGGTTAAACTCTTTTTGGAGGTCCGTCAGCCGAGCACTGGCATTATATGACCGGCGGAAATGCACACAGACTTTCCTGGCCTGCCTCAGGACATCCTGTAAGCCCGGGTACCTGCCCAAGAACCGCTGCACCACCAAGTTAAGGACGTGAGCCAAACAGGGCACATGGGTCATTTGTCCCTGTCGGAGGGCAGAGAGGAGGTTGGTGCCATTGTCGCAAACCACCATTCCTGCCTTAAGTTGGCGTGGCGTCAACCACCTCTGAACCTGCCCCTGCAGAGCTGACAGAACCTCTGCCCCAGTGTGGCTCCTGTCCCCCAAGCACAACAGCTCAAGCACCGCATGGCATCTTTTGGCCTGCGTACTTGCGTAGCCCCTTGAACGACTACGGAGCACCGCTGGTTCCGAGGAAGAGGCCATGGAGGAAGAAGAAGAGGAGGGGGTGGAGGAGAGAGGTGTGTCACAATCATTAGCATTTTGGAGGCGTGGTGGCGGAACAACCTCCAACACTACTGCACCTTGTCCTGCATCCTTCCCAGCTGCCAGCAGAGTCACCCAATGCGCCGTGAAACTTAGGTAACGTCCCTGTCCATGCCTGCTGGACCATGAGTCAGCGGTAATATGCACCTTACCGCTGACCGCCCTGTCCAGCGAGGCATGGACATTGCCTTCCACATGCCGGTAGAGAGCCGGAATCGCCTTCCGTGAGAAAAAGTGGCGTTTGGGTACCTGCCACTGAGGAACCGCACATTCCACAAACTCACGGAAGGGGGCAGAGTCTACCAACTGAAAAGGCAGCAGTTGAAGTGCCAGCAATTTTGCCAAGCTAGCATTCAACCGCTGGGCATGTGGATGGCTGGGAGCAAACTTCTTTCGGCGGTGCAGCAGCTGGGGCAGGGAAATTTGCCTGGTACAATCTGACGTCGGTGTACCAAAAGCAGATTGCCCACAAGTACTTGGCTGTGACACACCTAATTCTACACCTTCATTCCTCACAGTGCAGGTCTCAGAGAGGACTGAAGGTCTAGTGGGGTTGGAAATCTCAGCTGATGAGGAGCAAGGAGAGGTCCTCTTTGTTCTTTGGTGTGGGTCTTTTAGATGCGCTTGCCAACGAACTGCATGGCAGGTCAACATATGTCTGGTCAAGCATGTGGTACCCAAGCGGGAGATGTTTTGGCCACGTGAGATACGCTTGAGACAAATGTTGTAAATAGCAGCGGTGCGATCTGATGCACTCGTCTCAAAAAAGGCCCACACCAAAGAACTTTTTGAATAACGCGCAGAGACTGCAGCACCCTGCACATGTGATGCAGTCAATGTGCTGCCCTTAGGCTGGCCCCTGGAGGGCATCCTGCCTCGTTGGTGATGTGCCGCCTCCTCCTCCTCCTCCTCCTCTCTCCTATCAGGCACCCACGTTGAGTCAGTGACCTCATCATCCCCTCCCTCCTCATCACTGGAGCAAACCCGGCAGTATGCTGCAGCAGGGGGAGCATGACTGCCAGATTGCTGTCCTTCTTGGGCACCCCCTCTGTCCGTGCTCATGTTACTGCCTTCATCGAGCTCAGTATCATCATCAGAGCCTTCCAAACGCTGGGCATCCTCCTGGAGCATGTACCCAACACTGTGGTCAAACAGTTCGAGGGACTCCTCAGGAGGACATGGTGGAGCTAGGGAAGGAGTCACTGATGACATTGAGCCGAGGGAAGAGGCCGCTGCTTTGCCAGACAAAGCACCCTGGGCATGGGTGAGAGAGGATGAGGAGGATGAGGACGGCTTGGTCATCCACTCGACCAAGTCTTCCGCATGTTGCGGCTCAACACGGCCAGCTGCCGAAAAAAAGGCCAAGCATGTCCCATGGCCACGTGCTGATGAGGATGCACCGTCTCCACGACCAGCACTAGACACAGAGCCTGCTTGCCCTCTCTTATTGGCTTGTGACTGTCTGCCTCTCCTTCTTGGCCTTCCAGACATACTAATGGCCTGTAGCTGCACTAAGCTGGGATATATATATATATATATATATATATATATATATATATATATATATATACTGCAGCTAGCAAAATCAACTACCTGCCTGTAGTATGAGAACACCACCAACCTTCTACAGGTAGCTTTAGCTGAACACTGTGAGGTGGACGCACCCCACTAACTTGTAGGTTTAGCTGAACACTGTGAGCAGGACGCACTGCACTAACTGTAAATAGTCTAGCTGCCTGACCGTGGTACTAATAGAATCAAAAGAACACCAGTAATTTTCTTCAGGTAGCTTTATATACTGCAACAAGACAAGCCTGCCTGTCAGTAGGAAGATAACAGGAACGGATCTAGCTGAACACTGTGAGCAGGACGCACTTTACTAAATGTAAATAGTCTAGCTGCCTGACCGTGGTACTAATAGGATCAAAAGAACACCAGTAATTTTCTTTAGGTAGCTGTAAATACTGTAACAAGACAAGCCTGCCTGTCAGTAGGAAGATAACAGGAACGGATCTAGCTGAACACTGTGAGCAGGACGCACTTTACTAAATGTTAATAGTCTAGCTGCCTGACCGTGGTACTAATAGGATCAAAAGAACACCAGTAATTTTCTTTAGGTAGCTGTTAATACTGTAACAAGACAAGCCTGCCTGTCAGTAGGAAGATAACAGGAACGGATCTAGCTGAACACTGTGAGCAGGACGCACTGCACTAAATGTAAATAGTCTAGAAGATAACAGGAACGGATCTAGCTGAACACTGTGAGCAGGACGCACTGCACTAAATGTAAATAGTCTAGAAGATAACAGGAACGGATCTAGCTGAACACTGTGAGCAGGACGCACTTTACTAAATGTAAATAGTCTAGCTGCCTGACCGTGGTACTAATAGGATCAAAAGAACACCAGTAATTTTCTTTAGGTAGCTGTTAATACTGTAACAAGACAAGCCTGCCTGTCAGTAGGAAGATAACAGGAATGGATCTAGCTGAACACTGTGAGCAGGACGCACTGCACTAAATGTAAATAGTCTAGAAGATAACAGGAACGGATCTAGCTGAACACTGTGAGCAGGACGCACTGCACTAAATGTAAATAGTCTAGAAGATAACAGGAACAGATCTAGCTGAACACTGTGAGCAGGACGCACTGCACTAAATGTAAATAGTCTAGAATTTAACAGGAACGGATCTAGCTGAACACTGTGAGCAGGACGCACTGCACTAAATGTAAATAGTCTAGAAGATAACAGGAACGGATCTAGCTAAACTGAGTACAGTGTATATATATATATGCAACACCTGGGATGCATATATATATACACAATACACTGTAAGTGCAGCTAACTGACTGACTGTTCTGCCTAATCTATCTAACTCAAATCAAACACTGTCTCTCTGTCTATCTCTTTCAACGCCGGAACACACACTACACAGGGCCGCCGTGCAGGCGGCCTTATATAGTGTGGGGCGTGTACTAAATCCCCTGAGCCATAATTGGCCAAAGCCTCCTTGGCTTTGGCCAATTACGGCTCTCTGTTCAGGCGGCGCTGTGATTGGCCAAGCATGCGGGTCATAGTGCATGCTTGGCCAATCATCAGCAAGCAATGCACTGCGATGCCGCAGTGAATTATGGGCCGTGACGCGCCACACGAATTTGGCACGAACGGCCCATATCGTTCGCAATTCGGCGAACGACCGAACAGCCGATGTTCGAGTCGAACATGGGTTCGACTCGAACACGAAGCTCATCCCTACTCCTGAACATGTGCTTACTGGAATCCAGACCTCTTCTCATCTTGCCCTCTCTATCTCTTTGCAGCTTCCAGGAAAGACTCTGTCAGTGCCCGCCATTATTGATTCAGGAGCCTGCAGCTGCTTTATGGACTCATCTTTTGCAACAAGACATCAGATTCCTCTGCTTCCAGGACCCAAAGACTGTCCATTCACCTGGCTGATGGGTCCACTATTAAATCTGGGCCGGTTATCCAAGAGACTTCCCCTTTGCCAGTCACCATTGCCGGTGTCCACCACGAACTGCTTCGTATGGACATTATCTCCTCACCTCTGTTCCCTGTAATTCTTGGAATGCCTTGGCTTCAAGCCCACAATCCTGGTGTCAACTGGGCCACAGGGGAGGTCACCTTTTCCTCTCTTTATTGCCAGCAATTCTGTGCCTCAAAGGACTCCCATGGGCCCTTTCCTTTGCTATGTCTGGACACTGAAGCTGAGCTATGCCAAACTGTCCTGAAAGCCTACCATGACTTCATTGACGTGTTCAGCAAGAAATGAGCAGAAACTCTACCTCCCCATCGGGCTTATGATTGCCCTATCGAGCTCCTTCCAGGGGCCAAAATTCCCTTCGGAAGAATCTTCCCGTTAACCGAGTTAGAACAGGTGGCCCTTAAGGACTATATCGATGAAAACTTAAAGAAGGGTTTCATTCGTCCATCCACTTCCCCGGCAGGTGCAGGTATCTTTTTTGTAGAGAAGAAGGATCACACACTTCGGCCTTGCATAGACTACCGTGAGCTAAATAAAATTACCGTCAAGAACAGGTACCCCCTTCCCTTGGTCCCCGAGTTATTCCAGAGACTGGGAACAGCTACTATCTTTACTAAACTTGATCTTCGAGGAGCCTATAACTTGGTCCGCATCAGGGAAGGAGATGAGTGGAAAACGGCGTTCCTCACCCGTTTTGGGCACTTTGAGTACCTAGTAATGCCCTTCGGGTTATGTAACGCTCCTGCCACGTTCCAGTATTTTATTAACGATGTTTTCCGGGATTATTTAGATCTGTTTGTCATCGTCTACTTAGACGATATTCTAATCTTTTCTTCCTCTCTAGATGCTCATCGCAGACACGTCAGGTGTGTTTTGACACGACTTCGACAGCATGGCCTGTACACGAAGTCAGAAAAATGTGAATTCGAACAAGAGAGTATACCATTCCTGGGATTAATCATCTCCATAGAAGGTATCAAGATGGATCCGCAAAAGATCGCTGCAATACTTGACTGGCCAGTTCCTGTTGACAAAAAAGGAATCCAACGTTTCGTTGGACTCGCTAATTTCTACCGGAAATTCATTAAGGGGTTTTCTGCCATCATTGCCCCTATTACCCAATTAACCAAACTGGGGGTTCGCTTCCATTGGACCCCAGAAGCTCAAGTTGCCTTTGAATCTCTCAAAGAATTGTTTACATCTGCCTCCGTTCTAAAACACCCTGATTCCGCCTTGCCATTTGTACTTGAGGTAGATGCTTCTGAGATCGCTGTTGGAGCAGTACTCTCCCAACGCCAAGGAACCAAGGCACTGCTCCACCCGGTAGCCTTCTTGTCCCGCATACTTTCAGCTGCCGAAAGGAATTACGATGTGGGGGATCGGGAACTGCTGGCAATCAAATCGGCACTTGAAGAATGGCGGTACTTACTTGAAGGAGCAACTCACCCAATCTTGATCTTCACTGATCATAAGAACTTAGAGTACTTGAGGTCGGCAAAGAGGTTGAAGCCACGGCAAGCCAGATGGGCGTTGTTTTTCTCCAGGTTCTCTTTTTATGTTACTTACCGGCCAGGCTCTAAGAATACAAAACCTGATGCCCTATCCAGAATGTTTCACAAATCCAAAGAAATTACTTCCTTCGATACCATTCTTTCTCCAGGGAATTTTCTTCTGCTGCAGGAAGAAACAGGTAAGGTACAGGTACAACGTACCTTTTGGTGGCCTCAGGTAGGCAGAAACTGCAAGAAGTTTGTGGAATCCTGTGTCACTTGCATTAGGAACAAGAGCAGTAGAGCCAAGGCCTGGGGATTATTGAGACCACTGCCTGTTCCGGATAGACCCTGGAAGATGTTATCCATAGACTTCATTGTAGAGTTACCCCCAGCAGAGGACCATACCACCATCTTTGTGGTGGTAGACCGGATGTCAAAAATGGCACACTTTATCCCTATGAAAGGCAGTCCCTCTGCTTCTGAGACTGCACAGGTATTCATCAGAGAAATCATCAGACTCCATGGAGTACCGGCCAACATTGTCTCAGATCGGGGGGTACAATTTACTTCACGATTCTGGAGGTCCTTATGCAAAGCTTTGAAGATCGAGCTATCTTTCTCTTCCGCTTATCACCCCCAGACAAATGGGCAAACAGAAAGGACCAACCAAACCCTCGAACAATACCTCCGCTGCTTTTCTTCATTTACTCAAGATGACTGGATCTCTTTGTTTCCGCTGGCTGAATTCGCCTACAACAATTCTACACACTCTGCTACAAAACAAACCCAATTTTTTGCCAATTATGGCTTCCATCCATCATTCCTGCCCAGCTCCATCCCAGAATGTCCTGTACCAGCAGTTCATGAAACAATTAATTTTTTTTCTCTCAACAATCAGCTCTTGCAAGAAACTATGGCCAGGACACAGGAACACAATAAAGAAGTTTTTGATAAAAAGAAATGTGGAGAACTGTTACTGGCACCTGGTAATCTAATTTGGTTGTCTACACTGAACCTGAAGATGGCATGCCCTTTGAAAAAACTGGGTCCTAAATTTATAGGCCCATTTCCTGTGAAGAGGAAAATCAATGAAGTGGCTTACGAGTTGGAACTTCCTGAGTCACTTAAAATTCATCCTGTTTTCCACGTAACACTATTAAAACCCTCTGTTGCTAATCCCTTTCCTGGCCGAAGCTCTGACCCTCCTGATCCTGTATTAGTAGATGGGGAAGAGGAGTTCGAGGTAGAAGCAATAGTGGATTGCAGGAGGAGGAACAATCAAACTCAATTCCTGATCAAATGGAAGGGCTATGGGCCCGAGGAGAATTCATGGGAACCTGAAGAAAACATCCACGCTGAGAGTCTGGTTCAATCCTTCAAAAGGCCCCATCCTGAAAAATTGGCTCGGATGGGCATCCAGAGGCTGCCCCTTGGGGGGGGCAATGTCATGAAGATCCTGCCAGTAACAGGCAGATTAGACCCATCGGTGCACAATTGCGGGCGTCTATGCGCACACGTACATGCACTCGTTAGTGTCTGGCGGGTTATTTAAACCTGTCTGGCACTTGCATCATTGCTGTTTGCTCTGCAGCTCTGTGTATGTGTTCCCTGAAAACCTGATATCTGCTCTTGTTTTGACCCGGCTTGCTTTGAGACTATTCCTGTTATCTGCCTGTACCCGATCCTTGGCTTGTTTGACGGTCCCTCTGCCTGCTCCTTTTGTACCTCTGCTGCCAGCCTGCTTACCGACCCGGCCTGTCTGACGATCCTGGACTCCATCCAGTCTGCTGAGCCTGTCTGCTGAGCCATCCAGGCTTGTTACCTGTCTGCTGATCATCCAGTCTGCTGGGCCTGTCTGCTGAGCCATCCAGGCTGTTCACCTGTCTGCTGATCATCCAGTCTGCTGAGCCTGTCTGCTGAGCCATCCAGGCTTCTCACCTGTCTGCCTGATCCATCCAGTCTGCTGTCCTGTCTGCTGAGCCATCCAGTCTGCTGCGCCTGTCTGCTGAGCCATCCCGGCTGCTCACCTGTTTGCTGATTCATCCAGGCTGCTCACCTGTCTGCCTGATCCATTCAGTCTGCTGGCCTGTCTGCTGAGTTGTCCAGTCTGAAGTTCCTGTCTACTGATCCATCCCGTCAGCTGTGCTGGCCATCTGATCCTTCTGCTGTTGATCCTGCCAGGCACTCATACCAATCCGCACTCCTGCACCCCTGTCACCACTACCAGGGGCCCTCGAGTCGGAGGCGTAGGAGAGGCCATCCTCTGCAATTCGGGCTCACCCTTTAGGTACGTAACAGGTCCCCTGTCAGTTTCACATACAACAGTCCCAGGCCGCCGTAGCCAAATCCTTCTGTTGGGCTGTCATCCGCTGTCCAAGGGCATGCTTGGTATACATGCCACCGGAGGGCTCTGTAGCTCTCATCCAGCCGCATCTCTGCCCAGACCAGCCTGCTTAATTCAGTTGTCTGCTTCATGTGTGTTTTTTCTCCCAAAAACAGCACCCGCAATCCATACTGCGACCAGTACCTTTCCTGGATGGAGGGGAGAACTTTTCCCTGGTGTCGCTGCTCACGGGCTAGCATTTCCTTCCAGAGTTTGCAGCGGATAGAATCAAACCATCCCAGCAGGACCTGCTCTGACACTGGTCCTCTGTGCTGTATATGCATCTCTTGCAACCCCCTTCTGAATTCCTCTTCCATGGCGGCTGGTATCTGTACCTCTCCTGCTATCCGGACCTTGGATCCGTGGAAGTTTGGATGTCCCAGGCTGCAGGAAGCATCCCACTGCTTTTCACCAATGTAACAAAACATATCACACTCCGCTTGAGTGCTTTCATCATATACTGCTTCCTCCCAGTCTGAATATAGATATCAGATATTCCAACTGCTCACAAGCACAAAACAAGATGATACTTGTTTAGTTGCTGAACATGGACTGTTTTTTAGAACCAAAATACAAGTCATATACAGTAAAAGAGGAGGTTCCTCCCTCCTGCTCATATTTCTCTATCAATACAACTGTAACCAGAAACAGAATTAACAAGAGCTAATTAACTAATTACTTAAAGTACCAGATGTGACTCCATGCCCTCCTAAGCATTGTTATGAGTAATCAGGATTTCACTACAGGTCAGACTTGTTGTCACCAAGGTTCACACAGTAAATTATATACTATCATAAACATCAGCACAGAACTCCTTCATACAATAGCAAGGTTAATTAGCACAAACAACAATGGGTGAAATACTCTCAGAAGCTGTGGCAAGCCAGACTAGACTCATTTACATTATAGAAGACAACAGACAGGTGGCTGGAGTTGACGACATTAGCATCTAACAGTATGTGTCCCAACAGTATGAATCAGTCACTATTTCTAAAATGGCATATACAGGGTTCCCAGAGTCTGTGTGTCTTGGGGGACATGGACCTGAATCTAAAGTAAAACCACCTCAAGGGTACCCAGACATACAGCTCACAAAGAGCACCGTTCCCCCAAATGCCAGGGCCCAAAATCGGTAGGAAAGAGGCTAGCATTCAGTCCCCTCCAAAAGCCTCTGCCCCGGGTGAGTCTGTTAGAACAAACCTCAGGCTTAATTTGTTTGTAGTTCCCCACTGCATTGTCTGTTGTATGTTTTCTGTTTACCTTCTATGTTAACCCCCATTAAGGAATGATCATTTTTAGGATCTAAGGATCTAAATCCTTGCAGACTACCTCCTGGATCATTCAGCTTTTTCATGTCTTATCCTTTATTATTTTGCAATATTGTGGTTTTTCAAATTATATGTGGTAAAGTGCATGGTGCAAACAAATGCAGAAATACTGATAGTAATACCATACTGTGTAATACAATAAAAATTCATCCAATGTGTAAACCACTTCCAAAATATGCATATATATAGTGCTTACTCACAAGGATTTTCATAAAGTTTTAAATGAAAAATAAATCAAAGCCAAAACCCAGTCCTTATGAAAGGGAGATAAAAAGAAAGCTACAGCCCATGGGTATATTGAAATAACATCAAAGGAATAGAGTGTGTAGATATCCAAGAAAAACACCCGAAAGATCACTCCACCACGTGCAATAAAGTGGGAGGCTTACCCGATGGTTATGGCCCTGATTAACCACTTGACCACTGGGCACTTAAACCCCCTTAATAACCAGACCAATTTTCAGCTTTTGGTGCTCTCACATTTTGAATGACAATTACTCAGTCATGCAACATTGTATCTATATGAATTTTTTGTCCTTTTTTTCACACAAATAGAGCTTTCTTTTGGTGGTATTTAATCACCACTGGGTTCTTTATTTTTTGCGCTATAAAAGAAAAAAGACCGAAAAATCTGTAAAAAAATTAATTTTTCTTCGTTTCTGTTATAAAATTTTGAAAATTAGTAATTTTTCTTCATATATTTTGGCCAAAATTTATACCGCTACATATCTTTGGTAAAAATAACCCAAATTAGTGTATATTATTTGGTCTTTGTGAAAGTTATAGCGTCCACAAGCTATGGTACCAATATCTGAAAATTGATCACACCTGAAGTACTGACGGCCTATCTCATTTCTTGAGACCCTAACATGCCAGAAAAGTACAAATACCCCCCAAATGACCCCTTTTTGGAAAGAAGACATTCCAAGGTATTTAGAAAGATGCATGATGAGTTTTTTGAAGTTGTCATTTTTTCCCACAATTCTTTGCAAAATCAAGTTTTTTTTTTTTCGTTTTTTTTTTTTTTACAAAATTGTCATATTAGCAGGTTATTTCTCACACACAGCATATGCATACCACAAATTACACCCCAAAACACATTCTGCTATTACTCCCGAGTATGGCGATACCACATGTGTGAGACTTTTACACAGCGTGGCCACATACAGAGGCCCAACATGCAGGGGAGCACCTTCAGGCATTCTGGAGCACCCAGGCCAATTCTGACATTTCTCTCCTACATGTAAAAATCATCATTTATTTGCTAGAAAATTACATAGAACCCCAAAACATTATATATGTTTTTTTAGCAAAGACCCTAGAGAATACAATAGCGGTCATTGCAACTTTTTATCTCGCACAATATTTGCGCAGCAATTTTTCGAACGCGTTTTTTTTGGAAAAAAAACAGTTTTTTGCTTTAAAAAAAAACAAAACAGTAAGGATAGCCCAATGTTTTTGCATAATATGAAAGATGAAGTTACGCCAAGTTAATAGATACCTAACATGTCACCTTTCAAAATTGCACACGCTTGTAGAATGGTGCCAAACTTCGCCACTTAAAAATCCCCATAGGCGACGCTTTAAAATTTTTTACTGGTAACAAATTTTGAGTTACAGAGGAGGTCTAGGGCCAAAATTATTGCTCTCGCTCTACCGATCGCAGCGATACCTCACATGTGTGGTTTAAACACCGTTTTCATATGTGGGCGGGACTTACGTATGCATTCGCTTCTGCATGCGAGCACACGGACAGGGGCGCTTTAAAAAAATTTTTTTTTTTTATTGTTCATTTTACTTTAATTATTTTAGTTTGACACTTTTTTCCAAAAAAAAAATTTTTTTGATCACTTTTATTCCTATTACAAGGAATGTAAACATCCCTTGTAATAGGAATATGGCATGACAGGTCCTCTTTACAGTGAGATATGGGGTCAATAAGACCCCACATCTCACCTCTAGGCTGTTCCTGAAATTAAAAAAAAAAGATCCTGGCTTCGATCGTAGCGGTGAGTCGGTAGAAGCACCGGAGGGCGGCGGGAGGGGGGGCGTCCCCTCTCGCCTCCCGTAAGAACGATCAAGCAGTGTAACAGCCGCTATGATCGTTCTCATGGTATAGGGAATCGCCGGCTGAAAAATATGATATCTGAATGATGCCTGTAGCTGCACCCATCATTCAGATATCCCCGCACAAAGTCAAGGACGTCGTATGACGGAAGGCGGGAAGTGGTTAAAACGCTTTTTTTTTTTTAACACAAAGTTGTCCATTTATACAATATTTCTAACACATAGCATGTATATACCAAAAATTACACCCCAAAATAGATTCTCCTACTCCTCCTGAGCACGGCGATACCACATGTGTGAGACTTCCACAGCCTGGTCACATACAGAGGCTGGGTATGGCTGAGCATGGCTGGGTATTGCAGAGTATCGCCGAGTATGACTGGGTATGGCAGAGTATGGCTGGGTATCACCAAGTATTGCAGAGTATGGCTGGGTATTGCAGGGTATTGCGGGGTATTGCAGAGTATGGCTGGGTATTGCGGGGTATTGCAGAGTATGGCTGGGTATTGCGGGGTATTGCAGAGTATGGCTGGGTATGGCAGAGTATTGCGGGTTATGGCAGAGTATTGCAGATTTTTGCGGGGTATTGCAGAGCATGGCTGGGTATGGCAGAGTATGGCTGGGTATCACTGAGTATTGCAGAGTATGGCTGGGTATCACTGAGTATTGCAGAGTATGGCTGGGTATTGCGGGATATTTCAGGGTATTGCAGAGTATTGCGGGGTATTCCAGGGTATTGCGGGGTATGGCAGAGTATTGCGGGGTATTTTGGGGTATGGCAGAGTATTGCGGGGTATGGCAGAGTATTGCGGGGTATTCCAGGGTATGGCAGAGTATTGCGGGGTATTCCAGGGTATGGCAGAGTATTGCGGGGTATTCCAGGGTATGGCAGAGTATTACGGGGTATTCCAGGGTATGGCAGAGTATTGCGGGGTATTCCAGGGTATGGCAGAGTATTGCAGGGGTATTCCAGGGTATGGCAGAGTATTGCAGGGGTATTCCAGGGTATGGCAGAGTATTGCAGGGGTATTCCAGGGTATGGCAGAGTATTGCAGGGGTATTCCAGAGTATTGCAGGGGTATTCCAGGGTATGCAGAGTATTGCAGGGGTATTGTGGGGTATGGCAGAGTATTGTGGGGGTGTTGCAGAGGGAATTGCAGAGCATGCAGAGTAGTAGGGATGGCTGAGCATGGATGGATGGATGGCTGGATGTCTCTGTGCAGCGCTGTGGGCACTACAGATGCAGCCCACAACGCTGCAGCCATCCATCCATCCGCCTCTCCGGTCACTGTGTACCGATCGGTACACAGGAGGGGAGGAGAGGGGGAGGAGAGGAACCGGCGTCATCAGATGACGCCGGTTTGTTGACATGTGATCGCTCCGTCATTTGACAGAGCGATCACATGGTAAACGGCCGCGATCAGCGGCCATTTACCGGGATCTGTGATGCGCCGGGTCCTCTGGACCCGGCGGTCACGGATGCTCTCGAGTGCGCGCCCTAGGGGGCGCGCGAGAGCAGAATTCTGGGAGGACGTCCCTGGACGCCCTCCCAGAGTTAAACAACCGCCCTGTAGCCGTCATTTGGCTATGGGCCGGTTGTTAAGTGGTTAAGGTGGTCAATATGGGCCTTTGTAGATATAGTGGGAAATCAATAGCAACTAGACTTGTGCACACTGAAATATTTTGTTTCGGAATTTCGTTTTCGTCCGAAAAATACATTTATTTAGTTACTCCTGAAATTCGTTTTTATTTATTTAGTTTTTCGTTAAAAATTGCATTCGTCCGAAAATCCAAATTAAGGTCGAATCTGTCATTGAAGGCTTATGGTGTCTGTCGAATGTTCAAAGAAGATTCGACGGAGCAGCTAAACTGTATAACGCCGTATAGTTTACCTGCTCCGTCGAATCTTCTTAGAACTTTCAACAGACACCATAAGCCAAAGTACGTGTGTACTTAGTTCTAGCTATTTTACTGCTCCTCCTCTTTGGTTACAATCAGCCAGTAACATTCATCATCATCATTATTTTTATTTATCTTTTCTCCCCTACGTCGAATCTTTTCTCCCCTACGTCGAATCTTTTCTCCCCTAAGTCGAATCTTTTCTCTCTATGTCGAATCTTTTCTCTCTTTGTAGAATAATGTTGGACTAATAGAGTTAAGGTTAGGCACATTCGACCACAGGTTTGATGGACACAGATTGTTATTGTCATCATCATGTCGAATCTCCTATCTATATCGAACTGTTGTAGCAACGAAAACGAAAATAAATTATTTGTTTATGTCGGATCTTTCGTTTTTCGGATTCTGCACTTTCGTTATCATTTGTTAAAACGATAACGAAAATACCTGAAATTCGGACGAAAATGCATTTGGACGAAAACGAATGCACATGTCTAATAGCAACCGTGCTGGTAGTGTAGATAACGGAAGATACTCCAGGAGCTCCTGCCTGTCACAAGGGATAAACGTCCTCAATCCACCTTAATTTAATCAGATTGCTTATCATATAAGTGGAACAGAAGAACCAACCATAGTGTAATCCCGTTTAGAACGTTTAATAAAAATAAAAAAATTGCACTTACAGGATAAAATAGCGTTCAGGCATATACAATGTGATTGAAGCAAACGGCAATGCCTCTGATGACGTTGTCTATGACGAAACATGTAGGGCAGAACTAAGACGTACAACTTACCACATTTTCCTTTGGTAATCCCACATCTGTTGGTTCTCTCTGTGGCTATTGCCCACCCCTCAGGATTGCTTTTTGATATCCCATTTTAGGTACTGGCAAGAGGATCTGTTTGCTCCAACCACATTGCATATGCCTGAATGCTATTTTATCCTGTAAGTGCAATCTTTTTTAATTTTATTAAACATTCTAAATGGGATTACACTATGGTTGGTTCTTCTCTTCCACTTATATGATGAGCAATCCAATTAAATGAGGGGAAGGACAGGTTGAGGACGCTTATGTCACGGTCCCTAGTGTGCCCTGCACACGGCCAGACGTGGTCACGCCCCAAGTGGCTCAAGGAGGTATTGCACTCATGACTGCCTATTTAGTGCTCTTGTTGCTTTGCCTCTGAGCCACTCCTCAGTTCTTAATTCTGCCTGCTTTCCAGCCAAGCCTAGTTCTGTAGGAAGTACTGAGGGCTTTTCTCTGGATCTTTCCTTGCAATCAGTACTTGTCACTCCTGGATCAGCTGAGGCAGGTTACTTAATCAGCTGGGTATAAAACACTGCCTCACTCTGAAGGCTTTGTCAGTTCATTGTCTCTTGTTTTGCCAAAGGTTCCTGTGTTCCTGGACTGACCCTGGCTTCTGACCCTGGCTCTGTTTATCGTTTATTCTGTCTTCTGGAATCCCTGACTACGGCTTTACCTCGACTATCCTTTGGCAAATTCCTGTCAAGCCCCCGTGCACAGATTCACAGCCCAGGTAGCTTCTTACCTTGTTACCGTGGGCTGTGTGTATTTGCAAGGGTGAGCATACATCTCTGCACTATGGACTCCAACCAAGGTAAGCCCTTACAGCTTATCCCTTGTTACAGGAAAGAGCGCCAGGAGTATCTTCCATTATCTACACTACCAGCACGGTTGCCAATAATGACCCACTATGTCTACAAAGGCCGATATTGACCACCTTAATCGGGGTCATAACCATCTGCTAAGCCCCCCCACACACACACACTTTATTGCACTTGGTGGAGTGATCTTGCGGGTGTTTTTTCTGGATAGCTACGCACTCTATTCCTATTTCTTTTTATCTCCAATTCATAAGGACTGTTTTAAAACTTTATGAAATTCCTTGTGAGTAAGCACTATGTATGCATATTTGTCATTGAAAACTGCATACGTTTTTTGGAAGTGGTTTATACTTTTTTTTTTTTTTTTTTTTTTTTGTATTGAACAGTATTTTAGTACTATCAGTATTCTGTATTTGTTTGCATCATGCACTTTACCACATATAATTTGTAGCCCTGCACATTTTTTTTTTTTCTATACATTTATGATATGACTTTACCATAGTATAGTGCTAGCAGCTTTCTTTATTGGATTGGAGCCTAAACACAAAAATATTTCTTTTTTTTAGCAGGATATTGTAGTTTTATCATCTGATGTCATTTTACTATGGCCCCATGAATTCAAAGTGACCTTTTTTTGCTATGTCAAAATCAATAAAAATATTGAATAAGAAATAAAAGGCTTTGATTAAGACCCTGTTTGAGCTAGGTGGAATGACTCTGTCCTCTTCTGGTAGCAATTCTAGATGGGGTAACCATGTTTAAATGGATTACTTCCCTATAGGGGTTCTTAAGTGTATATGAAGCACTTTACTTCAGTTATTCCAGCCAGTTAGAAGCCTCTAAGTTGGTGTCCAGCATGGCGGTCACTATGACTATGCACTTGGGGCATATGTCTTTAAGCAATGGGGTTAATTTACTAAAACTAGAGAGTGCAAAATCTAGTGTAGCTGTGCATGGTAGTCAATCTGCTTATAACTTCAACTTGTTCAATTAAGCTATGAAAAAAAAAAAAAAACCTGGAAGCTGATTGGTTTCTATGCAGAGCTGCACCAGATTTTTCACCCTCCAGTTTTAGTAAATCAACCCCAATGTTTTATTGATTTGCACTTCCAGGGAAGACATCTCTTTGAAGATGCTCTCAATTGTGGAGTGCTTGATCTACCAGATTTACATTTTGGTTATCTACTTCACTGTAGAACATCACCTTTCTATAAGGAAATGGGAGTCAGTCTTTATATTACATAGTTGCATAGAAGGTGAGGTTGAAAAAAGGCACAAGTCCATCGAGTCCAACCTATGTGTTTGATTATAAGTCAGTATTACCTTGTATGTTCAGGCTGGGATCAAGAAGAAGCCAAAAATTGGTAACGAGTGGTAGCGGAGATACAGACGGCAGCAGGAGTGACAAGAGCGAGATATTGGCTGGAGAAAACACAATAGTCTGGCAAACAGGAAGTGCAAAATAAGAAGTTCATGGGAGGAGCAAGGAGTTCAACGTTCAGCAGAAACAAGGCAGGATTGTCCAATGGATCAGACAGGGTACTGTCCAGCATCTCAGGTGGCTCAGCAAGAAGAGATATTGCCAGACAACGCAGGTTCATACCTGTGTCCTGACAACATCTATGAATTACTTCATCCCTGTATCCCTCAATCAACTTAAACAATGCAATTTTCAGTAGAGTGGATTAGAAAGTCTGTCAATTTTCCTTATACTTCCTGTCCAGGTGAGGGATATCAGGTAGAAAAGAAAGTAAGCAGTCATAAACCTTCCTCGCTCTATGCCTTGGCTTGCTTAAATATTTATGTAAAATGAAAATAAAACCACATTTCATATACAGTCATTTTTCAGATGTGTTATGATGTGTTGGTGGATGTGGTGATGAATAAGTGTGCATAAAATAAACTTGACTCTGTGAAAAAAAAAAAAAATATATATATATATATATATTATATAAAAAAAAAATTTAGCATTCAGAAAGTGTTCAGCGTGCTAGGAATCTTCTCCCATTGAGAAGTTCATGATTCTGAAGTATGTGCCCAGACTTCCCTTTGGTCGCTTTTGTAAAAAGTTTTGTCTGGTGTCCGACCCACTGTTTGAACGAAGGGTCGGACACCCAAGGACAGAGCCACAGAGCCCTCTTCAACATCACTGCATGCAGCATTTATCCATGTGTGATGCCACAGAGATGTCAGAAAAAACTTTTTTAAGTAGAATGGGGCAGGGTTAAAACCTCTGTCAGTTTGTCCAGGTGAGGATATCAGGAGAAGAGAGTTTATTTTTTTTCTTGATTAGACTTATGTAAAAGCATGTGCACATGAAATAAAACCACATCTGATGCACAGTAATTTTCAGAATGAGTTTTAATGTGTTGGTGGATTTGATGTGGTGAATAAGTGTGCACAAAAACGAGGTTGACATTTATGAGCTTATGTTTACCATACTAGGAACCTTTAAAGAGACTTTATATCCATTTAAATTCAAGCTGAACTCCAGCCATCCCTTCAGTATATCACAGTTGTGCACTTGTGCAGGATCCTCTCCTGTACTATATTTTACTGCACACTGTGTTCATCTCACAATGTGCAATATAAACTGCAGCAAGTCCGATCAAGTGTGCCTCACTTTACTGGCTAGAGTAGGTTCAGTATCATCTAACTTTTTACTCCACAGTGTAATGTCCCTGCCTCTCCCTTCAATGAATGCTCAGCATCACATACAGCATAGGTGTTATATAAACAGTTTGCATGCAAATGCAACTATACAGCAATCTCTCTAGACTTACATCCATCAAGTCATTGTTGTATGTGTGCAAATCCTCTGAAGAGCCAACCCCCTGCTTGTATAGGGTTGAGAGCTGTGATGTTTTCAGAAGGCTTCATAAACTACCCTGCTGGATGCTCCCACTAGCCATTATTAGCCTGCACTGCAAAGGGACCAAGTAAAGACAGCACTGGTATGTATTTAAAATGTAACAGTTTTATTTAAAAATGTCATTAGCAAGTTGATGAGTGGGGGAACCAAGGGAAGACAAAATAAAAGCATATGTAGCGCTGGTAGATTTTTAATCTACTGCTGATAGGTAAATCTAGTGGGTTACTTGTTAGGTGAAGTTAGGTTTGCCTCTGTTCCAGCTTGGCTGAGTTGCGTGTGATTCCACACTGCGCCTGTGGGTGTCGTTGTCCCCATGGGCCGGTGTTGGAGAGGCAACGTGTTGAAGCGTATGGATGCTCCTCTAACCTGGAGACAACTCGGTGGAGGTGGTCCTCCGAGTTGCATTCTGGGGGAGGGTATTTATGGGACAGACGCCATGTTTGGGGGTTTGTTTTCAGTCACCTGCTGGCCCTCCTGGCCGACAGTTATTCATTAGGAATACCACCTTGTGGTCCTCCGTTCCGGAGGCCCGCGTCGCTGCGGCGAGTGGGTGGGCCCAGGAGCCTGTCTGGGGCCTACCACAGCAGTAGAGGAATGGTCCTGAGCTGTCTATCCTGAGTGAAGAAGCTGGACAACCGGGGAGATCCCAGGGGAGGACCCGTCATGGAAGGATCATGCAGAGTGCTGGTCTGGAGAGGGGCCTGGTGACTCGGTTGGAGGACGTATCCTGAAGTAATCTTACTGCATAGTACTGCCGGGTTGGCTTAAAGGTTCAAGTGCTGTGTCTGATACTCATCTTAAACCATTACATCCTGTGGCAGAGGATCGTACGGGTTTTGTTCCGAACAAGTCTGTGGCAGAGACTTTTGTTCGTGCTACGTACTGGCTGCTAGGAAAGTGAGAGAGGCCTCTCCAGGCGGACAAAGATTGAATCCCACAAGGGGAGTGCATCCAACTACAAGTGTTCAATTCCTAATAATGTTCTAAAGAAAGGTATTTGAGCTTCCCTGCAACTTTCCTTCTGCCTCTTTCCTGCTACTTCCTTTATTACTTGTTCATTAATGCATTGGAAAACATACTCAAATGTTTGGTGCCTACATCGTCCAGAGGTAAACTCAACGGGACCCTAGACCCGGTGCCGGTGAAACAGAGGTGGCGAGAGTGAAGGTAACAGCCCGCTTTAAACCAGCAGCTCCACCGTGAGTTATTGCTACACATATTAGTCTTCAACTTATATACTCTACCACTCAGTGAAATAAGCACAATAAGGAACTGAAAAATATTTCAAAGAGTAGTATGGGCTATGGAAAAAAACATTATACTCACCTAGGTGGATGCAGCATTGATCCGATGTTGCATTTGTCCCCCGTCAGCTCTGCACAGATAATTGAGTGATCAAACACCACTGATCGCTCCCTTCTCCCCCTCCGCTCTGAACAGAGAGCTGTGACTGTCAGTTACTGGCTCTCTGCTCTGCCCCTTCAGCGCTAACCGGAGCACAGAGCTGTGGTGGGGGCAGGAGGGGCTGGTTCAGGCTCTTGGCAGATTGCTGAGAGGCTGAACCAGGTGACAATGGGTCACCTGGATCCCAACCATTTAGTCTAGATATTTTCAGAGCCTGGACTGGCTCTTTGATGTCAGCCAACAGTAGGCTTCAGAACGAACTGCACTCCTGTGATCTATAGGAAAAGTATAGCCAAAAATCTTTGGCTATACTTCTCCTTTAACCAATGTCCTAGTAGGAATTTGAGGTCAAGCATTGCTGACCACCCTCTGAAAATGGTAGATGCTGCCAATTTTTGTCATCAGTAAGGGCCTGAAAAAATGATACAGCAAATAAAAAGTAATAATTAGGCCAGAGCATTGGTTGTCCATTCTTGTCAGCACTGAAGCCGCTGGATGAGCATGAAGGCCAGATAACTAGCATTTCCAAATAACGGGGGTCAGAAATTACTGCCTATATATTTCTCTCAGCACAGGTTCTCTTTAACCATAAAACTAAGACATGATGCGTGCCATGCTATTTTCAAAAGGACTTCTGAGTCCAAGGCTCCTCCACTTACAAGAATGTAGAGAAGATCACTTCAACATTAAGTGGAGCATAGGGACATGTGGCTGAATAAGTTTGTTGTTTGTTCATTATTTCTGATATCTACCACAGTTCTTTTGACAAAGCATTAAATACATGGAATCATAAAGACAGTAAGGGTGGGTTAGCTTTAAAATGTTTCTGAAGCCTAAACTTTTTTTTGTAGTCTTATATACTGTAGAGTTTGGAAATGTTACAAACAACATTGTTGGGTTTTTAATCAGCATCTACAGTGTTTTTTCTTTGTGACTGGGATGAAAAGTGATGTGAAATCCAAAATTTCTGCTGCTGTCCTCGGAAGATAAATAGAGGAAATATTTTTGTCACAGACTCTCAGTGAATTCATTTAGTTACTTTATTCTTCATCTTTTATCGTAAACCAATGTGTTGGGGTGCGTTGCTCGCGAGGGTTTATTGTATAGGGGGGTTACACAGCACAAGATCTTCATGATATCCTTCTGTGGTTCCTACATGAAAACCTTAAAGAGAATGTTCCACGTTTACTTGAAAAACAATGCATTTTCAAGGCCAAGTAAACTGATCTGCCTACCATATAGTAGCAATGACCGAGGGTAGGGAAGAGCACACAAGGGTTTAGAATACGGAAGGTGGCTCAGTTCTGTGATGCTGGGCGTGAGAGTAACGTTTAGAACACTGGTCTCCAAAGTATGGCCCGTAGGCCACATCCGGCCTGCTAGGAAGTTTTTTCAGGCCTGCAGCTTGAGTCCTCAGACTCACTGCAGGGTCAGTCTTTGCTCAAGCTATATCGAGCTGCAGGACCTGTGCCCAAACCACCCCCCCCCCCCCCACCGCCTCACTGTGGTGTTGGTTGCTAGGACCGCCAATGACCTGGCAACCAAAGATGTAATTTGAGGACCTGCTGCACCTCCAGCCTTCCGCCCAGCTGTGCATCAGTGTCATTTACCACTGTAATTGCGTGAATACACCGCTCCTTCCCCGCTCCAAAAAAGCGGTTTGCAGGACTTTTCTCACCGCCCTGCCTGCGCACCGCTTCAGTGTGAAAGCCCTCGGGCTTTCACACTGAACAAACAGCGGAGGCTGTTTAGGAGCGGTTTTCAGGCGGTATTTTTAGCGCAATACCGCCTGAAAACCGCTCCAGTGTGAAAGGGGTCTTAGTCTTTTATAAAAACAAGGCTTGCAAATACCTATTTAGAGCGATCTTCAGGCCAGTCACGTGACTCTCGGCCGGTTTCCAGGGCTACTGCAGGAGGGGCTGAGCAGCTGACGTCAAAGGGAGATTTCTGCACCTCCTGCAGAAGTCATGTATCAGGGGTATACAGCAGCCGCGAGTCACGGGACTGGCCTGAAGATCGCTCTAAATTGGTATTTACATGCCTCGTTTTTATAGAAGACTAATACAGTGTGCTATGCCTGCCTATAATAAAGGGGCTGGCAGTGATTGTTATATATGGGTTAAAAAAACACTTTAACGTTTCTTCCTATAAGAGAGCAAAGGTTCACTTTTTAAGTTCAAATCCAAGGAAAAGTACATACATGATTGCTAAAAAATGTCTCCAGCACCCCTCCCAAGCCCTCTCAACATATAGATTTTGTCTCCTCCAATGTACCTAATGTGGGCTGCAGACAGCATGGAAAACTGCAGCTGTTGGACAAGGTAAGTACAGTACAGCTGGGGGGGGGGGGGGGGTAGGCAGGCATCTACTGTCTAACTACTGAGAGGGCTGGGGAAATGTTTTACTAAACATGTACTATAAAATGTATCTATGGTCAAAAGAGTAGGCACTGCTGTGTCACACATTTCAGAGAGCCTGCCTTCTGAACTACAGAGGTGCTGAGAGGAGGAGCTTCAGGAGGTGGAATCAGTACAGGAATTATTGCTTGCAGGCAGCAAGGCACTATGGGATATGTAGTCTGTAGAAACTGAAAGTAAACAGAGGAGAAGCTGCAAAGCATGCAGGGAATACAGGAAGTTGTGGAAAGAGATGGGCAGAAGACAGACAGCACTAACATCATGTAAGCTTATATTGAATTGTCAAATTATTGTTTGTATTGCTGTTACAATTCTGATGTTATAAACTGAAAATGTATGCTGTGACCATAGAACTCTCTTAAGTGTAAAATGTTATAAACATGCACATGGGGGAGAGGAAGTGATATCTGATTTCTGTTTTTGGGAACATTTTAAATCTATTCGAACCTTGATGACAGAATTTCTTGGGGGCAGGAAGTAGTATGAAATATGTCCAGTGGGAGCACAGACTGTAACAAAAAAACTTTTTTTAGGTAATGATTAGTGTGATGAACGTGGATATCAGATCCCTGCCCTTCTCACCAACTCATGACAAAACTGTCACCGAACTGTCACTTGCATAACAATGCCACTCTCAGCTGCACCCAGCACAAAGATTTCGCAGCTTGCGGGACCAAGTCTAGGTGCCAGCACCCTGAGAGTGATTGTCACTGGGTTAAATTAATTAAGCAATTAACCCTTTAAACTCCCAACTGCCACCAGATAGCTTTGGGCCTATCAACCCTTCACAATATTAGCAATACCACCTATGATTTTAGAATAACTTGAGAACTTAGAATTTGAGCGGAATCCCGCCGGAAAAGCCATCATATCTTTTTCCGACGAGAAAACCGATCGTGTGTACGCAGCATTAGAGGTCAAATTGGTGCAAACAAAATATTTACAGAAAAAAAAGGGTGTTACACAGAAAAAAAGACAATGAAGCAACGGGAAATAAAAAAGAGTTGAAGAAGAATACTTGCAATGTCCTTGGTTTTAGCAGAGTTCAGTTGATGAGCAAGGTGTTTGGTAAACATATCTTTACACTTTTTCCCTTTCATCCCTTGTTTGAGCTCAGTGCTGCTAATCTCATGCTGCCACTTTGCAGCTACTTCATGTTTACATGCACTGCAGTGATGCTTGACATTTTTCAGGATGTGCTTTTCTGATGGTGCCAACTAATGCCTCATACACGCGATCGGATTTTCCGACAACAAATGTTGGATGTGAGCTTGTTGGCGTAAAGTCCTACCGTGTGTATGCTCCATCGAACATTTGTTGTCTAGCAGGTTCTCAAATTTTCTGCCAACAGATGTTTGTTGTCTGACTTTCTAATCGTGTGTACACAAGTCTGTCGGACAAAAGTCCACGCATGCTCGGAATCAAGTACAAGCCGGAGATATAACTAGCGTTCGTAATGGAGATATCACGTATGTCTTGTACGTCACTACGTTTGTAATTGTTGGCCAACGTTTGTGTATGCAAGACAAGTTGGAGCCAACATCCTTCAAACAAAAATCCACGGTTTTGTTGTCGGAAAGTCCGATCCTGTGTACGGTGCATAACAGTGGACTAGGCCTGTGTATTGCGTCTTGAAATAACCACCCCTTCTAGTCTCTATGGGCATTGGAAGCCCTATGGATAGGATGATAATATAAGTATATATAAGTACCTTTAAATAATAATAATAATAAAACAGGAGAACAATTAGAAGACAGGGACAGAGTTTAGCAGCCTCTACTTGGAATCTTGCAAGGAGGTACAGAGGGCCATACACCATCAGTAAAGAAATGTACTATTGCACGTGGGAGTCATAAATGGTTTATGTTCAGCCATTGCCAGCAGCCTGTATAGATCAATGACAGGCTGACAGATGCCATGGCTGTATGTATGTAATTGCACATCCACACCACATTGGTCTACAAATTTATTTTCCCAGCACTGCATTACAAAGTAGTTTACCACTTGCTGCATTGTGCTGCAAGGTGGGTGCACTGGGTTACCAATCACAATAAATGGTACCAATGCACAGAATGTGCCTTACTGCAGTATAGTGATGTAAATGGGCCCTAAGGTAGAGCAACATGTCAGAAGTCCAGACTCAAAGCAGCTGAAGCTCCCAGTGTGTGTCTGCACCAAATCCATCAGATGCAACCAATTTCTTGAATTTGGTGTTTCTAGACAATAAGGCCGGGTTCACACTAATGCGACAAACGCTTCGACATTGGGAGCTCATGTCGCATGAAAATCAATGTTTCCCTATAGGAGCCGTCTTAACTGGTCCAACACAAGTCGGTCCGACTTTGGAAATGCTCCCTGTACTACTTTGGTCCGACTTTGATCCTACTTCAGCCCATTGACTATCATTGAAGTCGGATCAAAATCGAATCGCCATCTTGCAAGATACGACTTTGGCATACGACTTGTGCTCTGATCATGAAGGGGAACTCCACGCCAAATTTTAAATAAAAAACCGGCATGGGTTCCCCCATGCCAAGGGCATACCAGGCCCTTGGGTCTGGTATGGATTTTAAGGGGAACCCCCTACGCCGAAAAAACGATGTGGGGGTCCCCCCAGAATCCATACCAGACCCTCATCCGAGCACGCAGCCCGGCCGGTCAGGAAAGGGGGTGGGGACGAGCGAGCGCCCCCCCCTCCTGAACCGTACCAGGCCGCATGCCCTCAACATGGGGGGCGCCCTGCGGCCCCCCGCCCCAAAGCACCTTGTCCCCATGTTGATGAGGACAAGGGCCTCTTCCCGACAACCCTGACCGTTGGTTATCGGGGTCTGCGGGTGGGGGGATTTAATAAGGTGGCCCCCAGATCCCGCCTCCCCACCCTATGTGAGTATGGGGTACATCTTACCCCTACCCATTCACCTAGGAAAAAAAAGTGTCAATAAAAAAAAAACACACTAGACAGGTTTTTAAAGTAATTTATTAGGCAGCTCCGGGGGGTCTTCTTCCTACTTCGGGGGTCTCTTCCGACTTCTCTGCGTTCTCTGGCCTCTTCTCCGCGCTCTCCGGTTCTTCTGCCGCTCTCCGGTATGTTCTGCCGGGCTCCTCCTCTATCTTCTGCTCTTTTGCTAGCGTTGGCACGGTCTTCTCCGTCGTCGTCTTCTTCCGATGTTGACACGACGCTCTCTCCCGCTGTAATGCCACATGCGCGGTGTGCAACGACTTATATAGGCATGGGGCATGGTCACCGGGTGATGTCACCCGGTGACCCCGCCCCTTATGATGTCACAGTCCCGGGACATGATGGGACTGTAACATCATAAGAGGCGGGGTCACCGGGTGACATCACTCAGTGACCATGCCCCATGCCTATGTAAGTCGTTGCGCACCGCACATACGGCATTACAATGGGAGAGAGCGTCGTGTCAACATCGGAAGAAGACCAGAGGGAAGAAGACGACGGAGAAGACCGGGCCAAGGCTAGCAAAAGAACGGACAAAAGAGCAGAAGATAGGGGAGGAGCCCGGCAGAAGAGGCCGGAGAACGCGGAGAAGTCGGAAGAGAGCCCCGAAGTCGGAAGAAGACCCCCGGAGCTGCCTAATTACTTTAAAAACCTGTCTAGTGTGTTTTTTTTTTTCATTGACACTTTTTTTCCTAGGTGAATGGGTAGGGGTACGATGTACCCCAGACTCATTCACATAGGGTGGGGGGCCGGGATCTGGGGGCCCCCTTATTAAAGGGGGCTTCTGTATTTCTATAAGTCCCACGCCCGCAGACCCCAACAACCAATGGCCAGGGTTGTCGGGAAGAGGCCCTTGTCCTCATCAACATGGGGACAAGGTGCTTTGGGGTGGGGGACCTGCCCCAAATCACCCCCCATGTTGAGGGCATGTGGCCTGGTATGGTTCAGGAGGGGGGGTGCTCGCTCGTCCCCACCCCCTTTCCTGACCGGTCGGGCTGCATGCTCGAATAAGGGTCTGGTATGTGTTTTGGGGGGACCACCACAAAGTTTTTTGGGCGTAGGGAGTTCCCCTTAAAATCCATACCAGACCCAGGGGCCTGGTATGCTCTTGGAGGGGGAACCCATGCTGGTTTTTTATTTAAAATTTGGCGTGGAGTTCTCCCTCAAGATTCATACCAAACACAGTGCCTGGTATTGGCGGGGATCCAAGACAGATCCCTGTTCATTAAAAGTCGGACGTATGGCGGCTTCAAGTCGCAGGGCAAAGTCGGATCCAAAGTAGGACGGCTGTCGTGTTGCACCAGTGTGAACCCGGCCTAAAGGAAGGTGTCTTTTACCTTTTTAATATTCGTTTTAACACTTATCAGATATGACAGGTTTGCATTAACCAGCGTTATCTTTCATCGTGATACAGTGGGCACAGAATAATTTCTAAGCCTGTCCTGTCCTCCATATTAGCTACTCTACTGCAGCAAGCAAACCTCTTCCATTTAAATGATAACAGCTCTTTATTTTAAAACAAATTAGATTGCATTTCTTTTCTGTAATTTAGGGCCAGTTCATATCAGAACATGGAAACCCACAATTCGTGCGCATTTCCTGCACTGCGTTAAAAATGCACTGCACTTGCCATCTGCAGCAGGTGTCAGTGTTAACAACACACCAAAAGCAAATCACAAACAGTTTGTTAGCCTCACCGGATCACGTGGTACCCTAGTACCATGCAATCTGGTTGCTAAGCATTTTGTAAAGTAGTGCATGCACTACTTTTGGTACAGTCTGGAGTGATTTCAGCCTATTTAAATGAAAGAGTTGAAATCGCACTGCACCTGGATCGCATGTGAATCACACAGGAACATGTGCAATTCATGGTGTGAATCATCCCCTGAAGGTGAATCAGTCATAAATGTTTGTGCCCAGTGGGAAGAGGCTTTTCAATCTCTTATCTCAATGTTTCTCAAACTCTTGCAACTGTACATTTTATTTATTGCCTATTTATTATTATCCATCTAGATTACATAGGATGGGAATTCAGGTAGATTCACTTCGTAGTAGGTGTAAATGAAAAGGAGGACCCTCACCTTGCCAACATCCAAATTATAGAAAAAAGGGTTGAGAAAGTAAAATATACCTTCTCAAAAAAGGTGGACTTTGTGGGCACAACATGAGGCAGTACAGGTAATAAAAACAATCTTTAATATAATTAATGTTAAAAAAAAGACAACACGCATAATAAAATCATCATTACATCACCCTCTTCTTAACATTGGGTCGACAGATACCCAGTCACAGACATGGAGGCATGGATCCAAACATACAAAGCGTATAGAACTCCATCAAGATAGAAGGAAATGTAAGTGGATATCAAGACAGGTCCACAGATCCTCCATGCATGCTTGTAAACGCGTTTCGCAAAATGTATTTGTTTCCTCAGGACAGATTGGTTGGTTGCTGATTGACCTTGACCAAACTGATTATGGGCTAGAGCAAATCCTGGGGATGGACACAGGGGCCTCCAGAGAAAAACCAAAAGATGCCAGGTGATAGGGGTGCACCGAATGGGTTTTTTGGTGCCGAAACTGATACTGAAAATGAAAAATACACTAGGCCGAAAACCGATACCAAAAATGACCTGTTTTTAAAAAATATTTTTATACAGGAGATGGTCAGACTGGGGACATGGTACAGGAGATGGTCGGAGACTGGGGACATGGTACAGGACAGGCCCGGACTGGCCATAGGGCAGACCGGGCATTTGCCCGGTGGGCTGCCCGCTCCCTGGCCTGTTGATGCCCAGGCCACACGGCGGGAGGTAAGCGGCGGCCTGGACAGGTCTAACACAGGCCGCGGCCGCCGCTCCCCATTGCTATGCGGCCATACCTGTGCCTCCTCCGGCCGGAACTACAAGTGAAGTTATCAGCTGCATTGGCTGAGCTATGTGTCTCTCACACACAGCTCAGCCCCAGAGCCACTGCTGACAGTTCCGCTCTGTGCTCTCAGCTCGGACGGACTGCTTTTCCTCCTCCCGCCCCTCTACTTCTGTGTCTGCCCCGCCCACACACTCGGGGAGAACATGTGAAGGAAGTTTTACCTCAGAAGATGCATGCTACAGACAGCCTGTGCCTGGGCCTCCATCCTGGGGTAGTAAGATCACCCTCTCTCCTGCCTCCCACTATCGACAGATACCCAGTCACGGACATGGAGGCATGGATCCAAACATACAAAGCGTATAGAACTCCATCAAGATAGAAGGAAATGTAAGTGGATATCAAGACAGGTCCACAGATCCTCCTTGCATGCTTGTCAACGCGTTTTGCAAAATGTATTTGTTTCCTCAGGACAGATTGGTTGGGTGCTGATTGACCTTGACAAAACAGATTATGGGTGAGAGCAAATCCTCGGGATGGACACAGGGGCCTCCAGAGAAAGACCAAAAGATGCCAGGTGACAAATGGCATCCGATTCTCCCAACACTCGGCCGGCGGTGATCCAAATCTCAAGGTAGAAAAAAAAGTTTGACCACTCTAACTGGGAGAGAAATAGATATTAGGTCATGGGTGGCTGGTAGGGAGTATACCAGAAAGTGTAAATGGGTAAACCATAGAGCTCCAATCATAGATGTATAAAGGTGCAAAAGGGCCCCAGAAACGGAGGGTACAAATTTTGGTAGCTATAAAGAACCTTCGCCAGAGGCTGATGTATAGCCTGGTAAAATTAACACCACCCCTCCAACAAAATGTCTACTAGGAGATAGGGGTGCACTGAATGGGTTTTTTGGTACCGAAATCGATACCGAAAATGAAAAATACACTAGGCCGAAAACCGAAACCGATACTGAAAATGACCTGTTTTTAAAAAATATTTTTATACAGGAGATGGTCAGAGACTGGGGACATGGTACAGGAGATGGTCAGAGACTGGGGACATGGTACAAGTCAGGAGATGGTCAGAGACTGCAGACATTATACAAGAGATCAATGCAGCCTCACCAGTGCCCGTCAGATGCAGCCAGGCTGTGTCCCCCCAGAGCAGCCAGGCTGTGTCCCCCCAGAGCAGCCAGGCTGTGTCCTCCTCCCAGAGCAGCCAGGCTGTGTCCCCCCAGAGCAGCCAGGCTGTGTCCCCCCAGAGCAGCCAGGCTGTGTCCCCCCAGAGCAGCCAGGCTGTGTCCCCCCAGTGCAGCCGGGCTGTGTCCCCCCAGTGCAGCCGGGCTGTGTCCCCCCAGTGCAGCCGGGCTGTGTCCCCCAGTGCAGCCAGGCTGTGTCCCCCAGTGCAGCCAGGCTGTGTCCCCCAGTGCAGCCAGGCTGTGTCCCCCAGTGCAGCCAGCCTATGTCCCCCAGTGCGTCCCACTTGTATCCCCCACTGCAGCCAGCTTGTGTCCCCAGTGCGTCTCCAGTGCAGCCAGCCTGTGTCCCCAGTGCAGCCAGCCTGTGTCCCCAGTGCGTCCCCACTGCAGCCAGCCTGTGTTCCCAGTGTGTCCCAAGTTCAGCCAGCGTGTGTCCCCAGTGCAGCCAGCCTGTGTCCCCAGTGTGTCCCCAGTGCAGCCAGCCTGTGTTCCCAGTGCATCCCCAGTGCAGCCAGCCTGTGTCCGCAGTGCAGCCAGCCTGTGTCCCCAGTGCGTCCGCAGTGCAGCCAGCCTGTGTCCCCAGTGCAGCCAGCCTGTGTCCCCAGTGATTTCCCCAGTGCAGCCAGCCTGTGTCCCCAGTGCAGCCAGCCTGTGTCCCCAGTGCGTCCGCAGTGCAGCCAGCCTGTGTCCGCAGTGCAGCCAGCCTGTGTCCCCAGTGCAGCCAGCCTGTGTCCCCAGTGCGTCCCCAGTGCAGCCAGCCTGTGTCCCCAGTGCGTCCCCAGTGCAGCCAGCCTGTGCAGGGGAAGAGAGGAGAGCTGCCGCCGCCTGGTTGCTTACAGAGCCGGGAACATAACAGCTTTCATTTCAATAGCTGTGTGTTCCCCTCGGCACACCGTCACAAACATTCCCTCCCCCTTGTCCGGGGAACTTTGATAGACAGATCACACCCGTCCAATCCTGGGACGGTTGATCTTTCAAAGTTCCCCGGACAAGGGGGAGGGGCTGTATGTGACGGAGCGGCACAGCTATATATCTAATGATATAGTGTCAGTTGTCTACTCTCCTGTTAACCTGTTCACATAGGTTTCTGTGATTGGTTCAAAATTGAAGTCCATTTACAATCAAAAGAATTTTGCACCAATATATTGTGTTCATTTGATAAGTTTAGATAAAACAGCGGTTTATGCATGAGTGTTTCTTACTAAACGACAAAGTTGAGATATATATGTATCTTGTGTTTTGATATACAGTAAACATATTTGAACTGTTTCTTTAATAATGTGTGAGTCTCTATTTACTACTACAGCTGAGGAGAGACCTAACCCAAGGTGTCAGAGGTAAGGGAGGATTTGCAGAGTCAAGGTAATCAGTGGGGTACAGAGTCTCACCGAGATACCCCATCTGGGACGCTCAAGCAAGTCAGGTGACGTGTCCAGGGTAGAAGAGAATATGGACCCGGTCACCACCACTGACTGGGGCGAGAACATGGTAGCCGGTTGGAGCTAACCACAGTTCTGAAACTGCCAGGAGTCCAGTGGTTCGACAAGAGGTGGGACAGTTGATGAGGAAGGTTGTCCCCGAACAAGGTTCTTACCTTTTAGACTTAAAATATGAGTATGATGATGATTGCATGTATGTTCTCTTGGAGTGGAGGGAGAGTATTCCAGCTGAGTTTCAGAAGAGTGTTGTAAGTCTGGCAGAAGGCCTTGATGGTCAAGTAATCCCATTGCAGTTGACAGGTGATCTGGATGAAGACCCTTCCCAGTCGCAACAAGGAAGTCAAGTCGCAGACGGCCCCGTTGTAGGTAGTCCAATGGCTGGAATGCCCCCTGCTTCATTCTACACAGACATGAGTCGATTGGTTGAGAGCCTGATAAAGAGTCATGCCATCTCTGCTAATCAGGGGAATCGGAGGTTGCAATTTTTCTCAGGCCGTGTACCCATCCCAGAGGGCGAGGAGGAGTTTGACAGTTGGATGGATCAAGCCATGCAGGCAATAGCAGATTGGAATGTGTCAGAAGCCGTAAAGAGACAACGTATCAGTAAAAGTCTTCGGAGTCCAGCAGCGCATGTCATTCGAATTCTAAAAAGAGGAAAACCAGACTGTGAGGCTATGGACTACATTGAGGCTCTGTGTGCTGTTTATGGCAGAGTGGAGAAACTACCAGACTTAAAGCGGGGGTCCACCCACACTGCCAAAAAAAAAAAATATTAAAAGCCAGCAGCTACAAATACTGCAGCTGCTGACTTTTAATACATGGCCACTTATCTGTCCCAGGGTCCAGCGATGTCGGCAGGCGACGCCGAGAACCCGCTCGGTTCTCGGCAGCTGCCGCCGCCATCCTGGGTGAAGGAATAAGGAAGTGAAGCATTGCGGCTTCACTTCCCGGTTCCCTACTGCGCATGCGCGAGTCGCGCTGCGCATCGTAAGTGGTCCCCGCTCTCTCCTGGGAGCTGTGTGTTTCCCAGGAGACAGCGCGGAGGGACAGGAAGAGGCATAGACTCCCATGGGAGTCTATGCCGGAAGTGGGTGCAAATACCTGGGACAGGTATCTGCATCCCCCTCCCCCCTGAAAGGTGCCAAATGTGACACCGGAGGGGGGGAGGGTTCCGAAAAGCGGAAGTTCCATTTTTGTGTGGAACTCCGCTTTAATGTACAAATTTAAACATACTCATCAGTGGCGAGGAGAGAGGTTATCGGATTATGTTGTTTGGGTGGATCGAATCCTGCATCAAATTATTCTGAAAAAAGGGATTGATCCTCGCGAAGCGGACAGAGCTAGGTTGAAAAGAATTCTGCAAGGGATAGGCCCAACCATACACTTGTGCTTCGACTACTATTGAAAAGAACGAGAGGCCCCTACTTACCAAAAGTTGATGAAGTTGGTGAGGGAAGAAGCCTTGTTGGATGAGAAAAATCAAGAGGCTCGGCTTGTGGCTAAGACCCTTCAGAGAAGACCGCATCCCAGTCAGCTCAAGTGGACGCCAGTGTGCCAGAAAGTAACGAGTGACCAATCAGACGCTCGGAAAGCTGGAGGTGGTAACATCATACTGCCCTGCAAACAATTTCCCCATCGCTCGAGTTAGGCAGGTATATGATGGGAGTTCTTCTCAATCACCAAGGATGGAATAAACTCTAGATTGCTACACAGTGGCATATACTGTGGATGTCTCAGACCCCAGGAGGGGGAGAAATCTCTGGTGAGTGCAGCCACAATAGGAGCACGAATAAGGCACTCATGGTGTGATCACCTATTGGAAAGTGAACTAGATCAAGCGTTGATTTCTTCACTGGCACAAGAGCACTTTATTGACTTTAATCACTAAACTACATTATATAATTTTGGACTATTATTATTTACTGGATATTATTGGCATTTGGAATATCATATGTTGGGAGATCTATTTAGTTTTTATATGTTTATTTTCACACAGCATTTGATATATATTTGGATTATATTGGTCTATGGGATAAATAGTCACAGTGTATTTTGCATATTTTTATCACATATGTTTTATACCAATGTTCACATATCTTGGTTTATTTAATTTTTTAGATACTTTTACATAACACTTTATTTAGAGACCACTGATTTGCATTATACATACTCAGATTATCATTGATTTATTGCATAAGCAGTGCCACATCGGTTTGGTTTATTTATTTAATATCACATATACCGTATATACTCGAGTATAAGTCGAATTTTTCAGCACATTTTTTTGTGCTGAAAGTGCCCCCTTCGACTTATACTTGAGTCAAGCACTTTTCTGCAGCAAAAAATTTCATTTTCCGAACCGACTTTGGGGCCCCGTATCTCAGGGCCACTTGGTGCTAGGAACCCCAAATTTGGTGTGCAAACCCAGTGGAACTGGTACCACAACATATCCAAAGATGAAGTTCCTAGCACTAAGTGGACCCGAGATACGGGGCCCCAAAATCAGTTCAGAAAATGTAATTCTCTGCTGAAGAAAAGTGCTTGACATTTTCTGAACCGACTTTGGGGCCCCATATCTCAGGGCCACTTAGTGCTAAGAACCCCAAATTTGGTGTGCAAACGCAGTGGAGCTGGTACCATAACATATCCAAAGCTGGGGTTCCTAGCACCAAGTGGCCCTGAGATACGGGGCTCCAAAACCAGTTCGGAAAATGTCATTCTCTGCTGCAGAAAAGTCAGTGAACTGATTTCTGGGGCCCTGTATCTCAGGGCCACTTGGTGCTAGAAACCCCAGCTTTGGAAATTTTATGGTGCTAGTTCCACTGGGTTTGCACACCAAATTTGGGGTTCCTAGCACTAAGTGGCCCCGAGATACAGGGCCCCAAATTCGGTCAACTGTGTCCATCTGCAGCAATGTCATTTCAGGACCCTTTGGGTTCAGAGACCCCAAATTTTGGCTGCAGCTAGGGGGCATCTAGTAACCCTTAACTACCGAGTTTGAAGTTCAGGGGACCTATGGCTGCAAATTGGCACAGTGAGGCATGCAAATGGGCACAGTGATGCTGCAAATGGGCATTGTTGACCCTCTTTTCCACTTACAGTAGCTGTGCATTTCATACCCTCGTCTTATACTCGGGTCAATAAGTTTTTCCCATTTTTTTTGTAGTAAATTAGGGCCTCGACTTATACTCGGAACGACTTATACTCGAGTATATACGGTACTCATTTTGTATTAAAATTGTTTTTCACTACCACGTTCACAGTTTATATGGCGACCATACTATTTACAAACAGTAGCTTATAGATACTTAAATGAGCACTATTACACAAATATAATTGGGGTTTAAATAGAAGCACCTGTCACCAGGTGCACATCAGAACAGCGCCACACCTACTTTGTTTTCTTTTTCTCTCATTGTGTCAAGGCATGGCCCAGAAGATGAAAGGAGGTGTTGCTGCTGAGTCTATTGGAGTTCACCCCTCGGGGATATCCAGGTGCTATTGTGGGCTGACGCAAGTCCGAGGTGAGGGCCTACCTCAGCTGTCTAAAAGAGCTTTAAGGAGGGACCAGGATCAGGATCTACAATGCCATCTGGCTATTCAAGCCCTGAACAAGCAGGACCCGGATTACTGTTGAAAAGCCCTGTGAATGGAGTGAGGGTTCTACATAGAGAATGCAACAGATTGCAGTTAAGGGATGGAGTGTTGTTTAGGCGAGGTCCTTCAGAAGACGGAGAAGAGAAATGGCAGTTCCTTCCTGAGAAACATCGTTCAACCATTCTGACCTCTTTGCATGATGATCATTAGGAACAAAAAGTACTTTCAGCCTAATCAGAGATAGGTTCTACTGGCCTAATATGAGATGAGAAATATAGTTATTGTCACTCCTGTTTAGCATGTATTTAGCGTAAGACATTACCAGTTAGGGCTGCTTCCATGGGACATTTGCAGAGCCAAGAGCCTTTAGAGTTGGTTTGCATTGACTTCCTGTGCCTGGAACCTGATACAGGTGGAAGAAATAGCATCCTGGTGGTGACTGATCATTTCACTCATTATGCATAGGCCTATCCCACCAAAGACCAGAAGGCGAGCACTGTGGCTAAAGTCATAAAGACATCACGTGACAAGCACAAAGAAACTCTTCTGTAAGGACAAACCGGTACTAAAGGTATAATTCTTTATTCAATTAACTATCCAACATCTAAATCAAATGTCAAACAACAACCCTTATTCCCAGAACACATTTAAAAGACCTAATGTCTGAAGGAAATATTGGTGGCCACCAATTTGCAGATAAACCTCATCGACCTCTCATACTCACATCCACATACACCATTCAATCAGAGTCGCTCGTCAAGTCTGTCTGGATACTAAGTGTTCTCATCCGATGATTATGGGATTTGTCAGTAAAAGTGATACATGTACTGGATCATCATAAGCAGTCCCGATCATGGATGATTTAATCACTATTAAAGCAGTCTCATGAAAGATTTAAAGTGCAGGTGTGGTGAGACAATTCCAAATGAATTCCGTGAAATTAGCTTAAGACAATTGCGGCTTTAAGTACAACCAAATGTCAGTGATCTGATCAATTCAATAATAGCCAGCAGTGGGGTAACGCAGCATGTAAAAAGTAGCATCTATGTAATATACTGGAGATAAAACTGATTTTACCGTAGGCTGGAGCAGACCAGGGAGCGTCACATCATGTCAAGTGTCAGCGGGATCAGCGTGCAGATATCGGCATTTAAAAAGATCTTAGCGAACTGTAGACCGCTGTCACTGAAGCTGGACAGGGGGATCCCTTTTGCTGGTCTCGATGTAATCATCCACAGTTTGCGATGTCAATCTTCATCAGCTGGTTATACGAACATTATCTCCTTGATGCTATGACAGGTGCTATACCCGCTGAAAGAGCCGCAAGTGTCAGGCTCTGATGCTTGTTCACGGTCAGTGCGGGGAGAGGTTTTGAGGAGCAATTCAATTAAAGGTGTGTGGCCATCCGTAGATCCTTCTTGTGGATATCACCTTAATGATGCTTACATGTTTCGCTAAATGATAGCTTCCTCAGAGCTGCTCTGAGGAAGCTATCATTTAGCGAAACATGTAAGCATCATTAAGATGATATCCACAAGAAGGATCTACGGATGGCCACACACCTTTAATTGAATTGCTCCTCAAAACCTCTCCCCGCACTGACCGTGAACAAGCATCAGAGCCTGACACTTGCGGCTCTTTCAGCGGGTATAGCACCTGTCATAGCATCAAGGAGATAATGTTCGTATAACCAGCTGATGAAGATTGACATCGCAAACTGTGGATGATTACATCGAGACCAGCAAAAGGGATCCCCCTGTCCAGCTTCAGTGACAGCGGTCTACAGTTCGCTAAGATCTTTTTAAATGCCGATATCTGCACGCTGATCCCGCTGACACTTGACATGATGTGACGCTCCCTGGTCTGCTCCAGCCTACGGTAAAATCAGTTTTATCTCCAGTATATTACACAGATGCTACTTTTTACATGCTGCGTTACCCCACTGCTGGCTATTATTGAATTGATCAGATCACTGACATTTGGTTGTACTTAAAGCCGCAATTGTCTTAAGCTAATTTCACGGAATTCATTTGGAATTGTCTCACCACACCTGCACTTTAAATCTTTCATGAGACTGCTTTAATAGTGATTAAATCATCCATGATCGGGACTGCTTATGATGATCCAGTACATGTATCACTTTTACTGACAAATCCCATAATCATCGGATGAGAACACTTAGTATCCAGACAGACTTGACGAGCGACTCTGATTGAATGGTGTATGTGGATGTGAGTATGAGAGGTCGATGAGGTTTATCTGCAAATTGGTGGCCACCAATATTTCCTTCAGACATTAGGTCTTTTAAATGTGTTCTGGGAATAAGGGTTGTTGTTTGACATTTGATTTAGATGTTGGATAGTTAATTGAATAAAGAATTATACCTTTAGTACCGGTTTGTCCTTACAGAAGAGTTTCTTTGTGCTTGTCACGTGATGTCTTTATGATTCAATAATAACTCAGAGGACAACCAAATCCTGGCGTCTCTGATTTATAATCATTATCCGAGACACCGGATTTAGACGGTACAATCGTTTTTTTTTTTAAATCCCCATTAGAGGTCAGGGCCAATGTATGGCCACCTAGCTTCCTAGAGGGAGGTCCGGTTTGGTATACAGGAGTAGTTGAGATATCCTTTTGCGCCTTTTTTTATTTTTTTCTGATTACTGTGGCTAAAGTCCTTGTGAAAAGATTTTTGTGCATTTTGGGTTGCCTGTCTGAATTCACTCTGATCAAGGAAGAGACTTTGAGAGTCGCCTAGTCCATCAGCTGTGCACCCTGCTGGGCATAAAAAAAATCTCGGACCACGCCATACCACCCACAAGGGGACCCTCAGCCTGAGAGGTTTAATCAAACTTTGTTGAATATGTTGGGGACTCTACCCCCGGAAAAGAAATGGCACTGGGGAAATTATATTGCAGCTATGGTACATGCTTACAACAGTACTGTGAGTGACGCCACTGGTTAGTCTCCATATCGCCTCGTGTTTGGGAGAGAAGCTTGTCTTCCTGTTGACTTTGTTTTTGGCACTTCAATTGACAATACTTTTTTGACCTCTCACAGAGGTTATGTTGAAAGATTATGGAAGAACCTGCAGCAAGCATATGAGAAAGCTATGGAACATACCTCAGCTAGGGAGTTAAGAAACAAAAGAAACTTTGACTTAAAAGGGAGAATACACGATTTGCAACCCGGAGATAGTGTGTTGTTGAACTTGGGGGTACCAGGAAAACATAAGCTGGCCGATTGATTGCAACCACAACCTTATGTTATTTGCAAACAGCTTCCTGGGCTGTCAGTCTACCAAATAAGACCTGAAGGAGAACAAGGGCCTCTGAAGATGTGGCATCGAAACCATCTGCTTCCATTGTATGCGGTTAGGGTGCCTCAAGTACCTTTTTCGTCTCCTCCAAAGCCAACTCCACCCAGGACTCGTTCACAGAAACCAATTTTTATTCCTCCTGTCTTATCAGAAGAGGACGAAGATGAGGAAGATTATGTACCGCTGTGAGTTTCTAGCCCCACCGTAAGGAGAGGGAGAGGTGATGAAGAAGAAGAGGAAGATGTAGTAGTTGTGCCCATTTGGTTGTGGCTTTCAGAAAATTAACCTGATACAGGGACTATGAATGAGAAGGGAGGAGTGCCAACTAAAGTGTCGCCTGGAGGGACAACTGAAGTGACTAAGACTACACGCAGATCTCTCAGCCCGGAATTGGAGATTCTACCATCTTTCAGGGAAGTTAATAGAATAAAAATTGAGTACTAGCCCAACTTTTGGGAAGAAAACTAGAGATTTGATACATTTTTCTGATTGACCTTTGCCAGTACCTGAAGCAAATTGCCCTGCTGAGGTTGACTATCCTTGCATGGGTGTGGAAAATAGAGAATGTCAGATACCTCTTTCTGCTCCTCTTGAAGAGGTTGATCTTTCCTCCCCACTGCCAAGTTTTGAATCTGCAGTTATGGATCTTCCTCTAGAGCCCTGCAGCCCTGATCATACCAGGGCATCAACAGAGAATCCTGTTCAACCCGCTGAGAAGTATTCCCCAGTTCGGTTGAGACGAGATATGCATCCTCCCCAAAGACTCACTTATGATACTTTAGGAGAGAACTCTGATGAACTAATTCATGCTATTTGCAGGCAAGCTCCCATGCCTAACCCTTCTACTGTTAATTGGGTAGGGAACGACTCTGCTCTGACCTTTGACACCAGTGGGAGGGACACGCAATTGTTCTGGCCTGTTTGAAATTAACTGAGTGTATATAAATGGTTTCACCAAAATCCAGAGGTGTCAATACCTGTTGAATTTAGATTGTGGTTGGTGTTGTTATAAATTTGTTAGTAACCTTTTCTTCTCACCAAGTTATTAGAGCAGATCTACCTATGTTTTTGGTGACCAAAGAATTCAAGTGGGGGAGAATGTAGCCAGGATCGGCCATTATGCCTATAATCTAGAGGCATTTTCTTTGCTTTTAATGTGAGGTTGGCTCCCTCTAATGTTTGCTGGACACTAGGGCTGGGGAAAAAAATTGAATTTGAATCTTGAATAGAGTTGAGAGGTCAAATCGATTAAAATTTTCAGCAAATCGATTTTTTTTTTTTTTTTTTCACCAGGACTGGCGCTGACACCGCGCCGGTCCTGAGGAGCTGCGGGCAGGAGTTTTTAGGCGAGGCTGCGGTTTTCGGTTTCATGGGATGTGTAGTTCAGAATGCTGAAGTGACTGTGCCAGCAGGACTTATCTGAACTACAAGGAACAGAATGCTGAGTGAACAGAAGGGACTGCTGGGAAAGGATATAAAAGGGGCAGGCGGGCCTAGATCAGCCTCTTTGGATGTCATTTTGACTCTGCCAGCAGGAGGTCTGTGTGACAGTGTGTTGCTGATTCGTGGCCTACCCAGTGGGGAGCCGGACAGCCGGACACCCCCCTCCCCCCAGGTGGCTTAGAGGGCTAGCATTTCAGTTCTCAGTGTCTGGTCCTTTGGTGTATGGTGGGACAAAAATAGGTTGAGTACCAGTTACCTTAAATTGATTGCTCGTTTTTTTTTTTTTTTTAAATAACAAACATGTTATACTTACCTGTTCAGTTGGTTTTTCACAGAGCAGCTGGATCCTCCTGTTCTTGGATCCCTCTTTGCTGCTCCTGGCCCCTCCCTCCTATCGAGTGCCCCCACAGCCAGCAGCTCTGTATGGGGGCACTGGAGCCGAGTCACATTGCCGTGTATGCATTCAGACATGGACCCCCGACCCGGCCCCACCCCGTTTCATCCTTGATTGGCTGACTGACTTTGGCTGAGACATAGCAGCGGCGCCATTGGCTCTCGCGGCTGTCAATCGATCAGGAGGAGTGTCTCGGACAGCTTAGACATCTGTGGACATCGCTGGAGAGAAGGGGCTCAGGTAAGTAATTGGGGGGGGGCTGGGTAGGCTGCTACACACAAGGTTTTGTATCTTAATGCATAGAATGCATTAAGATACAAAACCTTCTGCCTTTACAACCCCTTTAAAGTAATACTAAACACACACTGTTTAATTTACATTGTCCCTTCTATGTAAGTGGATGATATGATGGCACTGTAAATTGTTTAATTAAAAAAACATCTAAGTACCTTTTTTCCTAATCAATAAACAGCTGTCACATGACCCAGCTCTTTCCCAGCCTGTCTGCAGGTAAACATAAGCAGGAGGAGTTTCTAGTCCTCTGCTACTGGTCACATGTTAAAAAAAAAAAACAGCCTTTGGAATACAGAGTAAAATGAAATAAATAATATCAATAAACTGGCATCCAAATACAGTTTATCTGAAATCAAATATTTATTATTTTGTGGAAATAACATGGTGTGGGCAGATTTCTGCCAGTCCCAGTCTGTGTCATGCCCCTCCAGCCTGTGTCTTAGAATAAGAGGGAGGTGAAGCCTCCTTTAATGTACATGTAATATCCCCATTGTGTTTAGCTGGTTAGTGGGCATAGAGGAGGGAGTGGGAGTGTATACTTCCCACATATGTGACTTTACAGTCACATGGGCTGCTCAGATGTGATAGGGAAGAAATTCTCAGCATAGAAACTCACTGAAAACTGAGCATGTGCAGAGCTACCACCACAGCTGTAGAATCCCTAGCTGAATTTTGGACATGAACAGAAGGGGGAAATAGAGAACAGCCGGATCAACCAGGTTATGTCTAGAATGCAGAAAACTAATCTCATAGTGACTGGATGAGTATGAACAGCATGTAATACACTATTAATTATTTATTTTTTATGATGTGGGTTTAGAGACACTTTCATCTTTTTACCTTTTGTTGCTGAACTAAAGGGTTTAGGGGTGCAAGATACCCAGAAAGCACAAAAATGAAGGACAAATATACTGAAATGGCATCAGGTCCCTTAAAGGCCAGCTTGAACTTTTAGAGTATGTTATATATGTTATATGTTACATCCAAATTTAAGGTATAACATGGTGCCAAGCCAGCCCCCCGTGACAAATAGTTTTTTTTTCCTTTTGCCATACAGATTTTGCATGAAAAAATAAAAGCCGATCATTTTAATAACCCCTGCCAGTGTTAAGTGGTTTGTCTCATCCATGAAAAACAGACTTGCTGGCTGGATCACCAGATAAAATAGAGGAGAGAGCCTAAAAAATAGAAACTAATGCAACCATTACATCTAAGAATTGGTAAGCTGCAATATAATAAATGTATGCTTGTGGGTTTAATACAGTTTGAAAGTGTTACTAAACCCGATCATTTTAATCACCCCTGCCAGTGTTAAGTGGTTTGTGCTAAGATCCCACTTTTAGCTGTCCCTCTAAATCTCAAGTCATTATTGAAAAATACTCTAGTTTGTCTCATCCGTGAAAAACAACAACCTTGCTGGCTGGATCACCAGATGAAAATAGAAGAGAGAGAGAGCCTAAAAATGGAAACTAATGCAGCCATCACATCTAAGAATTGATAAGCTGCAACATAATGAATGTTTTCTTGTGAGTTTAATACTGCTTGAAAGTTTTACTAAACCCACAACAATAAAATCAGTCTGTATATGCAGTAAAGCATGCTTGTTATACTTACTGTGGAACCTAAAGGGTTAATTCTCTGCATTTTGTAAAAAGGCTGGTTGATCCTGTCTTCTCTGATCCTCCCCTTCCACAGTCCCCAATCCATCTGCTGATAGTAGAGACCCCCAGGATTCACTTTACAAATGCTCAGTTTGGTGTGTATTGATAGAGTTTTTTTGGGGGAGGTGCATGTGATCAACACAGGGCCAATCAGCCAAAAGACAGAGGGTCAGGGGTCATGCAGCCTCATAGGACAGTCAGAGGAGAATGAAAACTCCTCCTACAAGGTTTAACCAGACACTAAAAGAAGCCACAAGACTGCTATATACTGCTGGGAAAAGGTATTTAGCAGTTTATATTTACTAAAATAATTGCATTTCCATGTTCTGTGTACTGTGGGATACCAGCTATAGTGAATGCAGGGTCCCACCTTATATCAGGTGTCCCCAGCAGAGCCCGTTCCTTGCATCAGGTGCCGCCAGCAGAGTCTCTCCTTACATCAGGTGCCCCCAGCAGAGTCTTTCCTTACACCAGGTGCCCCCAGCGGAGTCCCTCCTTACATCAGGTGCCCCCAGCGGAGTCCCTCCTTACATCAGGTGCCCCCAGCGGAGTCCCTCCTTACATCAGGTGCCCCCAGCGGAGTCCCTCCTTACATCAGGTGCCCCCAGTGGAGTCCCTCCTTACATCAGGTGCCCCCAGCGGAGTCCCTCCTTACATCAGGTGCCCCCAGTAGCGTCCCTCCTTACATCAGGTGGCCCAAGCAGAGTCTCTCCTTACATCAGGTGCCCCCAGTGGAGTCTCTCCTTACATCAGGTGCCCCCAGTAGCGTCTCGCCTTACATCAGGTGTCTCCAGTAGTGTCCCTCCTGCATGATTTGATCTCCGCCACCATTACAGATGACCGGCCCTCGTGGAGGCTGAGCCCGACTTTGCTGAGGGGAAGAAACAAGAGGCGGAGTCCGGGTGGCTGCCAATAGAAATGGAGCTGCTGCCAACCCTGGGGGCGGGGGGTGGGCGGCAGCTCCATTTCTATTGGCAGCCACCCGATCTCCTCTTCCTATTTCTTCCCCTTGGCGAGTGATCGGGCTCCATGATAGCCGGTCTTCTGTAAAATGGTGGCGGAGATCATCGCCAGTGCCGGCCACGGACCTCTAGCGGCGGCTCTGGCGATTCTGCAGGAGTTAGGACAAATGCCAATTTCCTGTGATTTTTCCTGGGACAACGTAAAAACGGGACAATGTTCTAAATCCTGTATATATGGACACAGCACAGTACCACTTCTCTGGTCTTGTATGTTGGGTGTACTTCTCAGTATATCTTCTTATTTAGTCTGTATGTATTATGGTAGTTGTTCTATATGTTGGGTGTAAGTCTCAGTATATGTTGCCATGTCAATATGGACACTGCACAATATCACTTCTCTTGCATCCTGGAACTGATTCTTCTTGGAATCTGTTATTTTTTACTAAGTGAACTGCATACCTTCCTAGATTTGCTCATTCATAAGTCCCCTGTTACGACACATCCCTAAATTACATTGCCCACACCCAGTGTATGATGCACCACGCACTTCCTTACCACCCTATATACAGTTTGTCCAGCTTGAAATCCCTGCAGATATAAGCATGAGAATCTCAGTACTGTGTTTTGATTCAGCTATGGCCCTTAAAACCCTTCACAGTTTAATTGCTCCATGCTGTGTGTGCTCCCATTTCCCCTTAGCACAGTGGCTCTGGGTATTCCAGGATTCTAGCAATGTTCTTGTATCACTGAGCAGACATGCCTGGTTCTGTCCTTATCTTGGACAACAACCACAATCAGCTGGGATAAACCAAATGGTACTGGTCAGCTAAGACCAGAGGTCATGGAGGACCCACAAACATTTGATTGTTAGTGATCTGCTGCCCTCTACTGTTTGTATTTGTAAATAGCTTTTGCTTATTAATTACCACAGTTAGTTAGTTCCTGTCCCTGCTAGCTAGGTCAGAAACCCCGATTGGAAGACTGAGATGTCATAAAAAGGGGAGTTTCCAGAACTCAGCCACATGACTTTATACAAACAAGAGCTGTTGTATTTAACTCAGGCACGAAGCAAGTACTATTAGGCAAGTACTCTGATAGTTTAACCAGTTGCCGACCGCCGCACGACTATGTACGTCGACAGAGCGGCACGGGCAGGCAAAAGGGCTTACCTGTACGTCCTTGCCTGCCCGCGGGTGGGGGGTCCGATCGGACCCCCCCCCGGTGCCTGCGGCGGTCGGCAAATGTCCCCCGGTGATCGGTGGTGAGGGGGAGGCCATCCATTCGTGGCCCCCCCCCTCGCGATCGCTCCCAGCCAATGGGATCATTTCCCTGCCTCTGTATTGTACACAGAGGCAGAGAAAATGATGTCATCTCTCCTCGGCTCGGTATTTTCCGTTCCCGGGCCGAGGAGAGAAGACTGTAATGTGAGTGCACCAACACACACACAGTAGAACATGCCAGGCACACATCCCCGATCCCCCCCCCCGATCGCCCCCCGATCCCCCCCCCGCTGTCACAAACTGACACCAAGCAGGTTTTTTTTTTTTTTTTTTTCTGATTACTGTATTGGTGTCAGTTTGTGACAGTTACAGTGTTAGGGCAGTGAGTGTTAGGCCCCCTTTAGGTCTAGGATACCCCCCTAACCCCCCCTAATAAAGTTTTAACCCCTTGATCACCCCCCGTCACCAGTGTTGCTAAGCGATCATTTTTCTGATCGCTGTATTAGTGTCGCTGGTGACGCTAGTTAGGGACGTAAATATTTAGGTTCGCCGTCAGCGTTTTATAGCGTCAGGGACCCCCATATACTACCTAATAAATGTTTTAACCCCTTGCTTGCCCCCTAGTTAACCCTTTCACCACTGATCACCGTATAACCATTACGGGTGACGCTGGTTAGTTCGTTTATTTTTTATAGTGTCAGGGCACCCGCCGTTTATTACCGAATAAAGATTTAGCCCCCTGATCGCCCGGCGGTGATATGCGTCGCCCCAGGCAGCGTCAGATTAGCGCCAGTACCGCTAACACCCACGCACGCAGCATACGCCTCCCTTAGTGGTATAGTATCTGTACGGATCAATATCTGATCCGATCAGATCTATACTAGCGTCCCCAGCAGTTTAGGGTTCCCAAACACGCAGTGTTAGCGGGATCAGCCCAGATACCTGCTAGCACCTGTGTTTTGCCCCTCCGCCCGGCCCGGCCCAGCCCACCCAAGTGCAGTATCGATCGATCACTGTCACTTACAAAACACTAAACGCATAACTGCAGCGTTCGCAGAGTCAGGCCTGATCCCTGCGATCGCTAACAGTTTTCTTGGTAGCGTTTTGGTGAACTGGCAAGCAACAGCCCCAGGCAGCGTCAGGTTAGCGCCAGTACCGCTAACACCCACACACGCACCGTACGCCTCCCTTAGTGGTATAGTATCTGATCGCATCAATATCTGATCCGATCAGATCTATACTAGCGTCCCCAGCAGTTTAGGGTTCCCAAACACGCAGTGTTAGCGGGATCAGCCCAGATACCTGTTAGCACCTGCGTTTTGCCCCTCCGCCCGGCCCAGCCCACCCAAGTGCAGTATCAATCGATCACTGACACTTACAAAACACTAAACGCATAACTGCAGCGTTCGCAGAGTCAGGCCTGATCCCTGCGATCGCTAACAGTTTTCTTGGTAGCGTTTTGGTGAACTGGCAAGCACCAGCCCCAAGCAGCGTCAGGTTAGCGCCAGTACCGCTAACACCCACGCACGCAGCATACACCTCCCTTAGTGGTATAGTATCTGATCGGATCAATATCTGATCTGATCAGATCTATACTAGCGTCCCCAGCAGTTTAGGGTTCCCAAAAACGCAGTGTGCCCCCCCAAATGACCCCATTTTGGAAAGTAGACACCCCAAGCTATTTGATGAGAGGTATAGTGAGTATTTTGCAGACCTCAGTTTTTGTCACAAAGTTTTGAAAATTGAAAAAAGAAAAAAAAAAATTTTTTTTCTCGTCTTTCTTTATTTTCAAAAACAAATGAGAGCTGGAAAATACTCACCATGCCTCTCAGCAAATAGCTTGGGGTGTCTACTTTCCAAAATGGGGTCATTTGGGGGGGGTTTGTGCCACCTGGGCATTCCATGGCCTCCGAAACTGTGATAGGCAGTGAGGAGTAAAATCAAAAATGTACGCCCTTAGAAATCCTGAAGGCGGTGATTGGTTTTCGGGCCCCGTACGCGGCTAGGCTCCCAAAAAGTCCCACACATGTGGTATCCCCATACTCAGGAGAAGCAGCTAAATGTATTTTGGGGTGCAATTCCACATATGCCCATGGCCTGTGTGAGCAATATATCATTTAGTGACAACTTTTTGTAATTTTTTTTTTTTTTTTTGTCATTATTCAATCACTTGGGACAAAAAAAATGAATATTCAATGGGCTCAACATGCCTCTCAGCAAATTCCTTGGGGTGTCTACTTTCCAAAATGGGGTCATTTGTGGGGGTTTTGTACTGCCCTGCCATTTTAGCACCTCAAGAAACGACATAGGCAGTCATAAATTAAAGGCTGTGTAAATTCCAGAAAATGTACCCTAGTTTGTAGGCGCTATAACTTTTGCGCAAACCAATAAATATACACTTATTGACATTTTTTTTACCAAAGACATGTGGCCAAATACATTTTGGCCTAAAAGTATGACTAAAATTGAGTTTATTGGATTTTTTTTAGAACAAAAAGTAGAAAATATCATTTTTTTTTCAAAATTTTCGGTCTTTTTCCGTGTATAGTGCAAAAAATAAAAACGGCAGAGGTGATCAAATATCATCAAAAGAAAGCTCTATTTGTGGGAAGAAAAGGACGCAAATTTCGTTTGGGTACAGCATTGCATGACCGCGCAATTAGCAGTTAAAGCGACGCAGTGCCGAATTGTAAAAAGTGCTCTGGTCAGGAAGGGGGTAAAACCTTCCGGGGCTGAAGTGGTTAAAGGGTAAGTTCACCTTTACAGAAAAATCTGTAAGGTGAACTTACACAGGACCCCCTCCTCACACCCACCTCCCCGGCTGACCTGGATTGTGGCGATCTCCCGTTCTGAGCCCCGGTATAAGAGCCCTTGCACACTGGGGCGGTTTGCAGGCGCTATTGCGCTAATAATAGCGCCTGCAAACCGACCTGAAAGTGCCACTGCTGTGTATCCAGTGTGAAAGCCCCGAGGGCTTTCACACTGGAGCGGTGCGCTGGCAGGACGGTAAAAAAAGTCCTGCCAGCAGCATCTTCGGAGTGGTGAAGGAGCGAAGTGTATACCGATCCTTTACCGCTCCTGCCCATTGAAATCAATGGGACGGCGTGGCTATACCGCCGGCAAAGCGCCACTGCAGAGGCGCTTTGCGGTGGTATTTAACCCTTTCTCGGCCGCTAGCGGGGGGTAAAACCGCTCCGCTAGCGGCCGAATACCGACGGTAAAACGCCGCTAATAATAGCGGCGTTTTACCGCCGACGCCGCCCCCCGCCCCAGTGTGCAAGGGCTCTTAGCGTGTCAGGGGTCCCAGGCTTAGAAAACCCTGCAGCTGAATGTCGAAAATGTACCCCATCAGGAGGGACGTTTCGGAACATTGTAATTGGCCGGCAACGTCACTTGGGCAGCACAGACCAATCAGAACCCGTGTAGCCCGTCCTGTCAGCGGGGAAGAAGACCCATGAATGCCGAGGGGTTTTCTAAGCCCTGGACCCCTGAAGCAGGTATATCGATGCTCAGAATGGGAGATCGCCGCGCAACAGGTCAGTGGGACTGGGGGAATGAGGGGGACATCCTGTGTAAGCTCACCTTACAGATTTTTCTGTAAAGGTGAACTTACACTTTAATGGCATAGCTTCTTGAGTGTGAAACAAAATCCGTGTGACAGATATATCTTTGTCCTATTGTTATTATATCACATGCACAGTGCCAGATAGCTAAGTCTGTGCTGCTGTTTGTGTGCAGTGGTTAGTTTCCAGTATATTAGTAGGTGAACCTGTTTATTGCAATAGAGTTTATATGCAGCTTCTGTTATTTTGGCCAACCCTGTCTCTTCTGGTCTGGCATTCTATAGCTAGTTTTAGCTCAGGGCTCAATAATCAGCATAGGCTAGAGGGTTAGGCCTCTGATGGCCACTTCTGGTAGTTAGAGGTCTGGTTGCATGTCAGATTAGAATCTACTAGGGACTAAGGCACACAATAGTTACTGAGTCCCAGTGACACACTGTGGTGGCTGCCAGTGAGAACCTGTGATCCAGGATGGTTGGACAATGGTTGGAGGATCTCCCCATCACCACTGAGCTTGTCTTCAGGTCTCCAACACAGACACTGCATTGTGATCCTCCTTAGGGGCCCCTGCAATTGAACTTTGCTGCAATATTCATCTGGAGGTCTCTTTATTAATAACCATATATGCCTGAATATATGTGCACAATTCCACCAGGACTCTTGTTGGGCCCTTGTGCTTCCAGTTTACACACTGGATGTATGTACTATTATTCTTTTCTTATATAAAGCTTGTATTATTTCTATAACGGTGTGCATCTATATACTTGTGGTTAATGTTATATGCTGGTTGCAGTAGTTCCTCTGCTTCCAATTACTTTGATTACTTAATTTCCCAGGAAGGAAATGCTCTCTGTTCATAGAGGCCCTGTCCAGGGTGGAGGCACTGCCAACATTACTATCAAACGCACTCTTCCACTTAGCGAAGGTTCTGGTTCTATTTCTTGTGCTGTCCATAACTGGCTGAATATTTTCATGCCCATAGGGGGAGTGCAGTAGAAAGACAAACAGATATGCTTTTTTCATTGTTATAAGGGATACGTTGTTTACACACACTTTCACAATGTTCTTTTAATATAAACGGGTTATCTGGCTTCCCCTGACCCCTAGTATCAAGCTTCCAAGTTTTAACACAGCCCTTAGATGCACAGTCTCATTGCCACTTTTTGGATGTTGCTTGGCTAGCTTTGTCTGAGGCAGCCTGTAATAAAATGATGAAGGCACCAGGCATGGCAATAGAGTTCCATGGTTATCTGCAGGGCCGGATTTACCACAAGGCCACCGAGGCCAGGCCTCGGGGCGGCAGTGGTGCAGGGGCGGCGCCGCTCCTGCGGTGACTTTGCGGCCGCCCCCCTTTCACGCTGCCCGTTAAAGTCGATTAAGGGCACCGGTGCCCTTAGAAAAGATGGCCGCGAGCCGCCCACTACTGCCCATGTGTCGTTCCGAAGCCGGCCGGGCTCGGGAAAGCTCGTACGTGCTCGGCTGGGCAGTGCATGCGCAGTAGCGTGATTGCGCTGCCCGGCGCCATTTTTGAAAAGATGGAGAAGTAGTGTCAGCGGTGCGGCGGCGGGGGAGAGAGATGACATCTCTCATTGCCCGCACTGCTGTTCCACCCTCCTCCATCTGGTGGCAGCCAGGCAGCGTGGCAAGTGGCATCAACATCTGGTGGCAGCCAGGCAGCGTGGCAAGTGACATCTCCATCTGGTGGCAGTGTGGCAAGTGACATCTCCATCTGGTGGCAGCGTGGCAAGTGACATCTCTATCTGGTGGCAGCCAGGCAGTGTGGCAAGTGACATCTCCATCTGGTGGCAGGCAGGCAGTGTGGCAAGTGACATCTCCATCTGGTGGCAGGCAGCGTGGCAAGTGACATCTCCATCTGGTGGCAGGCAGCGTGGCTAGTGACATCTCCATCTGGTGGCAGGCAGCGTGGCAAGTGACATCTCCATCTGGTGGCAGCGTGGCAAGTGACATCTCCATCTGGTGGCAGCATGGCAAGTGACATCCCCATCTGGTGGCAGGCAGCGTGGCAAGTGACATCTCCATCTGGTGGCAGGTGACATCTCCATCTGGTGGCAGCGTGGCAAGTGACATCTTCATCTGGTGGCAGGCATAGTGGCAAGTGACATGCTCAGGGCTCCCAATGATTCTGCATTATGGTGAATTGAACTATTTCATTTTACATTACAATGTAATGATAGAAGTAATGTGTTTCAATCATCCTGACACCATAACAACCATGGTGACGGGGATGATTGAAGCACTAACAGCAGCCATTGCCCTGAAAAATTGCCCGCAAAAAATCCTTACCCCTCGCGCGCTTACCCTGAAGTATTTTTAGTCTGTACAATTAAAGCCAGTTATTTTCAGTGTTCTCATGTGTGGAGATATGTCTTGCATACACACGGTCACACAAAGTTGTCGGAAAATCCGATCGTTCTGAACGTGGTGACGTAAAACACGTACGTCGGGACTATAAACGGGGCAGTAGCCAATAGCTTTCGTCTCTTAATTTATTCTGAGCATGCGTGGCACTTTGTACGTCGGATTTGTGTACACACGAACGGAATTTCCGACAAAATTTTATAGCCTGCTCTCAAACTTTGTGTGTCGGAAATTCCGATGGAAAATGTGTGATGGAGCCCACGCACGGTCGGAATTTCTGACAACGAGGTCCTATCACACATTTTCCGTCGGAAAATCCGACCGTGTGTACAGGTCATAACAGCTGTCACTATTGTAAGTATAACTGCTTGGCACAGAATTTTTTTGTTTGTTCTTATAGTAGAAAAAGTGTAGAGGAGGACACTGCTGGGCATACATGGGTCAGTTTTTGTTTGATCAGCCAACGGGCTGATCAAAAACCTGAATGGACACAATCAAGGTGGATGCAGGAATCCTAACCGCTTTATTGTATTCTGGCAGCAGGGACCCCTCTGCTGTCAGAATTCACTGATCGGGGCTGCAGCAGATCATCTGCAGCGATGATTGAATAAAAATCTTCCAACAAGCCATTTGTGAGAAATCGATCATTAGGTTGACTTTTCATGAATGGGAGTGACCATAGATGGATTGAAATACGGCCAGTCCATCTGTGGCCGGCTTAGGGTAGAGATTCACCCAAAAGGAGAAGTTCCACTTGTTTGCCTCCTCCCCCTCTTCTTTAACATTTGGCACTTTTTTTGGGGGGGGGGGCACAGCGATCCAAGTGGAAGCTGCCCACCCTTCTTTCCCCTGCAGCCTTCTGGGACTCATTACAGGTCCCAGAAGACTGTGGGACCATTCACAAAGTGCAGCACAACCGGTGAATGTGTAGTGGAAAGTCGTCTGTTAATCCGCTCAGCCAGTGGATGTATGCCTGACCCAACGGAGGATTAAAAGAGGTTGCTGTGCTAAACCCACCCTGAAAGGGTGCCCATGGGGATGTTAAAAAAGTTCTTCACAGTAAATCAGGCTCAGCTTTGTAGGCCTTTTAAAGGAAATTAATAATAGCAGCTTTCATTTTGCTCTAAAATATGTTTAGCTTCAAATCATACCTTCCACGAAAAATAGAAGGTAGGCTTTTCTGCAAACCTCTTGCAGCCCAAAAAAATTAGCTGCCCAAAACACTTTAAAAATAAAGATTTCTCAAAAAAAAAAAAAAAAAAAAAACCAACCCTCCCTTGTTCCTGCCTACCAGTGCTTCCAGGAGATGCAGGTGACATAATTGTGCAATATCCTTGTATAGCTGGACACTGGAAATCCTGAGGCTATGCTCCTCAGTACATTGTACAAGTGCATTCCCACAGGATTTCATGTGCCAGGAGGCAGCAGTGAGGCACAATGACGTCTGGAAACCGGTGAGTATTTATATTTACCCTTTTTTTTTTAATCTGTTTTGCATGAAAGGTCTGCTTTAACATCAAACCATTATACACAATATGTATGCACATTCCCTATGCATTTTTCACTTATCTGCCACCATCATATGAAAAATTTGCATAGAAAGATAGAAAGTACTGCTATGGCCACATACAGATGGACTATTAGCTGCTGGCAGTTTCTATTCGGCCAGAAACGTCATCCCTGGATGCAATTTATCTGCACCCAGAGCCATTCACAGTCCCTAATCATGTGTAATCGTGTGAGAGGCTACCTGCATATAGCATATAAATCCAGCCGCTGCTATTCACGCACACTGGGGTGGGTTTTCTAAAGGCAAATACACTCTGCACTTTGCAAGTGCAGTTGCTCCAGAACGTAGTAAATTAGATGAAGCTTCATTTTGCAAATTATACCCAATTACATGCAAGGAAAATAAAAAACAGCATTTTTGCTTGCACATGATTGGATGATGAAAATCAACAGAGCTTCCCCTTGTTTATTAAGCTCTGCCCCAACTGCACTTGCAAAGTGCACAGTCCATTTGCTTTTAGTAAATTAACCCCAATGCGTCTATGCAGCTAATTTCTCCACCAGCAAGAATCACTGCTGGGATCTGGGGGTCCCCTTTTTAAAGGGGGCTTCCAGATTCCGATAAGTCACCCCTGCACCCCACAACCACCAGGCCAGGGTTGTGGGGAAGAGGCCTTTGTCCCTATCAACATGACGACAAGGTGCTTTGGAGGGGGGGTGTGGCCTGGTATGGTTCAGGAGGGGTAATGGGCGCTCCCCCACCCACCCCCCTTTCTGGCCTGCTGGGTTGCATGCTCAGATAGGATTCTGGTATTGATTTTGGTGGGGACCCCACGCCATTTTTTATTTTATTTTTTGGCATGGGGTTCCCCTTAAAATCCATACCAGACCAGAAGGGCCTGGTATAGATAGGGGGGGGGGACCCGCACACTGTTTTTTTTTCAAAATTTTTAATTGCAATTCCTGTAATTACCTTCAGCTGTCAGCAGAGAAACCCCCTGACAGCTGATAAAACATAGGTTGTTAAGAACACGGTGGCTGGCTTTCCGGCCCTCTCCTTAACAGCAATCTATTCTTCACACAGAATTTGGATCATTTTTTGATTTATCCGAATTTGAATCGTACCAAAAATTTGGAATTCATTAGAGAATGAATAAACTAAACAGAACGAATTCCGAAATGAATCAACAAAACAAAATTTGTATCATAATGAATTTATACTAAATGAAGCTAAACACATTTTTCTATTCTGCACATGTCTAATTCATACCTAAGTCAGAAGCAAAACACAAAGTTTATGTACGCTCTACGCTGACCTTAAGGCTCACACCGCAGCACAGAGCGGCTTACAGCAGGGGCCTGGTGCGTCCCCATTCACTGTTTCAGGTCAGATTTCAGCCTGAATTTTGGGCTGAATTCGGACCTGAAACGGACCGGAAGATGCACAGGACTCCTGTGCAATTTGCTCTGGAGCCGCTCCGGAGATGTGTAAACCGGCTCCATAGAGAGCCGGTCACAATCTTCTGACATGCAAATTGGATGCGGAGAAATTTGCTTCCAATTCGCACTAGTTTGAACCTAGCCTCACGTGGATGTAAACCCTCTGATATAGCCAGTGAAGTGAACAGCCTCATGATACAAGGAGATGAAACAAATCCTCCTATATAGGATTTACCTGTATCTCTGCAGTCTTCTCTCCTTTACACCCCGCTCCATACAGCAAAAGAACTGTGTTGTGAATAGACAAGCTCTGTTCTGAGCTCTCCCTCCTGACACAAATTTATGGCATGTGTCAGGAAAACTTTTCAGAAGTGAATCATGCTAATAACAGGAACAAGGCACCAGAGAGAAATAACACTTGGAGTCTTGACGAGAGATAACTAAACACTGCATATATATGTGCTTTGCTCAAATTCCATGACTTTACAACCACTTTAAGCTGGCTTGCCAGAAATTGCTTTCTGGCTATCCCTGTCAGGACCTTCCCACCCAAGTCAAAAATCAAAGGAGCTGAAAAGAATATTCTCTGCTGAACAGCATCTGCATCAAATGAGATGCAGCCACTGTTCAGGTATTCTAACCGCTGCAGACGCCTGCTGTCAGAATACGATACCCAGCACTGCCAATTCATCCATCTGCACTGTATAGTTTTGATGGCGAAATCTGGACAATTTTTTTCCATTTAGCCTGTAGGTTGAACGAAAAATCTATCATGTATGGCATGATCTAATTATACCAGTGGGGGTTTCAAGAATTGAACACAGCCCCAGGCCCACACTAGAATTAAAATGCCACTGGTGTGACCCGTAGCAAAATGGCTTGATTCTCATAGGTGGCAGGCTCTGAAAAGTGATCCATGGTGGAGCAGTGATAGGCGGCATTGACGAGCACTGATACAATCAGGTCCATAAATATTGGGACATCTACACAATTCTACTCTTTTTGGCTCTATACGCCACCACAATAGATTTGAAATGAAACAAACAAGATGTGCTTTAACTACAGACTTTCAGCTTTATTTAGAGGGTATTTACATTTAAATCAGTTGAACGGTGTAAGAATTACAACAGTTTGTATATGTGCCTCCCACTTTTTAAGGGACCAAAAGTAATGGGACAATTGGCTGCTCAGCTGTTCCATGGCCAGGTGTGTGTTATTCCCTTATTATCCCATTTACAATGAGCAGATAAAAAGTCCAGAGTTAATTTCAAGTGTGCTATTTGCATTTGGAATCTGTTGCTGTCAACTCTCAATATGAGATCCAAAGAGCTGTCACTATCAGTGAAGCAAGCCATTATTAGGCTGAAAAAACAAAACAAACCTATCAGAGAGATAGCAAAAACATTAGGTGTGGCCAAATCAACTGTTTGGAACATCCTTAAAAAGAAAGAACGCGCCGGTGAGCTCAGCAACACCAAAAGACCCGAAAGACCACAGAAAACAACTGTGGTGGATGACCAAAGAATTCTTTCCCTGGTGAAGAAAACACCCTTCACAACAGTTGGCCAGATCAAGAACACTCTTCAGGAGGTAGGTGTATGTGTGTCAAAGTCAACAATCAAGAGAAGACATCACCAGAGTGAATACAGAGGGTTCACCACAAGATGTAAACCAATGGTGAGCCTCAAAAACAGGAAGGCCAGATTAGAGTTTGCCAAACAACATCTAAAAAAGCCTTCACAGTTCTGGAACAACATCCTATGGACAGATGAGACCAAGATCAACTTGTATCAGAGTGATGGGAAGAGAAGAGTATGGAGAAGGAAAGGAACTGCTCATGATCCAAAGCATACCACCTCATCAGTGAAGCATGGTGGTGGTAGTGTCATGGCGTGGGCATGTATGGCTGACAATGGAACTGGTTCTCATGTATTTATTGATGATGTGACTGCTGACAAAAGCAGCAGGATGAATTCTGAAGTGTTTCGGGCAATATTATCTGCTCATATTCAGTAAAATGCTTCAGAACTCATTGGACGGCGCTTCATAGTGCAGATGGACAATGACCCGAAGCATACTGCAAAAGCAACCAAAGAATTATTTAAGGGAAAGAAGTGGAATTTTATGCAATGGCCAAGTCAATCACCTGACCCGAATCCGATTGAGCATGCATTTCACTTGCTGAAAACAAAACTGAAGGAAAAATGCCCCAAGAACAAGCAGGAACTGAAGATAGTTGCAGTAGAGGACTGGCAGAGCATCACCAGGGATGAAACCCAGCGTCTGGTGATGTCTTTGCGTTCCAGACTTCAGGCTGTAATTGACTGCAAAGGATTTGCAACCAAGTATTAAAAAGTGAAAGTTTGATGGATGATTGTTAATCTGTCCCATTACTTTTGGTCCCTTAAAAAGTGGGAGGTACATATACAAATTGTTGTAATTCCTACACCGTTCACCTGATTTGGATGTAAATACCCTCAAATTAAAGCTGAAAGTCTGCAGTTAAAGCACATCTTGTTCATTTCATTTCAATTCCATTGTGGTGGTGTATAGAGCCAAAAAGAATAGAATTGTGTTGATGTCCCAAGATTTATGGACCTGATTGTAGGTGGCACTGATGGGCACTGATAGGTGGCATTGATGAGCACTGATAGGTGGCACTGATGGGCTTTATTGATGAGCACTGATAGGTGGCACTGATAGGCGGCATTGATGAACACTGATAGGCAGCACTGATAGGCAGCATTGATGACCACTGATAGGCAGCACTGATAGGTAGCACTGATAGGCAGCATTGATGACCACTGATAGGCAGCACTGATAGGCGGGATTGATGAGCACTGATAGGCGGCATTGATGAGCACTGATAGGCGGCATTGATGAGCATTGATAGGTGGCACTGATAGGCGGCATTGATGAGCACTGATAGGTGGCACTGATAGGCTGCATTGATGAGCAATGATAGGCGCCATTGATAGGCAGCACCAAAAGGCTCTGCATTGATGAGCACTGATAGGCGGCACTGATAGGCTGCACTGATGGCCACTAATGGGGATGCACTGATAATCAGGGCACTGATAAGTGCCCTGATTATCAGTGAATACAATGTACTGACAGTCTTGCCAGTTAATGGCTCTCCTTTCCCCACACAGACACAGCATAAGAGGAAAGAACTGCTGATAACAAGTCTTTTTACATGTGATCAGCTAAACACATGGTAAAGGTCTGCTGTGATTGGCTCTTTACCATGATCTGAGATCAGATGTGTCCGAAGGACACAGCAGTCACAGAGCACGCTGGTTGTGTGCCACAGCGGGCATGCGGAAGGCAGGGTTCTAGGAGAATGTCCCTGGAAAACTGGAAGCCTGGGGCACAGATGGAAGTGGGGGGGTGGGGGGGGTGCCTTCATGGTTTCTTGCACCAGGTCCCTGAAGGTTCTAGTTACGCCTCTTTCCAGAAAGCCGTGTTTTTTGAATGGAGCTAAACACTGAGCAGACGCAGATGTCACAAAAGTGCCATCCATCCCATTCTGCTGTGATCCAGCAGCTGATCTATTCACAGATTCCTTGCTGAGCAGATGACAGATCCTGTATGAAAGGGGCAGCGTGTCACCGAATTCCAAAGAGCAGCTTTTCAGCAATGGCATCACTTTACAAATGTAATCAGATACGGTAACTAGGGCTGCTCTGTATCTGTGCTGTGCATTTTAGGCACATTTTACATGCGTTTTAGGTGCGTTACCATTGAACTCTATATGCATTTTTATTAAAGCGCATCAAAGATACAGCAAGCAGAATTTTTTTCCACGCCTCCAAAACATTTTTGGCAATTGGGCTGCAGCTGTTGATCAGTGTATTTTGACAGCTGCGGGTTCTGCTGTGAGATTACATTGTCCTGGCTGGGAGGATTCCTCCATCCACCTCGTTTGCCTGAATGAAAAGAAACGAACTTTCTATGGCCAGCTTTACACTACGTTCACATCTGTCCGTGTCTGCTTGTTTTTAACGTGTATTGTGCATGCGTTTTCATGCATTTTCCTTAGGATCTATTTACACCATATACAGTTGGATGCATTTTTGATTGCATTCTAACTGCATAGACAGTCCAAAATGCGAGCTATCCTATGGTCATAGTACACACCATTAGGCCTGGTTCACACCTATGCATTTTTTTAGTGCATTTTCAGTTTTGCAGAAACGCACTACAGTCCATTTAACATGGTTTCCTATGAGTCACGTTCACATCTGTGTGTTTTCCACTGGTGCGTTTTTTGGAAAGGGTCAGGGACTTTTAATTGCGCAGCAGGTTGCATTTTTGATTCCATAGACTTCAATGGAAATGTGGCGGAAACTCGTCAAAAACGCATAAAAAGCGCAGTGTTTATGTTTTTAAAACGTTTCTGCTACATTTGTTCTGTTTTTTCCTGCAAGACAACAGATACCTCCCAAAAACCCCAAAACATTTAGGCCTGGTTCTTACCTATGCAGGTTGCGATTGATGCATTTTCCGGTGTGTTTTGGGTTTTTTCTCACACGTTTTTGACACATTTTTAATGCGTTGCATTTTTGGGAGGTGTCTATTGTCTCGTGGGCGAAACCAAAAAAACAAAGCAGAGATGCATTAAAAACATAGTTTTTGATGTGTTTCCGGTGCATTTCCATTAGGGTCTATGGAACCAAAAACGCAACTTGCTGCGGGAAAAAAGTCCCTGACCCTTTCCAAAAAAAGCACTGGTGGAAAATGCACAGATGTGAACGTGACCCATAGGAAACCATGCTAAATGGACTGTAGTGCGTTTCTGCAAAATGAAAAGTGCACTGAAGAGTGCATAGGTGTGAACCAGGCCTAAGGCTGGATTCACACCTATGCAGTTTTAGTGCTTTTTGCATTTTGCAGATTTGCACTACAGTCCATTTAACATGGTTTCCTATGGAACACATTCTGTGGTGCAAATCTGCAAAATGCAAAAAGCACTAAAAATGCATAGATGTGAATCCAGCCTAAAAATGCACTTTAAAAAAAAGCAAAACGCACCTGGAAAACGCTTTAACTGCAGCCTGCAGAGGTGTGAACCAGGCCTTATTGTCAATGGAGGCAATGGCTTGGTTCACACATATGCAGTTTGCTTTTGATCCGTTTCCGCAGTGCATTTTGCACACACATTTTTGACGCATTTTTCAAACGTTTTTGGATGTATTTTTCTTTTTATGCTTTTTTTTTTTTTTTTTTTTTGTTAGGCAGATTAAAAAACGCACCAAAAGCGCATGAGATACGTACTACATGCGCTTCTGCAGTGTGTCCATTGAAGTCTATTGAGCCAAAAATGCACTGTGTTGCATTTAAAAAAGTCCCTGACCCTTTCTGAAAAGGCATAGATGTGAACGGGTCCCATAGGAAACCATGCTAAATGAACTGTTGTACGTATTCACTATAAAAATGCATAGGTGTGAACCAGGCCTTATGCAGGTTGCAGCTGAAGCATTTTCCCAGTGTTTCGTGTTTTTGGTGCGTTTTTAAAGCATTTTTGAGGCTTTGAGGCTCGATTCACATCTATGCATGTTGCGTTTGAGCATTTCTGCAGTGCTTTTTGCGGTGCTTGCCGCGTTTTTGAACATTCGTTTTTCCCGCGTTTTTGCCGTGTTTTTGCCGCGTTTTGCGAAAGAAAAAAAATGCAAAACGCGGTAAAAATGTGGCACTTGCATTTTTGGATGCGGGTCCATTGAATTCTATTACATGCAAAACGCTGCATTTTGCATGAAAAAAAGTCCCTGAGCCTTTCCAAAAACGCAGAGGCACAAAAATGCATTGATGTGAACATGTTCCATAGGAACCCATGCTAAAAAATTCCCATGCATTTATGCAAGATGCATCAAAAAACGCGTTAGTGTGAATCAAGCCTGAATCTTTGGGAATCATCAGTTGTCATGCAGGAGAGACCAGCAAAATCACAGCAGAAACGCATTAAAAACACAAGCACTGCGTTTTTTTTATGTGTTTTTGATGCATTTATGCAGTGTTTCTATTGAAGTCTATAAAACCAAAAACGCAACCTGCTGCGGGCAAAAGCGCCCTTGACCCTCTCCAAAAAATGCATCGGTGGGAAATGTACAGATGGGAACATTACCCATAGGAAACCATGTTAAATGGACTGTAGTGCGTTTCTGCAAAATGCACTAAAAACCACATAGATGTGAACCAGGTCTTATGTAGGTTGCAGTTGATGCATTTTCCCAGTGCAATTAACAGTTTTTGGCACATTTTAAGGCACTGTTGATGCGTTTCACATTTTTCATTATTGGGACGTATCTGTTGTCATGCAGGAGAAACCAGCAAAATCGCAGCAGAAATGCATAAAACAAGCAAGAACTGCATTTTTGATGCATTTCCTCTACGTTTCTATTGAAGTCTATGGAACCGGCATACGTGTGAACCAAGCTAACTTATGGTCAAAGTAAGTGCACCAAAAATGCTTATTTTAATGCTAGGTTCACGCTAAGACCCCTTTCACACTGAGGTGGTTTTCAGGGGCTAGAAATAGCCTCTAAATAACGCCTCCCATTAATTTCAGTGTGTCTGTTCACACTGGGGCCGTGTGCTTGTGGGACGTTAGGAAAAGTCCTACAAGCAGCATCTTTGGAGCGGGTTTGGAAGCGCTGTATGCAGCACTCCCACAAAGCTCTGCCCATTGAAATGAATGGGCAGCGCTTCTAAAGCGCCTAAAAAGCAGTTCGGAAGCGCCGCAACACGGGTGCTTTTAACCACTTCTTTGGGGTTAAACGCACCCCACTATCGGTTGCAGTTGATGCTTTTTCCCGATGCGTTCTGCATTTTTTGCCACGTGATTTTGACTTGTTTGGCATTTATGGGAAGTATCTGGACAAACCAGCAAAATTGCAGCAGAAACGCATCAAAAAGCACTGCATTTTTTTATGCATTTTTGATACTTTTCTGGTGCATTTCCATTGAAGTCTGTGGAACCAAAAACGCAACCTGCTGTGGGCAAAAAAAGCACACCGGTGGAAAAACGCACAGGTGTGAACATGACCCATAGAAAACCATGTTAAAGTGGACCTTCGGTCATTTTTTCAATTTTCCATCTATTAAATCTTCTGCCCTTGTGGTTTTATCTTTGGATAGTAAAACATTTTTTTTTCTGCCAGTAAATACCTTCTACAGCCCACTGTTTCTTAACTGGTCATTAGCCTAGGCCAGTGATGGTGACCCTTGGCACCCCAGATGTTTTGGAACTACGTTTCCCAAGATGCTCATGCACTCTGCAGTGTAGTTGAGCATCATGGGAAATGTAGTGCCAAGGTTCGCCATCACTGGCTTAGGCTTATGACATCATGCACAGCTCTCTCTCGCTCTCCTGAGAGTTTGGTAGGAAGGGAGGGGAGGGTGAGTCTAAAGAGGGCCAATGAGAGCTGCAGAGCTTGAGGTATGCCTCTGTGTAAATCCAGGAAGTGAACAGGCAGCAGCTTCAGCTGCCCACAGTTAAAATGGATGCAGCCAGATTTAGTGAAGGGAGATTTCTGCAGCATATTTGACAAGTACAGAATCACAGTATATATAAAATAATATGCAAAGTGGTTGGGGGGAAGCTTCAGAATGGCAAAGATGTTTTTATTACAAATTATGTGAGCAGTTCCTCTTTAAATGGACTGTAGCGCGTTTCTGCAAAACGCACTGAAAAACGAATAGGTGTGAACCAGGCCTAAGATTACGTGTCAGTCTTTCCAAGGTGACCAGGGATGAAAACGCATACAAACTGGGTGTAAAACACATTATGCATTGTGTTCAATTTGAACGCAACGCATTAAAGATGTGATATGTGTTTTTAAAAGAAAAATCGCAGACCGTGTTTTACAACGCAGCGCTGCGAACGGGCGTTTGTGGCACGTTTTAGAAACGACGACTCTGTGTTCTGAAATAAACTCGTTAAATGAAAAATATTAGCGTCTGGTTATTTGTATTCGCAGCCAAATCGGCTGGCTACGTGTTGCCTTTGCGCGGCGGCACACAGGAGGTTAACGTACTGGCACAGCTTTCCCTCCCACAAGCCTTCTCCTCTTGCAGACTGCAACCACTCCTCCTTCTGTTGTTTCACTGGGAAGGGAGGGGGTGGTGGAGAGAGAGCAGGCAGAGGAGCTGAAGGTTCACCCAAATCACATGTCCCCAGCAGCAGCTGCTTGCTGCTTGATTGTATGTTTGGAGTAGTACCAGGGGGAAATTTGTTCTGTTTCAGAAGCACCAAGGCACTCTATTTTAATAGCCACTTTTTGTGCATTTTCAAATAATTTTTTTTTTTTTTTTTTTGCTATTTAGAAATCTTCCCTGGCTCCAAATAGCAGGAAAAGAAGAGAATCCAGTCCAGGTTTTCCATGTGCACTTTAATCAGAAAGAAGTGGATAATGGTTGCTAGAGCCTCTCTCAAGCCATGCTGGGCCGGATAGATTCAGACAGTCTTGTATGTACCTATATCCGGGTTAGGAGACACACACAGGAGCTCAAAAAAAGTTTCATTTTTTGTTCGTCAACAAAAGCTTCGGCATGAAGTCCCACAGCAAGGAACGACACCGACCATAAGGATCAACAAGGCTTTTTTTTTTTTTTTTTTTTTTTTCATTCTTACATTTCCTGTTTTTATTTAACTCCTTTTTCATTCTCTTATTTTTTCGTTTATTCACGTGAAGTGATCGGAGGTTTATTTACTTCTACTGGAGTTATCGTCGCTCTTTTTTTTTGGGACATTTTTTTGGGATTTTGCTGCTATTGTTTTTTTTTTTTTTTTGTGCTGTGATTTTTATTTTATTTTTTATTTTGGGGGGTTATTATTGCACATTTTGCCCCCCCCCCTTTTTTTTTTTTTTTTTTGCTGTTACCAGGATTGACTGAGATGTTGCAATGATCATGGCAGCGCAAGTGGTTTCAGCTGCTGCGCCGACCACCAATGCGAACAATAAGGGTAAAAACCAGGGTCTTCCTGGACTGAATCAGGACTTGAACCCTGGGGGGACAGGACCAGGCTCGGGATCTATCCCTGGATTAGGAGATGGGACTCCTAACAGCGGAATGAACAATAATGTGGATCACCTCCACCACCACAACCTTTTGCACCACCACCATCACCACCATCTCCTCCACCATCATCACCACCACGAAGTAAACATGGCAAATGCAAATTCATTATCAACCTCATCTCTCTTATCCTCCACCGCTAATAATACGAACAATAACAATAGCAGCAATTCGGACACAGGACTAAAGGACGGGAGAAATCCAGCGGTGTCGCCCCATTTTCAGGCTATGGAGATGGGTGGTGGGATCCCCAACCACAAGTTAAAGTGTGGTAGTGTTGGGGACTATCTTGCTCATTCTCATCACCATGGCCATCACAGCCAGCAGCATACACCCCACCATGCACCCCAGCATCTGCAGCAGCACCCTCCCCACCACCCCAACCATCCACCCCAGCAACTTAATCAGCTGCAGCCCCAACAGCAACTAGCAGGAGCAGCACAACAACCGACACCGAATAAAAGCAGCCCTGGAGGAGGAAGCAACAGCAGCGGTGAGGCGTCAGATATGGAAAATCAGCAGCAACAACAACATGCTGGTGTGGGAGAAGAGGGCTGTAATAATGCTGGTGCAGGAGAAAAAGATGTTGCTTTGGTTAATCAGGGCGACCCCCAGTCTAGGAGGACTGGCAAGGCAGGAGAAGAAGACGATCTGCAGGGAAAAATGATGGCTGGGGAGCCCATGAGCAGTCGGTATGAGCATGCAGTGCTGGGAGGAGGGCAGCAGCAAGGAAACAGCAGCAGCAGCAATAATAATAATATTAGTGGCCATGGTGGATCATCTTCTTCTTCGTCCTCCTCTTCTTCTTCCTCTTCGTCTGAATTTAATAATTATTATGGCAGTGCATCAACAAACAGAGTAGGGCCTTGCTTTGATCAACATGGCAGACAACAAAGCACTGGTATCGGGATGATGCATTCTGGATCTACAGCCCCCAGCAGCAACCTGGACCCCATGCAGAACTCCCATGAAGGGTACGGCAGCAATCAGTTTGACCACTACCAGGGATACAGCAGGGCCGCTGCTGCTGCAGGAGGAGGGGCGGGAAGCTATGGCAGCTCTACCTCTGCATATGGGGTGCTGAGCTCCCCAAGGCAAAGCAGCACTGGTACCCCAGGCAGCAGCAACATGATGATAGGTGAAAGAAGTGGCAGTCATGGGAAGCCACCTAGTGCTTCCAATGCAGGGGGCTTCCAAAGGTACCAGGGACAAACCCAGCACCCATCTGGTGCCACCCCTACTCTGAACCAACTCCTAACATCCCCTAGCCCTATGATGCGGAGTTATGGAGGAAGCTATCCTGACTACAGCACTTCTAGTGGACCCCAACAACAGTCAAGCAACACACCAGGGAGTCAACAGCCTGGGGGCATAGGGATGGGCAAAGACATGGGGTCCCAGTATGGAGCTACCACCACCGGCTGGGGAGCACAACAAAGAAATCACCCAGCTATGAGCCCTGGAAGCACTGGACAAACCATCAGCAGATCCCAGGTAAAAAAACAAAACAAAACACTGCTTTTTATTAGTAGATCACTTTTCATATGTTTTGCCTTTTGATATTTGAATCTGGAGTATGAATATGCATTTTTTTGTCTCCCACAAGTCTCTAGCTTTGTTGCTGCATGTCCCATGTACTTTTTATTTCCATATAAAGCATTGAAGCGTTTTGAAAGCCTGCTAGGGAGGTTTTGCAGTTCTAGATTTTCTAGATCAACAGACAAAAATGAGAGCACAGGCCCAGATTTTAAGTGTTATTCCTGGTAGAGTACACACAGGCATGTCAGCTGGGTATTTGGTTCCTTGCAATAGGAAAATGGTGTTATTGGGTTCCCTGGTCATTTTTTTTTTCTCACCCTTGTTTATTGTTCTTTAATTCCAAATAAAATGAAGGCATAGACCTGTTTTGTTCTGCCTAGAACATTTATTGCACTTCACTCCATCCAATACAAATGTAAGTATCAACCTATGTAAGTATCTGCAAAATAGTGTATATCTGAATTGTGATTTGCATCTGATGCTCCCCCCCCCCCCTTTTTCCAAAAAAAAAAAAAAAATGAAATAGCAAACCATACAAATGTCGACATAGGCATTTATGAAGATATATCTTTTTCCTATTTATACCTAAGAAGGATGTTGTCGTCATTTATTCATTTTGTGTTCCAGATCCAGAGAATGGCTGCCATTCATTGTGCATAATATGGTTGCTGTGTTGTGCTGTCTATTGTCTTCTTTTTGTTTAAATGTGAATATATTTATTGGAGGTTTTGGATCAAGTAAACAGGTTCCCTTTGCATTGTGTAATGATCTTTTAATGGCTTTTGTTCGGGTTTTATTGGTTTGGTGGGGTCGAAACTGCAATGGATCCCTTCTAGGCTTCTTGCTAGCAGCTTGAGTCTAAAGAGTGACTTGATCTCCTTTGCAAGGTTTGGAATTTGAATTGTGGAGGTAAACTGGCTGTAATAGTCTCCAGACAGCTGCCTCTGAGTTGACATCTAATCTGCCATCTGATTGGCTCCCCTCTCACCATTGGGCATTTAGCACTGCTGATGTAAATAGAATTGCTGAACAGTACAGTCACAAATATTCTCTGGCACAAATAATAGCCGGGCAGCAACATCTATTGACACACTTGCTGCTTTCCCATATTATCATATATGTGTGTGTATATAGTTTTATTTTAATCAATTAAAATATCACTGAGCACATTGCACACAAGGAAATGCGGCTTGTATCTGTACAATAGTGCCTGTGGGAATCTATTGCTTAGCCGCATCAGCAGATTTTCTTTTCATTTACAAAATCAGGACAAATGCTGCTAATTATTTTGTTTTGTGTTTTATTTTTTTTTATTTAGAAGTTGATGGCTTGCGAGGCTTTTTTTTTTTTTTTTTTTTTTTCCCTCATCGTCTGGTACATGAAATGCTAGATAGGGTGGGGTTTTCTTAGAAAAAAGGCCTTGATTCTTCTTATTAAATAAGATGCTGTATACTCATTCAGTCTTCACTCTAACAGGGTGTATATGGTTCTGGTCCTATATCTAATCTATAATATATGGGGTGAAAAAAAGGCTGAGAGCAATATATATATATATATATATATATATATATATATATATATATATATATATATATATATATATATATATATATAATTTTTATTACATATTGTTCTTTGGTCCTACAATTAACAGATTTACAGTAAAGTACTAGATATTAATCTATAAAATGTGCTTTGAAGCCTTGATATATGCATATGTGCAAATGATTATTGATCTGGCCTCTTCATATGCATATGAGCAAATGTTTATTGACCTGGCCTCTTCTAATTATTCAAGTGCTGGTTTTTAAAGAAACATTTGTCAGTGTATTTTTTAATTTCAAAACTCTTCACTGTTACTTGGCCATTTGTGTGTGTGTTGTGTGTGTGTGTTGTTGTTTTGTTTTTTAATTTTTTTTTTTTAATTTTGCTTTATGGGTCTGATCTGGAACTTAAATCAATAGGTATGTTTTAGAAATTTCGATAATGGTGATTTCATAGTGGAGTAAATTTGTAAGCCTTTTAACTCCGTTCTTTTGTTTTAATGAAAGCTGTCTATTATGTCCCATTCATTACACATACGTTGTCGGTGTGACAGTTTTTATATTTCACATTAGAGTTATTAGCATTCTGTAGTTCACCGTATTGTATAAGACTGGTGTGGTGATGTAACCGATTTTACCAGTAAACTGCTGACTTTTTGGTAGATGACAGATTAGCAATGATCATGTCGTGTACAAAATATGGGAATATTTTTTTTGTACAATTTTAATGCTATATTAGTAAATTACCATAATTTTAAGTCAATTATTATTTTTATTTTTTTATTAAATCTGGTAAGAGCTAATATATACATTACATGTTCATATAAATGTTCTGTGCTATCTTGTGCACCACCTGTGTGTTATAATAATGCTATATTATAAGGAGACATTACAAGTCCCATTCAAGATATAAACACAGCAGTGCTGTATACTATGAATCTACACGGTGGCTCATGCATTGCAATTCCCACCCCATCCTTAATAAAAAAAAAAAAAATCACCATGATCCTCATTTAGTACTTTCAGACAATAGCTGGCCAGGGTCATCAGGGGTTATGGATAGACAGCTGTAAGGATCCAAATTGGGAACCAGGCCTAGTGGTGGTGCCTACATGTTTAAATTTTATGCTGCAGTATCATTTCAGATCTGTCAGCCATTTTACATTAAGGGAACGATAGCCGTGTACCTAATTTTAAAATAATTATCTGAGGGTACAATCTTCCCTTCAAAATAACCCCTAACTTGCTGCATTATACTGTCCTGTATATGACATCTGGGTTACAAGTGTGCAAACTATATAGACAGAGCAGCTAAGGCCTTGTTTTGTGATTCTCTGTCAAAACTGGTCTGCGCCATTAAATGGTAATATTATCGACAGATTATGCATCCCACAAATTACTTGTTTTCTCTGATCGCTTTACTCTGTATGTTCCAATTACTATTTGGTACAATAGGTACTGGTTAGTGTAATTTATTTTTTTATTTTAACGTGATTGTTTTTTTTATCTGATTAAAAAAAAAAATGTCATCATTCTCTGCAAACTGGTTTTTATCTGCCTTGGGTTGCTAAAAGTATATTTTGTGTTTTAGACATTATTCAGAAATGAATGGGTGTTAGTGCTTGTCATGTTCAGCTATCGGTTGTTGCAAAATAATAGATTTTGAATTTATTTTTTTAATTATTAAAATACTTAACTATTTCAATACTGAGCTTAAAAACATAAAAATAAAAGATCAAAACTTGCATGCAACCCTGCTATGAGATCAGATCGATTCATTCTTGCATACCGGATTTTTAAAACTGGTGCCTTGTCGATAAAGTGCATCAGTGGCCTTTTGTCTGCTACGTATACAAGGGTTGGACAGTGACGTTACATTTTGTTTTTCTGTCTTGTGTTCCCATCCTCCCAGGGGGTTATCTTTTATAACCTGTTTTTATTTTGGTTTTCTCTGCAAGTGCTGGTATTAAACACAATCTGTATGTTTTTAATAGATGGAAAATCAAATGAATGTGTTCGGAGCTGTGACTCATGATACAAGGAGCATGCCTGAAGTTTATTATGTGTTTTTTATTTTTTTATATGTACATTGTTCCAGCCTGTTACTTTCTAAATACAGTTAATTTCTCTGAGCCTTTTGACTTGTTTATCATGGTTTCTAAACCCAATTTGTAGCTTTTCTTTTTTAATGTTTTTTTCCTTTTATTTATTTATTTTCTGTTTTCTTTTTACATTTTCATGATTCACTCACATCCTTTTTAATCTATTGTATTTTATAAACATTAGTGTATTAGTTGTATTACTCAAACTAGGTTTACATTTTGAATGTGTCCAATATATCTGTGTGTTTTTGTTGTTGTGGTGTGTTTTTTTTTTTTTTTTTTTGTTTACATGCACTGCTATATCTTCATGCTCTTTCTTCTTAATTTTATTTATTTATTTTTCCCAACGTTTTTTGGCATTCTTTCATCTTTTTCTATTTTACGTGTCTTCTCCCACTTTCTATGTCTTTGCCTATGAATTTTAACTCTTGTATGTTTTACCATTCTGCTTTTTTAAGATGTTTCCCTTCTAGTACATGTACTTGCATTAATGGTTTTATTTTAATATTTTTTTTTTTTTATATAAATGTTATGCTCATTTTTAACCTCAGACTTGTGTTTTCTTTGTCACCTAACACTGTTTGCTGGAATATATATATATATATATATATATATATATATATATATATATATATATATATATATATATATATATATATATATATATATATATATAAAAAAAATTTTTTAAGCTAGCAACCATATTGCACTGTGTGTTTTAGTACAATAAAGGGTCAGTACTGGCTTGGCAATCCATCTATTTAAATATTGTGTTGTGAAAGGTGTACATTTTAAAAAGCCCAATAAATATTATTTTTTGCTTTTAATATTGGAATAAAGAAAAAATATTTCCATAACAAGGCCCCATAAGTATCTGAGCAATGCGTATTTTGTATTTCTCAGTTTCATTGATCCTGCTGTTCTTCTTCTGTTCTTACAAAAATTCTAGTAGTTTGTATCTATTGCATTTGTCATTTGTTGAGTTTTTACAGCAAATTTGTATATATTATTGTATGTATTAAATAACAAGTGTGTAAAACGTAAGCCAAATATTGTGTTTTAAACTTTATACAATGTACTTTTACTTTATTTCCATGATGTATCTTTTATGTTCTATCACTGGTTGGTGATACATGGCTAGCACCTGCTTTTTATATAGGGGGCGCTGAATAGGGTAGAGCAGGTGATGGAGTGGGGATGGGTGAATATTTGCCTAGTCTCAGGGAGTGCTGGAGCAACTGCAGACAACGTTGGATTGAATTTTTGAAAAATTATTAGTAGTGTTTATTGATATTAAAATGTGTACAAGTTGAAAATATGTGGAAGTTATGACAATGGCATCATAACCTACATTTACAAATGAAACAGTAGTCCAATATCCAGTATTTTATGGGAATTTGGGGACATATTTGCAAAGCAGTAAATGGAAAAGTATTTACGGCAGGTGAATCTTCCTGGTGCGCATGTTTTAAAACACATGGAATGATTAACCATGTGTGAATGTTTGGTGAATGTCACATTTACTGTTTTTTTAAATTGCATTAATTTTTTTTTTTTTTTAATATAAATATGGCCCTTTATTTGGGTCTTTGGGCAAAAAACACGTCCAAGGTCTATTTTTTTTTTTTCCCCAGACAATAACATGTATATATTATTGTACTTTTAAATATATTGCAAAAATATCTAAGATAAATTTGAATCCCAAATCCTAATGAATATGTGTGCCAGATGAAATCACTAGATAGTCTGATCACACTTCAGTCGCTGACATGCTGCCACCCAAATGAAAATTACATGGAGCTTTTTCAGTTACAAAATCAAATGTGTCTGGGTTTTTTTTTTTTTTTTTTTTTTGAGTAACTGCCAAAAGGGATTCTGACACTGATATGTGGATGCATAGTTTATGTATATTTATGAATATCATATTGGAATATATGCACGTAAATATCCTCTTGTCAGCCCCAGAGCCAAAAAAAGCGCTTTCTTAGGTATCAGTTTTTGTATATATTTATTTTTAACGTCAGCTATTCCAGTCTTAACCTCTTCCACTGGATTGCCGTGACCTTCACATATGCAGATTAGCCATGTGTCTGTTTGAATTGAAACTAGCTGCCTCAGGAAGAGAGGGTTTTTTTTTTTTTTTTTTTTTCCTTTCTTTTTATTCCACTGCGAATCTGACAGCCATTCATCCCTGACCTGGGCAGAGGTAATAAAAGGAAATTGGATTCAAATGGAATGCATACAGATAATACTGGAGACAGCAAGCTTCAGGAGTAGCAGCACCCCATCTGGCTATAAACAGAAAATAAAGATATCTATTTAAACCATTAAAACAGCCTTGGTTTTTAAATTAACCTCTTCAATGCTTGAGTAGATAATATAGCATGTGCAGTTTTTTTTCATTAAAATTTTTTTTTTCTTTTTTTTTTTTTATAATGAGGATAACTAGATCCATATAAATTTAGATATATTGACACATTAGTACTATTTTTGTTTTTGTTTTGTTTTTTTGTTTTTTCAGTACTGTATGTTTATGAGATTGTTGTATGGCAAATCATCTTGACAAGTCAATGTGAAAAAACAAGGCAGGAGATAAAAGAAATTGACAACGCAAAGCACCCAATCATATTTTGATTCATTAATGGTTTTCATTATTCATTATTAATCAGTGATCAAGATGACTTCTGATTGGTTGTTCTTGTTTGGTTGTTCTTGTTTACTGTACTTTGTTCCATTGGATAAGCTTGCAAGATTCAGATTAGCCATTTTGGTGTTTCGACCTTGATTCCCTAGTGTTAGTAAAATTTGATGTTGAAGTTGACCTAACATAATTTATACTTAGTAACATGGCAATCATTCTTTTTATCTTGGGATTTACTCAGTATATACATTAACCAGCAACTTTATTAAGTACACCTTGCTAGTTCCGGGTTGGACCCCTGTTTGCCTTCAGAACTGCCTTAATTGTTTGTGGCATAAATTCAACAAGGTGTTGGAAACATTCCTCAGGTTTTGGTCCACACTGACATAATAGCATCACGCAGTTGCTGCAGATTTGTCGGGTGCACATCCATGATGCGAATCTTCTGTTCCACCTCATCCCAAAGGTGCTCTATTGGATGAGATCTGGTGATTGTGGAGGCCATTGGAGACCTCATTTTCATGTTTAAGAAACCAGTGGTGAGATGATTTCAGCTTTGTGACATGGTGCATTATCCTGCTGGAAGTAGCCATCAGAAGATGGATACACTGTAGTCATAAAGGAATGAACACGGTCAGCAACAATACTCAGGTAGGCCGTGGCATTTAAACAATGCTCAATTGGTACTAAGGGCCCCAAAATGTGCCAAGAAAATATCCCCCACACCATTACACCACCAGCCTGAATACAAGGCAGGATGGATCTACGCTTTCATGTTGTTTATGCCAAATTCTGAGCTTACCATCTGAATGTCACAACTGAAATCAAGACTCCTCAGACCAGGCAACATTTTTTTTTCAATCTTCAATCTATTTATATCAATCTATTGTCCAATTTTGCTGAGCCTGTGCGAATTGTAGCCTCAGTTTCCTTTTCTTAGCTGACAGGAGTGGCACCTGGTGTGGTCTTCTGCTGCTATAGCCAATCTGCTTCAAGGTTTGATGTGTTGCGCATTCAGAAATAGTATTTTGCACACCTTGGTTGTAATGAGTGGTTATTTGAGTTACCGTTGTCTTTCTATCATCCCAAATCTGCCCATTCTCCTGGCGTCAACGAGGCATTTTTGTCCACACAACTGCCACCCACTGGATATTTTCTCTTATTCGAACGAACCATTCTCTGTAAACCCATGAGATGGTTGTGCATGAAAATCCCAGTAGATCAGCAATTTATGAAATAATCAGACCAGCCCATCTGGCACCATCAACCATGTCACCTAAATCCCCTTTCTTCCCCATTCCGATGTTTGGTTTGAACTTCACAAAGTTGTCTTCACCACGTCTAGATGCTTAAATGCATTGAGGTTGCTGCCATGTGATTGGCTGATATATATAATCTTTGATGGCTAAATTCTTTCCTACAAATAATCTAATTCTTTAAATCATTTCAGAGCTATAAATTAGGGACCATTCGCCTTTCTTTATGCTGCAACATACAGGTTTTCAAGTGTTAAGGCATGTTGCAGCGCACTGTGTAAGCAGCCTAATCAAAATTAAATGAGCTGCAACACACTTGAATGCTGAAAATAGCACAAGCTGCAATTTTTGCAATATTCAAGACTTCATAGATTGGGGTTGGTTTAAAAAAACTGGAGAGTGAAAAATCTTGTGCAGCTGTGCATCGTGGCCAATTTGCTTTTAACTTTAGCTTTGTTCAATAAAACGTTAACAAACAAAAAACTGGAAGATGATTGATTTCTATGCAGAGCTGTAGCAGATTTAGCGCACTCCTTTTTTAGTAAATCAACACCATTGTGTTTCCCACTGAAATCCTCGCAATGTTGCCCTTGGTTGGTGAGAGGAATGGGCAGGGGCTTTGTCGTGGTGGAAGATGACTCCACAGAGGGTTGACTTCCCACTGGTTTAAAGGAAACATATGGCCAAAGCTTTTTTGGCCATACTTCTCCTATGGATCACAGGAGTGCAGCTCGTTCTGCAGTCCTGTGACCCATTTTTAGCCGTTAGCGGGCATCACTCTGCTGGTCCAGGCTGGGGAAAGTTTCAAAATTCCCATCCCATATAGTCGCCATCTGCCCAGAAGCCTGAAGTGCAGCCTAGCTCAGCCCTTCGGAAATTTGCCAAGGGCCTGAGCCAGCCCCTCCCAACCCCTCCACAGCCCAGCGCCCAGTGAGTGCTGGAGGAGAGGGCAGAGAGCCACTTATTGACAGTCACGGCAATCTGCTCAGAGTTGAGGGGGAGAACTGAGCGATCAGTGCTGCTTGATTGCCAAGTTTTCACTGCAGAGCCAGCGGGGGACAGATGTAGCATCTATCTAGCCTAGGTGAGTATAAATGTGTGGTGTGGGTTTTTTTTTTTTTATTATTATTTATTTTTTTATCCTGAACTTTTCTTAAGTTTAAATATAATAGCATTTAATACTACCTGTACATTCCTGCGGACCGGTGCCGGACCACTACCTCTTAAAAGCCAGGCCACAGACAGACCACAAGGAGGTGAGCGGCGGGAGAGCAGAAAGATTACATCACCGCCGCATTACTGTCGGTGTGCCTCCATACATTCTGAATTGTCATGGGAGTGGGACCCTGTGGTGTAGTGCACATGTGCCAGTTTTCCCACTTCTGAACTTGAATGCCAGATTCCTAAGGAGGCAATAGGGGAGAGGCTGCATGAGACTTTACTAAGCACAAAACCCTCACACAGTGGCAGGCTGCATCTAGTGACAAGCTAGTGGCAGGCTGCATTTTGTGACAGGCTAGTGGTGACAGGCTGCATCTGGTGGCATGCTGCCTGTGGTGGCAGGCTGGTGGGAGGCTGCATCTGGTGGCATGCTACAGTGGCAAGTGACGAGCTGCATCCTGGTGGCAGGAAAATAAGCTGAGGACTCCCACTGATCCTGCATTATGGTGAGTTTAACTATTTCATTATAGTTCGGTCCATATATATTTTGCACACAGGCACAATTTTTAGTTTTTTTTGTTTTTTTTGTTTTCAGGTATTTACCAAAACATATTCAAGTTATAGTTATAATGGATATGGGCTGAAAGTGCACACTCTTGGGTTTAATTTCGAGGGTATGTACATCCAAATTGGATCAAATGCTGTTTCATGGCCAGGTGTGGTATTTGCATTTGGAATCTATTGCTCTGAACCTACATCATGCGTTCAAAGGAGCTGTCCATGCAAGTGAGAAAACAAAAACAAAGCAAATCCATCAGAGAGCTAGCAGCAACATTAGAAGTGGCCAGATCAATAGTTTGGTACATTCTGAGGAAAGAAGAATGCACTGGTGAGCTCAGCAACATAAAAAGGCCTGGACATACACGGAAGACAACAGTGGTGGAGGATCCTCTATGGTAAAGAAAATCCCATTCACAACATCCAGACAAGTGAAGGGCACTCTCCAGGAGGTGGATGTATCATTTTTAAAGTCTACAATCAAGAGAAGACTTCACGAGAGAATACAGAGGGTTCACCACAAGGTGCAAACCATTCATAAGCCTGAACGATCGAAAAGCCAGATTAGACTTTGCCATAGTACATTTAAAAAAATCCAGACCAGTTGTGGAAAAGTATTCTTTGGATGAATGAAATTAAGATTAATCTGTGCCAGAATGACGGTATTCAAAGCACACAACGTCATCTGTAAAACATGGTGGAGGCAGTGTGGTGGCATGGGCATGCATGGCTTTCTGTGGCACTGGGTCATTGGTGTTTATTGATTGTCTATCATGAATGCTGCTGCCAGACTTATCCACCTTACCGACCGCTCAGTGTCTGCCAACCCTCTACTCCAATCCCTACACTGGCTCCCAATCACCCAGCGAATTAAATTCAAAATACTAACCACAACATACAAAGCCATTCACAACTCTGCCCCGAGGTACATCACTAATCTTGTCTCCAAATATCACCCAAATCGACCTCTCCGCTCTTCTCAAGACCTCCTGCTTTCAAGCTCTCTTATCTCCTCCTCCAATGCTCGTCTCCAGGATTTCTCCAGAGCCTCTCCCATCCTCTGGAACTCGCTACCTCCATCTATCCGGCTACCCCCTACTCTTGCTACCTTCAGGCGATCCCCGAAAACTCATCTCTTCAGGAAAGCCTATCACGTCTTCAACTAGTCTCCTACCACTTCCACCAGCTCATTCACCACAGTTACAACCTTTTGTACCACCTGCCCCACCCTATTAGATTGTAAGCTCTTCTGAGCAGGGCCCTCTTAATCCTCTTGTATTTTATTGTATTATAACTGTATTGTCTCCCTTTTTATATTGTAAAGCGCTGCGTAAACTGTTGGCGCTATATAAATCCTGAATAATAATAATAATAATAATAATAATAATAATAATAATAATAATACAGAAGATCGAAGCAGCCGGATTAATTCTGCAGTGTTTAGAGATACTTGCAGCTCAGATTTGGCCAAATGCAGCAAAGTTGATTGGATGGCGCTTCACAGTACAGATGGACAATGATCCAAAACACCCTGCAAAAGCAGCCCAGGTGTTTTTGAAGGAAAAGAAGTAGAATATTCTGCAATGGCCGAGTCAATGACCTGATCTCAACCCAAATGAGCATGCATTTCACTCGCTGAAGGCAAAACTAAAGGCAGAAAGACCCACAAACAAAGAACAACTAAAGACAGCTGCAGTTAGAGCCTGGCAAAGCATCAGAAAGGAGGAATCCCAGTCTTTGGTAATGTCCAGGGGTTCCAGGCTTCAGGCAGTCATTGCCAGTAAAGGATTCTCAACAAAATATTAATGTATAATTTTTTTTTATGATTATATTCATTTGTCCAATTACATTTGAGTCCCTGAAAATGGCGGGGCCTGTCTATTAAAATGGTTGCAGTTCCTAAAATTTGTACTTGATATCTATGTTCAACCCCTTGAATTAAAGCTGAAAGGCTGCACTTCAAATTAATTGGAATTGTTTCATTTTAATTTATTCTGGTTGCGTACAGAGCCAAAAAGTGTGCCTGTGTCCAAATATATATGGACCTAACTGTATATTACAATGTAATTATAGAAATAATGTGCTTCAATCATCCTGACACCATATCAACCATGGTGTTGGGAAAATTGAAGCACTAACAACATTACCACCACTACAACAACCCTCCCCCCCAAAAAAAAAGTTAGTAAATTTGAATTTAAAGTAGAACTTTTTATGTTTTTAACCCCTCTTGTGTTTTGGGTTGTCCTCGATTCACATACTCGCCCACCTAGTGAATCCAGCATTGCCCTGATGAAATCCGACCTGCTGCCCTGGTCTCTTGTCACCTTCTCAGTCGTCAGAAGCTGGCTGGCTCTTTGGGTTCTTTCAGCTGGCTCTTGATGCACACCAGGCCTGCCCATGGGCTGCAGTGGGTCCTTGCTGGAGCTGGACACTGAGGGGAGGGAGCAGGGACATGCCCTTCTCATCTAAGCGGGGTGGGCACAGAATAACAAAATAAAAGTAAACAGAAATGTGTTTTTAGTTCCCAGGGGGGTGTATGCAGGGGTTTAAGTTGTTTAGGAGAGTGAAGGTCTTCTTTAATATATATTGTGACAGTGTGAGGCTCTGTCACTATAAAAATGGTCACGAAAAGGAACCAGGGTTTGCACATTTGCTCAGTGCAGGACTACACACAGAATTTGAGTGGTGAAAACCTGCTTTTGCAGCTTTCTGGATTTTGGTATTTGCAGATGGGGCTCCAACCCAGTGTCCTGGGTTTTGTGGACAACCAACAGGTTGTATGTCCAGGTGCACACAGCTCTTAGAATGATGGTCTGGGGAGAGGTGGGGGTGGAGTAGGAGTTGGTGTTGTACCAGTTGTTGCAGCCAGGAGGGAGGTGTGCGCCTGATTAGGAACCAAGGTAAACTCCTAGAGACGGCACTCCATGTGGGAGAGGTTGCAGTTATTGTGAAATTACTGGTTGTAAGTTATAACTTCACACTTCAGTAATTTGTCCATTAAGCCACCTGCTTGAGTACAGTTTTTGAAAATATAGTAAATTTACCTAACAATATATAGTTATTTGTATATTATGGTAATTAACCACCTGCCACCCAGGCCAATTCTGACACTTCTCTCCTACATGTAAAAATCATCTTTTTTTTATTATATATTATTTTAGCAGGCACCCTAGGGAATAAAATGGTGATTAATGCAACTTTTTATGTTGCACGATATTTGCGCAGCAATTTTTTTAAACTCGTTTATTTTTTTGGAAAAAAAAAAAAACTTTTTTTTTTCGTTGCCGTGATTTTTTTTATTTTTTTTTTGTATAATGTGAAAGATGATGTTACGCCGAGTGAATAGATACCTAACGTGTCACACTTTAAAATTGCGCACATTTATGGAATGGCGCCAAACTTCAGTACTTTATAAATCTCCATAGGTGACGCTTTAAATGTTTTTACAGGTTACATGTTTAGCGTTACAGAGGAGGTCTAGTGCTAGAATTATTACGCTGTGATCGTTAGAGCGAGAGCATGTAACCTGTGTGTATCTGGCTCTGATACTAGCCAGTGCCTCACCAGCCACTGACCTCACCGCACGTCCCTGTCCCTGCACCTAGGTAAGTATGAATATGAAAAAAAAAAAACCCATACTACTTGAATATAGTAGTATGAATATGAAAAAAAAAAACCCATACTAAGATCCAGGTGGTTCGGCATTTTCCATTGTGTATATTTTACTGGAGAAGACCCCCTGCATGGGAGACTTTTGTTTACTGCTGTTTTTAATAAAAGTTTACCCACTAACTCGCTGCCCAAGAGAATGCCAATCACTTCAAAGACAAGACTGATCCAATACGTGAAGACACCTCCGCAGTTATCTTCCCCACTCAATATACCTTGTCTAACGGCACAGTCAACACTCTCCGCCTATGAACTGGCTACTACAGAAGAGGTTACAAAACTTTTCTCAAATCCCCACCTAACCAATTGTCCCCTGGATCCTGTTCCATCGCAACTACTACGGTCACCCTCTTATTCTATCCAATGCTCCCTCACTCACATCTTCAATCTCTCCCTTTTTACTGGCACCTTCCCCTCCCCTCTAAAACATGCACAGATAACTTCCATACTTAAAAAGCCCTCACTGGACCCCACCCACCTGAACAACTTAAGATCCACCTTATTGCTCCCATTCACATCTAAACTTTGAATGCTTATTCTACAACCGTCTTAGCTCCTACCTCACTCAAAACAACCTTCTTGACCCCTTACAGCCTGGCTTTCGCTGGCTGCACTCCACAGAAACTGCCCTACTAAAAATCACTAACAAATTAACTAATTGCTAAAACCACTACTCCATACTCTTACTACTAGACCTCTCTGCGGTCTTTGATACTGTTGACCACCCGCTCCTTCTCAAACTCCACTCCTCTGGCCTCCAAGATTCTGCTCTATCTTGTTTCTCCTCCTATCACAGCACTCCATCTTCTGTGTAACCTACAATTCTGTCTCCTCATCTCCACTTCCTCTTTCTGTAGGGGTCCCCCAAGTCTCTGTTATTGGATCCCTTTCTCTATCTACACCACCTCCCTTGTTCATTTTATAACCTCCCATGGCTTGCAATACCATCTCTACGCCGATGACACCCAAATATATCTCACTACTCTTCACCTCACTCTTTCAGTCTCCTCTCACATTACTAACTGACATATCGGCATGGATCACTTCTGTAAACTAAATTTCTCTAAAAAAAGCTGATAATAATCCCCCCCGGCCCCCCTTCATGACTTTTCTATCAAAATAAATAATGCAACCATCAATCCCTCCCCCTCATGCCAGGGTACTAGGTGTAATCCTGACCTGGCCCAAATCCAATCATTGTCAAGTTTGTAGACTTTACATTTGTAACATCTCTAATATTCACCCATTTTTAACTAATAAAATCAATAAGTTACTCATTCGCTCCCTTGTTATCTCCGCTTTGACTATTGCAACTCCCTTCTCATAGGCCTACCTCTCCATAAGCTATCCCCTCTTCAGTCTATAATGAATTCTGCCGCCAGACTCCTCTATCTTACCAACCACTCAGTGTCTGCTACCCCTTTCCGACAATCCCTACACTGGCTCCCTTGTCTCCTCTCCCCATGCTCGTCTCCAGGACTTCTCCAGAGCCTCTCCCATCTTCTGGAACTACCTCAATCTGTTTGGCTCCTATTCTGTCTGGCTTTAGGCAATTCCTGAAAACTCCTATTTTAAGCCTTCCAATCTTTTATCGCTTCCGTCAGTTCATCCCCCCCCCCCCCGTTATAACCTTTTGTACCACTTGCCCCACCCTCTTAGATTGTAAGCTCTTATGAGCAGGGCCCTCTTAACCCTCTTGTATTTTACTGTAATTGTATTGTCTCCCTTTTTTATATTGTGAAGTGCAGTGTAAGCTGTTGGTGCTATATAAATCCTGTATAATAATAATAAGTGGGTTACCAGGCCCTTAATCACAGTTGTGCCTGACATGGACTTTACTAAACACATCTACCACTAAGCTAATGATTCCCAAGGTCATGATATATATTTCATTGTAAATACTAGTGTTTACAAGATATGCCTTTTGAGGGGTTTACATTATTTCAAGTACCATTGGCATTTATTACCAGCAGCAGGTGAGTGGATGACCGCTAACAGGCATGGCCATGATGGACCTGAAATGACAGGTGCTCTTTTTAAATGTAAGGACTCATTCTTGCTGGTAGTTAGAATCGTTTAATATTTGCAAACAAAATGAAGGTTTCCTATTTAGAATAAAAAGGTGTCAGGTTAGTAAAAGAGCGATATCAGAACCGATTTTAGGTTAATAGGTTAATCACACATAGTTGGAGAACTACTCTAATTCTTTAATTAAAACCATAACATTACATATTTTACATATTCTTGTATTTGCCTAAACATCAAGGTTTAGTAACACAAGTGCATAAACAAAATATCCTTTGAAAAAAACAAACAAAAGAACTTTAAACTGAATATATCAGCTAGGTCCACATAAAAAAACTTCAAACATGGTCTTTTCATCACAGCACGTCCTCTCATGATGTTTCATTTGGACCACCAAGCCTTGCATCGCTTTCTTGCATTGCTTGCATTTTGCACACATACCTGCTTTACCCATGGGTAGAGGAACTTCATTAAAATATTCCCCTTTTGCTCCTCAAGGGAGGAATAAAGCACTTCAATCTATGAGCAGAAATATCACAAGGTTTATAAGCTGCTTAGGTTTCACTTTTTTTTTTACTGCTTACCCTCCCTCCTCACACTTGGAGCCCGGTACAGATGCATTTCTCTTCAAACAAGCATACAGTTTGTAGTGTACAGGCAGTCCCGAGTTGCGAACGACTCCTACGAATGAACGTCACTGCCGGCAGCTTGCGCTCCACGCTGGTCCTGGAAATCTGCGAGTAGCCATCTTGCAGAATGGGACACATCCCACACTGCAGTACTACATGCCCCACATACAGTACTGCATGCCCAGAAGCGCCTGGAACACCCCACATTGCACAGCCGGAAGCGCCTGGCTGTAGTTGCACTTAAAAAAGGTACTGCACTTACAAACAAATTTGACTTAAGAACAAACCTTCAGTCCCTAGCTTGTTCGTAACTCGGGGACTGCCTGTACATAGATTTGCAAAACAATGGGATAAAGGAATATTCCTGAACTTTTTATCTCATGGTTACTGTAAAATTGTGTGAATGCAGTGCATGTTATCTCAGCTTTCAGAGCTTGGATTCATTGAATGAGTTTACCAAAAATGTAAATCTTGCAGAATATACAGCCTCATGCTACATAACTAAGCTCCATTCATGCTGAATAAACAAACTTATTAATGTATCTTACATAGAAAACTTAACTTTTTTTTTTTTTAGATTTTTTTTTTTTCTTTTCCTCCACAAGCATTTTATAAAAATCAAAAAGATACAATTTTAAATAGAAAAAAAATCAGAATTTGTGTGTGTGTGTATATATGTCTATGTATGTGTGTGTGTGTGTGTGTGTGTGTGTATATGTGTATATGTGTGTGTGTGTGTGTATGTATGTATGTATGTATATATATATATATATATATATATATATATATATATATATATATATATATATATATATATATATATATATATATATATATATATATATATATATATTATAATTTATTTTTATTTATTTTTTTATCCACCCTGGTCTGTGATGACTACCTGTTTCAGTAAAAGACCCCATTTTGTATTAATCACTTGCCCACGCCGATGTACGTAGACAAAAGGGTGTAAAGGTAGGTCCCCTTTTAAGAATTGGTGTCGCGCGTGCGCCTGCCACGGTGGATTTGATGTCCGCCGGGTGCCTGCAATTGTGTCACGGAGAGGAAGAACGGGGAGATGCTTTTGTAAATAGAGCATTTCCCGATTCTGCCTAGTGACAGGACAGAGATCACAGCTCTCTTAGAGAGCTGTGATCACTCTCCTGTGTGTTAAAGCCCAGCCCCCTAACAGTTAAAATCACTCCCTGGAACACACTTAACCCCTTCACTGCTCCCTAGTGGTTAACCCCTTCACTGCCAGTGTAATTTACACAATAATCAATGCATTTTTATAGGATCGATCGCTGTATAAATGACCATGGTCCCAAAAATAGTGTCAAAAATATTCGATGTGTCCGCCATAATGTCTCAGTCCTGATTAAAAATCGTAGATCGCCGCCATTACTAATGAAAAAAAAAAAAAAAATTAAAAATGCCATAAACTATTCCCTATTTTGTAGACGCTATAAATTTTGTGCAAACCAATCAATATACACTTATCGTGATTTTATTTATTTTTACCAAAGATATGTAGAATACATATCGGCCTAAACTGAGGAAAAAAAAATCATTTTTTTATATTATAGCAAAAGTAAAAAAATTGCTATTTTTTTTTTTTTCAAAATTTGTCGCTCTCTTTTTGTTTATAGCGCAAAAAATAAAAACTGCAGAGGCGCTCAAATACCACCAAAAGAAAGCTCTATTTGTGGGAAAAAAAGGACATCAATTTTGTTTTGGGTACAACGTCGCACGACCACGCAATTGTCAGTTACAGCGACGCAGTGCCGATTTTTCAAAAAGTGCTCTGGTCAGGAAGGGGGTAAAATCCTCCGGGGCTGAAGTGGTTAAGGAGGTATGCTAGTAATGATTCTTTAAAATTTGATGGTGCCATCCATGTTTTCAATTCAGCACCCAATTTGTAAAAGAAGGCCAAACCAGTATAGTGTTTGACAACACTACAGGATTATGCATTGCATTTTGGTGCGAGGTCTGTTTTTTAAAGTGAACTTGTCTATAAAGCCTATAATGTTATAATGAAATTAGAATGATTAAAAAAAATTATACACATGGGTAATTTCAGCAATAGTATACATGAATTCCTCCACTTGCATAAACACGAAATTTAAAAGGACAGGGTCACTTGCTCAGTACTACTGCCATTTACAGAAAGCCTTGTATTTGTTTTCAATGACGTCTCCACCCCACCTTGCCCAATCAGAGAACTAAAAAAAAAATACAAGGAACTCTGTGAACAGTGGCAGTGCGTGGCTGTGTTTACTATGCAGAAAGGCAGCTGTTGGATCCACAATACTGTTGCTTTTACTGTAATAGTAGTGACTTCTAGGGTGATCATCAGCTTCCACAAGGATCACTTGGTTGCATTGGTTCAAGGTAGAGATCCACATACCTCTGCCACAAAGCAAAACCTGCAAGGTCACTTTACTGCTTTCTGGATTGTATTTTTGCTTATTGGACAAAGATAATTCTGATTCATTGTCCAGTAAGAGTAGTGATATAGGGTTCTGCATCACTGAACTAGAAAATGCTACCAGGAAAAAAACATGCACCAATTGATCAAGATCAAAGTCCATTTATTGGTTTCCATTAAACACCCAATGTGTTACAGGATCAGAAAACGAAAAGCTTCATTAGTTAAAATGAGAAACTTGATTGGGCTCAAAATGGCACCTTCCTGTGTGAATCTATGTAGGGAAGCGAATTGCTGGGTTTGGAGAGTTACTGGCCAGCAGTATCTGCAAGCAAACTTTTATCTTGATAAGGGGAAGTTTATTTTCTGATGCCTGAAATGTGTTGGCTGTTTTATTGGTTTAAAAAAAAAAAAAAAAAAAGTACTTTTTATTAATTGGTCTGATGTACCTTCCACTGGAGCATATTGTTTTTCCTGTTAACTTGCTGGGTACCCATTTGAGGGTAGCCCTGTTTGTTGTGAGCAGCCTACCCTGAGCCAGTGAGCTCTCCAAAAGTTTTTGTCCTCTAGGTACTTTATCTGAACTCACGTGAGAGTCTCAGCGTCTCTTGAAATGTGTGTGTGTGTGTGTGTATGTATGTGTTAGGTGGCACTGATATGCAGCACTGATAAGTGGCACTGATGGGCATCTGTGAGAGGCACTGACAAGTGTTACTGATGGGCACTAATTGGCACTTTGCCACTGATTGGCGAATTGGATGGGCACTGATTGGCATTGTGGTGGGCACCACTGATGATCAATGTGCTGATTATCAGTGCACACCCCCCTCTAACAGGAGAGCCGTCGATCAGGGAAAGCCGATCACCGGTACTTCTGGTTCACGCTGTGATCAGCTGTAATTTGGTCATAGCTGATCGCGTGGTAAAGAGCCCCTGTTAGAGGCTCTTTACCATGATTGGAGATATGGTGTGTCGGAGTGACACACCACACCACCGATCAAGGTGCTGCGCGCCCCCGCGGGCGCGGCTTATCCTGCTGGACGTCATATAACACCCAGTAAGGATAACTGAACCACTTCCCAGCCGTCATTTTGCTATAGGCGGGAAGTGGTTAAACACTCTCTGCTCGCTTACTTCTGCCTTAGGGTCATGACACAGGAAGGAGTTTAACAGCTGAGGGTAGATGATGCAGGGTGTGAGCTAATGGGATCAGCTGGTCAACTCCTTCCTGTGTCATGACCTAAAGTCTGTCCAGGAAGTAAAGCAGAAGTAATCAAGCAGTGTGTTTCAAATGGCTATGAAGTGAGTGAGGTAAGCCTGTGTAGAATTAATGGAAAGCTGTTTTATTTTTGCAAATGAAGCACATTCATGCTATATTGGTACATAGGGGAGCTGAAATTCAGAAAAAAAAAAAAAGGTGAACTTAGCCTTTAAGCAAGACTGTGTGCTGCCCAAGTACAACTTTACACTTGCCTGTTGGAAAGATTGGGTCCTTTTGTGGTGTTTTTCTTCAAAGTGTAACAAGACAAAACCTTTTCTTTTAGTTTTAGGTAGATTGAGCAAGGGTTAGAACCTGCTAGGTTTTTTCTTGCTGTATCCAAGTAGAAGAGATCATCCCTTTTATTCCTGTCCCAGTTATCTCCTGTCTCCAGGAAAGAAAGCGACCCCCCCCCCCCCCCCCAACAAAAAAAAAAAAGGTTTAATACAAGTATTCTGTCCCTTTTTAACCCACCTTTTGAAAAGAATGAAACGTTAGATTTTTCCTTTAAATCAGTAGGAATTTTATTGTTGTGACACCCCTTCTCAAAAATTTTGACAGCAAGGCAATGATAGCTAGCTGCCTCCTGAGAATCAATCAGGCAAGTCATTTCCTTAAATGAAATGCTGATTATACAAAGCTTCAGATGTGAGGCCCAGTGATTACAATGAATTGTTTCAGGTGGGACTTGACTAATAACTTGATGTAAACAAGGAGGACTTCTACTAAGGGTGATCTCAGAATCTTAAATCTTTTGAGATCTCATGGACCAAAGTGGTCAAACAATTTATGGCCGAAGACACAAAAGTCATATATTTTTGGTCGTGTGTGTGTGTTTTTTTTTTAAATTTTTTTTTTTTTTACTATGTATGCACTTCAAATAAGGTTTATTTCTGAAAAGTGCTCTTTTAAATGCATGTAGATTTCTGATGATTTCCTGTTTTCTTTGTATTCTGTCTTCTATTCAATTGAAATTATTTATTTTATTTATACACATTAACATTATTTGTTTGGAATGGTGGTATTTTGTGTCACTGGAATTGTTTTAAACTCTTACACCTTCTGCACAGTATAGTATTTTTTTAATATTATTCAGTACTTGTTTAAAATTGCTGAAATTAGGAATGTAAAAAAATGCAAAGGGACTTTCTTTCACAGGTATCCTGTGAATGAGGCCTAAAAGGAAGATTTCTTGAACCCAAAACAGTATAAATTTTCTCACTTGATATCCGAGCCCAAGAACAAAAATGTAACAATTGCAGCTTACCAATCTTTAGAGGTGGGTGCATTTTGTTTTTTCAGCTTTCAAGTACATTTATGCAGAAAATACCTGTTGATCCTGTAAAAAATTCAGTATCCTTGTAACTTCCCCTGCACTAAACTGAAATCCAACTGAAATCAAGTCTGTCGCCCTAGAACAGGAAGATTTGTTACTGGGAAGATCACTTTCCTGACTGACTCCATGGCAGAATATGTTTGGGTAGCTCCACACTTGCTCCTACCCCAAAGAACCCCACTTCTATCATTTGGAGGCTGAGCCAGAGCACATGTTCGTTTTTTTTTTAATTTATTATTTATTTATTTTTTTATCCTCCTCATGAGATCCATCAAATATGAAGTTCTCTTACCTTTTAATTTTTTACGATGGATGTCAGCAACCGGGTCTCTCGCAGGGCCAAGGTGCAGTTTCCCAGTATCAACAGGATGGCTTCAGGATGTCACCATATCCCCATCTAAAGGTGGGGTGGCGTTATGTCACATCTCAGGATGTATTTTGCTTAGGATTATGCCCAGCCATTGGAGAGTTTGTTGCAGTCGAGTGCCCTGCTATCAGCAGGTGGCCGGTGATTCAGTGCGATTTGGTGTGACCAGCAGCTGCCCTGTCAGGGGTTCCGGGACACATGAGTGCTGGTTTCCAGGCAGGCATTATGATCTGTGTAGGGATGCACCAATGCACAATACCTGAAACCGATACTTTCAGGCTTGGTTCTTTGAGCTGTCAGTGGGGATGAACAAATGTTCCTCTGATTAACCCCCTTATTAACCCTTTAATTTCCTCTAATCGGCCTTAATTAACACCCTATTCTCCTCCATTTAATTACTTTCCTGCTTTTTTTTTTTTTTTTTGTTCATATCTATTTTATTAACGATAAACAATTAAAACATATTTTATTTTGTGAATATTTTCACACATATATCTTAACCTATTTTTACACATTTCACATTAAAAAAGCGCAAAATTAAAAAACGAAATCAATTTATTTCATTTGTAAATGACTTTTCAATGCTTTGTACCATTGTTGACAGCTGAAGTGTAAATCAAAGTTGCGGTAGGTATCGGTAATTGTTATCAGCGAGTACTAAAAAAAAAAAGTATTGGTACTCGTAAAACGTAAAAAAAGTGGTATCGGTGCATCCCTATCTGTGTGTTTGCTTTTTCTTGCTTTTTTTTGGGGGGGGTGTTTCACTTTCTCTCTAGTACCAGTGGTCTCACTGGCACTAGGGCGGGGACACCTCCCATGGTTGCTGGAACGCATCTGCATTCCATTCAGCTGACATGCCAGTTCGCGTCTGTACAGTGGCGCTGGGATCTCAACCAACTGAACAGTAGCTTGGGTTAAACCAAGACTTAGCCCATGCATGTGTAGTGTGGCGCTGTGATCTCAGCCGCATAGGCGTGGTACAGGAAGCCTGGATAAACTGGAATTGTTCACTCTCACTCATATGCAGGGCCCTCCGATTCCTCCTGTATTGTACTGTAATTGTACTGTCTGCCCTCATGTTGTAAAGCGCTGCGTAAACTGTTGGCGCTATATAAATACTGTATAATAATAATATGCGGTATGTGCTAGAGGGATGACATCATGGCAGGCGGGTTTTAAATATGACAAGGATATCTATCAGATTGGGTTTTTCTTGGTGCACAGCTGTGCCAGGACCTCTCTCCCCGCACATTCAGCTGCCTCAGGCCAGATGGGCTTTGTATTATGCTGCTATGTGCTCATGATTTCCCCTTTTAGGTACCTGTCTGTCTGTATTTTGTATTACACAGGTGCTTTCAGTTTGCAGTCCTTGTTTTCCGAGTGCATCCATGGATCTGTCATGTGGCCAGCCCTTGCGTAGCAGGAAGAATTGAGGCTATTCTTTGTGTGTTTTTTTTTTTTTCCCCTTTGTGCAGGTGGGTAGTTCTTAATGGGCTCGTCCGTTGTAGCACCTCCCTATCTGATTAGCAGTACTCCTCAAGAAAGGAAAGGGATCCTCATAGAACCTTAAGACATAGGTCTTCATCAAGGAGACAGAAGTTGCCTTCTAGATCTAGGTGGTATCAAAAGTTCAAGATCTTTTTCGTGACACCCTTCTCGCCACCATCATGATCGCCCTGTGGTACCTGCTGGGGTATTTGGATCACAAGCCTTGTCGGAAACCCTGTGTGGAGCAGGTCTCATCCAGATGATCGGAGACAAAGAGGGAGACAACAAACTGTTGCTCTTGTCAAGCACTCTAGCAACAGTGGCAGGCTTTTCTCCCCCTAGAACCAGTCATGGGGGTGGCAAGCTCTCTCAGCCAAGTTACCCCTCTCCAGCATCATCTGAGAGCGAAAAGGATGAAGTATATGCTGTTTTTTACTTCTCCCTTATATCTCCTTTAGTAAGGACAGTTACAATGCCTTGAAAAAGTATTCATACCCCTTGACATTTTCCACATTTTGTCATGTTACAACCAAAAATATAAATGTATTTTATTTGGATTTTATGTGATAGACCAACGACACAAAATGACACATAAATTGTAAAGTGGAATGAAAATGATAAATAGTTTTTACAATTTTTTACAAATAAATATCTGAAAACTGTGGCGTGCATTTGTATTCAGCCCAAACCCCCCCCCCCCCCAGTCAAAACTTTTGTCGAACCACCTTTCGCTGCAAATACAGCTGCAAGTCTTTTTAGGTATGTCTCAACCAGCTTTGCACATCTAGAGAGACATTTTTGCACATTCTTCTTTGCAAAATAGCTCAAGCTCTGTCAGATTGGATGGAGAACATCTGTGAACAGCAATTTTCAAGTCTTGCCACAGATTCTCGATTGGATTTAGGTCTGAACTTTGACTGGGCCATTCTAACGCATGAATATGCTGTGATCTAAACCATTCCATTGTAGCTCTGGCTGTATGTTTAGGGTCATTGTCCTGCCGGAAGGTGAACCTTTGCCACAGTCAAGTCTTTTGCAGACTCTTACAGGTTTTCTTCTAAGATTGCCCTGCATTTGGCTCCTTCCATCTGCCTACCAACTCTGACCAACTTCCCTGTACCTGCTGAAGAAAAGCATCCCCCACAACATGAAGCCACCACCATGGTTCACGGTGGGGATGGTGTGTTCAGGGTGATGTGCAATGTTAGTTTTTTTCTAAGATTGTCCTCTTATTTGGCTCCATCCATCTTCTCATCAACTCTGACCAGTTTCTCTGTCCTTGCTGAAGAAAAGAATCCCCACAACATGATGCAGCCACCATGCAGTGATGTGCAGTGTTAGTTTTCCGCCACACATAGCATTTTGCTTTTAGGCAAAAAAGTTCAATTTTGGTCTCATCTGACCAGAGCACCTTCTTCCACATGTTTGTTGTGTCCTCCACATGGCTTCTCCTAAACTGCAAATGGAACGACTTGTTGATTTCTTTCAACAATGGCTTTCTTCTTGCCACTGTTTCATAAAGACCAGATTTGTGGAGTTCAAGAGTAATAATTGTCTTATGGACAGATTCTCCCACCTGAGCTGTGGATCTCTGCAGCTCCTCCAGAGTTACCATGGGCCTCTTGGCTACTTCCCTGATTTTAATTATCTCCTTGCCCGGCCTGTCAGTTTAGGTGGACGGCCATGTCTTGGTAGGTTTGCAGTTGTGCCATACTCCTTTTTTTTCCATTTTTGGATGATGGATTGAATAGTGTTCCGTGAGATTTTCAAAGCTTAGGATGTTTTTTTTAGAACCCAACCCTGGATTAAACTTCTCCACAATTTTTATCTTTGACCTGTCTGGTGTGTCCCTTGGCCTTCATGATGCTGTTTGTTCACTAAGGTTCTCGAAAAAACCTCTGAGGGCTTCACAGAACAGCTGTATTTATACTGAGGTTAAATTACACAGAGGTGGACTCTATTTACTAATTAGGTGACTTCCGAAGACAATTGGTTCCACTAGATTTTAGTTAGGGGTATCAGAGTAAAGGGGGCTGAATACAAATGAGCGCCACACTTTTCAGATATTTGTAAATAATGTTGGACCATTTATCGTTTTCCTTCAACTTCACAATTATATGTCACTTTGTGCTTGGTCTATCACTTAAAATCCCAATAAAATACATTTACGTTTTGGTTGTAAAATGACAAAATGTGGAAAATGTCAAGGGGTATGAATACTTTTTCATGGCACTGTAAGGATTCCTTAAAGTGGGAGGAACCACTAGAATCTTCTACAAAGCATTGGAAATACTTTAAGATGTTTAAAGGGCCCTGCAACTTTCCATTGCCTGAGCTCAAAGGCATCGTTAGAGGAATTGAGTAAGCATTGCTTCAGAGGAGGAAGGTGAGGCTTTATCCCTTTTTAAATACGAGAGCTTTCAGCACCTGGATTCGGCTCCCCTGGTGGATGCAGCCCTCATGAGATTGTCAAAATACATAACCTTACCTCCTGAAAAATGCTGCGTCATTCAAAAATGGTTTTGATAGATGCAACAAAACTGAACTTAAGAAGATTTATATGGCTGCAGGGACAGACTGCCGACTCTGTGCTGAAGGGTCCTATGGGGGGAGCAGCAGGAGGTTCAGCTATACGGGAGCGGAAGCTTACATTGGCATTTTTTGGGCAAGGCCTCTATCGAAATTTTTTCGCTGTTGTCGGTAACGGACACTTATTTTCACATGTCCATACTGGTTTCTTTCCAAAACGTCCTTAGCTTTGCAGTTTGGCAGAAGCATTTGCAAATCACATGCCTTTCATTCGTGCTCTCGACTTCCCCTTAGGTGTTCACCAAGGTCTTGCTTGCGGTAGTCACTGTAATCAGAAGAGCCATACGTCTTTATCGCTTTTTTAACAACTTTTTCTCCTCATTCAAGAAAAGGAACTTCTGAATCACTTGGACCAGGCTCTTGAAACACATCAAGAGTTTGGCTGGCTGATGAATCTGGAAAAGAGCTATTTGATGCACAAACAATCCTTGGTATAACTCGTATTTGGAACACAATAGCATTACTGCCAGAGAAATTCCTGGTAATCCAACTTGATTTAATGGTAGCCGTATTAGTTCAATTGTGACAGAGAAAATTGAGTACTGTCCGTGATACTTTTTTTATTTGCACTAACATACAATTTTTCAGGACAAGCTTTCGGGGTATGTCCCCTTCTTCAAGGTCCAAGCAGTACTCAAGCTGTACTGCTTGGACCTTGAAGAAGGGGACATACCCCGAAAGCTTGTCCTGAAAAATTGTATGTTAGTGCAAATAAAAAAAGTATCACGGACAGTACTCAATTTTCTCTGGTAATCCAATACAGGATTGCCCTGGCCTTTTCTTCCTCTCACCTCCTGGCTGCACCGTGCATAATGATCAATGGTATCCACAGCACCAGTGATGAAGTGGGCACAGTGGAGAATGGCCGCTTTTCAGAGGAAATTCCTCAAACAGTGGATATCGGGGACAAGACTCAAGTCACCTTAATTTCCCAGTAAACAAAGGGATGTCTGTGGTGGTGGTCACTGTGGAAGAATCTATTTAACTGCCATTTATTTGTGCCCATCTCATAGCTCATGGCCACAGCAGATGCAGGGGCTGGGGTGCCTACTGCTAGTCAGAAGTGGCTTAGGGTCACTGGAACTTTCCTGCTCAGAGAATCGTCTCAAAGGTTCTGGAGCTAAGGCCAGCCTTCTGTTCTCTTCTTACCTTTCATCACCTCATAAAGGGTGCATCTGTCATGCTGAGGCTAGACAATATCACCATATTCTCCTCCTATATCAAGAGATGGGGTCCGAGTTTGCTGGGAGAGGTGGAACTGATCATGTCATGGGCACAGAAAAACCTCCCCATCATATCTGCAATCTACATTCTGGGAGTTCAGAACTCCTAAGCGGATTTCCTGTCACGCTCATGGATAATCAACAATGAGGGGTTGCTTCACCCAGATTTCCTCAGGTGGATCCTGTCCCTGGGAGTCTTTATATGCTGTGGAGAGTGGGAAGAGGCAGGTGCAGGAGGCTAGTACTATTAACTCTTGTTTAACCAAACTAGTGCTTTTGTTAAACCATTTTAGTTTGGTTAAACAAGAGTTAATAGTACTGGCCTCCGGCTCCCGCCCCCTCCTATTCTTCACAGCATATAAAGACTTTTCCTTTGGCCAATCTTAATCCTATGGTTTGATAAAGGGGCAGTTATGTTGCCCTAAATCATGTAGCCATGCCCCCTCCACTTCCTGTCACCATAACCCAGCCAAGAGAGGTGCTGTTTAGAGCTGCAGCCATCTTGCTACACCCGGAAGCCACTGCTGTCTATGTTCCAACCTGAAGCCTGACAGCTGTGCTTTTAAGAACACTGCTTCAGCCAGCCACTTGCCTGCAGAGCTCTACAGCCTCACTGTGATCTTATGGAGGTCTATATGGGTTTATGACGAGCCTTGATCCACTTTTAACTAGTGAGTGCATTTTTATTGTCTTTTATTCTTTTTAATAAATCGCTACACCTAGATGGAAGCACCTTCTTGTCTTTGTTTTTTATATGTGCATTTGGATCTCAAGAACTAATCTGAGAGGAGCTGCATCCAGCATCTGGTGTTCCCTACCACTCTATTGGCTGCCTTTTACGCCCTGTTAAATGGAGTCTAGTCAGCGCAATAGCTTATTTCATTTTCTCAGGTTAAATCCCTGTCAAGTGTGTTTTTATTAAAAATTATATAAATTAAAAAATCATAATAAATTAATTTTTTTTTTTTTTCATGCCATCTGTGTTGTATTAGGGAAATTTCTGTCTCATAGCCAAAACAGGAAGTGAGATTAAATCACTCCAAAGTGAGGGAATCACTGGTTCTCACCAGGGTTAATTGAACTAGTGTCCCCATTGGAAAATTTTCCATCTGTTCTTGGTCTAGTGACAACCCAAAATTGAGGACTAACAGACAAATCTTCAAAATAATGACTCTTCAAAAAGGGGACAAAGACCGCAATATAAACCTGACAGGTGTTCTAATCCCTCTTAATTCTGTTCAAAACATTTACACCCCATTCACACTTGTGTGACTTGTCATGCGACTTTGTACCCTATGTTTTCCAATGATAACCATTTTATATATGTGTGACCTAAAGTAGTTCATGCACTAATTTGGTCTAACTTTCATGCATCTTGAGGGCCATAGACTTCAATGTTAACACTCAAAAGTTGCATGAATGTTTTACATGCAACAGTAGTTCAGTCGAACAAGTGTGAATCGAGCCTTTATACCTGTAAAAACCCAAACAAATAAGAACATTTTATTAAGTAAGAAATATTTTAAACCTGTTTTATTTCTGGAAAAAAATGAATCCATGAACAAACATTATAGTCGTATGTAGTAAAACATAAAAAAAAAGAGGAAAAATAATATAAAGAATTTTATACAGTTATTCCAAAACAATTTTAGAATGTTGTTTTTAAGGGTCATAAAGCATACATTTTATTGCAATAGCACTATGTAAAATTTCAACTAAGATCTTTGTTAAATAGCAGTTTTTACTGCCCATAGAGAGGTGAATGACTTCCCCTAGTATATAAAAGTGTCAGTTTTTTTACTTTCCAAAAAAATGTTGTATTTCTCTCTCTATTGGGTTCATCCAGGAATGTAATCCAAAGATCAAAAAGTGATGTTTTATCTTTTATATGCAATTAACTTAGTCTTATAAGATGCCTTTGTTAATACCAGGACTCTGAGAAGGTAAGGTTTAAATGATTAAACCAGCCACATTTAGATTTTGGGTGTTTCCAAGGAGATCCACTTGAATATCCATTTTTTTTTTTTCATGCAAGGAATATTGTCTGTATTTGGAAACTTTTTGATGATGGGACCAAGTACCCTCTGAAGCCAAACTGAGAAGACAAAATACCAGAGTATTAATATATTGGTTGCATTAATATACTCCAGGGAAAGCCAAGGACCTCTGAAGAAAACAATGAAATGCTTGCACGTTTGCATATTAAATAGTAGAGACCCACATCCGGATGACTGCATTTAGGGTATTGGGAATAGGAAATCTTTGTTAAATTCCCTTATGTGTTTTCTCCAAAGTGTATGCTTCTCTTAACCACTTAAGCCCCGGACCATTTGGCTGGCAAAAGACCAGATCGCTTTAACTGACAATTGCACGGTCCTGCGACGTGGCTCCCAAACAAAATTGACGTCCTTTTTTTCCCCACAAATAGAACTTTCTTTTGGTGGTATTTGATCACCTCTGCAGTTTTTTTATTTTTTGCGCCATAAACAAAAAAAAATAGCGACAATTTTGAAAAAAAAGCATTATTTTTTACTTTTTGCTATAATAAATTTCCCCAAAAAATATATAAACATTTTTTTTCCCTCAGTTTAGGCAGATATGTATTCTTCTTCAATATATTTTTTCTAGAAAAATCGCAATAAGCATGTATTGATTGGTTTGCGCAAAAGTTAGAGTCTACAATATAGGGGATAGTTTTATGGCATTTTTTATTAATAATTCTTTCTTTAACTAGTAAATGGCGGCGATCAGCGGTTTTTATTATCGTGACTGCGACATTATGGCGGACAGATCGGACACTTTTTTGGCGCTATTTTGGGACCATTCACATTTCTACAGTGATCAGTGCAATTAAAAATGCATTGATTACTGCGTAAATGTGACTGGTAGTGAAGGGGTTAAGTGTGTCCTAGGGAGTGATTCTAACTGGGGGGAGGGGCTAGGTGTGACACGACACTGATCACCGCTCCCGATTACAGGGAGCGGTGATCAGTGTCCTGTCACTAGGCAGAACGGGGAAATGCTTGTTTACATCAGCATTTCCCCGTTCTTGCTCTCCGTGAGACGATCGCGGGTATCCCCGTGGACATCGAGTCTGCGGGACCCGCGATCACACTCGTGGAGCTCGCGGCGGGCGGGTGCTCGCACGCCCACAAACCGCTTCTTAAAAGGGTAACGTACAGGTACGTTAGTATGCCTGTACGTGCCCTTCTGCCGACGTATATCAGCATGAGCCAGTTGGCAAGCGGTTAAAGTGGTTGTAAACCCTAGAAAAAAAAAAAAAACCTGCAAGACAGGCATAATGAGCTAGTATGCATAGCATACTAGCTCATTATGAAATACTCACCTGAGATCGAAGCCCACACAGCGCTCCCACCACACTGCTCTGCCCAGCGACATGTCGTTGCTTCAGTGCGCATGTGCCGATGAGGTTGGCACATGCTAATACAGGGGCTATCTCCTAAATCGTGTAGGTTTAGGAGATATACACGGTAGCTACAGGTAAGCCTTATTATAGGCTTACATGTATTGAAAAGTGTTCTGTAAGGGTTTACAACCACTTTAATACAAAACGTTATCTTGCTAGCTATAGAACTTTCAGATTGACAATGCTTGCTATTAGGACTCTGGACTACAAGTAGACCGATCCTTCTCCATTATTGTTTCACTTCACTCTAACCCCTTACCCACTACTCTCACAGATTGGCATGCACCATTTCAAAATGCCCCTACTGGTTCAGTCTACACTCCAGGCAGAGCTTAAAAAACACAACGTAATCCAGTTATGTAAGAATTAATTTTAACCTGTTGCTGCACAAGTGCACCTGGATGGTAAGGTTTCAGAGACTGCTCCCGGTCTCTAGTAATGATCAGGAGCTATCAGGACTGGCTCGAATCACAGTGGTCATGTGATCAGGCAGACCTTTCCGCCACCGGCATAATAGCACAGTTAAAGAGAAACCAGGGCAGGAAAGTGATAACGTACAATTAACAGAAGTACCGGAGTTGCTTCTTATCGGCCTCTCAGACTAGGAGAGAGAGGGGATAAGCACTTTCAGCCACTTTGGGTTCTAGATCTTTGCACAGTGCTGTCAGTCTCCTTTCTTGAACATGCTACAGGAGGAGAGTTTAGAGGGATGGCCGCATTATATCAGAAGGTTAGGGTAATTTGGTGACCAAGCTGTAATGCAATGGAGAAAGTGAGGTCACTCTGCTGATAATGAAGCCCCCTTAAACCCCCCCTTTCCAGGGAACAGGAGCCTTGACTGGTGGAAGCGTGGCATCTGTCTGCACACCCACCCGCTCGTAGTGGGTTATATCACGGCTTTATTGGCAGTTATGACCTTGCCAGTGATTGGTATTGTAGGGATTTTTTTCAGCGGGAACGCAGTTCCGGCACTTCCAGCCCTGATTGTATGTAATGGTAAAGGGGGCTGGGGTGTGCTGCAGGGTCTATTGATGCTGGCTGCTGAGGGATCTATTCTACCTGGAGGAGATCTGTTTTTGCAGGGGGGTCTATTCTTACTGGTAGGGGACCTATTGTTGCTGGGGGTGGGTCTTATATCACTGAGGGGTCAGTTATGCCTCTGAGAGATCTATTGTTGAGGGAGGGGACTATTATTGCTGGCTGCTGGAGAGTCTATTGATGCTGGCTGTGAGGAGCTCTGTTGTTGCTGCCGGCGGATTTTGTTTGGGGTGGCCCATTGTTAATGTTGGGATCTATTGTTGCTACAGGGGATCTATTTTACTGCTTTTCTTGTTATTAACAAATTCCAAATTACTTATCACCACAAAATGATACATGGTTCTGGATTCTCTAAAAGGGCAGTAATGGGAGGTAGGTAGAGGGTGCTCGGAGGTGGGTAGAGGTGGAGAAAAGGGGTGACTCAGAAAGGGGGAGTTCCTGCACCTGTTCTGAGAAAAAAAGCCCTGGTTACAAGCATGACTCTAAAAGGCTGAGGCATGATGGGACTTGGTGGAGCTGGAGGGCCACAGGTTAAGCACCCATGCTTTATGGTGTATGCCCTCAAGTTTAATTCTGGGGTCAGTTCAAAGCCCATCTGAGTTTATGGTATGGATGCTCACGGTAGAACTGTGACTGGCATTGTTGCTTGGTACTTTGAATGTTGTTACATTTTGAAAATTCAATAAAGCTGTGACATTGCCCTATTTTACAACTTATTCAGCCTCTGTGTCTTTTTTTTTTTCGGGGGGGGGGGTGCAAGGTTTTGGTTAATGAGTTGGTCAAGATGACCTTATGCTTCTAAGCAGTAATGCTGCTGGGAAGGTAATTTTAAAACTGGTCTGTCAACCAAAAAAGAGCCTAAATATCCATAGTGGCTAAAAATACAAATATTAATATGCGGTGTTTCATATTAATCTGACAAAAGTACATTTTTTTTTTTAACTGTATTTTTAGAGTAGAGCTAAAGACAAACTTTATTTTTCCATTTTTGGATAGGGTTAAGGGAGAGTTATAACCCCTAACTTTTTTTTGAGAGAGAGATTTCCCTTCATTTACTGCCCCATAGCCAAAACAGGAAGTGATGGGAAATCCCTTCAAAGTGGTTGTCAGGGTCACTACAACTAGTTTTACCAATGGAAGATTTCCCCATCTATTGCTGTTCTTGAGGACAACTCAAAATTTGAGATATCCTTTTACGTTCTCTTTCAGCAATAACCGTAAAGAGGGTAGTAATAAAAACCTGATGGTATGATCCCTTTCTCCCTCGAAAATGACATTAAAAAATTGCCCTTAGTTATACATTAACCTAGTAAAGAAACTGCATACAAATGCATATATATATAGCGTTCTATAGTTATGTTCCGATAAGTAAAATAAAGTTGAACACAGTGACATTTGACTAAAAGGATTTTATGACATCGAAAAGCTTGAACTACATCTGCTTGTTCTTGCAAAGTTGACGCAGCTGTTAGTCACAGGCCTGACTGCAAGGTTTCACAACTCGGGGCTTTGTTATCACTAGAAAACAGGTTTGTTCAATACAAAGGCAGACGTTTTGGCTTGCATTCAGACAAACACAAAAGGCTTGTTGTACCTGCTAGCCTGTGGGACTCTACACATGAATACCTGTTGCAGTTCTGAATATATGGCTTATGCCACTCAGCCGAAAGCACAAAGGCAGTTGAACCGTTTGCTTTTGGGTGTGTGTTCTCATGCACAATTCTGTATTAATGGTGTCGGAACTCAAGCAGATGTCTGCTAGAAGTACTGGTAGACTGATCCATTTAGTTTTTAGGTATTCAAATCAAGGTAAACAGGACTGCAGGACTCAAGCCTACAGTTGCTTCTAATTTTTAGGTGTGTTCACTTGGAAATATATTAAACACTACATTTCCACATAGTCATTCCCCTCTGAAAACAACTTTTAAATGAGAAATAATAGTCTATTGACTAAATGATGCTGTACTGGCAAAGATTGACATTTTACTTTTGTGTTTTACAACTGAGAAAATAAATTATAATAATTTTACAAGTGACCTTTAGAAAAAGTCCCGTCATGTTCATACATTGTATATGTGCTGTATTCAGATAATAGGCCAACGTTGTGGCTTCTGTATAATTGAGAACCCCAAGGACCTCTATTGTATACTAACATTTCGGTATTAAGATTCATATTGTGTGTTAACTACCATAGCCGACTTCTCTTACGAAAAGTTGGGTTTCAATGTGTAATCTTGTATCATAAGCCAGTGGAAGGATTTTTAGCAGATTCATCCATAGGTGAGTCTCCAGCTCATGGACAACCACAGCCTATTAAACTATTGTAGAGGGTTTCATTTATGAGTTTATAATACATGCTTATGTTATGTACTAGGCAAAATAAAAAGTCAAGGAATCCTAACCGCTACCCAGGTCTGGAGTCTCCACGGCGGTAGTAGCACAATACTGACTGAAAGTTGAAATATTGAAAATAAATTCACTGACTAGCTTTTCCCTTCCTTTTGTAAGTAGTCATGGGAGACTGATAGTACTTTTAGCTAACTTCTGACTTCAAAAAGTTTGTTACAGAAGGAGCCTCCTTATTGAAGCCTAAGTGCAGCCAAAATTACAAACAGAAAAATCAGCACAAGGGACATAACGTCAGTAGGATGTTTGGCTTGCGCTGGTTCCTCTTCTGTTAGTGAAACTCTTCCTCCATCCTGTCCCCCTACCCCCACTAATGTAAACTTCAGGTGCTGCAGGGGTTAATACAACTCATAGGCTGTCACAGGCTCTCAAGAGAGCCTGACTATGCCTACCCTTTCTGCCCAGCTGCTCCATGCATAAGAGCCATACTATATTGTCTATGAATGGAACGGGCATCAATCATTGCCCACTCTCCATACTTGGATCCTGTTTAATTCATAGAAGTTGTAGTACGGATCCTGTGTATGGGGCAGCTGGACAAGAAGGATGGGCATAGTCAGGCACTCGTGATGAGAGCTTATGACAGCTCAATAGTCCTACTGTCTGTAAGTTATGTCCCTTGTGCTGATTTGTCTGTTTTTTGTTTTTTTTTTGGTGCACTTAGGCTTTAAATAGAGTTCTTAATTGTCATAACCCACAACAACCAATCAGAATTTTTTTTGCACAGGTCCAACTTTAGTAGTGCATTTTTATTGGTTTCTTAGGGACATCGTACCTAAACACTTGAAGTCTCCCCTGCCACTTGTCTCCAATATTGCCAGCAAGACCAAAAAAAGCCCCTTTATTGGATGTAAAGTTCATACTTTGCTGGAGATTAGAATAGGAAAACCTGAAGCAGCTCTATTTGATAGGCATTACAAAGCCTAACCTGGAATTGTAGGCAACCAGCTCTTTAAAGAGTTAAAATAAATGATGGTTTGGGCCCCCTATTGGCTTTGAGTCCTAAAGGTGAAAGACTTGTTATAAATGATGTTGCTAAAGTAATTGAGTGAACACTTCTATTTCTAGAGTTCAGCTCTAAAAAAAAAAATCCTTACGGTCTTCCAGCTGAAACGGAAGGATCGTTGTTTTTAATTTGAAACTACAGTGGTTTTCATAGCTTTTTATATATCCTAGGATGTTTCTTTAAATTAAACCTTTATTGTAAGAAATACATGGGTTGCGATTGTAGTTCACTATCTAAAAATATAAATTCTATTTCTATTTTTATAGTGTACATATGCATGAAATGCAAGGACTTTTAACATCTACTACTCTTCTGAAGTACATGTTTGTTACCCTGGGGTAGGGAGCAAAGACTAGACCGTGGCACTGTGATTAAAACATATTGTGTATGCTCAATGACTTGGATATATGCGTACAATGGCTTCAGCATGTAGTCCTATAACTCACCCCCTTGCATACTGTTTAGCATGGCACTCTACATATGCTTCAAACTTTTTGCTACGAAGCGTACTCTGGGTTTTAAATTGCCCTGCCATTAATTAGCCTATGAAAGCAGGCCTAGAGTGCTGTCACATACCACCAACACTCCTCTTCTAAGAAATAAAGATATAAGAAAAGAAGGTTGCAGGTTGATGGCTCGGTCTGGCATGGCAGGAAGAGAAAGGGTAAATGGAACGGAATGAAAAGTCACATTGTTTTACTTCCAGCAAAATTAACTTGTGGATGCTCAAAGCTTGCCCAGGCACCTGTGATTCGGTGCTCAGGTGTGACAACAACCTCTTTAGAGATGTTGGAGCAAGGACTACTTTTCCTTTTATTCCTATAGAACTTGTGCCTTTTTTAAGAGATTAATTCATAAATGCATGTCAAGTTCCAGTCCTACCATCTTTGTGTTGCTGCAGAATGTGAGATTCCAGAGACCAAGTGTCTCAAGTGCAATGTCGGTGATTTACTGAAGTCTTATTTTTCTGCTCTTAGCTGACTGGCATGGTCTTTTGCTGCTGTAGTCCCTTTTCTTTTAAATTTTGCTGAATTGTGTGTTAAAAAATGCCCTTCTTTGTGCCACTTTTGTAAAAAGTAAATATCTGAATAATAGACGTCCTGATAACTAAAAGTGGACCTAGCATCAGATACAATTTTTTTTTTTGTATGTTTAAGTGTATGCAATGTAATAATTACAGGAATTCGTTACTTTCAGAAATTACAGTGTTCCCACTGACAATGCCTGTATTTGTGATTCTCTCCTGAAGGATGGACCATTTTTCTTCAGCCATCGTCCAGGGTCAACATATACTTCCTAAACTGAGATGCTGGCTCAGAGATGGCAGTCGTATAAATTCTGGTGACTGTGTCCTTGGCTGTGCTCTGACACAAATCAGCCCCTGCCGTAGCATTTTACCTTGAAACTTGCTGCAAGCCGGGGACTGATGACCTCAGGAATTTACTCATGCAGGCTTTTACTAAAGATCCAGTCTAAAAAGTCTGGTTCTTCTCCTACAACCTTCCACTGTTTTTACCTGCAGAACTGATGCTGATTGAATGCCTTTTTAGTTTTTAGTTTCTCTGCAAGCTCTAGAGACTGTAGTTTGTGAAAGTCCAAGGAGGTTTAGCAGTTTCTGAGCTGCTGCAGCAATCTCGTCTGGCACCCACAATTATTCCATCATTAAAGTTGCTTAGATTGTACATCTTCTCATTCTAATGTTTGTTCAAACAACCATGACAGTATCTGCATGCTTTTATATTGAGGTACACCTGCACGATTTGCTGTCTTTCGTAATGACTAAGCATACTTAATAAAGTGTTCACTTAATGTATATTGATGTTGGTGTGATGCTCAGGGGAGTAGCCTTTGTCTTTTTGTCAGTATTTGGGTAGACTGCCATACAAACAAAATCGAATCAAAGTATTCAAACAAAGACTGCTGTATTATTGGTAAGATCATCATTGATGCAAAATATGCTTAAGGGCTGTGCACATGAGCCAATTATTGAGCTCCATGAACCGGCTGACCTTTGGCTCGTGTGTACGGCAGTACGGCAGCTGGTCCAGCAGAAGCCGGCTGAATGGTCAGCTTCTGTCGAAGAGGCATGACCGAAACAGGTCTGCTGATCGGCATCTCATCACCAGACTCAGCCAGTGGCTGGGATCACTGACCGGTGTGTTCTGCTGGGGGGGGGGGCGCGTCCCCCAGTCAGAACACAATAACTCAGTTGGGGAAATCGCTGTACAAACATCGAGCAGTAAGCAGGTTAGTTAAAAGGTCTGCCGGTCGGCATCTGGTGTGTTCTAGCTTGAAATTGAAATTGAATCTGGAGTATATACTGTACATATTCTGATATTGGTGCTTTACACCTTGCACATTTCTGTAGGCTTTTATCGAAGGGGCATGACCGAAAAAGGTCTGCTGCCCGCCTTATGATCAGCGCACTCAGCCAATGGCTTAGAGTGCTAACTGGTGTGTTCTGGTGGAGGGGCAATCCCCCCCTGCCAAAACACAGTAGCTCATCACTGTATTAACATCACATACTACAGCGGGTCCTTCCAAGCTGTCAGGTTTTTTTTTGTTTTTTCATTCAGCACGCTGGGTTGAGCTAAGAAAAAAAAAAAACTAGTAGCGTGTACCAGGCGTTAGTGCTGAAACATGCTTGTTTTGTCCTTGATAGACATTCAAGAAAAAAAAGACAATGTGGCTACAGTTTTTTTGCTTCCTGTACAGTTTTTGTTCCTTGTACAGTGTTTTATAGAGCATTGACTTAGTTATTGGGGCCTTGTGTATGAAAACTGAAAAAAGAAAATATAAATGTTTGTAGAGGTAAATGTATAAATGGGACTTGCCTGTGTGCTCCAGTTCCCATGACCTGTCATTTTAAAAATCGGGAAGTAGAAAGAAGGTGTGAGTCACCAGATCTCCTAAAGCAGTAGGTGTTCTCAGTCAGACAAGCAATATAGAGGGATTGATTTCCCTTGGGCAGCTCTTCCAGTAGCGATGGCCGAAGGTTGGCGCCTTGCTCAAGTAGGGATTGTGCTTGCAAGGAGGAAAGTGTCAGAAATAAAGGTGTATATAGGCCAGATTCAATTTTACTAAGTGTGTACTGAACTGACAGAACTGTAGAGCTCCTGATGGGTGAATAGTATGAACTCTCCAGATGTCAGTTTAAACCTTGACTGCCATGTGGCGCGATCATACTAATTACCCTTCAGGATCCTTCTAATTTTATCAGCTCAGTACACACTTGTTAATGTAGAGTCTAGATTGAAATTGAATCTGGACTATATATTCTGCTATTGGTGCTTTCCTCCTTGCACGGTGTCCCTGTCCAGTCTTAAAATTTATACACTAAACATTTCCATCCTCTATTTACCATTTGGATATTTTGCCTGTGCTTTTCTAAAGCCTCTTGTAGACTCCAGATGATTGTCAATTTTGCAGGTACAATCTGACTTATTTCAGGTCAAACTCTCTGCAGAATGTTCAAGGGTAACTACTTCATCTTGTAAAATAAGGTGGTGTAACTTAATGTCATTTTTCTGAAGTGAGGCTAGGTTCACATCTATGCAGGTTGCGGTTGATACATATTTCCATCTCCTTTTTTTTTGTCTTTGATGCATTTTCCATTGTTTTTTTTTGGCCAATAGGAAAGTATGACCGTTCTATTCATGTAGTATGACTTTACACTCTCTAGCACCCAGGTAGCATCAAAGTCGCATTACAGTAGCATCAAAGTAGTGCAGGAATCTTTATGTCCAAAGTCGCATGTTAGGGTTAAGGTTAGGGTTAAATGTTAGGTTTGGGGTTAATAGCTAGGGTTAGAGTAGGGGTTAGCTTTCTAATCCTAACAATTAGTGCTAACCCTAAATTATTACCCTAGCCCTTAACCCTAACATTTAATCCTACCCCTGAATGCTAACCCTAACATGCGACTTTGGACACAAAGGTTCCTGCACTACTTTTCTGTGACTGTGATGCTACTTAAGTGTTAGAGAGTGTAAAGTCACATCAACGATAACTAGGAATATGTTAAACTTGTTTGCTGTATCTTATACAGAAGTCTATAGTGCTGGACTATGCATGCTCATGCATCAGGTGAAGAAGCAAAGGAATGTAAACATTGCTGCGGGGCTCAGCAGGTAGTGTAGAGGGGTGTGATCAGACTACATCTGTTTATGGAATTCAAGGGAAAAGGGTAAGGAAACCGTGTTTTAAATGTTTCCTTTTATCTTTTTAATTCATGCTTTTTTTTGTTTTCTTTCTTTGGGCTAATTATGTTTGAGTCCATGGTCTTGAACTTTTTTTTTTTTTTTTGTATTTTTTTATCTGCTATGAAGGTGGCTTTGAAAATATTATTTAAACCACATCCTATTTTAGTATTCTTTTGAAATTAGTGCTGCACCAAGAAAAAGTAATATCTTACAGTATGTGTTGTCCACAGCCTCCAGAGTGGGAAAATGGCTAGGATTTGCACAGTCTATACTGGGATTCATGTTATCCATTCATGTATCCTGTGTGGATGACTCCATTTCCAAGTCTTCCTACATCATTTTCTAGCGTGTGCGTCAAAAAATTCCCCTTAGACTGTTATTGGGAAATTTCCCTGACACATAAACACAAATAAGCTGCAAGAAAAGTTGAAGAAGGAAATGACTTGCCTGAGAACTTTGAATTGAGGAACAAGGCCATGGAGGTTGGCCATATTTACAAACGCTCTTCCTCCGTTTTCCCTTTTAATCAATGTTATTGGAGTTATTTTCCTAACTAGATCTTTAAAATGTACTCTGATAGTTTGTATTATACATTGACTTGTTATATTTTAAAATTGAAACAAAACTTCTTTCATAAGGTCATTTTGATCTATACTTGTTAAGACATCATTTATTTGATTGCAGAATATTAAAGATGGCTATACACAAAGATGATCGTTCATGATCAATATTGAACCTTGCAAAACACGCAGTATTGAATTTTAAAATATGATTAAATAGCCATATATGTACAAATTGTCTAACAGATTTGTATTAAAATCAGTTCTTTGGCACACATCCATATACTGGTTCAAACTATTGAGAAAATTCCACAATGGTCAATCAGTGCAGCAGGGTCGAAAGTGATTAAGAGCTTTCTGTATTGATGAAAAGGATTTTTATTTGGTTTGATTAGTTAAGTTGTATTAACTAATTGACTGGTCATATCAGTATTTGTGTGTTTTTCATTTGTGTTTGAGTTTTATATGAGAGAGAGAGAGAGATAAAAAACACACACAGTATATAATTCCATATGCTACATAGGTACTTTTTTTTTTTTTTTTTTCAGGAAATCTGGTATGACCGTTCTTCCACACTGATTTTTATTTTTTTAAATTTTTTTTGTACAGAATTTTATCAAGTGTTCTTGCTTGCTCGACAATGTTTCTTTCACCCAAGGCTGCTTGAGTAGAATTGTGTCTGGGGTTCTAAAACTACAGCACGTGTGCATCTCAATCCAATTTATTTTGTAAAGCAGCCAGTCGGCTTTGAAGCTCTGTGTACAGAATAGCCATGGAGAGAATACAAAACATTCATCAAAGTGAGGAGCACAGCAAACTTTAACGTAGCTTCCAAATCATAATTGTGTGCTGCAGCCAATAAGGGCTTTCCATTGCACAAAATTCTGTTTATTATGCCTGCAACAAATGTACTTGCGTGGCACGTTTTGTGAGTATTGGGGCCACCTGTAGGCTTCAGTTGTAGGGGCTGTTTGTACAAAATTAACCCAAAACTTTAAAATGAATATATTTAATGTTTTAAATCAACAGCCTTTTTCATCTAAAACAAAGTTTTAGATAAAAAGAACGTCAATTTAAAGAACCAAAAAGCTCAGTCATGGTAGTAGTTTGTTTTTTCCCTTTTAATACACACATATTTGTGTAATATGTGGATTCATTGTGAGCCAAAATAATGCTGTCTAGTAAAAATATTTTTGTTCCTTTTCCCTTTTTAATTTTTATATATATATATATATGTGTATATATATATATATATATATATATATATATATATATATATATATATATATATATATATATATATATATATATATATATATATATAGCATTTAGATATAGGAATGTTTACAGAACTTGTCTATTTTGGATTCTACACTTTATAAACTTAAAATCTGCAAAGCTTAGTAGAGCCTTCTTAAAAATAGATCACATCTGTATGTCTTTTGTCCTTGCTCATTACTAGTGTTATTCCCCGTACACACGGTCGGACTTTGTTCGGACATTCCGACAACAAAATCCTAGGATTTTTTCCGACGAATGTTGGCTCAAACTTGTCTTGCAGCAAACGGTCACACAAAGTTGTCGGAAAATCCGATCGTTCTGAACGTGGTGACGTAAAACGCGTACATCGGGACTATAAACGGGGCAGTAGCCAATAGCTTTTGTTTCTTAATTTATTCTGAGCATGCGTGGCACTTTGTGTGTCGGATTTGTGTACACACAAATTTTGTTGTTGGAAAATTTTATATCCTGCTCTCAAACTTTGTGTGTCGGAAAATCCGATGGAAAATGTGTGATGGAGCCCACACACGGTCACAATTTCCGACAACAAGGTCCTATCACACATTTTCCGAAAATCCGACCGTGTGTACGGGGCATAAGAGTCATGAGTAGAGCCATGCAAATCATTCCCTCGTATTTTGTTAGGCTTCAGTCATCAAGCACTACTTCATAGAAGCTATAGTCTGCATGACCAGCAAGCCTCGAACAGCTTCATGCAGTTTGGAAAAAATGGCTTCATAATATAAGGCTAGTTTATGTGTGCTTAAAACCAGGTGTTCTAGATGTACAGTTGGCCTAGGGGCAAAGAGGAATATTTGTATGACTGGTCCTCCTATTTAAAACTGGAAATTATCCCTCTATTTTTGGCCTAGTATTGTTATGGACCTGAGACATGCGTATGTCTTCCATTTTTAAGGAGGCTCTACTGTGCCTCATAAAAAGTGCAAAATGTGGCCTTGATGAAGGGGTGGCTTTCAACATTGTATCTTCCTCCATGATTTTGTGATTTTGAAGTGTTGGAGACTTCCAAATATAGGCTTTACTGTGCTTTGCAATAGTTCACTTTAGGGGCTTGTGGCCCACATGATTATAACCTATCTGGGTAAACTGCCGTACACTATGTAAGCCTACATCAGTTGATCATGGCTGGTAGACTGAACATTCCCCAAGAAATGTGGAAAATATTGTTGTGCTTTCTGGGTACAATTTTTGTTTTGGGCACAGCAACCAATCACTTGTGGACTTGGCACCAAAAAAATTACATCTGGTATCTGGTTACTATGGGCAAAGCCTAAACTGTTCTGTAATTCAGTTTTCATGGATAATGCCCAAACCCTCACCCTTCCAGACTGTATTCTCAGCACAGTCACTTCTGCATCTGAAGCCTAACAAGCGTGTCTCTATTTTGGAGATTTGTCAAAAGAAAAGATTGCCTTTGGTGAGAAAAGAAACATTTGTGTTAAAGTTGCAAATAAAGTAGGTTATCCCTTCCCTTTTTTAAAAAATTTTTTTTGCAGGAACTTCTAAAGGTGTGTAAGATCTTGCAGGCATCATATGTTTGCTGTTTGATGTTCATGTCTTAAGAATTTTGTGGGAATAGCTGCATTTATAATTCTTACACATTTTCATATTTCAAATAAAAAAATAGTGCGCAAAGTGTAAAAAACAGAAAGCCATACTTTTATTTAAAATATTTCAAATAATTTGATGTGGAGGTTATGGTTATTAGACTACAGAACAGAAAAATTATTTTTTGTAACAACAAAGTTGAACAACTTGTATATTACAAAACTATTATTAGAAAAGAAGAACATTTTCAAACATTTACAAGAGTTGCATCATTATTAAAACTTTTTTTTTTAATCATAATTTAAAAATATTTTAAAAAAATCTACTAGAATATATAGTATTGTAGTAAGAGTCTTGATTTAAAGAGGCATCTACCAATCAGCATATACATACAGTACCTTCCTTTTACTTCCTCACAACTTTAACTGCTAGGAGAAAGAAAAGCTAGGCCTATGTAATCTCAAAAGGATATCCAGTCAGAGTTTATTCAGGGTTAAGGACTCATTTTGCTCCCAACCCAGTATATGACAATGCAGGACCACCTACCAAACATCAAGCTTTCACATGCGCAGCCATACCTGGAAGCAGGGGCGTTGCTAGGTCTGCAAAAGATCTGGGGCTAGAGCCCATAGCAGCAATCACCGGTCACCAACCGGGGGTGGGGGTTAACGCCAGTGGTAAGCAATTTTTCAGGGGCAATGGCCGGTGTTGGCGGTACAATCCATCATGGCACCATGGTTGATATGGTGTCAGGGTGATTGAAGCGCATTGTTTATATTGTTACATTCTAATATATAATGCCACCAGATGCAGCTTGTTACTTGCCACTGTCACCTGCCACTAGATGTGGATTGTCACTTGCCACTGTCGCCTGCCACCAGATGTGGATTGTCACTTGCACCTGTCACCAGATGTGGATTGTCAGTTGCCACCTGATGTGGATTGTCACTTTCCACCATTTTCAGATTGCCACTTGCCACGTCACCTGCCACCATTTGCAGATTGTCACTTGCCACCTGATGCGGATTGTCACTTGCCATGTCACCTGCCACCATTTGCAGATTGTCACTTGCCATGTCGCCTTGCACCAGATGTGGATTGTCACTTGCCAACTGATGTGGATTGTCGCTTGCCATGCCAGCCAGTGCCACCAAATGTGCATTGTTGCTGCATTGGTGGCAGGCTGGCAGCACTGGTCCATTTAGTGAGGGCAGGAGAGTGGTGATGTGGGCAGGAAGTGAGAGATGTCATCTCTGCTTGTCCACCCGCTCACTTCTTTCCTCTCTTTTAGGCTATTTTCACACTGAGGCACTTTATGCTAAATATTGCACCTGCAAAGCGGCTGTAAAGCACCTCTCCTGTCACTCCAGTGTGAAAGCCCGAATGCCATTGAAATCAATGGGCAGCGCCACCGAAGCACCTGTAAAGCGCTTCGGTAGCAGAGCTTTGCGGGCGCTATTAACCCGTTAATCGGCCGCTAGCAGGGGGTTAAAGGCGCCCCGTTAGTGGCTGAAAAGCACTGCTTAAACTACGGTAAAGCGCCGCTAAAAATAGAGGCGCTTTACCGTCGATGTCCCCCCGCGACAGTGTGAAAGTGCCCTTAGAGTAGCCTCTGTGTGTGGGACATCTGCTGCAGGGAAGGCAGAGAGGGAGTCAGTGTTCTCCTCATGATCAGCGGGTTGTGCTGGCAGTGAAGCCTAGTTCTGCTTTTTGGCTGAGGGCAGCTTAGTGGGTGATCAGGCTGGGGAAACTGCAGCTCTCTTACCTCTGTCAGATGAGGAGGAGAGGGAGGCTTTTGTCCATGTCAGAGTCTGGGTGACAAAGTCTCTGGGCAGTGGTTGTGGTGAGGCAGGGCGGCCGTTCTCTGCAGAGCCATCTTGGACTGCTGTGTGCTTCATGAATAAATCTGTGAGGCAGCAGACAGTGGCGTCACTAGGGTTGGTGTCACCTGGTGCGGCAAAACATGGTGTCACCCCCCTCCTGTCTATCCTGCCCAGCGCCCTGCAGGCACACCTCCAAATGGTCCCTGTAAATTAAAGTATAGGGTGGTATTGGGCAGGTTGGGGTGGTATAGGGCAGTTTCCGGTGGTATAGGGCAGGCTGGGGTGGTATAAGGCAGTTTGCGGTGGTATAGGGCAGTTTCCGGTGGTATAGGGCAGGCTGGGGTGGTATAAGGCAGTTTGCGGTGGTATAGGGCAGGCTGGGGTGGCATAGGGCAGTTTGTGGTGGTATAGGGCAGGCTGGAGTGGTATAGGGCAAGTTGCGGTGGCATAGGGAAGGCTGAGGTGGCATAGGGCAGTTTGCGGTGGTATAGGACAGGCTGGAGTGGTATAAGGCAGTTTGCGGTGGTATAGGGCAGGCTGGGGTGATGTAGGGCAGGCTGGAGTGGCATAGGGCAAGTTGTGGTGGCATAGGGAAGGCTGAGGTGGCATAGGGCAGGTTGCGGTGGCATAGGGCAAGCTGGGGTGCCATAGGGCAGGTTGCGGTGGCATAGGGCAAGCTGGGGTGGCATAGGGTAGGTTGCGGTGGCATAGGGCAGGTTGTGGTGGCATAGGGCAGGTTGTGGTGGCATAGGGCAGGCTGCGGTGGAATAGGGCAGGTTGCGGTGGCATAGGGTAGGCTGGAGTGGCATAGGGCAAGTTGCGGTGGCATAGGGAAGGCTGAGGTGGCATAGGGCAGGTTGGGGTGGCATAGGGCAGGTTGCGATGGCATAGGGCAGACTGGGGTGGCATAGGGCAGGTTGCGGTGGCATAGGGCAGGCTGGGGTGGTATGGTGCCAGGTTAGGACAATATGTAGTGACATGTGCATCAGTGCAGTAACTTAAAGCATGCCTGGAGCTGAAGACGCTCTGGGCTGCTGTGTTCTCGTCTCTTTCTCCTTCAGCTGTGGGATCAGCCAGTGAGTGAAGGAGTCTGTGGGAGGAGGCAGCCACACCCCCAGCTCCGGCTGCCTCCGGAGACATTAGAGATCTCCACAGCTTAAGATGGAGGGAGTGCTACAGGCAGCCTCCCCCGCACGGCTTTTTGCTCTGCTCACACCGCTCCGCTGCGGCTCTGCAAGCAGAAGTACAGAGTGTAGTGGTGGGCGGCGGCCCTGGTGTTACCCCTCTGGCGGGTGTCACCCAGTGCAGCCCGCGCCCGCATAGGAACGCCGGCCGGGACCCGATGTCTGCACTCTCCAATCGCCGCTGGGCCATGATCTGCTGGTGTGCAGGGATCTCCTCCTCCCTGGGACAGACAGGCTGAGATGCAGAGAGCCGGGTTTTTCACCCTGTGAAGCGGATCACACAACCATACTGCTCGGCGGCAAGGACACACCCCCCCTTCTCTTCTCTCATCCGCCTCTCATGCAGTCCGCCTGCCGCAGCCGCGGCCCGAGTCTCTGCAGTAAGAGACCCAGATTCGGGGCTATAGCCCCAATAGCCACCCCCTGGCGACGCCTCTGCCTGGAAGTACAGGGTATTTTCTTTGCTCCTTGCAGCTAAATAAAAGGTGGTTTGAAGGAAAGGGGAATATAAGATGTTGGGGGACCAGGTTTTCAGAACCTATTATCCATTTCACTCACATGAAAATTAAATTTTTTTTTTTTTTTTTACAGTGAAACTATAAGAGGTCAATTACTTACATTATCAGATGCACCTCAACATACTTTTATAGGTGTAAATAGACTCTAACCTGCTACTTTGCACTAAAGCAAACCTACTACGTTGCTCTACATGGGCAAATCACAGCTTTGCTTTGAAGTCAACAGAAAATTTTAATAAAGTTGTAAAAAGCATTGCAATGATAGTGACTGTAACGTTATAACAGGACACCATGCTTCATGCTTCAATAGCTTACCAGCTTTTCCAAGTCTCTAATCCACTGCAGTTTCCTTGCAGGTGTTATGCATTGCTGGGAAATGCTTATGCATTCATTTGGAAATTACACTATATGGCCAAATGTTTGTGGACACCGGACCATTAGGCCCCTTTCACACGAGGCGGACTCCGCTTCCACGGAGTCCGCCTTGGTCCGCCGACTCAGTGGGAGATCTCTCCGTTGATCTCCGCTGAGCCGGCGGATGACAGGTCCCTCTCTGCTCACTGAGCGGGGAGGGGCTTGTCAGGCGCCGCTGCCGCCTATGGAGGGGTCGGATGAAAAAAGACAGCATGTCCGTTTTCATCAGATCTCATCCGATCCGCCAGTGACGGACCTGGACGTAGGGCCATCTGTCTGCTTTTAGCGGATCGGACCAGGTCAGATGTCAGCGGACATGTCTCCGCTGATATCCATCGCTCCATAGGCTAACCCGGAGCGCCCATTCAGGTCTGCCGTCAAAACTGACAGGCGGACCTGAACGGTCCGATCGTGTGAAAGGGGCCTTACACCTATACTCTATGTTTAAGAGTATGTGGAACCTTTAAATGTATTGGGTAAAGGATAGTGTTAATGCTACGACATACATTTTAAGACATTTTAGACAATTGTGTTCTTCAAAACACAATTATGTTACTCCAAAAACTGGTCCATAAAGACATGGTTTGAGTTTGGTGTGAATGGCCTGCACAAAGCACTGACCTCAACTGAAAACCTTTTTAACTGGAATACTGGGTCTTGTCCAGTCATCAGTGCTTGACCTCAGAAATGATCTTCTGGCTAAATGGGCACATAGTCCCACAGATCCTCTCCAAGATCTTGTGAAAAGCCTTCCCAGAGTAGTGAAGGTTGTTAGACACAAAGGGGTGGGGTGTGGGGGGCCCTCATATTATTGCCCATAGTTTTGGAGTGGAATGTCCAAAAAGCTTATATAGGTGTGATAACCTGATGTCCAATTATTTTTTGTCTATATAGTGTATGCCTTAGGAATCAAACTGGGGATTTTTTTTCCAGCACCTTATACCTGCTGCTGGGATTTAGACTGGAAACAAGAGCAAGTGACATAAACAGCTTTTCCAGTCTGTAGCATTTCACTTTAACCACTTGCCGACCGTGTTGCGCAGATATACTGCTGCACAATGGCTCTCCTGAGCGAAATCCCGTACGGGTACATCCTACCCTTTTTCGGCCACCAGAGGGCCCGCACGCCCTCTGTACGATCGCCGCCAGCCATGCGCGAACGCGTGCACGAGCGCCAGCGCGGGGATTTGTGTGTGTGTGTAAACACACAAATTCCTGTGCTGTGAGAGGAGAGGAGCCATATTGTTTGTTCCTACTAAGTAGGAAAAACGATATGGCTCCTCTCCTAGTCAATCCTATCCTCATACAGTTAGAACACAGTGAAGGAACACACAGTTAACCCCTTGATCGCCCCTAGTGTTAACCCCTTCCCTGCCAGTGACATTTACACAGTAATCAGTGCATTTTTATAGCACTGATCTCTGTATAAATGCTAATGGTCCCAAAAAAGTGTCAAAAATTTCCAATCTGTCCGTCGCAATGTTGCAGTACCACTAAAAATCACAGATCGACATTTTACTAGTAAAAAAATAAATAAAAATGCCATAAATCTTTCCCATAGTATGCAGATGCTATAACTTTTGTGCAAACCACGCAATATACGCTTATTGCGATATTTTTATTTTTTTTTTACCAAAAATATGTAGAAGAATATCTATTGGCCTAAACTATTGAAGACATTTTTTTGGGGGAGGATATTTATTATAGCAAAACGTAAAAAATATTTGTTTTTTTTGTTAATGTTTTTTTTAAATTGTCCCTCTTTTTTTGTTTATAGCGCAAAAAATAAAAACCGCAGAGGTGATCAAATGCCGCCAAAAGAAAGCTCTATTTGTGGGGAAAAAAAAGTACGCAAATTTTCGTTTAGGTTCAGCGTCGAACGACCGCGCAATTGTCAGTTAAAATGACGCAGCCCCAAATTGTAAAAAGTGCTTTGGTCAGGAAGGGGGTAAAATCTTCCATGGCTGAAGCGGTTAAAATCTTGTGCTGAACTGGACTGTGGTGTTTTGTTGTGTGACCTTTAATTCGTGATATATGCCATTTGATATATGGTGAGTTAGTAAATACTGTTTTCTACTTGCCATTCTAGTAGGCTTAATTGTATTTTTTAAAATATATGATTATTTTTTTTTTTTTACCATGGTGGATCTCCATTTCCCACATGTGTGTTTTGTCTCCTACATTGCTTATTGTACGGGTTTTCCATATCTATGTATAAACACTGCAAAAAGTGCAAATGAAATTATGGAAATCGTGCATAATGATTCGTCTTTATAGTCTGTCACTTGTGAGGGCAGTTTTCAAGACCAATTAGACAATGATTGATTGCTGATCAGGATATATAGAATATTCATTACTGAAACAAAATGCTAAACTATTCTGAGGATAAACTTATATTGTGCTAAAAAAATGTATACTTTCAGTGTGTGTGTGTGTGTGTGTGTATTTGTATATGAAACAAGCAAAAGATCAGCTTTATGTGAACAATCTAATGTGCTGTTTTAAATATTTTGCTTTTATGTACAGGGGGCAGCCATAATTGCTAATTCTATATGCAGACTTGACTTCCTACTTTGTAATGTTACACAGTGGTTGGACTTTTCTGTTTTTGTGTCAGAATGCAAGGCAAAGAGTCAGTCACTCACTGCAAACAGTGCATTCCCTCTTTGACTGATGTCTCAAGAAACAGACTAATCAAACTTGGGCCCTGAGAACATCCTCTAGTGGCTAATTTTAAAACCTCTAATTGTATTGCATGTAATATAAACGTATTAAAAAAAAAAGTAAAAAATGATAGTCATCAAAATTTACTTTTGCACCTTTTGCGGTGCATTTGTCATTCATTCTGAATGACACCGCCAACATTGGTACGTTAAAATAAATTCACCTGATGTGAACACACTTTGTGATGTAGTATATTGCATTGCTTAAAGTAGAACTATAGACAAAACCAAACCTCCTTTTTTTTTTTTTTTTTCTTTTTTTTCTTTTCTTTTTGGATAGACTAAGGGTGGATTTTAACGGCCAACAGTTTTTTTGCCATCTGTGTGCCATTGTGGAGATTTCCCTTCACTTCCTGTCCCATAGCCAAACAGGAAGTGAGAGGAAATTTATTTTTATTTATTTCAGTTACTTATATAGCGCTATCAGTTTACGCAGAGCTTTACATATACATTGTACATTCACATCAGTCCCTACCCTCAAGGAGCTTACAATCTAAGGTCCCTAACTCACATTCATACATACACATATTAGGGCCAATTTAGACAGGATCCAATTAACCTAGCAGCATGTCTTTGGGGTGTGGGAGGAAACCGGAGTACCCAGAGGAAACCCACGCAGGCACAGGGAGAACATGCGAACTCCAGGCAGGTAGCATCGTGGTTGGGATTCGAACCAGCGACCCTTCTTACTGCTAGGTGAAAGTGCTATCCACTACACCACTGTGCCGCCGATCCCTACAAATTAGGGGAATTCCTTAGGGGTTCCCCAGGTTACCAAAAAGAGTGTCCCCATTGGAGGATTTACCCTCTCTTACTCTTCTGGGTATATCCCAAAATTTTGAATTTTCTTTTTTCTTTCACTTTCAATGATAATGGTAAACAGGACACAGGGGTGTTCTGTCAGTCGAAATCTCCTCCAATTACGTCACTTCCGGTGACTCTCCAGACGCGGTAATTGCAAATTTTGATGACTTGGCTGTTTTTCACAGAACACTGGCAGCGTATACACTACAGTACACAATCTAATTAGTGGACCAACAACATGGCCGCCTCCAAGGCAGCGACAACTTTTTATTCCTTAGTCGGTGTTCTGTCAAAACAGTCAACTTGTCCGGTACCGTAGTGTATATGCTGCCGGAGTTCTGTGAAAACAGCCAAGTCGTGGAAATCTGCAATTACCACTGCTGGAGAGTGACCGGAAGTGACGTCATTGGAGATTTTGATGAGTTGGCTCTTTTGACAGACAGGGGCACAAACAGCAAAATTCCTCTGTTCTAATTCCTCTTCACTCTATCCAAAACTAGAAAAAAAAGCTTTGTCTTTGTTTATACATTAAAAGAAGTACCAGTGTATTCTGTACATTGAGGCTCATTAAAGAATCTGTTAACCCAACATTTCATATTCCTGCTGTACCATGTACTTGTATGAAAAAGTATCCTGTTCTCTTTGTATTGCTTCCTTTTGTATAAAATCCCTCATGTTCCTGCCAGTCCCCTCTCTTCCTATTAAAAACAGAACCCACTAGGAATGAGAGCACAGCATGGCAGTACTAGGAACTGCTTTCCTCCAGTGATCAGACTTGTGCTGACACACCTCCCCCCACAGCCATTCAGTAGGAAGACCAGTGTAATGCTGTTCCTCCTCCCCCTTCTGAGCACCTTATACAGCTGAGAACAGGGGATGTGTGATCACTAAAAATGGGAATAAAAGGTGTGTTTTATTTTTTTTTTTTTTTTTATATGTATACACAAATATTTTGTTTTCATTTCTATTTTAAACTGAATAGGTTGTTTTACAAGGTGAGGGTTCACATGTACTTTAGGGGCTGGTTTAAAGTAATTAGGCTGCCTTAAGGAAATGCAATACATCAATTCATGAAAAAAGGATAAAACTACAATAATAACTTTGATATGCACAAATTGAAAATACTCCATGGGATTATGGCTGTAACCCTAGCATGGCTTGGAAGAGAAATTTGCACATTGTATAAAATATTTCATATACATAAATCCTGCAAAACCTTCATAACAGTATTAGTATAATACCTGTCCTATTTTCCCCTTCATTACTGATGTCCATATGGAGTTAATAAGAAAAAATACAAAAATGTATACATTTTAAATGGACCTCATTGCATTCAAATGTTTTTTGTTTTCCAGCAGGGAAGTCCAATGGATCCAGTGGTAATGAAAAGGCCTCCGCTTTATGGAATAGGGAATAGTCCCTACTCTCAGACACAGCAAAGCAGTCCTTATCCTGGCCAAGCATATGGACCTCCAGGACCACAAAGATATCCAATTGGAATGCAGGGACGGACCCATAGTGGCATGCCAGGAATGCAGTATCCACAGCAGCAGGTTTGTGCTTTTTAGTTTAATAAATCAGTCTTTTGTTGAAAGCTATATAGTACATTTTGGCTTCTCAATAATATTGTGCAATGGGCAATAATGTGTAAATGTAATGAGCCCTAAACGCCGTTATTTCAAATTACTGTAATCATTGACGTATTACATGTTGCCATGGGTTAGCGCACTTTTTGAATTGTAGTTTGAACTAGCTTACTGTCTAAAAAATTACATGAAAAAAATATGTGCTTTATGGTCATTGTTTGTATAGCCATTTTATTGGTAATTTTAATCTTCTAGGAATTTTTGGGTTATTGTAGGCCTTCCAGTCTCCCCTGGGTCTGACGTGCTTTTGGGAACACAATGCTTGTTTAAATTTGTTGTCATCAATTTTAGTTGCATGTTAAAGTAGAACTACAGGCAAGCCCCCCCCCCCCCATTTTGGATAGAGTAATGGAGGGTTATAACCCCTGTCAGATTTTTTTTGTTTTGCTATTTTTTTTTTGTCCCATTGTGGAGATTTCCCTTCACTCTCTGTCCCATAACCTAAACAGGAAGTGAGGAAATCCCTGCAAATTAAGGGAATCCCTTGAGGACCCCCAGGTCACCAGAACTAGTGTCCCTAATGGAAGATTTTTCCTCCTATTGCCTTTCTGGGGACAACCCAAAATTTGGGATTATCTTTTACTTTACGTAAGAATGGTAAACAGGACAAATAGAGAGGGTGAATCTCCCCAGCAGGGGCACAAACATCAAAAAAACTTTGAGGTATTTTAATCCATCTCCACTTTGTCCATAACCAAAAAAGATGGTTTGCCTTTAGTTGTACTTTAAGCTGGGAAATCTTTGAGTCCTAAAAGTAGAGCTGCACAATTAAATCGTTTAAAAATCACGATGATGTTTCAACCCTCCTCACGATCCTAATGAGCCATTTAGGCGATACTATGTAAACAGTGCAGAGCCGAGCTGTCAAAAAACAAAAAGCCAGCAAATGTTGAATAGAGATAGAGAAGAGATATACAAAGTAACATTTGTTTCTTTTAGAGCAAAGGAATGTCCATCTGTAAAGGAAGTCAGTTTAACCACTTAAAGACTAAACCTTTTTCTAATGCCGCGTACACACAAGCGGACTTTACAGCAGACTTTGCCCGGCGGACGGGATTTCGTCGGACAATTCGATCGTGTGTGGGCTCCAGCGGATTTTGTTTTCTCAAAAGTTGGACGGACTTAGATTTGAAACATGTTTTAAATCAATCCGTCGAACTCGAGTCCGGTCAAAAAGTCCGCTCGTCTGTATGCTAGTTCGACGGACAAAAAGCCACGCTAGGGCAGCTGTTGGCTACTAGCTATGAACTTCCTTGTTTTAGTCCGGTCGTACGTCATCACGCACGAATTCGACGGACTTTGGTGGATTGTGTGTAGGCAAGTCCGTTCATTCAGAAAGTCCGTCGTAAAGTACGTCGAAATGTCCGCCGGGCAAAGTCTGCCGTAAAGTCCGCTCGTGTGTACGCGGCATTACACTTGTTGCTTACAAGTTAAAATAAGTATTTTTTGCTAGAAAATTACTTAGAACCCCCAAACATATATATTTTAGTAGAGGCCCTAGAGAATAAAATGGTGTACGTTGCAATATTTTATGTCACACTGAATTTGCGCAGCAGTCTTTCAATTCACAATTTGGGGAAAAAATACACTTCATTTAATTAAATCTAACTAAACAGTAAAGTTAGCCTGATTTTTATTTTTTTTTTGGCATAATGTAAAAAAAAAGTAAATGGGTACATGTAAAATATAGAACATGTATTTCATTATTCTTCCACTATTTTTAAATATTGAAATGGTGCATACATATGCCATTGCACCTGGCTGAGGTTCTTAGTATGGTGCTAACTGGAAGGCCCTCCAGGCACATACAAGAAGTCTTGAAAACACGCAGGCGCTTAATGGTGTCAGATTTGCTGTTTGAAGAATGAGGATTTGGGATGACCTAGCGTTGCTTTAAAGCCACATCATGTTACTTCAAGTGACCCTGTCATGAGCTGGCCCTCTTTTGAAAATAAAAGTTGCCCGGCTGTGTCTAGCTTCAAGACTTTTGAGTCACAGTCCCAGAACAAGCATGCTGAGCATGACACCCCAGAAATTCTGAAGCTTATCATAGACTGTGCTTTGTGAATGACAAAACAGAGTTCTCAGGTAGAGACGCAACAATGAAAGTGAAGTCAGCAGTTCTCTGGAACTACAGCAAAGCAGTAGTATCTGGGGAGGCTATGAGAAGCCGTTTTCATTGGTTTGCAAGATTATCCAATAAAAGCACATTGGATGTAAATCAGAAGTGGGGCCTGGAGATGTATCAAAAGGATGGTGCCTGATTGTAGGTCTTTAAGATCTTAAACATCTCCAGACTGGAGTTGAAGGTTACCTAAAGTCTTCAATAAAGCTGCTCGAACCTTGTAAAAGCCTGCTGTACATGCTGCTTTTATACAAACAATATATAACAAAATATTGAATTTTGACAGTTGGAACAAACATACAAAATGTAATGGTTTGCACATGCACTCTTGATATGGTGATGTAAAGGCAGCTTTTAAGCTTTGTACACCCTTCCGTTCCACAAAGCAGGGTTAAATCTAATATTTTATCACCTGGATAAAGGGAATACAGCCAAGCCATCAAACAAAATTACTTTTATTTATTATGCTTTTAATTCTTAGGCTTCATCTAAATGGGAACCTTTCTTCCACTTATCAATCATAGTAGTTGCCCTTACTTGGTCCAGTTTTGTGACAGATGTCAGCTGCCCAGCTTCATGTTCATACAAAGCCAAGATGGTTATATGAAATGATTTTTGGTATGGAGTTACAACATGTTAAGTAGATGAGTGTTGAGACTTCCTGTTCATTTGCTAATTGCTATATAATTGAAAATTATCCATAAGCAGGCAGTGACCTGGCACAGTGATTGGCTGCTGGCCCTTCTCCTACTTTTCACAGTGCTAATATAATTGGCTGAGCCACACTACAGTTATGATCACTAATATCCAACGGGGGAAAAAAATGAATGGCTAATTATAACAAGAAAATTTCTTTTGAATGGATAAAACCTCTGTCATACGGTTATTGTAGCTCGGTGCAAAACCGATGTATCTAAGCTTTTCCGTATGAGCATAAATGTATAATTATCTTATAGTAGTGGTCTGAGCATGGTATAAGCAAGATATTATGGTCATTTTGGTTAAGATTTTTTTTTTCTCTCCTCTAGCTGTCAATAAATTCAGTATAATAGTGTGTATGTGCAAGTATTTTTTTTTTCTTCCATTCTGATACCAGGAATCAATACAATAGTAACATATTGTGATAGTGTGCGTTAAGGAAACCAGTACTAAAAAAATATAGGGTCATTGAAATCCAGCTTCTGAAGTTGCTAGTTGCCTGGTTGCCATATAAACCAATGGCTTCAATGTTGAGTCACTGACGTAGAGCAAGCCTGTAGTTCAGTAAGTCAGAGTGAATTCCAGACTTCTAATCTCAAAAAGTATCAAACACTTATGATAACCAGTAGCATATCCAGAAGTGAAGTCAGCATCAGTAGCTTTGTTTAGGTTCCCTTTAACATTGAAATGTGTCCCTCTGCTGATTAGCTTTTACTGCAATATAATTGGTTCCTCTCTGGGTGGGTACGGTAAAAAAAAATGGAATGTTACATCCCATGTGTCACTATAGGAAGTGCTGTCACTACCTTGTGGCGCATTAGAAAGCATAAGCATTGTGGTGTTAACCAAACCTTATGCCAGTTCTCTAAAGACTAGCTATCAAATGCAGCAGTGGCTTAGATTACACACTTCAAATTTATGGCTATGTGCCTGTAGACACTGGAGTGCCATGGCACATTCATATACCCAAAAGTACACTGTTGTCATTTTCAGGAATTCAAGACAAAAGGTATATTTTTCAGGGTACTCTTTTTAGGCATAATTAAGATTTCTACATGTTCCCTAGAACATAGCAAATATTCAGTACGACGTGCAATTTTCGTTTAGTTTCAGGTGCATCCGTTCATTGAAGATTTTTTCCTTTTTCGTCATATTCATTATGTTGACCTGATTTTTTTTGTTTTCAGAATTCATTTTGTATCTTCGGCATTCATTTCTTATATTTGTTGGTTTGGGTGGATATGAAAAAGATTAGCAGTTTTTCTGCAAGATTGCTGTATATTCAATATATTATCGAATCGGACAGATTTGATATTTTAGGATGCTAGTCTAACCCAAATGGCAGGAGCTGATTGGACGATATGGACTGGTATGTATCCGAATTGATGAATGGAACAAAATTCGGATCTATTTGTTACCCACATCCGAATTATCAAACAAATTAGAAAATTGAATTAATTTCCCCATGGGCCCGAACTCCTATTGAATCGGGTGCTTTCATCCAAATGAAACAAATGCATTCATTAACTACTCGGTGCCCGTGCTATAGCCGAAAGACTGCTACAGCATGGGCCAGAAGGGCGTACATGGATGTCCTCCCATTACTGTGCTCACGCCCCCTGGAGCGCATTGGTGGTGCCCTCTGTGATCACCGATTAATTAAATACCACTGAAAGCTCTATTTGTGTGAAAAAAAAGGCCGCGCAATTGTCATTCAAAGTGCGAAAGCACTGAAAGCTGAAAATTGGCCTGGTCAGGAAGGGGGTATAAATGCCCAGTAAGCAAGTGGGTAATTTCACTATTTTTTTTTTTTTTTCGGATTCATTGACTTTCATATATCTGAATCTCCGAAAATTGAATCTTTCTTTGAAAAAAAAGAAACCAAACAAAACTCTCCTGTGTACTTTTTAGTTCAGTTCTACTCAAAAGTCCATAAACAGATGTGACAAGTGTACCTATTATCTGTTTTATGGGCAGTATGTAAAATTGTTAGGAATCCTGGTCATCATTTCATGTAAAATTGCAGGAAAGATGCGAAAACTAATAGTAAACACTTATACATATTCTTTTTTGAATCCTTGTTATGTTTTAGAGCGTTATTTTGTTCAATTTATTTTCACTTTTTGCGTAAAGTGGAATTTAACTTTTTTTCCTCTAACATTTCTATTATTGAATAAGCTCAGATAAAACCCTGTACTGCTTTAAGGAATAACTATGTAAATACTGCCTTCTAATTCAGCCTTGGTAAATGCAAGTGGCCTGTAGGAAAGTTTCTTTGGCTCAAATCCTGCATAGCATTACTGCATTCTGGAAAGAGGATATTTTGGACTTAGTGGATAGCTTTCCAACTTGGAGATGTTGGACTGTTTCCAAAGAAAGTAATTTACTGTTGGCTTGGCAGGTTATGTACACAAACCTTTGCAAAAAGGTACTATATTAATTTCAGGCTCGAGTTTCTAAAGATCTTCTAAAAGGAGCTCATGTTTTTCTGTAGTTACTAATAATCCTAGGGACACAATTTTTTTGTTTTGTTTTTTTTTTTTTTGGTTTTGTTTTACGCTTCATCGTTTGTGCTCTTGATAGTTTCCTACTGTGATGGCAAGGTAATAAGTTTCCATTGAATGACAATCTAGACAGCAGTGGTTATATTTTTGCCTTACATCATGCTCTACAAATGCCTTTCATAAATAGTAATGTGTATGTGCTCTTTTTGTGTGATATCACATGCACTTTATTTTTATTTTTTTGCTTTAAATTTTAGTACTGACTTAATGGTTGATAATGTTATTTCTGTTATGCAATACCTGTAAAGCCAACAACGAACCATAAAAAGGTTGTGCCAATGTATCTTGATCCATTAGCTATTGCTATAAATATTTAATATTGGTTAAAAATCATTGCTTGCAATGGAAAATTTCTTAAAACATGTCCTTTTTTTTTTTTTTTACCTGGTATTCCTGGACTTCAAACATAAACAAAATGTAGAAAAAAAAAAGTAACCATGTTCCAGAATGACCATTACTTAACCGCTTGCTGACCAGCCGCTGCAGTTGTACTGCAGCGCGAATCGCCGTCATGTTACATCGGTAACATATTCGGCCACTGTACTAGGCCCCCCGCTCGCCCACGGAGCCGATGCGCGATCGCACAGGGTATACCGAGAACCAGGGTATGTGTGTGTGTAAACACACAGTTGCCGGTTCTCTGAGGGGAGAACAGACAGATCGTCTGTTCATACAGAGTATGAACAGCGATCTGTCCCCTCCCCCCTTCCGTTAGAACACACAATACGGAACACAACCCCTTGATCGCCTCCTAGTGTTAACCCCTTCACTGCTAGTGACATTTTTACTGTAATCAATGCATTTTCATAGCACTGATCGCTGTATTAATGCCAATGGTCCCAAAAATGTGTTAAAATTGTCAGACGCGTCCTCAATAATGTTGCAGTCCCGATTAAAAATCGCAGATCGCCACCATTACTAGTAAAAATAAATAAATAAATAATAAAAATGCCAAAAAAAATCCCCTATTTTGTAGATGCTATAACTTTTGCGCAAACCAATCAATATACACTTATTGCGATTTTATTTATTTATTCTTTTGTAACAAAAATATGTAGAAGAATACATATCAGCCTAAACTGAGGAAAAAAATAGTTTTTTTTTATATATTTTTGGAGATATTTATTATAGCAAAAAGTAAAAAATATTGCGTTTTTTTTTTTTTTTTTTTTTCAAATTTGTTGCTCTTTTTTTAACGCAAAAAATAAAAACCGAAGAGGCGATCAAATACCACTAAAAGAAAGCTCTATTTGTGGGAAAAAAAGGACGTCAATTTTATTTGGGTGCAACGTTGCACGACCGCGCAATTGTCAGCTAAAACGACGCAGTGCCGAATCGCAAAAAGTGCTCTGGTCAGGAAGGGGGGAAAATCTTCCGGGGCTGAAGCGGTTAAAGAACTACAGACAAAACCTTTTTTTTTTTAAATGCGTGGATAAGATTTTATCTGACCTCTAAAAAAGTATGTTATCCCCAGAGAGAAACACACATCAGGGTGCTTAAATTGTATCCTTGCCAACTAAAGTTCAATGCTTTTGAATAAATCGGTGAGCAGGAGTTGTCCGTTGCAACAATCATGTAATATGGTAAGAATGTGTGGACATCTGACAATCGCATCTATTTTCAGCTTGTTAAACATCCCATTTCAAAACAATGATTGTTAATGTGGAGTCTGCCGCCACTTTTGGGAAGAGTTTTGAAGTGTGTTTGTGGGAATTTATGCTCATTTAGCCCAACAGAGCATTTATAAGATCAAGGACTGAATGTGGTCATGAAGACCTTGCTCGTGCTTCAGTTCATCACAAAGGTGTTCAGTAGGGTTGTGGTCAGGGTTCCCTGCAGGCCAGTCAAGTTCCCCAACACTGAACTGGTTAAACCATGTCTTTATGGAGACTGCTACTAGGTTACCTTTGCATCCATCCCTGATGTGTCCCATGCCAGTTATACCCCGCTGGAATGTTAAATTCACAGAAAAGTACTTTAAAACAAAATGTGGCAAGGGGTTTTCAGGGCTGATGGTTTTATCACTTGAAAATAAAACTACCAGTCTTTGGCAGTGCCAGGTGGAGACATTTTTGTGGCCCAGACTTAGTGCAAAGGAGAAGAGTCATGCTAGGGCAGAAAAGGGGCTTCCCCCAAACTGTTGGCTAGAGACTGTAAGTGCAGAATTGTATAAAATGTATGTGTTTGCTGGAGCAATAATATTACCCATCAAGGGGAAATGTATAACTCAATAATTTGGTGGGGTGTTCACAAACTTTAGAGCATAGGGAGGTTGATTTACTAAAGGCAAATATACTGTGCACTGCAAGATCTGAGGGGAAGCTCTGAAATGAGGGAAAGCTCTACTGATTTCTTTCATCCAATCATGTGCAAGCAAAAATGCTGTGTTTTTTTTTTTTTTCTTTGCATGTTCCCCCTCCGATCTGGAGCATCTGCAGTGCACTTAAAGAGCGCTTGCGGATGCACAGACTATTTGCCTTTAGTAAATCAACCCCATAGTATACATTATTTGGTACAGTGTTTTGTTGATGCTGATAAAAGATTTTCTTTCTTTCTTTGTTTTCTTTTTTCTTTAGTTTTTTAAAGATTATAGAACATTTCAAACTTAGTGATATTAAAGTCTTGTATTTTTTTGTTTAATAATAACAAACATGTTCTACTTACCTGCTCTATGCAGTGATTTTTGCCCAGAGCAGCCCAGATTCTCCTCTTCTCAGGTCCCTCACCAGTGCTCCTGGGTCCTCCCTCCTGCCGTGTGCCCCCACAGGAAGCAGGTTGCTATTGGGACACCTGAGCGGGGCTTCTGCTCTGTGTGTCCATTCCGACATGGATCTGTGGCTCAGCCCCACCTCCTCTCTTTCCTCATTCGCTCACTGGCTTTGATTGTCAGCAGCGGGCGCCAATCTCTGCTGTGTCTCAGCCAGTTGGGAGGGAGAGTCTCAAACAGCCGAGGCTCTCGTGCAACATTGCTGGATCGAGATGGGGCTCAGGTGTGTATTAGGGGGACTGCTGCACACAGAAGGTTTTTTTTATCATAATGCATAGAATGCATTAGGATAAACCTTCTGGCTTTAGAAACACTTTAAGGCGTACAATACATCCAGTACTGACTGAATCAAGATTAGGCTTGAGTTTTTTTTGATTAGAGTTTTTCTATCCATTGGGATTCTCTGGGATATCATGGGGCCTTCCGTTCCTCAGCACAAACCGGGCAAATTATTATAAAGCAAGGAAGAATGAACGGGGGCACAATGTGTTAAAAATACTGCAACAAATTGTATTTGTTAAAGTAAATACATTTAATTAGTTGAATGTTAATCTTTTAATAGAGCAATGATTCCAGGCACAAAGCCAACATTCAAATGTTTCAATAAGGAATTGGGTAGAGGTACTACAATCCTATTGAGAACCTGAGGAAATGTGTAAAAAAAAAAAAAAAGTCTTGTCTCCATACCATAAGAAAAACCTTAACCATAAGGAGAACAATCTGAAACAATTTTTTCTTGAAAAAATGGAGCTAAATATCTCCTAAAAAGTGTGCAAAAGTGGCAGTTGCTTAGTGCATCATATGCACACAGCATATTTCATTTAAAAAAAAAAATTGCTTGCCTTAAACTCGCTCTTTATTAAAAAACATACTGTATATTAATACATACATGCTACGCTGCTGTAAAACTTTACTGCAGAAGAAACCACATTGTCATCCTGTCAGCCAGTGGGCTGAAAAAACTGAACCGATTTTTCCCCCACCCACACAGTTAAGGTGGATGGGGAAAGTTAAGGTGGGTGGGGGAATGCTCCCCACTGTGGCATTGTATTCTGACAGTGGGGAGGCTCCCTCACTGTCAGAATACACAGATCAGCATGCAGCCATTGGCTGCAGTTGCTGGACGGGCAACTTTTATCTGACTGGGTGGTTGAACAAAAGCCGATCGGTACATCGACTTCTGTTCAACTGCAGTGGCCACATATGGATCAAAATTCAGCCAATCCCAGACAAATTTCAAACCATCTATGGCCACCATTACTTGTCCATCACGCAAGGCTTTTGACATGTGACTACACCTAATAAGCTCACTGGTTCCTGCCTTCTTCCTATTTATTTTTGATATTGTACTGCTTATGTAATGTATCACAAGTAAAAACCACGTATTCGTCTATATGCATCTATTTAGTTACAAAGTATTAATCAGTATGTGGTATTCACTTTTTATCTTCCACTTTATATTCTTCAATTAGCTGTGAAGCTCCCGGTAAATCACCGGAATGAATAAAATGTGCTCAAATTAGAATATAATTTAGTCACCTGTGGTGTGATTTTGCTCAGTAAGAGCTACTCTGTTCTAGAGAATGATCCCCTTTGTGTATAGTTAAGATGTTTTTGTTTTTCTGACAAACTCCTATAAGTAAATCTCTCGACCTTTAGCCTGATCGTTTATTTGCCAGCAGAGTCGTTTGATACAGTATCTTAACAGTCTGCTTTTACCCAATGGGGAGCATTTTATTCTATGTATTATTGCTGTTGTTGTTTTTATTATTATTGTTGCTATTACAGCTCCCTTTCATTATTCCTAAGTGTTACCTCGTGGAAGGTTTCATTAACTTGCTATACTGGTACAAGCTCTAAAAGGCATAGTAAAATGCGTGTGTAAGAACTTACACCTTACAGAACAAATAAGACAGCAACCTATCTTTATTTTGTTATATGTTTCACCACACAAATCTTTTCTTTGACATCTTAAGAGGGATTAAAGAAAAAAAAATAGAATGGGAAAAAATAAAACGTTTCTTTCATCATTCTTTCAGAAATAGTGGAATGAAAAGTGCTTATGAATTCCCAGTGGACTTCTGAAATTGTACAGCTTTGGTGAATGCAGTGCTGAATGGTTTTATTTTTCCATTATATTTTGGACTGTTTTGAAACAAAAAAAAAGTTATCCTTTTGCTGTAAACTGGGGATGCTGCTGTTTTTAAGCAGTTCCAAGAGCTTTGGAAATATTATGAGCCATGCAGCAGCCATAATGATAGTGTTTTTCAGCATTCTGCAGTAAATGCAAAATTGTAAGTGGTTGGCTGTTTGCATATAGTTTATATAGTGAGACAGAAAGTAGTACATTTTTTTTTTTTTAATTTGAATATGGGAGTGTGGCGGAAGTGCCTTCATCTCAGTCATATAGAAAAGGGATACCTTCCTTGTTACGGGATTATTAGAACGGCAACACAGTTGAGTATGCTCCAAAATAGTATATACTTACCTATATGTTTACTTTGTAGAACATCCTTTTATCTCCATAATGCCGCGTACACACGGTCGGACTTTTCACCTACAAAAGTCTGACGGACGCCGCCGGACCAAATCCGGCGGACAATCCGACCGTGTGTGGTCTCCATCGGACTTCCGACGGACCGTTTCGGCCGGAAATCCGACGTACTTTAGATTTGAAACTTGCTTCAAATCTTTACGTTGTAACTCCGCCGGACTCAGTTCCTGACGGAAAGCCCGTTCGTCTGTATGCTGGTCTGACAGACCAGATACAACGGAGGAGCAGGGTACTGCATCTCGCGCTCGCTGCAATAGGAAAAACTAATTTTCCTATTGCAGCGAGCACGGGGGGCATCCCAAGCCCTTAGTTCTGGTATGGAACTTTAAGGGGAACCCCCTACGCTGAAAAACAGGTGTGGGGGTCCCCCCAAAATCCATACCAGACCCCGATGCGAGCACGCAGCCTGGCCGGTCAGGAAAGGGGATGGGGACGAGCGAGCGCCCCCCCCCCCTCCTGAACCGTACCAGGCCACATGCCCTCAACATGGGGGGGTGCTTTGGGGGAGGGGGCGCCCTGCGGTGCCCCCCCACCACAAAGCACCTTGTCCCCATGTTGATGAGGACAAGGGCCTCTTCCCGACAACCCTGGCCGTTGGTTGTCGAGGTTTGCGGGCGGGGGGCTTATCGGAATCCGGGAGCCCCCTATAATAAGAGGGCCCCCAGATCCCGGCCCCCCACCCTATGTGAATGAGTATGGGGTACATGGTACCCCTACCCATTCACCTAGGGAAAAAGTGTCAATAATAAAACACACTACACAGGTTTTTAAAATAATTTATTAAACAGCTCCGGGGGGGGGGGGATCTTCCTCCGGCTTCGGGGGTCCCTCCGGTTCATCTTCTCCCGGCGTCCAGTTGGTTCTTCTCCGCTCTCTCCGGCCTCTTCTCCCGGTGTTCCAGTTCTTCGGCCGGCTCCTCCGCTGTCTTCAGGTAGCTCTCTTGCCAGCGAAGGTCCGGACTTCTGGGCTTCTTCTCTTCTCTTCCCCAGATGTTGACACGACGCTCTCTCCGGCTGGACTGGTCTCTGAGGGCTCCGTTGTGACTTATATAGGCGGAGACCCCGCCCCCTTATGATGTCACAGTCCCTGGGCATGCTGGGACTGTGACGGTTTAGGGGGCGTGGTCACGCGAGATTGACTTCCTTTTCTAGTACCCGAGTCATGTTCAAAATGAACGGACTTGTCCGTGTGTGGGAAAGTCCGTTCATTCTGAGAGTCCGGCGGATGTCCGTCGGGAAGACCAGATTCCGGAAAGTCCGGTCGTGTGTAGGCAAGTCCGGCCGTTCAGAAAGTCCGGCGGTAGTCCGCCGGAAGTCTGGCGGCAAGTACGTCGGACCTAGCTTTCCAGAAAGGCCGACCGTGTGTACGCGGCATAAGAGTGTCCCTGAAGAAGATTTAGATCATCTCATTATTCGAAACATGTTGGATGTCTCTGTAGCTCATACATAATATGAAGGTTTTTGTTCCCACATTTATGCCATGGCCACTGTGCACTGTTTTAGCCACATTGCTTTTGTGGCTAAAATGAAGTGCTATTTTATAAACTGATGTTTTAATAAAGATTTATACTTTTTATACTATTTTGGCGCATACTTGTCCGTGTTGCCCTTCTAATAGTCCCGTAACAAGGGGGTATCTCCTTTTTTCTATTTTATTTTTTTATTTTTATGTTTACATTTCTGTGGAGCTTTGGTATAGATGTTGGATTTTTTTTTTTTTTTTTTTTTAAGGGAACCTTGCATAATCCTTCCATCCCCACCCCTTGTAAAGAGGTAAATTCTTTAGGTAAAAACAAATCAGGAAAAAAATGAATTACCTTGGTGAGGGTGAAAACACTGGTTTTCAGCTGGGAATTATGCATCCCATGACATTATGCTCCTGGAAATCTGGCGTGTGCCCAGTGATGGCAGTGGCGTCTACAGGAAGCTACTGCAAGTGCTTTTTACATTTTTTTAAATTTATACATGAACTACAGAAAATGACACCAGCCTGCACACTGCTACAGCATGTAATGAGCTCCTCCTTAGTAGCAAAAAAAATGGCTTCAGCTTGGTCTCCTACCCATGGGAGAACCCCATTTACAAGTTCACCCAAAAAAAAAAACAGGCAGCCTGCCAAGTTTATCACAGCAGCGCTTAGGTGGAAATAAAGAGAAACATTGTAACATTTAGTTCTTTTAGATCAAAGGGATGAACTTTGGTCTGCAAATTAGGTCAGTTTAACCACTTAAAGGATAAACCTTTTACTGACACTTGTTGCTTACAAGTTAAAATCAATAATTTTTGTTAGAAAATTATTTAGAACCCCCAAACATTATATATATTTTTTTAGCAGAGACCCTAGAAAGTAAAATGGCGGTTGTTGCAATATTTTATGTCACGCTGTATTTGCGCAGCGGTCTTTCAATCGCAATTTTTTGGAAAAAATACACTATAATGATTTTTAAAAAAACGAAACAGTAAAGTTAGCCCAATTTTTGAAAGATTTTGAAAGATTGTTATGCTGCGAAAATCGTGATCTTTATTCTAAGCAAAAAAATTGTGATTTTCATTTTAGCCAGACTCGTGTAGCTCTACGAGCCAGTATTTAAACCCAAACAGCACCTGCAAACATTGTGGGCAGTTGGCTGGGATAACAGATAACAGATTGGCGCATTCAAGCAGTATCAATTTTAGTGTTTTGGTTTGTTTTTTTACGGGGGTTTCGGTTACTGTTATTTTACTCTCTCCCCTGAAGGAAAATGGCCCTGCTGATACAAGCTTATTTCCTATGGTAATGCAGGCTTCTTGCTCTGTTGATACCAGCCCATGAGCATGAGGTCTAACGTATGCCTGGTGCCCATGAAAAAGATATGGAAATACAGGAGTTGTGCCTCTATAGAAAACTTTCTTAGAAAAATGTTTCCTGTTGAAGAAATGACAGTTTGGGAACTGAAGCATAGGATTCCTCCAGAATCCTGTTACCCTAATGAAGCTCGAAAATACAATCATTGTGGGCTGGACACTTCAGAATGAAGATGAGGAGCTCCTTGACCCTTCTTGTGTCTTAAATGGAGAAGAGATCTTGCACAACATGAGACTCATTATAAGTTATTTAAACCTGAGCTATCATAAACCACAAAACCACAGATTTTCTGCTTAATTTGTCCCAATTAATGAACAAAAATCTGATTTTAATAGTGTTGCTTTTAAGTGCAGTTTCCCTACTTAAAAAAGCTTCCTAGTAGCATTGCAGCCCTGTCTCTGTTCGAAAAAGGCTGATGTAAGGCAATGTATTAATGGTAAAACACTATGGGGAAGATTTACTTAAGGCAAATAGGCTGTTCGCTTTGCAAAGGAAATTTTCATTTGGTTAGTGAATGTCTTCCATCATCCAATCATTTGCAAGCAAAATAAGTTTTTATTATTTTGCTTGCTGGTGATTATTTTCACCTTTTTTTTTCCCCTTTATAACTTCATTAACTAAGTGTAATTATGATGCAACCTCTACCACACTGTCTTATTTATTTATTAAAGGTACTTGTATAGCAGTGTCAATTTATGCAGTGCATTACATATATATTGTACATTCACATCAGTCCCTGCCCTCAAGGAGCTTGCAATCAAAGGTCCCTAAATCGCATTCATACATACAAGGACATTTTATACATACAAGGCCAGGGCAATAAACAGGAGCCAAATAACCTACCAGTATGTCTTCGGAGTGTGGGAGGAAACCAGAGTAAAAGTCCTGCAAGGCTTCTAAACACTACAGTTCTGGTTAGTAACACAACCCCTATCTTGGACAAGTAGGGACATTATCAAGTTTTCCTGAAATTAGTCTATGTACTTAACTGACAGTACATCCAGAATCACTAGGAAGACAGTACTAATTGGTTAGCACTTCCACCTAGCCACTCTAGGGTCATCGGTTCGAATCTCAACCATGGCACTACCTGCCTGGAGTTGGCATGTTATCCCTATGCTTGTGTGGGTTTCCTCCAGCAGACTTGATCAGCCCACCAGCTTGTTAGCATTTTTTGGCAGCTTGGGGAAATTTTTAGGCATTTTGACAAGGCACCCTGATTGAAAAAGGCTGAAGTAAAGTTTTATGCCAGCAGGATACACAGAACCGTAAGGCCCCTTTCACACTGGGGCGGTGGGGGCGTTGGCGGTAAAACGCCGCTTTACCGTCGTTTTAGCAGCGGTATTCAGCCGCTAACGGTGCGGTTTTAAGCCCCGCTGGCAGCCGAAAAAGGGTTAAAACCACTCGCATAGCGCCGCTACAGCGGCGGTATAGCCGTGCTGCCCCATTGATTTCAATGGGCAGGAGCGGTGAATACACCGCTCCTTCGCTGCTCCAAAGATGCTGTTTGCAGGAGTTTTTTTCTCTCTCTTGCCAGCGCACCGATTCAGTGTGAAAGCCCTCGGGCTTTCACACTGAAGAAACAGCAGCGGCAGTTTTAGGTCGGTTTGCAGGCACTATTTTTAGCGCAATAACACCTGCAAACCGCCCCAGTGTGAAAGGGGCCTTACAGAACGGGCTGTTCAGTAGTAACCTAGACCTGTCTTTTCAGAACAGGCCAGGGTTACTGATTTATATCTGTTACTATGGGAAGTCGCTTATAACCAATTTTTTTTCCTGCTTCAAGCAAATGCATATTGCACTTAAATTAGGACTAAGACTATTCTTTTTATCCTGAAAAGAAAAGTTGTCTATACTTATTCTGAAGCTGCTCCGGTCCGGTAATATGAGTTCTGGCTTCACTGTAGAGGAGCTGCTGCATAGCCTGGGCAATGATGTCACCCAATCATGTGCCCGGACTGGAGCGGCTTCAAAATAGGTAAGTATAGGCATAATTTCTTTTGCACAGTAGACTAGTGGGAGTAGATATAGGCTTCATTAGAATTTGACTGAAATTCCACTTTTAAATTTGATTTGATATTGACTGCTGTATTAATATATTTAAATACAGAGTATTAAACCTCGTGGTAACCAACACATCCTGTTGTGTTCTCCAAACAGCTGTAAATTGTACAGTTTGCAGCAGCACATTTGTGATCTACAGTTGCATATTGGTATTGACTAAGAGATTGTTTTGATTTGGAAGAAGTCTCTTGGGGAATATCTTTGGCAAGAACTCCTTGATCTTGCTTAGATCGTATGATAGTTTGGTGAGCTTTGAGTGCATGACAGGAATAATTCATTCCCTACAAAGCATTGCTAGTATTAAAGTCATTTTATGGAATATGTCGAAAATTGTGGATGGGAGGATAGATCTTTAGAAATGTCTTGAAGCAGGTCCCTTCTGGGGGCCCTTGAGCCCCCTTCCCCTTCCCTGTTGGTAGAATGACTTTAGCTCATTGTTTCGCATCTCTCGGATTTGGAACATATCTCCCCTATCCCTCTACATTTAGCTACCATTCTAAAATGTTTTTTCATATCCTTAAATGCGATTGTGCTGTCTTGCTGCTGTTTTCACTGCTGTTACATTGGCACTTTTTGAACCGCTTTCTGTTACCATGTATAATGCCTAAAAATAAAATCATACTTTCAAAAATTATAATTTTATAGTGAGGGAAAGGTGCAGAGATGTATGTGAGCACAATGGTGTTGGGCAATGGTCTGAAGAACCTGCCAAAAGACCTAAGCTTGAGACCTGAGCTGTGGCACTGCCAGAGCAGGTCAGGAGGCTAACGTTGCTTTGTTATTGTTTTTAAAGTGATGGTGGAAACCCCTGCGAGGGCTACAATTTTTGTTGGAACTTTTACTTTCTCCTTTAAGTAAAAGTGTGCCAACAAGCCATTAAACAGTATTTCCTGGCTGGACAGAATGGTTTGGAAACACTATACCTTGAGTGAAAACCCCTGGAATATCACACTGGTTTAGTATTTTTTTTTTAATATCTGCCTTGATTTTAGCTTTACATGTTGGTAAGCCTAATATTCAGTTCAAGTTACGCATAACTTAAGAGTGTGCTGACATGCTTGGTAAGGCGTCATAGTTTTCTGTCCAGCTCATACCTCACGGGATATTTTTAAGCATGCTTTGCGTTACTAAGCTATTGCTACTTCAAAGCAGTTTTGGGTCATATTGTATTGTGGAAATTACATTAACCTTTTCGCTGCTGCCAACATTCTGTCTGACAGTACTATGTTCATATTAATATGTTCTTTTCCAGGTGAATCCTCTGCTGATGGGTCTACAGTCATTTTTTTAATAGATAGTGTAGATTAATTATTTATGGGATGACATATAGACTACTGCCAAATTTCATAATCATTTTTATGTTCTGGGTTTTTGCTTCTGTCAATATCCCCCATGTTAGCAATTTTCGCATTTTCCGAGACTGCAGTTAACATTGTACATAGTCTTTAAATTAGGAATTACATTTTTAGAATTTGTTTTCAATCTTTTTATATATGAAGCTTTTATTATTATAAAACTTGGCGATCCTGCCATGAAGGTCCTTTTTTTAGTCACTTTTTGTTATGGGGTGACAGCTGTCTCCCAGCTGTGCTCCTGTATTGTGATCCTGTCACATGTGCCCCAGTAGAGACTACAGTTGACCATGCTGATCCAGAGGAATAATGTGCAACTAATGCTGAAGCAAGTGCTTGTAGACAAGTGGCCGAAAAGGCTGGAGAAGATCAGAAGTACTGAGAAACAAAATAGAAAAAAAAATACTGACAATTGTTTGCTATACAGATCTGAGTCCCAACTCCTGGCAAATACCTGCACAATGTCTAGCCACCTCTTAAAAGAGATGTATGGTTTTTTTTATTTTATTTTATTTTTAAGAATTATACTTGCCTAGCTGGATGCAGCATCTGTCCCCCCCACGCCTCTAATACTGAGAACCGAACAATTGAACACCACTGATCGCTGGGTTCACATAGCTCCCTAAGGAGAGAGCTGATGACTGTCAGCAGCTCTCTGCTTGATCCCCCCCCCCCACGCTCACTGGAGCGATGGGCTGTGGAGGGGGCGGGAGAGGTCGGCTCATGCTCTCAGAGCCTGAGCCGGGGGCTGGTCCAGGCATGTAGGCAGATCCCCACTCCATTGTTACAATTTTGCCTAAGACTGGACTGACTCTGTGACGTCAGCCGACATCGGGCTCCAGCCTGCTGTGTGCTGAAAGCGGGTCACAGGAGTGCAGAACGAAGTGCACTCCTCAGATCCAAAGGAGAAGTACAGCCAAACAAGCTTTTGGCTGTACTTCTACTTTAACTTTTAATAGTACCTAAAAATATTCCTGAAATAAAAGACTAAAGGTGGGCAATTTTAAAAACAAATATTTTCAAGTGAAAAGAAGGTAAAGCCTTTTTATAAATACATGATATACCTGGATATGTGCATAAAAAGATGGATGGATAAGTGAATACAGATAGCTTTTGGTACATGCTTTATTAACAGGTAATACAGCCTGTTGGCAATCTACCAAACAAAGCTGTAAGCAGAATTAGAGTTTCAAGGGCATTAGAATTAAAAGTATTAGTTGGTGACATCAAGTGGATTTAAAAAGCAGTTTCTGGACTTCAGATATTGCTGAGGCAAATGTACCCAAGAAGACCTCCTAAGCCACTCAGTCTTTAGCTTCCATGCCACGTAGAAGAACATTATAGAAACAGTAGCAAACAGAAAAAAACTAGTCAGATTGTAGAGTTTATTTCCAACATAAACCTATTTGAGACTTGTTTGGTTACAATTGGCAGCAGGTCCATTTTCTTTGCTCCTTTTACAGGTGAGTACTGTTATAGTTAAAGCCTAAATAAAATTCTCTCTTCCTACCTTCGCTAATGATGGATTAGGAAATGTTTTTTTAAAACAGACGTTTGGTGACTAAGGAACATGGCATTTCTTGAAAAATGATGGTTCACACACTACTGGCAAATACAGTATGATCTGAGGACACCAGCATTACAAGAAATCATGCAAATTGGAAAATTTTGGGCACCTAACTTTTTATCTTTGCTGAAATGGAGAGTGAAATGTTAGTGCCCATGAGCAATAATGGAAGATAGCCCAATATAGAAGGTGTATGTTGGGCAGAAGATTGATGAATTTGTTTTTAAGTTATAAGGTGAATCAATAAGGGACAACCAACCTTATTGAAAGAAGATACAACTTATCTCATGATTGGCAACCAGAGATACAGATTTAAAATGAAAAGAAAAATTACCAAATATTGGTGAAGCAACTGGAATTTGCTTCAATAGTGAGGCCAGCTGGGGTCATGGTCACTAATTCTAAAGTGAATTTTAAACAACTGCTGTCAAATATTAATTATTCTTTTTTTATCCCCATAAACCCAAACACATGCAATGAGCAAACCTCTGTGACAAATTAATACAATATAATATAAATAATGTCCCAATTAATCCAAACAAACAGCGCTTCTCAAACTGGCATCTTCATATTTCCCTCAGGCCATTTCAACATGCTTCTACCATCCTTAAACCTCAACTTGAAAATGTATTCACCCTTTTTTTTTTTTTTACCTTTCTGTCACAGGTTTATATGCATATCTCTGTGATAATATCTTGCAGATAGGCACGCTACCCCTTAGTAGTAAAATCTTTCTAAACAATTTATAAAGGATTAGATAGAGCGAACTATATTTGCAAAGATATACTGTTCATTATGAATGGACGCTTAAATATAAAAATCCCAGAAACTTGTATACATAAATACACAAATATTAATATAAACAATAAAATCATGACTATCGCTAAAAAATCTTACACGGTCTAAATATTTACAAAATTGGATATCAGTTAAAGCTTATGTAAACCCTCGCCTTGTAAAACAAAGCATTCAGTTTAACATATAAAAGAAATGCAAAACATTTGTATGTGTATGTATGTGTGTGTATATATATATATATATATATATATATATATATATATATATATATATATATATATATAATGTATATGTGTGTATATGTATGTGTGTGTGTGTATATATATATATATATATATATATATATATATATATATATATATATATATATATATATATATATATATGGAAAGAAAAGGTATTTATAACTATCTATATTATAAATACCTTCCCCCCCCCCTTTTTAACCACTTGAGCCCCGGACCATTATGCTGCCTAAGGACCAGAGGTCTTTTTCCAATTTGGCACTGCGTCGCTTTAACTGCTAATTGCGCGGTCATGCAATGCTGTACCCAAACGAAATTTGCGTCCTTTTCTTCCCACAAATAGAGCTTTCTTTTGATGGTATTTGATCACCTCTGCGGTTTTTATTTTTTGCGCTATAAACGGAAAAAGACCGAAAATTTTGAAAAAAAATGATATTTTCTACTTTTTGTTATAAAAAAAATCCAATAAACTAAATTTTAGTCATACATTTAGGCCAAAATGTATTCGGCCACATGTCTTTGGTAAAAAAAATGTCAATAAGCGTATATTTATTGGTTTGCGCAAAAGTTATAGCGTCTACAAACTAGGGTACATTTTCTGTAATTTACACAGCTTTTAGTTTATGACTGCCTATGTCATTTCTTGAGGTGCTAAAATGGCAGGGCAGTACAAAACCCCCCCAAATGACCCCATTTTGGAAAGTAGACACCCCAAGGAAATTGCTGAGAGGCATGTTGAACCCATTGAATATTTATTTTTTTGTCCCAAGTGATTGAAAAATGACAAAAAAAAAAAAAATATTTACAAAAAGTTGTCACTAAATGATATATTGCTCACACAGGCCATGGGCCTATGTGGAATTGCACCCCAAAATACATTCAGCTGCTTCTCCTGAGTATGGGGATACCACATGTGTGGGACTTTTTGGGAGCCTAGCCGCGTACGGGGCCCCGAAAACCAATCACCGCCTTCAGGATTTCTAAGGGTGTAAATTTTTGATTTCACTCTTTACTGCCTATCACAGTTTCGGAGGCCATGGAATGCCCAGGTGGCACAAAACCCCCCAAAATGACCCCATTTTGGAAAGTAGACACCCCAAGCTATTTGCTGAGAGGCATATTGAGTCCATGGAATATTTTATATTTTGACACAAGTTGCGGGAAAGTGACACTTTTTTTTTTTTTTTTTTTTTTCATAAAGTTGTCACTAAATGATATATTGCTCACACAGGCCATGGGCCTATGTGGAATTGCACCCCAAAATACATTTAGCTGCTTCTCCTGAGTATGGGGATACCACATGTGTGGGACTTTTTGGGAGCCTAGCCGCGTACGGGACCCCGAAAACCAATCACTGCCTTCAGGATTTCTAAGGGTGAAAATTTTTGATTTCACTCTTTACTGCCTATCACAGTTTCGGAGGCCATGGAATGCCCAGGTGGCACAACCCCCCCCAAATGACCCCATTTTGGAAAGTAGACACCCCAAGCTATTTGCTGAGAGGCATGGTGAGTATTTTGCAGCTCTCATTTGTTTTTGAAAATGAAGAAAGACAAGAAAAAACATTTTTTTTTTTTCTTTTTTCAATTTTCAAAACTTTGTGACAAAAAGTGAGGTCTGCAAAATACTCACTATACCTCTCAGCAAATAGCTTGGGGTGTCTACTTTCCAAAATGGGGTCATTTGGGGGGGTTTTGTGCCACCTGGGCATTCCATGGCCTCCGAAACTGTGATAGGCAGTGAAGAGTGAAATCAAAAATTCACGCCCTTAGAAAGCCTGAAGGCGGTGATTGGTTTTCGGGGTCCCGTACGCGGCTAGGCTCCCAAAAAGTCTCACACATGTGGTATCCCCGTACTCAGGAGAAGCAGCAGAATGTATTTTGGGGTGTAATTTCACATATTTCCATGGCATGTTTGAGCAATATATCATTTAGTGACAACTTTGTGCAAAAAAAAAAAATTTGTCTCTTTCCCGCAACTTGTGTCGCAATATAAAATATTCCATGGACTCGACATGCCTCTCAGCAAATAGCTTGGGGTGTCTACTTTCCAAAATGGGGTCATTTGGGGGGGTTTTGAACTGTCCTGGCATTTTATGCACAACATTTAGAAGCTTATGTCACACATCACCCACTCTTCTAACCACTTGAAGACAAAGCCCTTTCTGACACTTATTGTTTACATGAAATAGTTATTTTTTTTTTGCAAAAAAATTACTTTGAACCCCCAAACATTATATATTTTTTTAAAGCAAATGCCCTACAGATTAAAATGGTGGGTGTTTCATTTTTTTTTTTCACACAGTAATTGCGCAGCGATTTTTCAAACGCATTTTTTGGGGAAAAAACACACTTTTTTAAATTTTAATGCACTAAAACACACTATATTGCCCAAATGTTTGATGAAATAAAAAATATGATCTTAGGCCGAGTACATGGATACCAAACATGACATGCTTTAAAATTGCGCACAAACGTGCAGTGGCAACAAAATAAATACATGTTTAAAAGCCTTTAAAAGCCTTTACAGGTTACCACTTTAGATTTACAGAGGAGGTCTACTGGAAAAATTACTGCACTCGATCTGGCCTTCGCGGTGATACCTCACATGCATGGTGCAATTGCTGTTTACGTTTGACGACAGACCGCCGCTTGCGCTCGCCTTAGCGCGAGAGCAGGGGGCGACAGGGGTGCTTTTTTTTTTTTTTTTTTTTCTTTATTATTTTTTTGCTTTTTTAATCTTACTTTTAAACTGTTCCTTTCATATTTTTTTTTTTTAATCATTTTTATTGTTATCTCGGGGAATGTAAATATCCCCTATGATAGCAATAGGTAGTGACAGGTACTCTTTTTTGAAAAAATTGGGGTCTATTAGACCCTAGATCTCTCCTCTGCCCTCAAAGCATCTGACCACACCAAGATCGGTGTGATAAAATGCTTCCCCAATTTCCCAATGGCGCTATTTACATCCGGCGAAATCTAAGTCATGAAATGCTCGTAGCTTCCGGTTTCTTAGGCCATAGAGATGTTTGGAGCCACTCTGGTCTCTGATCAGCTCTATGGTCAGCTGGCTGAATCACCGGCTGCATTCTCAGGTTCCCTGTTGAGACAGGAGAGCCAGAGAAAAACACGAAAGACGGTGGGGGGGGGGGCATTCCCTCCCACGGCTTGTAAAAGCAGTCTAGAGGCTAATTAGCCGCTAGGATTGCTTTTACATGAAAGCCGACCGCTGGCTGAAAAGAATGATACCAAGATGATACCTAAACCTGCAGGCATCATTCTGGTATAACCACTCAAAGTCGTGAATGGCGTACCTGAAGACAAAAAAATGGTTAACAATGGTTAACAATAAAGCACAGTAAACAGTAAAGTATAAATAATTACACACCTGAAAAACAAACATGATAAAACATAATAACAATAACAATAACAATAAAACATTGCAGAATAAAATACAGTAAAAAAAGAGCAGAACAATAGAGAGAGAGAATAGAGAGAGAGAGAACAATAAAACGACAACTATTTTTTTTTATTTTATATATTTTTTTTTTTTACACTTTTTTTGTAACTAACTTTTATAACGGTAACCGGTTCCAGGTTCGGGTCTCTCAAAATGCGATGGCATCTTGGGAGACCCTGTGAAAGTGCGCCTAGTCTGTGCAATGCTGTACCCTACGCTATTACTCAACTAGTGTATAGTAGCGTTCAAAACATTCACCAATGCAAAGGCCAGGATTATCAGGACAGGAGGGACAATAATAGCGGGTGTCACGCCTATATCCGCGCTTGCTGCAGACACGACATCTTTTTTTGGGGGGGTTCGTTGGGTAGGGGTACTCGGGAGGACATATAAATGCCTCTCATGCAGCCGACTGCATTTGGTTGGGGATGTGAATGGGGGAAGTACGGGCGCTGCAGAAGTGGTGGGTTCCCAATTAGGATTGGCGAATGCAGCAGGAAGGGCACTATGGGCACGACGGGCCTGTGTTTGTCTTCTTGGTGGCAGCGGGACACTACTTGTGCTTGCCACCTCACCAGCTTGAACTGCACTTATGGGACTCGCCACGTCACCACGTGTTACTGCAGTGCTGGTTTGACTACGACCGGGGTGTACTACGCCGCTGGTGCTTGCCAGTTCCCCAAAACGCTACCAAAAAAACTGTTAGCGATCGCAGGGATCAGGCCTGACTCTGCGAACGCTGCAGTTATGCGTTTAGTCTTTTGTAAGTGACAGTGATCGATCGATACTGCACTTGGGTGGGCTGGGCCGGGCGGAGGGGCAAAACGCAGGTGCTAGCAGGTATCTGGGCTGATCCCGCTAACACTGCGTTTTTGGGAACCCTAAACTGCTGGTGACACTAGTATAGATCTGAACAAAAGAGAGAGTCCTAGTGTCTAAGTACCTGATATACAGGGTGACTCTGTAGGTACTTAAAATTTGCTTGTGCCAACGTCCCGAATACTGAATTAGAGATAATGAAAGACCATAGACCTTAATGGGACTTTAAAGGCACAACTGTAGTAAACTACACAGCATATATAAAAAATTGAATTTTATTAGTAGTATACAAAAAACAAAAAGAAAGAACGAGACATTGTTAAAACCACATCAATTCTAGACATACAACGCATGATGTAACACCATATTGAGGATCCTATCCTGCAGTTCTATGTGTATCCCTAAATAGTATATAATCCACACACACTTCAATTAAGGGAGGGAAGAAAAATTATATATAAACTTCCCCTGAAAGAGTTGGAATTGGGGGAGCAATGCAGGTCTGGTATTCCCAGGATGGTGTATTCTCCAGTTGCTCTACATGTTTCACGTTGACAAAGAACGCTTCTTCAGGAGCTAGAGATTCAAGTAAATGTATAAAAGGCAGGATTAGTCGTATAGAAGAATTTGGTCAATAAGTCGCAAAAAGCGAACGAAGTAGAAATATTGGTAAGAGTCAAACGAGCAGCAAACGGACACCAGGGTCTCCCAGGTGTATCACATCAGGTAATTGTAGGTAGGGAGAGCTTGTATGTACTCTAATACCCACCATGAAAATAGAGGAAGGTCTGGGAGTGCTCCGTCCTGCTGGATTGCTGCCTGTTGTATTTTCATGGTGGGTATTAGAGTACATACAAGCTCTCCCTACCTACAATTACCTGATGTGATACACCTGGGAGACCCTGGTGTCCGTTTGCTGCTCGTTTGACTCTTACCAATATTTCTACTTCGTTCGCTTTTTGCGACTTATTGACCAAATTCTTCTATACGACTAATCCTGCCTTTTATACATTTACTTGAATCTCTAGCTCCTGAAGAAGCGTTCTTTGTCAACGTGAAACATGTAGAGCAACTGGAGAATACACCATCCTGGGAATACCAGACCTGCATTGCTCCCCCAATTCCAACTCTTTCAGGGGAAGTTTATATATAATTTTTCTTCCCTCCCTTAATTGAAGTGTGTGTGGATTATATACTATTTAGGGATACACATAGAACTGCAGGATAGGATCCTCAATATGGTGTTACATCATGCGTTGTATGTCTAGAATTGATGTGGTTTTAACAATGTCTCGTTCTTTCTTTTTGTTTTTTGTATACTACTAATAAAATTCAATTTTTTATATATGCTGTGTAGTTTACTACAGTTGTGCCTTTAAAGTCCCATTAAGGTCTATGGTCTTTCATTATCTCTAAACTAGTATAGATCTGATCAGATCAGATATTGATCCGTTCAGATACTATACCACTAAGGGAGGTGTACGGTGCGTGCGTGGGTGTTAGCGGTACTGGCGCTAACCTGACGCTGCCTGGGGCTGGTGCTTGCCAGTTCACCAAAACGCTACCAAAAAAACTGTTAGCGATCACAGGGATCAGGCCTGACTCTGCGAACGCTGCAGTTATGCGTTTAGTGTTCTGTAAGTGACAGTGATCGATCGATACTGCACTTAGATGGGCTGGGCTGGGCCGGGCGGAGGGGCAAAACGCAGGTGCTAGCAGGTATCTGGGCTGATCCCGCTAACACTGCGTTTTTGGGAACCCTAAACTGCTGGTGACGCTAGTATAGATCTGATCGGATCAGATATTGATCCGTTCAGATACTATACCACTAAGGGAGGTGTACGGTGCGTGCGTGGGTGTTAGCGCTACTGGCGCTAACCTGACGCTGCCTGGGGCTGGTGCTTGCCAGTTCACCAAAATGCTACCAAAAAAACTGTTAGCAATCGCAGGGATCAGGCCTGACGCTGCGAACGCTGCAGTTATGCGTTTAGTGTTTTGTGTCAGTGATCGATCGATACTGCACTTGGGTGGGCTGGGCGGAGGCGCAAAACGCAGGTGCTAGCAGGTATCTGGGCTGATCCCGCTAACACTGCGTTTTTGGGAACCCTAAACTGCTGGGGACGCTAGTATAGATTTGATCGGATCAGATATTGATCCGATCAGATACTATACCACTAAGGGAGGTGTATGCTGCGTGCGTGGGTGTTAGCGGTACTGGCGCTAATCTGACGCTGCCTGGGGCGACGCATATCACCGCCGGGCGATCGGGGGGCTAAACCTTTATTCGGTAATAAACGGCGGGTGCCCTGACACTATAAAAAATAAACAAACTAACCAGCGTCAACCGTATCGGTTATACGGTGATCAGTGGTGAAAGGGTTAACTAGGGGGCAATCAAGGGGTTAAAACATTTATTAGATAGTATATGGGGGTCCCTGACGCTATAAAACGCTGACGGCGAACCTAAATATTTACCTCACTAACTAGCGTCACCAGCGACACTAATACAGCGATCAGAAAAATGATCGCTTAGCGACACTGGTGACAGGGGGTGATCAAGGGGTTAAAACTTTATTAGGGGGGGTTAGGGGGGTACCCTAGACCTACAGGGGGGTAACAGTAACTGTGCTAACACAGTAACTGTCACAAACTGACACAGCAGTAATCAGAAAAAAAAAAAACGGCTGGTGTCAGTTTGTGACGGGGGGGGGGGGGGTGATCGGGGGGGGATCGGGGGGCGATCGGGGGGGGGATCGGGGTGTTTAGTGTGCCTGGCATGTTCTACTGTGTGTGTAGTGTTGGTGCACTCACTCACATGTCGTCTCTCCTCGGGCCGGAACGGAAAATACCGACCCGAGGGGAGATGACATCACTTCCTTTGCTGCTGTTTAGCATACAGCAGCAAAGGAGTGTTCCTATTGGCCGGCGGCGATCGCGAGGGGGGGGCCACGATCGGATGGCCTCCCCCTCGTCTCCGATCGCCGGGGGACAAAACGGGACCGCCTCGGGCGGCGGGGGGGTCCGATCGGACCCCCCACCCGCGGGAGGCAAATCACGTACATGTACGTGATTTTGCCTGCCCGTGCCGCCTTGCCGACGTACATCGGCGTGAGGCGGTCCTTAAGTGGTTAAAAGTGGTCACATACCCTCTGTTCTCAGCTGCTGTCAGGAACCATGAATCTGACGGAGACAGAAAATACAGTAAGAATCACATTTCTTAATATAGTGGTAAAAATGGTGCAAATAGTAAATCAGGAAGCCGGAGATCAGCGTAGTCTGAGACAGCAAACAGGATCAGGAACCAGAAGGGACATCAGCCAGGCAAGTCTTTAACAGGAACACAGCAGAGAATCTTCATATATGTAGACAAAGGCATAGGAGAAATGAACCAGGCTGTTTAAATAGGCAGAAGGGGCTGGCTGATGAGCAGGAAATGATCACCAGGTTAAGCACTGTGGAACGATGAGTGCTGGCAAATAACCAACAGCTGAGCACTGAGAAGGGAGGGCTGAGTCCAGCCCTGGCAGCTGCATAAGGAGCTCAGATAGCTGGGTGAGGAGAAACAGCAGCACACTGGTCTTCCCAGTGATTGGCTGGGCAGGTAGGGGCGTCAGCACAAGTCTGATCACTAGAGGAGAGCAGGCAGGGTTCTCAGCACAACTAGAGAACTGACCATGATGTGCTCTCATGCCTAGTGTTTTCAGTTTTTAATAGGAAAGCAGAGGGACTGCCAGGAACAACAGGTATTTCACTCAAAGGAAGCAAAACAAACAGAACAGGATACTTTTTTGTACAAGTACATGGTACAGCAGGCACATATCGGGAATATAAAATGTTGGGTTTACATATAACAAAATCTGGCACCAATAAAACAATTCATATCTATTTTTCTATTAATCCCATATGTTATGCACCTCTGGTGCCCAACACATGACCTACCAGCTACCTGTGTGTGGCCTTCCATGTCTTGGGCTGAGAATGCCACCTGCTGACCATATGTTAACTTTGCAGAGCTGCAGCGAATTGCCAGGTGCTGAAACGCTTTACCGAGTTAGGCATTACTGTCAGGTGTATTGAGCACGTAATTGTGTAAGTTTAAATTTCACTTCTTTGCAATGCAAAGTGGGGTGAAAAAACACTGCTCTAACCACCAATGTGAGGGGGCAAGAAACACTGCCACTTGCCACCATTGTGGGTGGTGGGCAACTACTGGGCTGCCCACCACCCATGCAGGGGAATTAGAAAAAGAAAAACACGACCACTGAGCACTGCTACTGTAATGAGTCCAGTGAAGGGTGAAAAACAGCACTGTTACTGACCACAAATGTGAGAACAGCAGTGAGGAGTTTAATATTACTGAAGTTGACACCAGTGCTGGGATGGTTATTGTGGTCACTGACACCAATACAGGGGGTTATTATGGCTCCCACTGACACAAACACTGAGGGTTTATTGCACCCACTGACACCAATGATGACTCCAACTTTCTCTTCAGTGGCCATTGCAGTACATTGCAGAAAAATGCAGCAGGATTAAAGTTTTCAGGTATTGAGATGCATTACAACCCTTTTATTTTGGGCTGCCTAATTTGATGCAATGCACCTCAAAGCATGAAAACGCACTGCTATTATATGGCCACCTGGACTGGAAGCACTGCTGCAGTATACATTTTCTTATTGACTTTGATATCGTACGTTAATAGGCTCACTGTGGTATTCACACTGGCATCAATAACAATTAGTGGTAACTATGCCCAATGGCTTAATAGTGGACTATAATGATGCAAGTTTAAATCATGAAATCTGTAAACCCAGTTGAATAAACACTGTATCTAGGCAGCTTGGTAAACTCAGATTATTGTAAATCTAGTGCCACAGTGCAGGTGAAACTTAAAATTTAATTTAGGACTTGACATGAAGATAACCATGGCATGAAGTATCGGGTGGAAAAGGCATTCCGATGTAGATCCAGAATGCCACTTACTCAATATTTAACTGCTGGACAAAACAGAAATAGATGAGATTTAATATTACAATGCACTGTATATGGCAGAGATTTGGTCAAACAATGTCTGTGTTTGGTCCTGTATTAATAATAGTTGTCCTTCCAAAACTGGCCTAAGTATGGCATAGCACAGCTGAGCTACAGAGCTTAAGCATGTAAAAATTTCACTCAAGGTTTTAAACTTCCATCAACTTGTGCAATGTAGGGAGATGAACCACATTTGGATATGTAACCATAACCTATTTAATGTTGGCATTTCCCTCTCAACCATAACTGGGTGCTTCAAAGAAGCTCTGCAGCCAGAATAAAAAAGATCTGTAAGCACTTTTTCCTTTGGGAATTTCAGAAGAACCTGCAATGAAGTCTAAAAATCAAGTCCTCAGAGCTGTGTGATTTATGAGTATTAGGAGTGCCTACAGTAGAATTCAGCTGCATTGTTTTTAACTGTAAGTTTGTGTCTTAAAACACACAGAAACTTGTAAAAGTTAAAGATAACATTGCAGGTTGTAACTGCCTTGAGTACAGATATTTGGTGAAGTGAAAACCTTTTCTTAGTTGACGTCATCTAGGTTCTAATTTAAGTTATGAAGATTGCCCCTACCCCAGATGGCAGTATCTGGGTTCTGATTCAAGTGGTGAGGAAGTGCCACTATTTCAGATGACCTCAGCTGGGTTCTGATTCAAGTGCTAAGAAAGTCCCCCAAGCATTAGATGGCAACATCTAGGTCCTAATTTAAAGGGTTTTTAACCCATATAACTCAAACACTGCCAGACCCTCTGTTAGAGCCTAGCATAGTACACTGCATTAGTCTTTTAGAAAAACGAGCGTTGTAAATATCGATTTAGAGCTGTCGTCAGGCCGGTCACATGACTTGTGGCCGCTGTACAGCTCTGGTGGATTGCTTCTGCAGGAGGGGCCGTGATCTCCCTCTGACGCCAGCCAGGGAGATCACATAGCCGCTCAGCCTCTACTGCAGTAGCCCTGGAAACCGGCTGAGAGTCATGTGACCGTCCTGAAGATCGTGCCAAATCAGTATTTACACCGCTTGTTTTTATAAAAGCCTATGCAGTGTGCTATGCCAGGATATAATAGAGGGACTGGCAGTGAGCATTTAACATTTTTAATTTTGCTAATAGGGGCTCAGTAGCCCCGATTTTCAATGGTCAGTGCAGAGAGTAGATACAGGAAGGGGCAATTTCAGGGAGGTTGTTTAGAGGGGGGGGGAGCAGATTACACAGCACTGTGCTGTTTAATCTGCTTTAAGGGACCAGGGAATCTTTGTTAACCCCAAAAAAACCCACTAAGTTATGAAGAAGAATCCTTGTCTCAGATGTTAATATCTGGGTCTTTATACATCAGCTGGTTCCTCATTTAAGCCCCTATCTCATATTACATTATGTGGATCCCTCTGCTTTAGTTGATGAATATTGCCCCTATCTCAGATCGCATCATCTGGGTCCTCATTCAGGTGGTAGGTAAGGCCCCCTATCTCCGATATTAACATCTGGGTTTTCATTTAAATTGTGAGTAAGGCCCCCTACCATATTTCACACTTGTAGCACTTAGAGGAAATCTAAAGGAGAGCTCCAGGAAACATAACTAGAAAGAACAATGGGAGGTCAGTGTAAGGTATTAACTACAATCTCTATGGTGGAAGCACAAAGGTTTGTACAAGGTTTCCCGTATGGTTGCCTTCTTCTGCAACTGCTAATTTATTAATTGAATTCTATGGGGTTGCCATTTGCAGTGACTAATTCTATTTAGACTAGGGTCATGCTGCTGTGATATGATTTTCATCCGACCTTCAGTTTGATTATGTAGTGCAGCTTGGATTCTACTTGAAGTGGTGGGCATATTCTATGGGGCCAAAATCATGCACCAAGGTAGTACAGGAACTTTTTCCAAAATCACGCCATGCTTGGTTGCATTGATGTAAATGGGTACCATTTTAAAACAATGTGCCTTCCATTGTCAAGTGATTCTGTGCAACTCAGTCGCAGCTGAAATCGCACTAGTATAAATGGAGCTGAGACAAGAAGTAAGCATAATTAACACTTTCCCTTCCTGCTGTCCCTGTTATATTTTGGGAGTGCTGTTTTAATGTCATGCAAGTGCTATTATTTTAAAATCTTCCTTTTTATTTTTATATGTTAAATGTAGCAGCCATATTCTCTCATTAAACATGCATGCTCTGCTTTCTCTGGTTGTGCCTTGCTGATCATCTGCAAGACTTTCAGTGAAGGTCAGTATGTATGAAAACAATTATTAATTATTTATTTATAAACTCCAGACTTAAATAACATAAAACACTTGCACTGCTTACTGGTAGCCAAAAAAAAAAGTGATCTAGAATGCCAAAGTTTAGGTCACATTAGGGCTCTGTATTCTATTCAAAGCCAAAAATAAGTAATTTGTTACTCAAAGTGATCTGATAATACTGACTTTGTGTTATTGATTGACGTGATGTGAAAATTGTAATGTTAGGTCCACTTTAAACGATAAAAGTGGACCTAATAAACCTCTTCCCAGGCCTGCAGGAACTTTTTTGACATTGCATATTGTAAATATGGGACAATATGACATGCTGACAGGTACTCGGCAAAATAATGGAAAACTCTTATGTACTACCTACTGAGGAAGACTGAAGGCAGAGTGGGGTCTTTTAAGGTCAACAACTCAGCATGTATTGATGTATAAAGCCATACAAATCATTAAAAATGCAGATTTGTATTCACAATTGCCAGTTTTTCCTGTTAGCATTAAGGGCGGTGACAACTTGAAAAACTGGTTTTTGTTTTCCATTCTAGAATCGAGCTAAAGGTTGATGTCACTGTATTGAAATATACACCTGTGAACATTTTACATATGTATTTATTACGGGTGTATATATATTGTATTTGTATTATGTATTTTTTACGGTACTTAAATAGCTGCCATTTATGCAGTACTGTCCACATATATTGTACATTCACATCAGTCTCAGCCCTCAAGGAGTTTACAATCTAAGGTCCCTATCTCGCATGCATACATACACATACTAGGGCCAATTTAGACAATTCACCTACTAGCATGTCTTTGGAGTGTTGGAGGAAATTGGAGTACTCGGAGGAAGCCCATATAAGCACAGGAGGAACATGCAAAATTCGTGCACATACATTATTAGTTATTTCATTTTCACAAAAGAGCTTTTTTCACAATTACAGTAAAACCTTGGTTTGAGAGCATTTTGCAAGACGAACAACATTTTTAAACCTTGACTTGATATACAAGCGATGTCTTGATATACAAGTAGCGTCATGTCACAAGAGAAGAGAGGTGCCTCTAAGTATAGCAATATGGTTACTTTTAATGAAGGTACAACATTTGGCAAGATATTGCTACACTTAGAGGCGCCTCTCTTCTTTTTAATACTCTGTAGCTCCTGTAGCTGGATTTTGCTTCTAATCCCCTTGTGGAGGCTTCCATTTGTGGATGGACATTTTATGCTTACACAACCTGGTCACATTGCTATGATCTTTTTATATAGACTATAAACTGAAGGACCTATGAATAAATGGTTGTGGAATGAATCATTTGAGTTTCCATTATTTCTTATGGGGAAATTTGCTTCAATATACAAGTGCTTTGGATTACAAGCATGCGTCTGTAACTAATTATGCTGGCAATCCAAGGTTTTACTGTACATAATATATCTGCTCAAAAATTTTCAGCCATAGTGCTTAACCATTATAGCTTGTTCCCACCACAGTTACCATTCATGATCATGAGATGTTTGATATTTGCAGAAAAGTGTTAGGCCCTTCTTTTATCCTTCTGATAAACCTAAAACTTCAGCTGTAAGGGGCATGCCTGCTGCTAGCGATAGATGTTGCATTTTCGAGGCTGTGGATCTCTGTGTGGAGCACCTAGTCTACATTGTTGGCTGGGTGAGCTGTTGCTACAAAGCCCAGTGCATGTATGTACAGTATGGTTTAGTAAAGCCACTTTGTTGCCAAGCCTTCAATATACACACTTATTCATTAATGGCCTATGTTTTTGTGATCTGGCCAACATTTTTTGCTCATCAGCTATTCTTATTGTTAGTGTATTTTATGTCTGGTGTAAGAAAATTCCTCTTCTTTCAACGTGGCCCAGGGAGATCTAAGGATTGGACACCCCTGTTCTAGAAACTACATTCATTTTGCTAGTTGGATGTTTAGATTAAAATTGCCCTGATTATGTTATGGTTTTTTTTTATTTGATATAGTCTTAAGAGGTTCTGCAAACCTTTTTTTATACAAACATGCTTAGGGAGATGCCCATTTTCCACAATTTAATAGACACTTTCTCTTGCACAGTGGCATTCACCCGTCCCTTCAAAGGCTGCTTTACCTGTGCATGTGAATAGCCAGGAATAGATCTATAGAATGTTTGTTTTAAATGGGTTTTGGAAGCTGCCTCTATTTTTACTTTTGCAGTTTTGCAAAGTGTATAGTTGAGTGCTTGTATTATATTTTAGGGTTTATTATGTGCCAAATAAAGCAACAGAAGAATGTCAGAAATAAAAAATTTAAATACCTATTATACTTGTAATAAAATGGGTTAAAACGGGTTCCAATGCGTTTCAGGGGTCAGAGGACAGCCCTTTTCATTAGGGCTTAGCCCAGTTCTACCAAGATGCCAGGCTCTTCACCTTTTAGGAAACCCACCAACTAACATATCCCTTTTTCAGTTCTCCTTGGAAAGAGAGGAAAAAACCTGGAAATCTCTTATAATGCCAATTGGCCAGCCTATATAATAAGATATCCATGTGTTGTACTCTACGGGAGGATGTGGCTGGGGAGCAATCCTAAGGTTACTGCTCATGATCCTGGGCTTCTCTCCCTTTTTTTCAGGTCCTCTCCTTTTCTTGAAGTTTTTTTTTTATTTTATTTTCATTTGTTTTCTTTCTCTGATATTTACAGACAATGAACAGCCTTTAGTTACAACTTTTACCCCATTCCTAAAATCTGAGATGATATGTAGAAAAAGCCTTCCACCACTCCAGCCCAACACTAACACCAGAAATGGGCAGCAATTCATTGTCCTGCTTTTTTAATCTTCTTTTGTGCATATTTGATTTGTGAAATCAATTATAAACAATGTATTTAAAATTAGCAACCCATGACTGCAAAGCACCCATTCTAATATGAAGGACCTATTCAAAATCGGGTTTAGCAAAATATGCTGGGAACTTTGTTTCACATCAATATGAAATGGCCAACTCAGTCTTTTTATATGTGGTTTTTCAGCGACCCATATACTGTAATTCTACTTCATGTCCTGACAAATTTGATATGCAAAATAATGCAGGAAATAATAAATTTATAGCATACACTGTGCACAGCAGGAAGCCTGCTTTACATGATATAAAATTATACAGTAAGTATCATTTTGCGCTTAGTTGAGGATTTCAGGATCATTTTCTAAAACATAGCCAAAATATGGACTGCAGTACAATATATTAGAAATGGTTGACAGTTGCCTAAAACGGGCTGCCCCACCATTCATCCATCCATGAGCTGTTGTAAGGGCCAGTTATCACAGTCCATGCATCTGACTGGAGCAGCTACACTAGTGCACTGAGCCAGCAGGTAAACAAACCCAGCTCACTGCCGTCTGCCAGCTGGTGGAATGAAAAGGTCTGATCTGAGGTGCATTTTTATTAACTGTAGGAAATGGGTGGTGGGGGGGGGGTGGCTTTGCTGATATTCATGTTTCAGTTCCACATTAGTCATTTTTTGTCCTGAGGTTGGATTTTTGCTCTGTGGTAGAGAGAGTCGGACAATTTTCTCAGAATTTTTAAATTTTTATAGATGACTTTTGGCCTCATAGGTTAATTTATAGAAGAGCAAATTATTATTTATGAGTTTCATCAATTCGATAAGCAGCTTCTACAACGTATTTCATGGCTCCTATTTTGTATGCATAGAAAAGCACAAGTTTGACAAATTGCCTGTACGTGTTACCACAGATTTTCTCTTCTGCCTTAAATGCAAACTTCAGGGTTGTTTATATTAGGTAAAGGGAAAGTGAGATAAACACCATTATCACAGGCCAGAAGGACCCAGCCTTTGGGCTTTTGCTCTCTTGATGCAGAAAAGTCCAGGGAGTTATACTCCACATAAAGTGATAATCAGTAGAACATTTCTCTATTCTTCCCAGCCTATCTGCTGTATAATATGTTTGGGGGGAGATGGCATAGTTGACTTAGTTTTGCTTCTAGATAAAATAAGTGTATACTCACTGATCAGCTATAGCTTTACGATAACCCACCTAATATTGAGTAGGTCTTCCTTTTGCTGCCAAAATAGCCCTGACCCATTGCTGCATGGATGCCACTAGCCCTCTGAAGATATGCAATGGTATCTGGCACCAAGCCATCAGTAGCATGTCTTTCATGTCTTTTAAATCCTGTAAGTTGGGGAGGTGGGGCCTCCTTGGATTGGACTTGTTTTTCCAGCACATGCTCCATGGATTGAGATCTGTAGAATTTGAAAGCCAAATCAAAAGTCGTCGTATTCTCAAACCATTCTTGCAGTGTGGAAGGGTGCATGATCTACTGCCTTCAGGAAATACCATTTCCATGAGGGGTGTACTTGGTCAGCAACAATGTTTAGGTAGGTGGTACTTGTCAAAGTAACATCCACATTAATGGCAGGACCAAGGTTTTCCAGCAGAACATTACGCAAAGCATCAAACTGCCCTCTGATTCTGCATCCTGGGGCCTTTTCTTCCCCAGGAAAGTGACATGCACACACCTGGCCATCCACATGATGTAAAAGAAAACATGATTTATCAGACCAGGCCACCTTCTTCCATTTCCTTTTGATCCAGTTAGGTGCTTTTAGCTGGGGACATGGGTCAGCATGGACACCTTAACAGCTCGTTGCGCCACAAACTATGATTCCCATTTCTTCTGCTTAACACAGAAACTTTACGGACAACCACTTTTTTTTTTTTCTTGTTGCCTAACATATTCCACCATATTTCAGATGCTATTGTAACATGTTTGTTATTTACGTTACCTGTCAGTGATCGCAATGTTATGGCTGATCAGTGTATACTGTATGGCCTAGTAACCTTCCACTGTTGGCTTTTATTTAGGTATGTTTTCTTCATCTATTCAGGCTTTATCTTCAATATCGTGAATAGAATTGTGAAGGCAAGGGATTAGTAATAATGCTTGGAATACTAGCTTATTTGGTATGTTGGAGTGAATAATTGTCTTATTATTTTATAGTGATGTTATGTAAAGTTGGATAAGCCAAACTGAGCAGGTGCTACATGTATCATATGTGGGCTTTAAAAGCCCACAAGTGTTAGGATATAATTGTTTTGTTTTTAATACATCCTCTGCATATAATTGAAGTGTTTAGCCCAGATTAAACCTCAAGGTCAATGGACGAACTCAGATAAATTTAGGGTTTGTACAGAACAATTTATAGTTGAGGTATAGCTGAGAAATTAGGTTCTCAAAGGCTTCAGTAATTAAAGTGATTGTTAAGTCTTGTTTTTTGTTTTTTTTCTATTAAAATAACATGTTATACTTACCTGCTCTGTGTTGTGGTTTTGCACAGGGCAGCCCAGATCCTTTTCTTCTTGGGTCCCTGGCTGAAGCTCCTGGCCCCTCCCTCCTGTTGAGTACCCCTACAGCAAGCAGCTTACTATGGGGCAGCCGAGCTGTTGCTCCGTGTGTCCATTCAGACACAGAGCCGTAGTTCGGCCCTGCCCCCTCTCTCTTCTGATTGGCTAATTGAGTTTGATAGCAGAGGGAGCCAATGACACCACTGCTGTGTCTCAGCCAATCAGGAGGCAGAGTCCCGGAAGACACTTGTGGACATCGCTGGATAGAGATGGGGTTCAGGTAAGTATTAGGGGGCTGGGGTGGGGGGGGGGCTGCTGCACACAGAAGGCTTTTATCTTAATGCATAGTGTGCATTAAGATAAAAAAAACCTTCTGCCTTTACAACCACATTTAAGGTACCAGCAGCAGTTAAAGGTTAGACCTGTTAAATTAGAACTTTATCTCAAAATAATAATGAATGTCCCATTAAAAGATACAATAACAAAACCAATCTTTACTACAACATTCACCTTCAGTACAGAAACTTTCCTAGAACAGGGGTACTGAAATTAAAATTCACAGAGGTCCAGTTGGTAACATTTTTCTTTCTGCAAAGATTCGAATCTCATTTTTGTTCTATGACCCAGGTTCGTCACATCACAGCCCCTTTTACAGCAGTGTGCTCAGTCCCCTCTTTCATATCGCAGCTCCCCCTTCCACATCACAGCCCCCCATTACACAGCTTCCCCTTCTCACACTACAGCCCCCATATCACAGCTCCCCCTCCCCATATCACAATTTCTCCCTCTTACATTACAGCCTCCCCTCTCACATCACAGCTCCCCATATAACCGTCCCCCCTTCTCACATCACAGCACCCCATATCCCAGCTCTCCCTTCTCACATCACAGCCCCCAATATTACACCCCCTCCCATAATCTTTTTAGTAATACCTTACCACAGCATTGTAGAGGTGGCAGGATGGCCTCCTCTTCTGTATGTACTGACCAGACGCTGTTGGACTCACAGCAGGGAGGAGGGCGGGGGGAATGGCAGGGTGGACTTCCCTTCTGTATGTACTCACCTGCTGATGCTGTTGAACTCACAGCAAGGAAGAGGGCGGAAGGCATGGAATCTACACGGAGGGCATGAGCTGCTCAACTCTTATTAAAAAGCGAGTGACCTGCTTGTTAATATGAAAGGTTGGGCAGCTCCCGCTCTCCCTGTAGACCTTCCGTGCCTTCCATCTTTTCCCCTGCTGTAAGTTCAACAGTGGTGGCTGTGACGGCAGGTAATTACACACTGAAGTAAAGCCCGCCCTGCCGTTCCTCCCACCCTCTACAATGTTGTGACGTTAGTGATGCCTAGCCTAGAAGTTAATAGTTTTTTTTCTGCCGTTAGTTGTCCTTGGTAAGATGGCCACTGCCAGCATTATTCAGCTCGCTTCCTCTGAACCCAGGTTGTCTTGTACCCACCACAGCCTGCTTCTGGACAGTGAAAGGAGAAGTAGCACAGTAATGAGCTTATCTTTGTCATTCTACTGTCTGCTTCTATTTGCTTGCTCTCTGTCAACACATGAACTGCTTGTCTGTAATACTTCATCCTCTCACACTTCATCTCTGCAATACAGAGGGGTTAATTTACTAACTGCAAATAGACTATGCATTTTGCAAGTTCAGATGTGCTCCTTTTCCCTAGAGCTTAGTGAATGTGGTGAAGCTCTGCTGTTTTTTTTTTAAATTTCCTTACACCTGATTGGGTATTGTTTTCAGTTTTACCACATTCACTTAGCTCCGTAGAAAAGTAGTGCAACTGCACTTGCAAAGTGAACAGTCTATTTGCCTTTAGTAAATCGACCCCAGAGACTGCAAGAGGCTGTTACCAGGTTATATTTAAGCACATACACTGCTTGTATTTAAAAATACATTTAATTATGTATTAATGGTTACTGAGCTGCATTAAATTGTCTTTTTATATCTGTATGTGGTTCTGCTTTAATAATAATGCATGATGGCCCATAAAAGAACTAGTAGCGTCCTCTGGAGTAGGACATACATTTTCTCATAGGGTTATCTGCAAGTTTATATACATGATCTATGCAATCAGTATTAATAAACATTTAGAGTTGCTAAGCCAAGCTTGGAGGTGATAATTTCTAAGGCTATCCTAGGGAGTTGATCTTTCAATATTATATGATCTGTAAATTTGTGCCATTAAGATGTTCCTTAGACTCCAGCAGGGTCATCGAGGACAATCATTTCTAAGAAGAATTTTGAGGGAAGTTTTTCCCCATTGTTAATTCTGCTGGTTAGATTTTAATATTTCTATACAGAAATATTTAAAACTTGCCACTTTCCTAAAGGGAATCTGTATGAGAGGAAAAGGTGGGCTGTCATTGCTGAAGACTTTCTGACTATTGAATTATGAATGACCTATATTCGTACATGTGATCACATGTACACAAGGTCACCAGAAATGAACAACCTGACCTATCCTCAGGGGAACATGCTGAACTACACTAAGGAAATATGTATTAAAGTGATATTGCTGTTGCTCATTGCAGCATTTTGTGGACAAATCTTTGAGTTTGCATGAAATTTAATTTCTATTGCTTTTATGGTTTTGAGGAATTTTGTTTTTCTAAAGTAGCAGTTCATTAAAAATTCAAGGCTTCATTTTGCGACCTTGTTTTTTGAAGATTTATATTCAGTATGGGCTCTGGGCCTAGTCCACTTGAGTGGTACACAGCTCTATTCCGCTTTTGCGCTGCTTAATGCCTGGGTCAATGACTGTGTTGAGGCCAGAGACAAAGAAAGTACCACTTCAACCAGAAGAAGGGAGTGGGGCTCTTCAAAGTTTGTTGTAAAAAAAGTGAACTGTTAGTGGCATTCTAAAAAGGGTGTCTTATGCAATATGCTAACGTGATATAAATGCTCTACTTATGGCCCTCATCTCCTTACCAAAACTAGGTGAGAAATGTCAGCCATTATAGTTCACTCTATGAAGTTAGCAGTGTCCACATTGACCTCAAATATTACAGACATGTGATGAATCCACGTACTTAATAAAAAGTCTTGTGAGCTACCACTCCAGTCAACTAAGAATCCAAACAGACAACCCTCATGTGTAAGGAGATGTCTTAATTGTTTTCAGCTGCTAGCACCAGACACACTCCCATAAACTGTGTTAAACTAAATAAAAATAAAATAAACTTGTGCCGCGCTGTGTCTACCTCTGTGTAAATGCTATTCACAGATGTGCCAAAATGTAAAGTGCTAATGATAAAAAATATAAAGTGACAATATATGTACTGAATAGTGTGTGACCTCTGTATATAAGGCTACTTTCACACTGGGGCGTTGGGGGCGTCAGCGGTAAAGCGCCGCTATTTTTAGTGGCGCTTTATCATAGCTTTTGCTGCACTTTTCGTCCACTAGCAGGGCGCTTTTAACCCCCGCTAATGGCTGAAAAAGGGTTAAATGCGGCGATTTGCCAGTGCTGCCCATTGATTTCGCCGCTTCTACAGCGCCTCAAAGATGCTTGCAGGACTTTTTTGGCATCCTGCCAGCGCACCGCTCCAGTGTGATAGCACTCACGCTTTCACACTGGAGTGAGAGGAGAGGCTCTTTACAGGCGCTATTGTGCCTGTAAAGCACCTCAGTGTGAAAGCAGCCGAAGTATCTCTATTGGAGATCTTAAACCACGCATGTGATACCAAAGTGCAAATGCTGAATCAAAAAGGTACCTATTGCAAATATTTCAAATATTAATTCACAATCTAATATGATATCTCGTGCTCAAAAACACAATTGGTACAAATGTCCTAGATAATAATGCAGTCCAAATGAATTTGATATAGTATCCAGTGCTCCAAAAACGAAATCTTCAGTGATTCCACACACGCTAACCCCCCCCCCAGTGTGTCTCTGCGCTCACCTCAAAAATTTTGACCACACACCTAAGTTTGGTCAAAATATGCAGTAGAACCTACACTGGGTTCAGGGTTAGTGGACTCTGTGGAACGTCAATCCCTTCACTGTGGGTGTACTCGGTAAGTATATGCAAAGAGAGGCTCAATAGTGCTGCATCTGGCCCCTGCCAGCTCTACACCAAGAACTGAGCGGTCAAAGACAGCTGATCGCTTGGTTCTCGGGTCCACTCTAAGCATAGAGCGGTGATGGTCAGTCACTTCTTTCTGCTCTGCCCCTCCAGCGCTCACTGGAGCACCAGGCTGTGGAGAGGGCGGGAGCAGTGGGGTCAGGTGATGAGGCTGCTGATCAGGCATCTGTGTGGATCCCAAAATTATTTTCTGGATTTCTGCAGAGGCTGGAATGGGTCTGTGACGCCAGCCCGCTGTCAGCTACATCTGGGTCACAGGAGTGCATTCCTGTGACCCACAGGAGAAGTATGGCCAAAAGAGCTTTGGAAATACTTCTCCACTAAGCCATGTAAAAGAACAGTTGTGTTAATGTACAGTACATGACAGCCCTATATATTGCATTTTTTGTGCTTCTTTATGTTTTATGCTCAAAGGTAAAAAATGTATTTCTAGCCTTTCTGTGAGTTATAAACTTCTTTTTTTTTTTTAACTGTTGAGTTTTTCCTGCATCAAAAATGCATTGGAAATTGAGGGGTATATTTGTAAAGCAGTAAATGGGGCTTTCACCATACATTCACTACAGGTGATACTTCCTGGTGCTTGTGTTTTAAATGACAGTGATTGATTCACTATAAGTGAATGTTTTGTGAAAATCACATTTACGGCTTTATAAATATGCCCCCAAGTTTTGACCTGAAGAGAAGGTTCATGCCAGTAAATGAACAATTTTAGAAATGTACCTCTTTTAAGAAGATATATTTTCTGCATCCCCTAGGTGGAAGTAAAGCATCTTTTTTGGAACTTAGACTAAATACTTGGGATTTGTGACATTCATTGCCAGAAAAGCTGCTTCTTATTTATTAGTTCATACAATTGCTCAATTATTTTTTCTGCTCGTCACTAGTGAGTTGAATTCACCCTAAAATTGTACATAAGGAAGTAACTTAATGCCAGAAATTAACCACCTTTTGTTTCATATTTAGTTTTTTGTTATGGTATTGAACATTTATATTCAATTTTGTTTTTTGTTTTTGTGATGCCTTCCATAAAGAAAAATGACTGCTCTAAAAAGTGAGTTTACAGTTATCTTCCTTGCATAAAAGCAGAAATGCTGAAGTACACAGGAAGATATTGTATAAAAAGAATCATGTAATAACTGCCCTATAAATTGGCATGCAAACAATTCCATTTATTAGACATTTATATAGCACAGACGACTTACACCGTGCTTTACAAATTGTTAATTCACATCGGTCCCTGCCCTCAAAGAGCTTACAATCTAAGGTTTCTAATGCATACATAAATATGCATACACATACAATTTAGAAGCCAAATAACCTACAGTACCAGCATGTCTTTGAAATGTGCGAGGAAACCGGACAACCTAAAGGAAACCCATGCAAGCATAGTGAGATTATACAGACTCCATGTACATAGCATTCTGGCTTGAATTTTAAGTGAGGACACCAATGCTGCAAGGCAGAAGTGCTAACCACTAACTCGTGGTGCTGCCCATACTATCAGGAGATCATCAAGGTTAGCCATCAGGTGGGTTAAAATGATTTGCTCAGTCTAATGATATGAATAGAGAGAACCCAGCAATTGCCATTATTGCTTTACTGGAATCAGTAGCTTGCTCTAAACATATATCCCACCCTCTGACAGATAACATATGGGCTGCCACCATGGCTGTGTTTAGATTCTGGCAGTCAGAGAGAATATGGGGCATATGGGAATGTTTTTTGGAAATTTTTTCTGCTTTACAATAGCGGGTAAAGGTCATGTAAAGTACTTTCTTTTTAAAAGGACTTTAGGCCCTTTTCTAAGAGGACTATGTGGGATGCCAACCTCCTCCTAAAAATGTAGTTGCCTGACTGCTATACTGACTCCCTTTGCCTCAATTCTAAGCCAGTAGTACAAGACCATTATGCATTTCAGGAACAGCAGAGTAAATGCATAAGCCCTTAACTGCATATTGGGCAGAGTCAATTTATTGAAGCAAGAGGGCCACTATGACAGCCAGGTAGTTACAATTTTCGGTAAGAGATGTCGACAATGGAAGCCTTCATGTTGCTCATGGTATTCCAGGCTCCCCTCACATAATGTATTCTGCTCCCAAGCTTATGGAGAATATAATGCTCATTTTATAAGTGATGATTTATCAGAGAGTTTCACATGCAATGCAGGACCAGTGGTGGCCAATGGTCCTGCGTGTACATGATGAAGGCAACAAGATTGGTTAGCAACTGGTAAAAAAGGCTTTGGAGGACAGGTGGGACAACCGCAACCGGTAGGGAGGAAGACTGCAGGACCAATAGAGTAGTTTAAGTTGTATTCCGTTGAATCATCCCCTAGAGATTGGCTTTAAGATCCTGACCATAAGAAGAATGTATATAAAAAAAAGTGCATATGCATGTCCTGTATGTTTGTGTGTGATAGATATCTATGCACCCAAGATGACCACCTCACCACCTGCCCCAATAGCATGCTTTGAGTCTGCATGGAGCAAAAAATTATATATATAATTTTTTTATTTATTTTTTCTAAGCTATATTTTGTGCTTGTGAATCACGCTGTGTCGCAAAAACTATTTTCAAGACTTTCAGTGCTACTCTCTGCAGCTTAATGTATTCTCTCTCTGTTGCCTGAGGTCACTTTTTTAGAGAACAATATGTGGTGATTGAAGGACAGAGATTGCTTTCTGATATGCCAGGAAAACATCTAGTCAGGAGCTCTATGAGGATGTCTCTTTGCTACTTTTTACAAAGGATGCAGCCTCTGTAGGAAAGGACAAATCCTGTCAAATAGATTTTACTGCTGTGAGGATGTAAAGCCTTGAGTTGTTGATAAAATCAACTAACCTGCACAGTGTGTTGTGCCATGTGGTTATGCATCTGTAATACACCAATAATACCAACACATATTTGGCTTGGTAATGCTTACACATGCGAGCAACACTGCCTGCTGTTGACTATAGTACGTGTAGACCCAATCGCTAATATTTTTTATATAAGTTTAGGGCCCTATACACACAGGGTGTAATAAATGCTGCTTTTACAGGCGTGTAATTATTATTATTTCTTTTTATGCCAGTAAACGTACAAGTTAGCCTATGTGGCCATTCACACACAGGTATTTACAGGCGTAGTTGAAGAGGAACATTTAGGGCACTTTCACACTGAGGTGCGGAGGCATCGGCGGTAAAGCGCCGCTAGTTTTAGCAGCGCTTCACTGTCGTTTTAGCAGCACTTTTCAGCCGCTAGCAGGGCGCTTTTAACCCCCACTATCGGGCGAATAAAGGGTTTAAAGCACCTGCAAAGTACCGCTGCGCTTTGCAGGTGCTTCGGCAGTGCTGCCCATTGATTTCAATAACAGGGGCGCTTTAGGAGGGTTTATACACCGCTCCTAAAGCGTCTCAAAGATGCTTTTTGCAGGACTTTTTTTAACGTCCCGCAAACGCACCGCTCCAGTGTGAAAGCCCTCGGGTTCTCACACTGGAGTGAGAGAAGAGGCACTAGTGCTGCTAAGAAGAAGTGCCAACTACTTAGCCACTGTGCTGCCTGACTATGTTTTTAAAATGTTTTGAATAGGCAATAATCAGTGGAAAGCTAGAGTTAGGCCCCTTTCACACGGGCTGTCCAATCAGGTCCACCTGTCAGTTTTTCTGGCAGGCATGATCGGACCCTGCATTGTCCTCTATGGATCAGCGGATGTCAGCGGACACCCACCACCATCCGATCCTGTCAGCCAAAAACAGGCGCATGGTGGTCCTATTTTCCATCCTTCCATTGGATCAGATGGAAACAGACAGGTGGGTTTGTTTTGCATCCGATTGCCCCATAGAGGAGAGCAGGACTGTGTCTGCTCTGCATAGCAGAGTGGACACAGACCTGTCATCCTCCTGCCCTGCGAGGATCAGCGCACATATCCCCCGTTGAGCAAGCACATTCCACATAGTGGAGACTCCCATGTGAAAGGGGCCTTACTTTAATTAAAATAGAAGAGGTCACATGACTAGGGCCATCTCTGTATTCTCATATTCACAGTCTAGGAAAAAAACTTTAAGTGGCTGGAGAGCCAGAGTCAATCCAAGTGTCTTCTGCAGAGATAAGTTGTTCTGCTTCTCCTATCCCTCAGTTTGGCAGGCTCTAGTGCCCAAAACCTTCATTGGCTCAAAGCTCCAGGCTGTCGTAGGCTCCTTGGCCTCATTATGTACAGTGTGAGTCTAGTAACCCTGCATTCTATGTGGAGGAGGCATGTCTGCAATAGCAACCAAATGCATTGTATTAAGGTGGCAGCACTGGCCCCAGTGGCATGACAGCTGAAGGAGGGAAAAGGGTATAAGTATGTATTATACCTTATTCCTGCACCCCTAGACTAAACAAGCATTTAACCCTTGCATTGGGTTGGGGCGGGGTCACATGCAAGGATATATTTAATCAGGCTTGAGAAAACTGTATACCTTGAGGTATGATACCAGAAATACTGAAAATTAGATTTTAGGTTTACATACACTGTCATTTAAAAATGGTTTAACATGAGGAATGAACCCTAGCGGAGAAAATAAATAAAAAAAAATCAAATGGCACACTGCAACCGAAATGAGCTGTAAAACAAAAAAAGACAAAACGGTCTTCTAACCGGATTCACTGCAGCTTTGTCAGCCCAGTGTGTGATGCACTTCTTTCCATCGACCAGAATATCTTTCTGTAGCCTCCCACGCTGCCTCCTGGGGTTGTGTTACAGTGTATCATTGCTAGAGGTGTCACCAGAATGGGAAGTAAGGTTCTAACCTTGTAAGATTCCATCCCCACTCAAAGGCTAAAAAGAAAATGTTTGGACTGGCTTTTGTCTTTAATCTCTAGCTATTTACCATATTTTCATACTTGCCTGTATTACCTCTTTAATGACATTAAAAAAAATGTAATTTTTAATGTCTGAATTTTCTCTTCTCTGCCGCCTTTCAATTTAGGCTTTGATGCAGCACAAACGAGGCTTAGTTTTTGAACTATGTGCCAAGTATAACATTTATTATGGACTAAACAGTATTAACTGGACTATAACTATAAAGTTTTCCCTTTGAATTACTCATAAACATGATTTATATGTCGCACACCATTTAAGTTTTATAAATGGCTTTTTATGGAAGATCCGTATTCTTTTTGTGATGAATGTTTTTTTGTGCTTGGCTAGCTAGTCAACTACATTCACTTAAAAGTGCAATTTCTATTGAAGCAGAACTTCATCAAATTGGTATAATTCCCAATATGTGAACAATTTTACCTGCTGGAATATTGAAGATTTTGTTTAGCCATGCTTGTGATTCACCTTCACCGTTTGAAGCTTTTCAGCTCCTTTTGTGACCTATTTGTAGTGAAATGTGAACACTCAATGTCACATTGCTGAGGTCATCTTTGTGCTCTGCTCCTGTAAGGTGCCTGAACACCCCCCAGCTCCTAGCACTGGGCTCACAATGCATACACTCTTCGCCTGCATATATTTCATTTTGATTATTCAATTATCCAGTTGTTACAGCTTTCCAATCAATCTCAAAAATAATGGATTTTTAACTTTTAGTTCAATTTTTGTTGGTTTTCCATTGAGTTTTAGCTGTATTTTTTTTAAACATCATTTTCTCCTTTAGCAAGGAGAAAAGATTACAATGTTTCTTTTTCTCCCATTCAAGAGAAGAAATAACCCACAGTGGCAGGCTATACTGTGAATGATCAATGTAATAGCCAATGACAGGCTATTACAGCGATCAGGTGATTGGGAACCAGTCCTCCTGGTTCGTGATTGTTAGTGCTGTGCAGCTCCCTCTCAGCACAAACACAGTCTGTAACAGTCTCTTATAGTGCTGCAATCTTTCACAATTTTCCACAGCATGTCCTTTGTCTCCAACATTGCCTGTAGCATGTATTCAGTCTTTGATAATCTCTCATAACACTAATGCCAGTCTGACCATCTACTGTAGTATGTCGAATCCCAATTAAATCCCAATTAAAATCTCAATCATGTGCAGCCTTTTGGTGGCCACTCTTTAGGCCCCGATATCAAGTACACTATATTGTCAAAAGTATTGGGATACCTGCCTTTACACTTAAATTGCATCCCAGTCTTAGTCCGTAGGGTTCAATATTGAGTTGGCCCACCCTTTGAAGCTACAACAGCTTCAACTCTTCTGGGAAGGCTGTCCACAAGGTTTAGGAGTGTGTCTATGAGAATATTTGAGCATTCTTCCAGAAGCGCATTTTGTGAGGCCGGGCACTAATGTGGACGAGAAGGCCTGGCTCGCAGTCTCCACTCTAATTCATCCCAAAGGTGTCCTATCGGGTTGATGGGCAGGCCAGTCAAGTTCCTCCACCCTAAACTTGCTCATCCACAGTATTTTTTGCCAAAAGTATTGGGCCACTCCTCCAAATCATTTGATGGAGGGTGGATTATGGTATGGGGTTGTTTTTCAGGGGTTGGACTTGGCCCCTTAGTTCCAGTGAAGAGAAATCTTAAGGCATCAGCATATCAAGACATTTTGGACAATTTCATGTTCCCAACTTTGTGGGAACAGCTTGCGTGTCCCTTCCTGTTCCAGCATGACTGCGCACTAGTGCACAAAGCAAGGTCCATAAAGACATGGATGAGCAAGTTTGGGGTGGAGGAACTTGACTGGCCTGACCTCAACCCGATAGAACACCTTTTGGGATGAATTAGAGGGGAGACCGCGAGCCAGGCCTTCTCATCCAACATCATTGCCTGACCTCTCAAATGCTCTTCTGAAAGAATGGTCAAACATTCCCATAGACACACTCCTAAACCTTGTGAACAGCCTTCCCAGAAAAGCTGTTATAGCTTTAAAGGGTGGGCCAACTTAATATTGAACCCTACGGACTAAGACTGGGATGCCATTAAAGTTCATGTGCGTGTAAAGGCAAGTTATGTTTCACAATATAGTGTATGTTAACCCCATGACTATTTTATAAAACAAAAAATAAATAAAAGGAGGTTTATTGGAGATGGTTATCATTTCAGTCCCCATTAACAAATCTATCCCACAAACCTAACTTTTGACATGAAAGCTTGGCTGAATCATTACTGAAAGATGTCATTGTAGTCTAGATCCTGAATATGTAACCTGTTTTTCAAACTGTCAGCACTGAGAAATGCCCCCATTACATCCCATTCAATAGGTTGCTTAACCACTGGATTGCAATTTGATGGAATGGATTTCAATCAAACTAAAAATGGTAGCTAACATGGCACCATCTAAACGATTTCAAAACATTCAATGTGAAATAGGTGTGAAAAACTTTGACAAAAAGACATTGAGTAAGTAGACGCACAGCTACCTTATTCGGAAGCTCTGAAATTATCAGGGCTATCTATGGGGCGGGATTGCTGGCTGATTTAGTTAGCGTGGAGTTCCACCCATTTAAAAGTCAGCAGCTACAAAAATTGACTTTTAATAAACAGACACTCCTCTGTTCCACGGTCCAGCGATATGGGCGCACAAAGCCTCGCCCTCTCCGCGGCGCTGGCATTGCAACTGTGGGCGCTCGGCTGTGGCTGCACAGCTGGGCACACACTACGCATGCAAGAGCCACACTGCATGTTGTGAATGGCCGGGCAATCTTCTGGGACCTGTGACGTGTTCCAGAAGATTGAAGGGAGGGAGAGGGGAAAGGTAAACTTCCACTCAGCGCCAGGGGAGGAAGTGGGAGCTGGGTTCCTGTCAAAAATTGCTGTTGTCCAAAAGTATCTCTGCTGCTCCTTCATCCAGAGTGGGGGTACGCAAATACAGCAGGTGGGTTACTGGCCAGATCACCAGGTGAACACGGAGGGGAAAAAATTGAACAAAAGAAAACGAATGCAGCCGCCACATCTAAAAATTGGTGAGCTGCATTATATTAAATGTTTGGTTTTGGGTTTATTACCACTTTGAGGATGATAGGGCATTCTATAATGCCATACTGTGATATGTTCATACATAATCCTTTATAGTTGAGAATTCCCTAAGCTAAGGAAATCAGGAGCCTGCTGCCTCTCCTTCTGCATAGCAGTAAGTGTATGACCCAAATACGGAAACGATCCATGGCTTTTACACCTTGGGTGTAGAATAGGTTTTTGCTGTAAATATACAAATAAAAGAAGCAGATGGACAGCCAAAACACTACAGTTTTTATAACCAAATTAACAAAAAGGATTCCCTTTTACAACTTTTAATTTAGCAGACTTTTATATTTTTTTTTTTTTTTTTTTTTACCAGACATTTTTCTCCTAATTTCTGAACCTGTGACAATGAAATAGTGTGAAAAGTGAACAGAAAAGGTTGTTGAAAGCCTCAGTTGTAGTTTGCAGTTTTACATTAGTGGGGAAAACAGTTTAAAAACATCATCCTACATTCTTTGTGTCCTCAAATAGGGTCAGTTTTTTTTTCTTCTAGATTTATCTTTCTCTAGTTTTTATGCTTTAGGACAAGTTCCAGGTATGGATATTTTTTACACAGTTACATTGATTCAGCTTGGACCCGTGTAAATATGCATATACTACCATAACTGGCTGATGCCCCTGGAAGATGGAAATCACTGAAGTAGACACCGCTGCTCCAGTGATCTCCACTTGTTTTCGAATACCGTGCTGAGTGGCTGCTCTGCTTCATTCTGGATAAGGGAGGTCAGCAACTCGGCACAGGCACCATTCAGAGAAGGGTTTCTCAACCAGGGTTCCTCTGGAAGTTGCTAGAGGCTTCTTGAGCAATTACTGCTTCTCAGATAAGTTCCCATTGATCTTTTTAGCTATCTGTAAGGGGGTAATTCTTTCCAATGATCACAAGTGTAAGGAACATTCTTCCCATTGACCATTACACTAACGTATCATGAGTTGTAGATATAATTTTTAGTAGGGGTTCCCTGAGACCAGAAAATTATTTAAAGGGTTCCTCTGTGTTAAAAAGTTTCAGAATGACTGATTCAGAGAGTGCTTTGCAATTTCTGATGGAATGCAAAGCATTATTTGATTGGATGAGAAAAGGTGACATCACCTGGAAGCTAGGTGAGATAACTGGAGTAGCGCTGTCTACTTCGGTGTTTCAAGATTCATGGGCTTTTGCCAGGTATAATACCCTATATTACCAAAAGTATTGGTGCGCCTGCCATTACCAGCACATGAAGTTTATTGGCATCCCAGTCTTAATCCGTAAGGCTCAAAATTGAGTTGGCCCACCCTTTGCAGCTAGAACAGCCTCAACTCTTCTGGGAAGCAAGGTCCATAAAGACATGGATGAGTGAGTTTGGGGTGAATGAACTTGACTGGCCTGAACAGAGTCCTGCCCTCAACCCGATCACAAATGCGCTTCTGATAAAATGGTCAAACATTCCCATAGACACACTCCTAAACCTTGTGGACAGCCTTTTCATAAGAGTTGAAGCCGTTCTAGCTGCAAAAGGTGGTCCAACTCAATATTGAACCCTACGGACTAAGACTTGGGTGCCATTAAAGGTCATATGTGTGTAAAGGCAGGCGTCCCAATAATTTTGGTAATATAGTGTATATACATGGTTACATCGGCCCAATATCGATACCTGAAATTTCTCTTTAAAACACACCAAAACCTTTTTAAGCTATTTTCATAATTTTTACCTGGTAGCACGTTTTTTGTTTCAGGGTGGCTACACTCGCTCCTCCACTGTATTGTAACAGGAGCGCGACGTAAAGCATCCTTGGACAGCAGCCCTGTCAACCTATGGAGAGGGTACAAAAAAACAAACATACATTTACAGTAAAAATAAGTATTTACAGTCTATGTAAAAACATTCCTTCCTGACTAATCTCCAGGTCACAAAAATGACAGTGGATTATCTGGATGACATTTGAATTCACTGCGCAAATATCAAATGCTCATGTAAGTGAAAGCACTATCATTTGAATATTTATCAATCCCAAACCTGTGAAAATGGCTGTTGTGCTTCTCTGTGCCCTTGTCAACCTGCAATCCATTCTTTGTGTTATGCTAACTATTTACATAAATTATCCCCCCACCACCATGCTTCACAGTATGATGTCAAAAGGGGAAAAAAGTCTCCTAAATTGAAAATAAAATGGGGGTGTGCAAATTTATGTAAAGGTTGCGTTGGAAAAAAACTACAGGGAAATGCAATTTTTTCCTATATGTTTTTAATAAAAACAAAGGAAATAGCAAATTTGGATACATACAATTTTATCAAATTACAGCTTGGTCTCTCCAAAAAACAATGATGAGTAGACTTCAAAATCTATAAGATATAAAGTGTGGAACTGAGATATCACCGGAAAAAAAAAAAATCCTGGGAGTTAAGGTGATTTTGAAAGAAAAAGGCCTCGTTACTCATGTGGTTAAGTTACAGTAACCTATATTTTTGAGTGATTACTTCATTTTTAATACATTTAAAATATATATATATTTTGCAATCCCATAATTTTTTTGTGTAGTTATAACCATTTTGCTACTGTTGGGGTATGGACATTTTTTGAAAGAATGCACCAGACCCTGATCTCATGAAGGTTGAAAACCACTGTATATAATCCACTCCAGTGTTTTATACCAGCATTTCTGTGCAATAGGTGCTTTTTTTAATTCTGCGGTTTTACACCATCTATGTTCCTCCAGTAAAATGACATTCTAAAATGTACATGCTTGCGTGAGCACTAATTTGGTACTTTGTATGCTGCTCCGGTCTGTTTGTGGCATTTAATGTTCTAACATCTCTCTGGTTGGTTGGATCCATATGTCATTCAAATGGGAAACTAGCTTGGCATTGGCTTGACACTCATTCAGCCGTGGAGCACAATGATAGAATTATAAAAACTGTGTGTCTGTTCATTAGACCATTGGGGTTTACAAGCATTATTTCTAAATATGCCTACATCACTTTTCTTTGGCTGTTTCTTCTTCCTAGAAGTCTTGGTCAACAACTTTCTTTTTTTTTCTTTTTTCTTTTCTTTTAACAGTACTGAATTCCCAAAGCCTTTTTTTTGCCTATACTGCGGAGAAATCATTTTTGCATGTAGGCATTTAATGCGCTAATGCCGTCTGTCAGCAACCTTTATGCTTAAACAGTGTACAGTCTAATATCTTGGCAAAATTATGATGCGATGAGAAAGCCACAAGTGTTATACATGTTATTTTTATTGGCATGCTGCGTTCGTGAAACAAACTGGCAATCTTTTTTGTGTTTTTATTCCAAGTTTTTAAATCTAACTGCAAGACTTGCTGTCATGTCTCTTTAATCAATTACTTCATACCAGTTATTGTTTTACTTCTGTTTGTAAAATGATCTATCGTTTAAGAAGGCGTCATGCTATTGTTTTTACTTTGTTGTAATATGGTCCACACTTACGCTTGCTTTTTATAGGAAGTTTCTATTGATGTATTACCAGGAATGTCTTTGCTGCGTTAGTGATGTCTGCCAGCTCTGCATATCTTTACAAGCAACAACCTTTGGCAGTCTTGGATTTTAATTTAAAATTAAAACAAATCTGCTTCCTTCTCCTTCTCAATTAAAGGATACCCTTATCTTTCTAGCCAAACAGGATTTGCCTTTTCAGCCTGCAAGTGAAGTGTATATTTTAGGCTGACCTTGGATGGGTAGAATACTCTGCAAACTTGCCAGGACCTGTGGAGGTCATTGGTTTGGCATGTCCAGCGTTCCCAAATGATGCATGCAGTTAAAAATTTCTTTCACTTTTCTTCATGGAAATGGGAAGGCACCTGCTTAGTGGTTTTACAAAATTTTAGGAAATCTGTACCATGACAATGACTGCATACAGTGATTAGAATTGTTTATTGTCCTCTAAAGAGGCCATACATGGCCTTATTATTGAAGCAAATACAAGCATTGAGCAAAGATCTAGAAATATCCTCTATTGTACTGCCAACAACGCTTCATAGGGTTGATTGAGAGTGCAGAGCACATTCATCGATTCACCCGGGAAGATTTTAACAGCTGCCTAAGGTGTAGTTACACTGTAACCATTTATTAGCCATGGATCTATTAGGATTCCTTGACAGAAGAAATTTTACCGCCTTTTTCTCAGTCAGTTGTGTGTCAGAATGCTGAGGCTGGTTTGTTTTGACTCTTCCCCACTTTCTCAGTCTCTGGCCATGATATTGAAGGAACCGTGATAAACAGCAGACAGGACGGTACATGTGTGAAAACCGCTCACAACATTGGTCTCCAACCATAGGCTTCAAAGCCACTTGTGGCCCATTGGTATCTCAAGATTGCTTGTACTGTAGCAAACACTTGACAGCTACCTACTAGCTTCCTGCCTCAGCAACCACTTGGAGAACTATGGGTACCCTCAGATTTTGTGTGTTATTCCAAATATACATGACTATTTTTCAGAAAAAGTTCTTCTATAAGAAAATATCCCAATAAAAAAGGTTTCTGTGAATATGGCCCCAGGGGCAAGTAACAACCAGTTGCCTCTTTGCATCAATACTCCTAATAACTGCTTCATGATAGGACTGTCTTTTAGAGACTTGAATATGTGTTATGAGTTCCTGCAGGCTGAATAAAATTGCTCAGTTTGTTTTACTATAATAGTGTACTGTACTACATGTAGACAAACTTTATAATGAAGACTAATGGCCCGTACACACATCCCGAATATCGTACGAAAACTGTCATCCAAGGAAGAAAAGTACGATTTTCGGATCGTGTGTACACTACTTTCGAGAGCCGATCACGACAGTTCATCCGATTTATTATTCGATCGGACAAGCACGAACATTTTCCTCGTCCAATGCCAGATCGTACGATTTTTGTTTAGTATAGTTGTCGTCCGAATATACAATACAAATACATTACAACACATGACATCACTTCCGATTTTTTTTTTCTGACGCACAAGAATTTTTTCGTGACTTTAGTTACCTATTCAATTTCTACTTGCGACTATTAAGCAAAAAAAGTCATACGATCTGTCATAGGATATTCGGATTGTGTGTACGGGCCATTCGTTTCTGTAGATTTTGGCTTCTTATTTGTATTAAAGTAATTGTTGTGCCAAATTTTTTTTATTTAGTTTAGAATAAAATAGGGCATAGGAACCCTTGCTAATTTTTTTATTTTTCTGTCTGTCATGTTGGGAAGATTTCACTTCCTGTCCCAGGAACACAGCAGGAAGTAGGAGGAGACCTCTCCAAAGCAAGGAGATGTCTCTCCTGACTGTTTCTGTCACTGCTCAAAATGTCTGGATGTTCTAGCACTTTATGTGCCTGAGACAATGGTCATTAGGATTAATCCACAGTGGGGGCACAGACGGCAATAAAAATCAGACCAAGTTTCTGTCTAATACACACTGAAGTTCTTATGTTGAACTAGAAAGCTCTATGGTTTGTACTCGATTGTCATTTGAACACCTAATACACTGTTTGAATTCCTGAATACCTAACATATTACTAATAAGCTGTATGCAATGTTTTCATTTTGTAGTGTATGGTACATTTTATAGCCTTCTTGCATTATTTAAATTTTTTAACTTTTTTTATTTTTGCAGAATTAGTATGTAGCTGTTATTGAAGGCTACTGGTCTCTGGTAAAGCTGCATTTTAAAGCAAAACAATGTTTATGACTTTCCTGTGGTAATATTTATCTATTTGACTTATTAGATCAGTATTTTGTGTATGTAGTGGTGAAAAACTTCACAGTGCTCAAGGCAGGAAATGGCCTAATATGCAGTTTCTTGGCTCCAGGTTTATGAGACATATGTTAAACAAAGTGTTCGCAAACAAAATTAATATTGATGAATTGCTACTACATGAGTTGGCACACTGCTCTAAATGCATGGAAAAAAAACTAAACTACGAAGAGCAGTGGTCTGCAGAAGGTTCTGAAGATAAATAGGATAATTTGAACTGACCAATAGAAAAGTTTGGCTGCCATAATTTGCCAGAAGGAAATTTGCCTTGCTATAGTATCTCTAAATATATGCCTTTGTGTGGGCACCCAGACTTTCACCAAGTGGTAGCCTTCTTCTGTAGGAACCTAGAGGAGTTACAAAGCTAAGACATATAGTGGCCTACACTTCTTTTTTTTTTTGGATACATTCTATAATATCATTTTATATATTGTATGGTTACTGTATTCTTTTCAGTATTAAGGATTTAACACTTGATTTGTGTCCTATAAGGCTTCCAACTCTTAAAGTAAAAAAACAAACAAAAACAAATTGGAGACCATTATAAATTTATTGCAGCATCCCCAAAAAAGTGTACATCTGGTCTGAGTAAGTCCATAAAGCTCAGCAGAAGTTTTTAAAGAGGAGTTCCACCCAAAAGTGGAAGTTCCGCTTAAAGTACTCCTCAACCCCTTCTATGCCACATTTGGCATGTCATTTTTTTTTTGGGGGGGGGACAGGTACCTAGTTTTGACAGGTACCCTGCCCCCACTTCCACTCGAGTTACCTCGGCGGCTCGAGCAGAAGTCCTCCTCTTTCCCCTCCCTCCCTGCAATCTTCTGGGACACGTCACGGCTCCCGGAAGATTTCCCGGCCACTGAGGAGGCGCAGCACCTTGCGCATGCTGTGAAGCCGCAAGCTGTCACAAGCGGGTGCCCACACTTGTAATACCGGCGCTATAGAGAGGCAAGGGAGAGAACCAAGAGTTCTGGCAGCCGCATCGCAGGATGTGTTTGTGGCTATTAAAAGTCAGCAGTTACACTTTTTGTAACCGCTGAATTTTAATAAAGATAAAAATGACTGGAACTCCGCTTTAAGAAAGGCTATAGTTAAAGTGGAAGTCCAGTCAAAAATGAAAATTTTCCTATTTAATTCTATATAAAATATCTTTATCTTTGACATTATTAATTTTCTGTATAGCTGATTGCCAAGCTTAGAAAGTCTAATCAAAGCTAGACAATTGGCTTCTTCCTGTTCTTCAGGGACAACCTTACTTCTGAATTCTGCGTGGGGGCCTCTCACTTCCTGAAAACTTGTCCTCTTCTACACATGCATGCCTACTCTTCATTCAAACCGCCCCTGTCTTGCCCAGCCTTGCCTCTATCCCTCCTCTCATTTGTAGACAGACATGCCTAGACCCGCCAAGTCCCACCCCCATCCCTCCTCTCCTTCTCTGATCTCATCTTGTCTTCATAGCCTTGTTTTGGATCGCAGTTTCTCCTGAGAGTGAGAGAGTGAGAGAGGGGGGAGGGGGAGAACAGGCTTTGGAAGTATGTTCTGTTTGTTGGAAACTGTAAGATAGATTACAATGCTGCAGATTTTCCACAGTGAGAAACACATGGTTGTTTCTGCATGGCACTGCGATGGGTACTGTGCGCATGGTGCGGCACACACCCAGCTGAGGGAACTACATGTGAGTAATGAGTTTAAGGCTCCGTTTCTACTAGTGTGACCTGTCATGTGACTTTGGACACACAAAGTTGCATGACTAGTCCTAGCCCATTGATTGCAAAGGCAAACGTTCCCATCTATGCGCCTTTGACCTGTGACGTGTCCCAGATGATTGCCGAGAGGGAGGGGGTAAAGGTGAACTGACTTCCGGCTCCGAGGAGCCCCGGGAGGAAGTGGGAGCTGGAACCCTCTTTTTAGAGGGTTTCCACCCCCCCCCAAACAAATGACATGCCAAATGTGGCATGTCAGGGGGTCACCTTCCCTTAAAGCGGAAGTTCAATTTTTGGGTGGAACTCCGCTTTAATGGCTGTGTGTTGTTATTTTGAAGGGGGCAGCATATTTACACTGTTATACAAGTTGTACACTCACTACTTTACATTGTAGAAATGTGTAATTTCTTCAGTGTTGTCACATGAAAAGATATAATAAAATATTTACAATAATGTGAGGGGTGTACTCACTTTTGTGAGACACTGTAGTTGAAAATAAATCTAAAGGAAATTAAATAAGAAAATTGTATAATTTATAGCCAGCCTTAGTTTTTATTTGCTGCACATTGATTTAATCTATAGTCTTTTACAAAAAGTTTTAATTGGGCTTTAAATATGGTTACAACATATAGTTTACCTGGAGGTTAATGTGTTTATAAAACCTTTTTGGCTGTAGTTAAAAAATAAAAATAAAAAAATAAAATAAAAAACAAATCCCAAGCACACCATAAGTGTGAATACCTTCAATGTAAAAGTCATTTCTGTGTTATGTTTCACAAATTCTTTTAATAAATGACCCCCATTCTTTGTAAATAATTAAATGCTGATCTATTCTTTTTTATTATGCATGTATGCATCACAGCCTTGGCTGCGAAAACATTTGCATAATGTGCATTTTGTACTAATTATTTAAAGAGCAGCTTCAATTCACAGATGGCTTAACAAAGAGCAGCCTTTTTAATTTACACACAAATATACACAGTATATGTATTTTCATCTTAGACTGGATGTATTTTTATAGGTTGAGATGATAGGTGTTTATTTTTTTTTACTCTAAACAGAAAATTAAAACCCAATTCTCTTTTGATGACCTACAACATAAAAAAAACACTGCTGCCTTGTTTCAAGAGAAAACACTTCCATGTTACAGAAGACTGACTATTGCATGTTACATGAGGCTATAGATGATCAATATCATAATATGCTACTGGAAACTACAGGGTTGATTCTATAGGCAATTTGGAAGGCAATGTTCCCTTAGCTTATTGAATGTGCTGACATTTTTTTTTGCCAAATAATTCCCAGTTACATGTAGGGGAAAAAAGGGTATATTGTGTGTATGTGATTGGATGATTAAAATCAGCAGATGTCTTCTACCTGATAGGAAATTATGAGATTGGCCTTTGTTTTATCTCTAACCCAAGCACCACTGGAAGTGAAATAGATTAGTGCTAAGAGACAGGAGGAACACAAGTGCCAGTAAATGTTGATAGCGGAACCTTGGGGTGGGGATGCAGGCTTGGAAGATCCAGCAGAACATCTGGTCAGGAACAACGGCACTGTAGGATGAGCTGGGGTTATAGTTGAACTTCGATTGTATTGCAGGTTTAGGAGATGGAGCCCATCAGAGCTTCCAATGAGCTTATGGTAGGACCACACAAGGATGGCAGATGCTGGATGCATCCAGAGCAGGCACTCAGTTATAACATGGAGCCGAATCAGAGACCGAAGCATTGTCACAGGGATGGCTGAGGTCAGCAGGCAGCAAGGTACAGAGTCATAAGCAGGATTAGTCGTGAATGGCAAGGCAACTTGGGCTGATAACGGAAGTCAAAAACAGGACACACTCATGGCACAGAATACAGCTGTTGATCTGTCAGCACTGACAATGGATCAAGGCATCATTTAGATAGGCCATCTGGTGCCAACATTGACTGTGAATGTGCTCTTGCATCTGCATGTGTATGATCATGAGCATGCATGCGCGTGCCTGATCACACTTCTATGTACAATACCATGTGCATTTCTCCATGCCAGCTACGTGAATTTCCTGACAGCAGAGCTTCATCTCATTCACTAAGCTAAGGGATACGCCCCTTCTAAAGTTAACCACCTTTTTGAGTTTAATAAATCAACACCTAAGTGTCATGTGGGTGACTGCTGCAGTGTTACAAATGGTTAACCACTGTCTTATATTTATATAAAAACTTGCACTTTTTCTGCTGGGAACTGTGAAGTATTGTGCACCCCAGTGAGCCAGCATATTTTGGTGTAACTTTCCCATAGGGGCACATTGGAACAGATCGCACTGCAGCTTTTCATATGAAGTAAGATATGACATTTCATCGGATTCAACATTTTGGAGATGCTGAAGATATTTTGTTCTACCGCATGTCCTCACATGTAATAGAATGACAATAAAGCTTGACTTGACTTGAAGTAAGAACAGTCATAGTGGTGAGCAGACAATGGAGCCTTGCACAATTGAGGTAAAAAAAAAACAAAGAAAGATGGGTTGCTGTCTGTGGGCTGTAGTTTAGACAAGCCCGTTGCTGGAGTTCATTCAAATCCAATAGAATTATGGGTCTAGGTCATGGAGAATCTTAGGTGCATGCTTTTCCGTTACTGTCTCATGACTGATCATGGGTTATGCAAACAACTGAAGTAAATGTAAGCTGCTACATTGAGCACATTATATTTGCAAAACTGTTCTGGATATGCATTAGTGACCCATGCACTAGCTTATAATTGGAATGCGAATTTCACTCTCTCATACATATGAGTATACTAGTACAGTCATGAATCCACATTTAAGTGGACATGAGAAAAGAAGGGATTTTCACGGTGCAAATAAATTGGGTATATGAAGAAAACCTTGTAGTCTTTCTCTTTTTTTATAAAAAAGAAGAACAATTTTATTGTTTACATTTAAAAAGAGTACAACACACATGTACTATATCGACTACATTCATTTTGACAATACAATTAAAACAAGGTGGTCAAAAATGGGGAACAACAAGTAGGGATATATACTACAGGTTCATGGGTGATAAATATTGCATACTAGCCCGACATGTTTCGCATTTGTCGCTTTCTCAAGGGATATGCAATTTTATAGTAAGTCATCCAATACTTTTAATGATTCTATAAAAAGAAGAAAAAAGATTTTTGTATATGTACATAAACATATTAGCCAGCGTGATATAACATAAATGAATAACATAAAAAAAAAAAAAAAAAAAAAAAAAAAAAAACAACAAGGGGGAGACGTGTTGTCACTATGAGGCATCTATAGAGGCTTACCCCCAGGGGTTGACCCAAGTGAACTCCCATCAGAACCGACAGGGACAGGCGCAGCCAAGCAGGATAGCAAGAGGGCTATATTGCAACCACAGGGAGCAGTAAGGAGAAGCTGTTATATAGATAATAGGAATTCATATCAATATCAGACAAAAAGATAAATTTTGCAAGGGTTTAATAGTTTTTGAGGGAAAATTATAATTTAATTATTCAACACTTACACCAAAAATTGATTAAAGCTACAACCAGAATGCGGTCGATCGGCGGGAATGATGAAGTGGTGGGTGCCAAAAGTATATAGGTGATAGGTATGTTAGGGCTGGGAAGAAAAAATGTATATAATAAAGAATACACAAAAGAAACGGAGATTGTCACTATGCAAAAGGAGTTAAAAAAAAAAAAAAAAAAAAAAAAAGGAGGAAAAAAGTTGAAACTGACTAATTGACAATGAAACCATATTTTATAAAGGATGGTAGGAATAATACAATCCTTAGGCATGATGGATATAGCTATGCTTGAAAAAGGGAAATTTTTTTGCTCAGTTTAAATAGGTTCACTTATGCAAGATTTAGGACTCAACAAGAGTTCAAGAGGTACAAGAAAAGGAAACACCTAAAAGCATAGCTGTGGGGCAAGGTATGGTGTACAACACCAGTCACATTACCTTACCTAGATCCTGGCTTGCAACCTCCGGCGCTGGCAGACATAGCTGTCAGAAAAGCCGGTTTAAATACTGCTCCCCATCGAGCCGGCGTGTGACGTTGCCGGCTCGATGCGGACGTGATAGCGCCATTGCGCATGCCCACGAGACCCCACACCGCCAAGGACTTCATTTCCCACAAGGCGCCGCGCCGGTGGAGGGTGCCGACATGCGCAGACTGCGCACGGTAGCTGCCTCCCACACAGGCACCGCGTCATGGGACGAAGGAGGCGGGGAGAGGCTCCGATGGTACCCAGCAAAGGCTGGTTGAGGGGGGTGCACAGGCGCTGAGAGGGCACATCTCCGGGATGTGCCCCGGGCGTCCGTGTGGATGCGGCAGCCCTCTCTCCGCCATCAAGACAATGACCGGACTGGAAGCGGTTCAGATGAGATAGATCAAGGGGGTAGCCGATCGGGTTGGAGAGGACCACAAACATTCCAATCTCGATCGATACCTCAAGAGGGACAACACGTAATACAAATAACTTCAAAACATGATATAATTATTTAAAGAAGGATTTACATTTAATAAAGCATGAATACTCATCAATACATATTAATCAAAATAAACAAATCAATATATAAGAAAAGTAAATAACATTTATATTTATACTTGAGGGAAAAAGGAAAGGTAAAGGGGGGGGGGGGGGGGGTTTTGAAAGGGGTGTCAGATGACAATTGACACTAGAAGCAGCTAACCATGTAGCTGACAGTCAGAGGAAGGGCCTGTAGCTAAGGCTTTCATTAAAGCCTGGAAAGTGGGTGGCTTGGAGGATGTAAATCCAGCGGGCTTCAAGCTGGAGCAGTGTTCGATCGGCGCTACCCCCTCTTTCGTCCAGAGGGACATGTTCCAAAGCGTAAAATTTGATGGTTTTTGGATTAAAGTTGTGATATAATCCCACATGCCTAGCAATCGCTGTATCCATATGTTTTTTTAGGATGGGTTTTATGTGGTCTCTAATTCGTCTATAGAATTGTCGTTTTGTTTTGCCAACATAAAATCCACCGCAAATGCATTGAGCGAGATATATTATGCCAGGGGTTTGACAGGTAGCCTTGAATTTTGGTGAATACCACTGTCCATTAGGAAGCAGGAATTGAGATGTATTTTCCACATAGCTGCAGATGTCGCAATTGCCACATGGGGAAATACCTGTGTGAGGAGGGTTTTTGTTCTTTAAAGTGTCTTGAAAGTGACTGTGAACCAGACGGTCCTTCAATGAGGGAACTCGTCTGTACGTTATTTCGGGAAAAGAATTGATATATTTGCTGACTGCATGAATCCACATGTTTTGCCATTAATAAGGAATATCAGTTTTTATTTCAAAATCCTTCTGTATATTAACTGCCTATATATATACATAAACTTCCCATATCTAATATTTTACAAATGCAAAGCTCATGTTTGCATATAATTATTATACTGAAATATGTACTGTTTCTCTGACCTGTCCTTGCATCTTAAAGCCTAAGTGCATCCAAAATAAAATGAGAAATCAGGGACATAACTTAGTAATATGTGTCCCTAGTGCTGATGCCTTTTCTTTTATTTGAAATCCTTCTCTGTCTACATCCCCCCTGTCCCACCACTACCACCATAATCTTCAGGTGTGGCGGGGGTAATTCAACTAAGGGGCTGTCACAGATTCTCATCAAGAGTGAATGACCATGCCCACCTTTTCCACCTAGCTGCTCCATTCATAGAAGCCAGTACTACATCTTCTATGAATGAGAGACGATCTATGAATGGAGGTGACAGACCTATCAATCATCCTCCCGTCCTCAATTCTTGGCTTCCGTTTCATTCAAAGAATCTGTAGTACAGCTTCTATAAATGGAGCAGCTGGCTGAAAAGCACGAACATAGTCTTGCCCTCGCCTGTGGCAGTCCACTGCACCATAAGATGATGGCTGCAGAGGTGGGAGGGTATAGACGGAGGAGGATGTCAATTTAAAAAATAGGCATCAGCACAAGGGACACAGTCTACTGACTGTAAGTTATGTCCCTTGTGCTCATTTTTCTGTTTTTTACTTTGGCGCTTTAAGGGTGGATGCTGCTAATTTTTCACCAAAATCAAATGTTTGAAAGAATAGCTGACGTTTCTTTGTGAAACTCTGTTACATATGCTGTTTAACTGCAAAATGGAAAAAAAAAATCACAGAATTTTATTTTAGCCTCTTGAATTTTCCCTGCATTTTTGTACTTTGACACATTCTTTCTTCTTTTTTTACTTTTATTACATCTCATTATGCTGTATTTTTATTGTTTGGAAGGTCATATTTTATGTGCTTCAGAACAGAAGCTAATACAAATCTACCCTAAAAGCAGAGCCAGAGGCATGAATTTTTTTTAAAATGGTTAAAGAAAAAAAAACGAAAAACTCTCTATTGAGAAACCTAGGATTTACAGTCAATTTTACAACAAAATATATTGCAGCGAAAATCTTGTGTATTTTCAGCTAGACCTTTTTTATATTAAAAAAAGGAAAGGATAACACCTACAGAAGCAGAGTTTCTATCACTAAGTGGACTTGAAAAATAAAGACATGGGTTTCAGTATGGGATCAAATTAATCTGATGGACTATTTCTTTGATTACACCAAATGCACTGACTGGAAGAAATCTTGGTGGTCTTGAACGCTTTCAGTGCTTCATACAGTCTGTTTTATCTTCATTCTTATTCTGTCTTGCTGATGTTAAGCAGGTTTCAAAGTCCTGAAGTGTCTCTTCACTTGGAAGGAACACTTAATGGAGCTGTTTAAATAAATGATACTCGGAAAGAACCACTAGTGAAAGTAGATAGCCTATAGGAAACCCCTCCTGGTACAGGTGATGGGTATTTCATGTTTTTATGTTTTCTTTTTGGTTGCTTACATAAAAGTTGAATTTAAAAGTGCATCTAGCTTGTGTGGCCTCTTTTTTTCTTTTTAGTTCTCTTTGAAGCCTTAGAATGGGTATCTCTGTAAGTCATTTAATCTGTTACCATGGCAACAGGACAGAGTCATTGAAGTTTGACAGGAACTGTTGTTTTATCCAAGGATGCCAAAGTTTTTCAAATTTTGGAATTTGATTTTGATCGATGGCTACCATCTTAGCATGGGACATTGTATTATTCATTCTGTGAATTGTTTCTGCTAGTACCAATGTAGGAGATTTCCATGCCTTGGCCACTGTTTGTTTTGCAGCCGTTATTAGTTGGATCATAAGTTTGAATTGAGAGAGTGTTAACCATTCCGGTTTTAGATTAAGTAAAGTTATATATGGATCTGGTTGTATATTTTTTAAAATATTTTAGATGCAATCACGAAGACTTCCTTCCAGAAGGTTTGGATTACTGGGCACGTCCACCATATTTGTAAATATGTGCCTATTTCTGGGCATCCTCGAAAAAAAAGAGCTGAGGTATTAGGTGAATATTTTGCCACTCTAGCGGGTACAAGGTACCAGCGAGTTAGGACTTTATAATTTGTCTCCAGTGCTAAGATGTTGGGTGAAGATGACTTAGATGTGAGCCATATGTTAGACCAGTCCGTGTCTTCTAAAGTTCGTCCCAGGTCCTCCTCCCACCTCTGAACGTAAGAGGGTCTATTAAGATTTACTACTCCATAAAATTGATTATAAAGTGATGAAATTGTACCTTCAGCAAATGGATCTTTTGTACAGATTGATTCAAAAATGGATAATTGGGATAATGGTGTATCCTCCTTTAGGAATGGTGTATAGAAATTTTTAATTTGGAGATATCTAAATATCTCAAAGTTTGGTAGATCATATTTTTCTCTAAGCGATGGGAATGAAAGGAATGATTTAGATGCTATGAAGTCATTTAGTGTCTGAATGCCTGATGTTGTCCAAGCTTTAAAAGAATTTGGGTAGATCCATGCCGGATAAAAGGCCGGATTTCTGATAAAAGAAAGGAGAGGATTGTGTGGAGTTTGTAACTGATATTTGGTTTTTAGTTTATCCCAGAGAGATCAGAACTGTTTAGTTATGGGATTATGAATTTTAAAGCGGTCTTTAGGATCAAGCCATAACAAGTTTGATATTAATAGAGGGTCATTTTCTGAAGCCTCTATAAATACCCATAATGGGATTTCCTGTTTTGCATGGTATTTGGACAGACTGGCCAAATGTGCTGCTCTGTAGTAGTTAGTAAAATTAGGGTATCCCAGGCCTCCTTTATTTTTGGGAAGATGTAGTGTGTGTATAGGTATACGTGGTTTAGAAGAGCCCCATATAAACGAAGTTGCTCTTTTTTGTACGACTTGTGCCTTTTTTCAACCTGACTAACTATGTAACAATAAAGGACAGAAAATTGAAAAGTGAACAATAAAATACAACAAAAGCAAACTAGTCATGCTAAAAGAAAAAAAAGAATATTCAATACATCCTATTTTAAGATTATAAATAAATGCATTAGGATCTCAAATTAATAACACAAACCTTAAACTACGGTAAATACTAACACTAGTCCCAAAACAGTGTATAGATTAAAATGAAAGATTTTAGAAAAGGAAAAGCGTAAAGCAAGAACCCAGGGCAGTATGTTTACTTGTCTTAAGATCAAGTTCATAGCTCAAAGAGGAAATATACAGCAGCTCCTTGATGCCACTTCTCAGGAACTGTGAGGCTGACATTACTTTTTATGTGTATGTTTAACCGCTTGCCGACCGGCGCACGCCGATGTACGTCGGCAGAGCGGCACGGCTGGGCAAATGGGCGTACCTGTACGTCCATTTGAATTTCCCGCCGTGCCCGTGCGTGCGCGCCGCCGGCGGCGCGCACGCGCGCCGGCGGCGCGCACGCGCGCCGGCCGGGAGCTCCGTGAGTCGGGTCGCGGGTCCCGCGGACTCGATCGCCGCAGGGAGACCTGCGATCGCCTCACGGAGCGGATGAACGGGGAGATGCCGTTGTAAACAGCATCTCCCCGTTCTGCCTAGTGACAAGTGTCACTCGATCTCTGCTCCCTGTCATCGGAGCAGAGATCAGTGACGTCAGCCACACAGCCCATCCCCCTACAGTTAGTAATCACTCCCTAGGACACACTTAACCCCTCCCCGCCCCCTAGTGGTTAACCCCTTCACTGCCAGTGTCATTTACACAGTAATCAGTGCATTTTTAATCGCACTGATCGCTGTATAAATGACAATGGTCCCAAAAATGTGTCAAAAATGTCCGACATGTCCGCCATAACGTCGCAGTCACAATAAAAATCGCTGATCGCCGCCATTACTAGTAAAAAAAAAATTATTAATAAAAATGCCATAAAACTATCCCCTATTTAGTAAACGCTATAACGTTTGCGCAAACCAATTAATAAACGCTTATTGCGATTTTTTTTACCAAAAATATGTAGAAGAATACGATCGGCCTAAACTGAAGAAAAAAAATGTTTTTTTTTATATATTTTTAGGGGATATTTATTATAGCAAAATGTAAAAAATAATGCGTTTTTTTCAAAATTGTCGCTCTTATTTTGTTTATAGCGCAAAAAATAAAAATAGCAGAGGCGATCAAATACCACCAAAAGAAAGCTCTATTAGTGGGAAAAAAAGGACGTCAATTTTGTTTGGGAGCCACGTCGCATGACCGCCCAATTGTCAGTTAAAGCGACGCAGTGCCGAATCGCAAATAACGCTCTGGTCAGGAAGGGGGTAAATCCTTCCGGGGCTGAAGTGGTTAAAAAAAATAGCCAATTCAATTTTAAGTCCAATAGTAAGGTACCCATAAATGTTGGATAATCCTTTTCAGTTTAGTGCAGATCGCGTGATGATGTAATGTGTGAATGTTTACTGGTAGATATGACAAACCAAATCTTTTGTAAGAGGAATGACATTTAAACAAGTCAGAAAACCTTTTAACCTCCCTGACGGTATTCCCAAGTGTGGCTCGGGGTTATATTTCAGCACCATTAGCGGTAACCCCCGAGCCACACTCGGGATTACATCTCTGGATCCTGGTGTAGGTTACTTACCTTGTCCCCAGGATCCTGCGATGTCCCCCCGCGCTGTCTGCGGGCTCCGTCCTCTGCCCAAAGCCTCTCTGTGCCAGGCTCCTTTCTCTGCGAGCGTTGCGGCGCACGGGGGCGGAGCCTGGTGGCAAATTCAAAATATGTAAAAATCATAACACATACAGTACTGTAATCTTACAGATTACAGTACTGTATGAAATCATTTCACCTCCCTTTTGTTCCCAATGCTTTGGCCCATATATATATACTGTTTTCTGCCTGGAAACTTGAGATTGTCCATAGAACACTTGCAGAATTGAGCGATAGTGAATTGTGGGGAAATTTATTTTATTATTATATTATTTTTTTTTTATTATTTATATTTATTTATTATATTATAATTTATGATTTTGTGTTTCAAACTTCATTATACCCGGGATGTCTGCTAGACTCTTGGTGGACAGATTTAAGTGTATTATTGCTAAGAATTACAGACCTACAATATAAAACGCCAAATTTCTATGCAAAATAATTGTACGGCTTTGAGACGCAAAAATCTGAAATAATCATACCTCCAGGGAGGTTAATGTCCACCCAGATAACCTAGCACCAGAGGTGTCTGCATGGTGTCTACCATACTGTGCTCAAAATGTTCAAAACTTCAGTTACTTCCTGGTTTCCAGGTCTAGGCAAATTCTGCCCTACATCCTAGAAGTCATCAGGAGGGGTTTTCTCAGCTAAGCATACTCTCTCCTCTCCTGTCTGCATGCCTGAGCTAAGGGCAGATGGATTCCAGGAAGTAAATTCTACATGAATCATCTGCCCTTAATCAAGATGGCCATGGCTGCAGATGCTGGGGGGGGGGGATGATAATAAAAACAAAGCATGGAGGCATGGATGGATGGGAGAGTTTGCTATGAATACTGCAGTACACATAATTAAATAGCATTTTTGGTTTGTGATGTTTAGATGCAGTGTAGTTATGAACAGGTTGGATTTGCTTTAAATCACAATTTAAATCCTGATTTAAATCACTAGTAAAAAGGCTTGATTTAAATCAACTCAATTTAAATCATAATTTTTAACTGTTATCTTTGTCCCTCAGTGGCTCCTCCTCCTGACCCGCTGTTGACTCACCGACCGTCCGTAATGGGATGGCTGGTGATGCGGCAGGGACACAACAAGGTGAGGAAAGTGGTGGCAGCAGGTGAGTGAATGCCCGCTAACAGGCGATGCCATGATGGATCTGAAATGACAGGTGCTCTTTAAATGTAAGGCTGTATTCTTGGTAGTTAGAATCTTTAATTTTCACAAACAAAATTGATGTTTCCTATTTAGAATAAGCTGTCAGGTTAGTAAAACAGCGATATCAGAACTTATTCAATCATACCATTTGTGGTGTACATAGATTTGAAAAACAATGGAATAAAGGAATATTTCTGAATTTTTCATGGTTACTGTGAAATTGTGTAAATGCATCAATGCAGTGCATGTTATCTCAGCTTGCAGAGCTTGGATTCATTTAATAAGTTTACCAAAAATGAAAATATTGCAGAATATACAACCTCATGCTACATAACTAAACTCCATTTCATGCTGAATAAACAAAATTATTAATGTATCTTTTAAATAGAAAACTATCTTTTAGATAGATTTTTACTCCAAAAGCATTTTATTAAAATAACTTTTGATAAAAATCAAAAAAATCTTATTTATTTTAAATCATTGATTTGTATCCACTCTGGTTTTGCTTTACATTCCTTAATACTCCACCTGTTGGTTTAATATGAGTATTAAATATTTCATATTTTATTTGACCTATATACACTCTACTTGTAAACAATATGTATAGTAGGTATAAATCATTTAAATACCTACAAAAGTAACTAAGGAAATAATATATATCTTTAATTTAGGTTTACGTGAACCCAATGTTTAATATTTGAAATTTCATGATATTTACCTATATAAACCCTACTGTAAAACAATGAGCTTACTTTATAGATCCTTGTAAACTTACTTTATGTATCTTTATAATATTGTATACTCAATAAACTTCTTTTGACAAGGAAATATTTCATATTTACAAGGTTAAAAAAAAAGAGAATTGAATTATTGTTATGAATATAATAAAGAAAATATGTACAAAGCTCTATATGTTCTCTTTAATATCTTTGCAGGTTTGTGAGATTAAATTGTTGTTAAGGATAGTTTTTCACTACAAGCGAGATATTTCAGGGATGTTCTGAATTGTGTGTGCTTGTGCATATATATCTATAGATAATATGTCTGTGCGTGCATTATAGGTGGTATATTTATTTCTACCTATTGAACTGTGATTATGATACACGGATATGATTCTTTGTCTTTTATTTATTTTTACTTGGGTGATTTACTATCTGCCCAACATCCATCCACAGCCTAATACCTTGAGGGCTGATGGAAAGATCTTTTTTAATTTTTGAAGATATGTTGTGATCAGTAGGAAATTAGTTTTCAGCAGCCTATGGGGAAATATTATCAGTGGTGATACCCTTCACATACAGTTAAGGAAACTGTTGTGAGTAGCATTTCAAATGTTCTCTCTTTATGTATAATAGGGTTTTTCACTTTCAAGAGTTTAGCCAACTGATATGTGTTTTCAACCATCAAATTTAATTTTCCGTTAGAAGCCCCCTTTGCAACTTTCTTCTTCTTCTTAGGATTCATTCCAGCTTTGTTAGTAGCATCTGAATGAAAATGTTGTAACGGTTTTCATCTTATTAGATTGCATATTAAAGAGCCAGCTGCTCTCCCTTTGTCCTTCCTGAAATTCACCAATAAATCTCCTTCCCTGGTAATTGGAAAATCAACTATAATATGTGGCCTGTGCTTTGCTAATACTGACTCAGGGGCTCTTCCTTAGAATTCCAGGCTACAAGTAAAATCAACAAACTGCCAACGCTCTCCAGCCACCACTGCAACTTCACAGAATTTAGACAGTCTACTTGATTTATGTTACCCTTATATAATTAAAAATGGTAAGGTTATGGGCAGTAATGTTGTGCATTTCTGGACAGCTCTGCTTAGTTAGTCTATTAGGCTTAGTTTTTAATTTTTCGTATAGTAGTCAATAGCCTTGACCCTAACCACCTGAGCTCTTTACACCCTTCATGACCAGATATTTTTTTTGCTATTTGGCACTGTGCTTCCGTGTTGTCATACAACACTGTATCCAAATTAAATTTATATCATTTTTTTCATACAAATTTCTTTTGGCAGTATTTGATCACCACTGGGTTTTTTATTTTTTGCTATATAAATGCAAAAAAGACCAAAAATTGTGAGAAAACCCTATATTTTCTACTTTTGTTATAAAAAAATTCAATAAAATTAAAATGTTTTCATAAATTTAGGCCAAAATGTATTCTTCTACATGTCTTTGGTAAAAAAAAAAAAAAAAAAATCCCAATAAGTGTATATTATTTGGTTTGTGTGAAAGTTACAGCGTCAACTCTACAAACTATGGTATATGTAGTTGAAAATCTCATTTCTTGAGGCCCTTAAAATGCCAGGACAGTACAAAGTTTCCCAAAAATGTTTTGGAAAGTAGACCATCTGAGGCATTTAGTAAGAGGCATGGCGAGTTTTTTGCAGTTGCAATTTTTTGTCACAATTTTTTGGAAACTAAAGAAATTAAATATTTTTTTTTTACATTTTTTTTTTTTAAACCTACCATCAGCAGTGCTGTACAGAGTTATCCTATGACTGCTGTGAGAGTAATTAGGGATCCTGACTGGTGTATTCAATTTTTAAACCTTTTGTTTTTAACTATTTTTTTTTTTAACATGCTCTCATCAGAGTAGTTTAGTGTCCCTACAGTAACGCTGATCTGTGATTGGCTACAGCTAAACACATGGTACAGTGTGCTATGATCCATCCATCCACTGAGTGTAGAGTGCCATGTTGGTGTAGTTGGTGCACACGCGCGCAGCAGCTCTATTTATTCCTAATGGTGTGCTGTATTCCACAGTACAGGTCACCCATAGAAATGTGTGATTTTAAACGCACAGTAAGGATTGCTGAAACAGGAAGGGAAGATAAACATTTAACACAGCACTTGGGGGTGGGGGGATTTATTAAAGGTCAGGTTCAACAAAAGTGAACTTGGCCTTTTTATGTCTTTATGGCCCTCTAAATGAATGAGCAAAGTGGGATATTAAGCAGATATCTAACTCTGATATGCCTAAATGGGGTACAAGATGGCCATTTTTAAAGGGCGTTATCGACAATGCTCTGGTTTTTTGATTCCCCCCCATCACATATTCTTTTTTCCAATTATCCAAGGTCATTGGTGAACGCGGATTAAAATATTTTCTTTCTTTTTTCTGTTTGTGCAGAAGCTGTCTCTTAGCTGTTCACATAATTCTCCTTCATGTAACTTGTTAGTAGTTTTTCAAAGAATCCTTCTAAGTTGCCCTCCGTGTATTTCTGCTGCTTGCTAATCACATGGTAATCACGGTTGCTTTTGCAAGTCTTCTCTCTTCCAGTCTTTCTTGTAACTCCCAAAGCTCTCTCCTTTTAATCTTGCGCTCACCACTCATGTTCAGTCATGAGGTTACAAAGCTGACATTGCTGTCTCGGTAGAGGTTATCTATTTAGGTTCCTTGAAAATTTCTCTTTGGCATTTCCAGATTGGCATATGGCTCTCCACAGGAAAATGTTAGACTATCCCTTCAATGTATCGGGCATTTAAAGATTTTCACTTGTGTCCAAGATTTTCAAATTAATTTACTGGTGTTTCTCTTTTTTGGTACTAAAATTGTACTTCTTTTGGCACATGTGCAATTTTATTAATTTCATTTGTTGTCACAAACGGCCTAAAAAATCAACCACAGATAGTTAACTTTTTTATTCTGACACTTTCTTCTCCTGTTAAGTCATATAGTTTATAGGCAAGCTTTTTGATCTGCTTCCAAAAATTCTGACTTTTTCTGTCTTCAAGATTTTTAAATTTATTTTATGTATTACAGGTACTTGTATAGCACCGTCAATTTAAGCAGCGCTTTACATATTTATTCCACACTCACATCAGTTCTTATAATCGAAGGTCCCTAACTCACCTTCATACATACACATACTAGGGCCTATTTGGATAGGCGCCAGTTAACCTACCAGCATGTCTTTGGAGTGTGGGAGGAAACCAGAGTACCTAGAGGAAACCCACACAGGCACAGGGAGTACATGCAGATGCCAGGCAGGTAGTACTATGGTTGGGATGTGAACCTTAATACTTTGAATCACTGACCAGGAATAAACATTCAACTAGTGAAATCAAAATGCCTGGTCTGCTTACTTGATACAGGTCAGTGATTTTGAATATAGAAGCCAAGAGAAGCTTTTTGGGGAGATGCACTTGTTTAACGTGTCAAAAAAACCCAAAAAGGACCTTTTTAACTATAAAGTGCTAGCACCTAGAGAACCATGAAGATACCTATGGCAGACTCTAGAACCCTGCTTTCAGGGGTTAAAGCTGGGTCCCATCACATTTAATTTAATGATGGGCCAATGCATGGGGATGTAAGGTGGTAGCAAGTTCTGATATTATCCAGAAGTGTCTAAGCTTAACCTGTCAAAACAACCTGGGATTGTACTGTAGCAGGAGGGTATTGGATTAAGATGAAATTATTTATTATACATGCAGTTTGCAGCAGCACTATGGCCACGTAAAAATAGCTGCGTCCAATTTGTGTGCAAAGAGAAATGCTGTCCCTGGACAGAAGCTGTCTGTGCCCAGGCTGGTCAGAGCTTCTAATCGCATATAACCAATTGGATGAGTGATTACATGTGATTACGGTGCTGCTGGCCACAGTATACAACGCACTTTGGAGAAATTTCTCCAGGGCCAGACAAAGGGTATATTGGCTCTGGATTCCTTACCAAGCCAGTTTAGGCAAAATATTTGCCTTTAGAGTATTAAAAAGGAGCAGTAAGAAAACCGCTAGAATTGGAATATGTATGTGTAAAGTGTCTTACTTCTTATAAAATTTATGACTTAGATAGTCTGGAGTGGGCATTTTACAATATGTAGATTCTCTTTTTTTTTTTTTTTTTTTAATTTCAGTCTGCGGTGGAGTATGATTTTATAAAACTGACATTTTTTTAACATTTTGCTTACTAACCATGACCCCTCTGGCTGTTAACATCACATTTTAATGTCCCAGCTGATATGATTGGTTGGAGTATAAATTCAGGCATCCCCTGCAACAGTTTTAGAGTTAGGGCTCATGCCCACCGCAGCAAAGATAAAAAGCTGCTTTAAAGTGTATCAGCTTTTATTTCTCTGCCTCCTACTGTTATGAGGGTCGCATCTTGGTGAGACATTCTAAGGTGCTGCACATGTAGAAAGATGCTAGGGTTGTAGTGTTCTTATTACCAAAATAAAAGTGATTATATAACCTGTAATAGAGCACAGGCCATCTCTCTTATTATACATTTTCATCAAGTGCACTTACATGACCTGTTCTTTTATCTATAGAACAAAAGCAACAATCTGTGATTGTTAGCTAAAATCCTTGCTATTGCAAAACCTTGATTTTTTTTTTGTCTGTAGAAATGTTTTATCCTTATTGTTCTTTGTATTGATTTCAGCTCTTTCAGCAAATGTAGTTATTATAATATATCTATATTGAGAACCTTTTTTTTTTTTTATAGAGTAGGTAATGGCTAGAATCCCAGTCAGTTTATCATTGGCTTGTGTGTCATAGGACATTTTCTTTCACTCCCTTGTCCAGACAAAACAAGAAGTTAAATGAAATTTCTACAATGAGAGGAAAAGGGGAATTCCCCTCTTAGACAGTTTTCCCTGGAGCTGATGCTCCCAATGACAAATTTACCCTACACTTCTTTTTCTGTGAAATTTTGGATTTTTCTGTCACTTTGTGTTGAGAACATGGCGTTGGTGACCATGTTCACTAGGACAGTTTCCAAAACTGGGGGGAAAAAGTTGTGACTATACACTTTAACTTTTTAAATCATGTTTGTATCACCATAGAGTGATTGACATATTTTAAAATGTGAGTTTTAATGAAGACGCTTAGAGCGTCAATATGAACTAGAAAAGGTACAATTTCTGGGGAAATTGTGAAAGTGTTCTTGCCTCTACAACTGGAGTGGGCGGAGTAACTGGGTGGGGTGGAGTGGCTTGAGTAACTGTGAAAAGTGTTAAAAAGCTTAATATTTTAATAGTAGTAAAAAAGTTCCATCATTCGCTGAAAGAGCTGAACATTTTTTTCAAAAGTAATTTTTTTTTTCAAAAATGAATTTTTTTTAATCAAAAATGATTTTTTTTTCTTCAAAAATGATTTTTTTTTTTCAAAAGTAATTTTTTTTTTCAAAGGTAATTTTTTTTTTCAAAAATAATTTTTTTTTCGAAATTATTATTTTTTTTTAAGTAATTTTTTTTTCAAAAATAATTTTTTTTTTCAAAAATATTTTTTTTTTTCAAATATATTTTTTTTTCAAAAATAATTTTTTTTTTAAAAGAAATTTTTTTTTCAAAAATATTTTTTTTTTTCAAAAATAATTTTTTTTTTAAAAAATATTTTTTTTTTCAAAAATATATTTTTTTCAATAATGATTTTTTTTTTTTTCAAAAATTATTTTTTTACTTTTTTCAAAAATTTTTTTTTTTTTCAAAAATATTTTTTTTTTTACATGGGGCGGTCATAATGTTTTGGCTGATCATGGGGTGGTCATAATGTTTTGGCTGATCATGGGGTTGTTAGCTTTTGTCACTTCCCACTCTAGTTTTGAACATTTCGCCATTCATGCCTATGGGACCAATTTCGCCGCAAAAACGTCATTTCGTGGACCATTCGGCAAAACATTCCACAAAGTAATAACACACCAATCGGGAACAATCCGCTCGTTTCGGTATATTATTTGTCTCTGTAGTGTGAAAACTGTGGGAGGAGTCTACAAGCATTATCAAGTCTAGCAGATAAAGTCACATGCATTTGGAGTGTCTCAGCATCTTGTGTTTACAACCACTGTTTCCTAGCAACGCTCATGCCCTGTTTATGCTTCCCAAATACTGCTTCATCAAAACTGCCCCATCAGAATTACCCCATCAAAACTGCCCCATCATATTCCTCTATTATAAATCAGTACATGGTGTGTCTGTCCCCTCCCCCGGGCTCTGTAATCAGCTGAGATGCTCCAGCCACCTTCCCCCCCTGTGTATAACAGAAGCTTTGGTAACCATGGCAACAAAACAAACACTAACAGTACACTCTGATTAATGGCTAAAATTTCCTGAAATGACCTCTAAACAAATGGCCGTATTTTAAAAACTATACATCCTACAGCGAAGATCTTTATATTGTGAGAATCGAAAACGACGATATTTCGTGAACCATTCGGCGAAACGTTCCACAAAGTAATAGCACACCATTCGGGAACAATCCGCACGTTTCGGTATATTACTTGTCTATGTAGTGTAAAAACTGTGGGAGGAGTTAGGGTGGTAAATTTGGCTATAATAAAAAGAATAATATATATGTGAGATAACAGTAAGTGGTCTTGCTATGCAAGAACACTTAATTATCCTACCCCTATATTTAAAATGTATGTCAATGCAAAATTGAAATAACTACACTTCGTACATCTCTACAATACATGCACATTCTCACTTGTGTTATCCTTTTAAACACGCTGCAAATACAGGAAAACAATTGCTGATGTGCCAAAAATATAGTGTGCCCTAACTTCCTATTTAACGTGACAACATAATGTTTTTTCAGCTGTGAATTCCAACACATGTGTTGTCAAACTTGCCTACTTCATTTCTGCTGCATTGCAAAGAACACCCACCCATCTCTTTCCCTCTCCCCCTCCTTCCTTCTCCCTTTCCTCCCCTCTCTCCTCCCCTCTCCATCTCCTTCCCTCCTTTTTTATCTCCCTCCCCCTGCTCATCTACCTACACCTCCTCATCACCCTTCCCCCTCCTCATCACCCTTCCCCCCTCCTCATCACCCTTCCCCCTCCTCATCACCCTTCCCCCTCCTCATCTCCCTTCCCCCTCCTCATCTCCCTTCCCCCTCCTCATCTCCCTTCCCCCTCCTCATCTCCCTTCCCCCTCCTCATCTCCCTTCCCCCTCCTCATCTCCCTTCCCCCTCCTCATCTCCCTTCCCCCTCCTCATCTCCCTTCCCCCTCCTCATCTCCCTTCCCCCTCCTCATCTCCCTTCCCCCTCCTCATCTCCCTTCCCCCTCCTCATCTCCCTTCCCCCTCCTCATCTCCCTTCCCCCTCCTCATCTCCCTTCCCCCTCCTCATCTCCCTTCCCCCTCCTCATCTCCCTTCCCCCTCCTCATCTCCCTTCCCCCTCCTCATCTCCCTTCCCCCTCCTCATCTCCTCCCCTCTCATCTCCCTTCCCCCTCCTCATCTCCCTTCCCCCTCCTCATCTCCCTTCCCCCTCCTCATCTCCCTTCCCCCCTCCTCATCCCCGTCTCCTTCCCTCTCTCTCTCCACCTCCTTCCCTCTCTCTCTCCACCTCCTTCCCTTTCTCTCTCCACCTCCTTCCCTTTCTCTCTCCACCTCCTTCCCTTTCTCTCTCCACCTCCTTCCCTTTCTCTCTCCACCTCCTTCCCTTTCTCTCTCCACCTCCTTCCCTTTCTCTCTCCACCTCCTTCCCTTTCTCTCTCCACCTCCTTCCCTCTCTCTCTCCACCTCCTTCCCTCTCTCTCTCTCTCTCTCTCCACCTCCTTCCCTCTCTCTCTCTCTCTCCACCTCCTTCCCTCTCTCTCTCTCTCCACCTCCTTCCCTCTCTCTCTCTCTCCACCTCCTTCCCTCTCTCTCTCTCTCCACCTCCTTCCCTCTCTCTCTCTCCACCTCCTTCCCTCTCTCTCTCCACCTCCTTCCCTCTCTCTCTCTCCACCTCTTCTCTCTCTCTCTCCACCTCCTTCCCTCTCTCTCTCTCCACCTCTTCCCTCTCTCTCTCTCTCCACCTCTTCCCTCTCTCTCTCTCCACCTCCTTCCTTCCCTCTCTCTCTCTCTCTCTCTCTCTCTCTCTCTCTCTCTCTCCACCTCTTCCTCTCTCTCTCTCTCCACCTCCTTCCCTCTCTCTCTCTCTCCACCTCCTTCCCTCTCTCTCTCTCTCCACCTCCTTCCCTCTCTCTCTCTCTCCACCTCCTTCCCTCTCTCTCTCTCTCCACCTCTTCCCTCTCTCTCTCTCTCCACCTCCTTCCTCTCTCTCTCTCCACCTCCTTCCCTCTCTCTCTCTCTCCACCTCCTTCCCTCTCTCTCTCTCTCCACCTCCTTCCCTCTCTCTCTCTCTCCACCTCCTTCCCTCTCTCTCTCTCTCCACCTCCTTCCCTCTCTCTCTCTCCACCTCCTTCCCTCTCTCTCTCTCTCTCCACCTCCTTCCCTCTCTCTCTCTCTCTCTCTCTCTCTCTCTCTCTCCACCTCCTTCCCTCTCTCTCTCTCTCTCTCTCTCTCCACCTCCTTCCCTCTCCTTCCCCTCTCCTTCCCCTCTCCTAATTTCCATAACCCCTCCTTGTGCACAGGCAGAAAGCGCAGGACGTTCAACTCACAATATTTCTGGGTATGGGTATGTTTTTGATTTAGCAAACCGATACAACTATAAAACATTTCAATAGTGTATTTAGCAGACCAAAAGGAAGCAAATAAGAGAAATTTATTATTAGGGTTGCCATTACTTAAATGGTCTGTCATATCCTTTGAACAGTCAAAGTTTATTTCCCTACAAGAATAATGAAAACTGAAACGATTCTATTTGCTTGTACACTTTCTGCGTAAGTTAGTAATATAATATATGTGTGTAGAGTGAGAGCTGGCTTTAGTGTACTTTTGGTTTTAGCTTAAAATGTGAACACCTTTTATAGCATGCACAATTTGCTCTGATGTTCCCACTCATATTTATTTAGTATTTTCACCTCAGTGTCAACTGTACAGCGCCCTCCTTAACGTTTTAAGCAGGAAGAAAAACTACATAATTAGGGCCTTCAACACAGGCCTACAATTAGGTATTCCCACACTAACCGTGTATACAGCGAGCTGATAGCAAATGAGGACACCTTTTACTGTCACTGCAAGCGCCACAGTACGGAATGCATGACAAAAATTAGCTTTAATGGAATGACCTGCAGCAAAAAGGTAAATGAGTTCCAGACCCTGAAAAGAGGAAAGGAGTGAGCACTGCAAACCAGTTATTTCTCATTGACTGTGCAATGCTGAAAGAGGGGACAAAACACACGCGTACCGTGTTAAAATGCTTTTACCATGCCTGCCCTCTCTTTCTAGTCAGGTCAAAGCCATTCAATTTATCACTTTCTTCAGTAGGGGAAAGATGGCACCTTTTTATAGATAATTTACCATTTTCTTACGCAAGTGTAAAGCAAGCCTGATGTACTAGGGGAATATAGGGAATTAAATGGCTTGTTAGTGTTAAGAGTAAAAAATCTAATAATGCTTCTGGAAACATTTTAGAAAGGTCTGTTGTCAAATGGCATGATAGAATTAGATGGATCGTTATAAAACAACTTTATAGATGGTTCTCTTAGGATGTTAGTTAATGGCCAGTTGAGGGCTGATTGAAGCTTAAAAATCTGACCACATCTGCCATTTCATTGCGTTAGTAATTACAATCCCTATTCATTTGGGTGGCGTTTGATGCCGTTTAGAATTTCATGGAAAAGTAAGGAAGGTACACATTTGAGCAATAAAGAACAGAACTAGCTTTAAAATCCCCTCTTATGAAGTCTGTCGTAATTTTATACACTGAAGCATTCCAAATCTTTAAGCAAAATTTGAATTTAGATGGCATCTAAATGAATAACTTATTTTTTACTTATGTTATTTACTGAATGAATACATGTATACAATATTAAGTTAAAATTACCCCTTATTATGGATTAAGAGCCCTTGCACACTGGGGCGGTTTGCAGGCCCTATTGCGCTAATAATAGCGCCTGCAAACCGCCCCGAAAGTGCCGCTGCTGTCATCCCAGTGTGAAAGCCCCGAGGGCTTGCACACTGGAGCGATGCGCTGGCAGGACGGTAAAAAAAGTCCTGCCAGCAGCATCTTCGGAGCGGTGAAGAAGCGGTGTGTATACCGCTCCTTTACCGTTCCTGCCCATTGAAATCAATGGGACGGCGCGGCTATACCGCCGGCAATGCGCCTCTGCAGAGGCGCTTTGCGGTGGTATTTAACCCTTTCTCGGCCGCTAGCGGGGGGTAAAACCGCCCCGCTAGCGGCCGCATACCGACGGTAAAACGCCGCCGCCGCCCCCCGCTCCAGTGTGCAAGGGCTCTTAGAGACAACGCTGCCTAATGCAAACAGGTATTTGTTGCATTTTATTGACCCTACTTTACAACTATAGGGGTGCATGGTCTCCCAGCTCCTGCTGTCTGCAAATGTCTATATTTGTCAGGTCTTTCTTGGAGCAGGGTCTTCTGGGCTACCTGTATTTGTATTTACCTACCAGTCACTGTGAGCAAAGCTCCAGAAGTCCTGTGTCAGGGGTGTGGTGCATCAGGTTTTGCCTGTATTGTCAACCAGCCAAACCCTGGTCAGTTTGTCTTCCATGACTTGGATCAGGCTTTGACAAAATTGGAGAACGTTGTTTTAGAAGAGTCTTTCCTCTGTCTGTCCCAGGTTTCTTTGTCCTGGGTTAGCCTTCCCTCTTTGGGAGAGGGTGCCTTAGAGTCCTTCCCCTGCTGGGGAAAGGGTGATTGTTTTGCTTTGGTGTTTGACCCTAAGGCTGAAGCCTTTGCTTTTTCAGGGTGCCATCATTCTGTATGCAGACAGGGTGCTTGTAGGCTATGCTGGCCTACTTTAACCCACGCTAGATTAATCACTAGAATGGAGAAACACGGCAGAGACCCACTGATTGATTGACTTCTAGCCTGAGAAGCTGTCCAAGTCCCACCATTTAATTTTTGGGGTATTCTCCTGTGCTAATTTTTATGAGTAAACAGTTAATCTGTATTCAAATCTGCACCTGCACTCCTTCATCTACAGAAATTGTTAGTGTGATGTTTTGGGGCAAGGTGTTCCTAGAAGCCTCCCCTCATATTCATAGGGCCCAAAGCTTCATCAGTGCATTTTTAATTGCACTGATCGCTGTATAAATGTGAAAGTTCCCAAAATAGCGTCAAAAGTGTCCGATCTGTCCACTATAATGTCGCAAGTCATGATAAAAATCTCACATCGCCGCCATTACTAGTAAAAAAAAAATTATTAGTAAAAATGCCATAAAACTATCCCCTATTTTGTAGACGCTATAACTTTTGTGCAAACCAATCAATAATCGCTTATTGCGATTTTTTTTTTTTTACCAAACAAATATGTAGCAGAATACGTATCAGCCTAAACTGAGGGAAAAAAATGTTTTTTTTAATATATTTTTTGGGGATATTTATTATAGCAAAAAGTAAAAAAATATTGCGTTTTTTTTTTCAAAATTGTCGCTCTTTGCTCTATAGAGCAAAAATAAAAACCGCAGAGGTGATCAAATACCACCAAAAGAAAGCTCTATTTGTGGGGAAACAAAAGGATGTCAATTTTGTTTGGGGAAAAAACAAACAAGATATTTGGGGGGCACACCCTAAAAGATGCATTAAAGATGGTGCAGCCATCAATATTTTGTTCTATTTTGTTTAGGAGCCACGTCGCACGACCTTGCAATTTTCAGTTAAAGCGACGCAGTGCCGAATCACAAAAAACACTCTGGTCTTTGGGCAGCCAAATGGTCCGGGGCTGAAGTGGTTAAAGTGTAACTTTTTCCCAAAAATTTGCATTTGAACGGCTGCTGCGCAAATACAGTGTGACATAAAATATTGCAACAACCACCATTTTATTCTCTAGGGTCTCTACTAAAAATATATATATATATATATATATATATATATATATATATATATATATATATATATATATATATATATATATATATATATATATATATATATATAATGTTTGGGGGTTCTAAGTAATTTTCTAGCAAAAAAAATTATTTTAACTTGAAACCAACAAATGTCAGAAAAAGGTTTACAGTAGTGTTTAAGTGGTTAAACTTCCCTCATTTTCACATCAAAAGGAATACATTGTTACAATGTTTATACTTAAGTTTCACTGCTAAACAATGTTGTGATTCTTGGCAGACTGCCCTTTTTTTTTTCCCTTTCTTTTGATGGCTGTCGGCTTTAGCAAAACAGAGAATTCCCTGCATAGTAAGAATCGGGAAATACTTTTTTCAAGATCGCAACAGGGAAAAAATCGTGATAGCGATTCTTAACGATTAATCGTGCAGCTTTAGTATGTGTATATATATATATAATATGTATGTGTGTGTGTGTGTGTGTGTGTGTATATGTATATATATATATATATATATATATATATATATATATATACATATATGCCATGTCAAATTGGTAACACTTAATTGCAGTCAATTGCCTTTGACTTATTAACTCCCTGCCCCGGTATATCCGATCAGCCCCTAACCTGTCCACCTTTAGGAGATCCCTAAAAACTCACTTATTCAGGGAAGCCTATCTCACACCCACCTAACAACTGTCCCCAAGCCACCCCCCATCAAATCATTGCCCACATCTATTACCTTTTGTACCACCACCCCCTCCCTTTAGAATGTAAGCTCTACGAGCCGGGCACTCCTGTCCCTTCTGTATTGAACTGTACTGTAATTGTGCTGTCTCCCCTCTACATTGTAAAGCGCTGTGTAAACTGTTGGCACTATATAAATTGTGTATATTAATAATGTAATAATATTGGAGTATTTCCCTGTAACTTTTCTAGCGACAACTGTAAAATTTTAGTTTCAACCCTGCTTTCTTCCCCCTGTGGCAATGGTCACCAGGACAAGAAGTGTGAATAAATCTCCCCAATAAGGACACAGAATGCAATAATAACTTGATACAAAGGATCTAACCCTTAGCCACATCTAAAACTGAACAAATTTTGATTGGACTTACACTTTGGGAATGATTAACTAAAGGCAAATAGTCTAAACTTTTCAAGTTCGGTTGCACTCATTTTCCCTAGAGTTTAAAAAGATTCTGAAGGCTCAAGGTTTTTTTACGTTCATGCATTCTATGTATGAAGGTAAAAAACCTTCTCTGTGCAGCAGCCCCCCCAATACTTACCTAATCCCCATCTCCTTAAAGCGATGTGCACGAGTGCCTTGGCTCTCTGGGTACTCTGCCTCTGTGCTGTCAATCACAGCCACTGAGCCAATCGGGAGAGAGAGGGACCGAGCAGCGGCTCTGTGTGTGAATGGACACGCAGAGCTGCAGCTCAGGAGCCAGCCAGCTTGGGTGCCCCCATTGCAAGGTGCTTGTTCTGGGGGAACTCAGCAGAAGGGAGGGGCCACAAGTGCCGCGAGGGATCCAACAAGAGGAGGATCAGGGCTGCTCTGTGCAAAATCAGTGCACAGAGCAGGTAAGTATAACATGTTTGTTTTTTTTTTTTTGTTTTTTTAAAAGAGACTTTAGTATCATTTTAAGCTGGCCATACATGGATTGAAAATTGGCCAATTTAGCATGGACCAGCCAAATTTTGATTCATGTGCAGGCACTGTGGTTGTAAGATGATCTACTGATCGACTTCTCTACATCATACAACCTGGTGGATTTTCCTTCCACGATTAGCACTGCAGGCTATAGTCTGCAATTTTGATCAGTGTATTCTGATGGCGGGGCAGTGTTTTTATTTTTTTATTTTTTTATATTTTTTTTTGTTCAGTCAGCTGGTTGAATGAAAAAACAGATGACTTATCTGTGGGTTGCTGTAGTGAATGTGGTGGAGCTTCACTTTGTTAAAAAAAAAAAAAAAAACCTAATCATTTGCAAGAAAAAAAAACAGCATTTTTTTTCCTTGCACATTGGCTTGGATAATAGAAATCAACAGGGCTTCGCCACATTCACTAAGCTCTGGGGATTATGAGTGCAACGGTACTTGCAAAGTGCACTCTATTTGCCTTTAGTAAATCAACCCCTTTGCCTCTTAGGCAGTTCATTTTTCACCCATGGCCAGTTTATAACTGTTTATTCATGAAATGATTTGTTTAAAAAGATAAAATTTTGTTCATTCGGAAGCCCTTGATCTAATATTATATTTTGGCTGAAGACTGGAAAACATAATTCCCATTAATAGACTAAATCAGGAAGGGGGCCAATGCTTTCTCAAGCTCTGTATTTATTTTAAATGGTCTATTACTATCCGTTGCTGCTTGTTTTTAACCATTGTACTAATTAGGTTTGGCTTGTAGGGATTGCTTGGCATTTAGGAAAATAAGGATTAATCTAAAGCTTTATTCAAATGGACACATTTATTCATGAAGTGTAAACAGGCTGCAGGTAGTGTGTGTTTGGGACATTACGTTTGTGCGCATGCACTTTTTTACGCTAATAGTGGCACATAGCTGCATATAGCTGCCTTCACCTATTCATGTCCATGGGTGGCTATTTGTAGCTCCAGGACATCCTGGGCATCAGAGAAACACAGCAGGTTTATGCTAAATAGGTGTAGGCACCCATGTGCATGAAGCCTTAAAAAAGACATATAGCCAAAGCTTTTTTGGTAATCGGAATACACTTAGTTGTACACTCCTGTGACCAAGAATCCACAATCAGTGGCCTAAAGCCTGCTGACGGCTGATGTTACTAAGCAGCTCCAGGCTCTTGAAGGATCCCGACAATGTTGAGATCCACCTAAATGCCTGATCATCAGCTTACTCAGCCGCTCAGCACGCTACTGAGAGCCTGAGCCAGCTGTTCCCACCCTCTCCGTAGCCCAGTGCTTCAGTGAGCACTGGAGGGGCAGTGCAGAGAGCGGTCACTGACAGTTTATATCACATCTAAGCTTGATGCAGAGCTAAATATGTATTTAATGGTATCCTGCCAAACATTAGGGAGTGCTTTATGTATCGTACAGCTCCATACAGTGTTATGTCAGGCATTGTCTCACACCACTTTTATTTGTTCTATCATTTTTTAAGTTTAATTCATAAAGAACCAAAATTAGATTAACTTAACGTTTATAGGCAGTGCTTTGTAGGTATGGTGATATGTCTGTAAAAAAAAAATTGAGAGGCTTATTTATTTTTTGGCACCTGTTCATAAGAAAATAGTTTTGGGGTTATAGCACTGTTTTAAACAGATGATTGGTGGGAGTTCTGTTTAAAAAAACTCCTGAACGTATCTCTGAAAGTGAAAAACGGTCTATAGATCGTGTCATGTACAATATATACTCTTAAACACAATAATTGTATGGAATGTTCAGTAACTTTCTAAATGATTGCACAGCTCTAGACTGGCGAAGGTACCATTTTCTTTTATGAATAGAAAGGTTGCCATGTAAAGAGAGAACTATTTTTCAACTTTGGCTTTAATGAACCTGTACTCAAACATCAACAACCATCCAGGAGTCAGTTTTTTAACTGATGAAACGGTCTTTAAGAAATTGCATCTAAAATCATGTTGCTCATGCTTGCAGATATTAAAATGTTCTGATATCTTTTTTCCATTTCATAATTTATGATGTCATAGCTTAGCTTTAGGGCACTTTTAGGGGCTGCCTGAGCACCATCTGCATTGAATTGTGCTCACCACAGCAGGACAATCCATGTGTGCTTGGCTACACAATGCATCTCAATGAATTGTCCTCTTGAGATCACTTTTACTGAGCAAAACTCACTAGTATTACAACCCAATGCAGACAGGATTAGTCAGGCAAACCCTACACTTAGTGTCCAGATACTTGTTGTGGCTTTTTCTTTTTGTCCACCCTTTTTGAAACAAGTGAAAAGCCTATAATGTTACAAACTACTTGTACCAGAATATCGGTCTTTCCCTTTTCCCCTCCTTATGCTTACCTGTCCAGAACCTTGGAGTTTCCTCTCTTCTACTACAGTAAGAATCTTCGTAGCCATAGGTAGAATCTTATGTCCAAAGAGAAATAACATGGTTATACTAGTCTCCTCACTTCACAAGAGACCAATGTAAAGATACTGATGGTTAAAAATATTACGTTCCACTTACTTTAGATGGTGGAATACTTATTGGATTGAGCTGTGTGAATATGATAGCGAGATATAGATAAACCAAGCACATTTTGACACTTCAAGCCCAGCGCTTGATTTGTATATTCTGACAGCTGGGAAGTGTCCCCGCTGTCAAAATACAATGAATCCAAATACAATGGGTCCAAATAGGGTATGGTTTCCCCCATCCATACATTCAATCAACCCGTTGGTTGAACAAAAAATCTGACCCATCTATGGCCAGCTTAAGGCTGTCAAATTTTTATTGTTGTCTTTGTCCTCATTGAGGTGCTTTCCCTTCACTTCCTGGGTGAGCAATGAGAGTGCAGGTGTCGCATGAAAAGAAAGATTTTGGTGGTAATAGACTTGATCAATGTTTCAGCTCTACCTAAATATACTAAATAAATGTACATTTATGGAGGAAAAAAAACTGCGCTAGTCCAGTAAAACAATAAGGGTAGACAAATCCCAAAAAGCTGCAATTAATGTGAGATGAACACAAACATAAATAAAAAAGGAAAAAATCGCGCTAAATAAAGTCCAAAGTGAAAAATGAAATTGAGATAAAATACATAAAAAATTGATGAATAATTGAAAGAAAGTCCCAATTATTGGACAGATGATGCAGATAAATATTTTCTTTCAATTATTCATCAATTTTATATGTATTTTATCTCAATTTCATTTTTCACTTTGGACTTTATTTAGCGCCATTTTTTCTTAAATGTACATTTATGGTTGTCTCTGTCCCTATCAGATATCTCATTACTTTCTGTCCATGTGAGACCTTGTAAAGGGGACAGAAACTGAACAATAAAAGCAAGTTCTAACCCATCCTTATTGAAGGTTAGGATTAACTGCTAACACTGCTGTTTTGCCGTGTCAGCATACATAAGGCAGATATGAGCACAGAAATATGGGGGTTGCTTTTGCTTACTTGTTCATAAGCATGAAGACTTCAGAGTCCCCTTGGAACAAGAACGGAGGATGACACATGAGACTTTTCAGCCTTCACTGACTGGTCCAGTTTGGAGAAGCACTGGGATGTGAGGCCTGCATTTGGATTGTCAGGTGTGAAGTTTTCACTTAGGTTTAACAAGTTGGCAAAGCAGCTCTCATATTCTCAAAACAAGTTATGAGACCTTTACTTAATTTTGGGCAGCTGCTGATAAATTTGTGGGTAGCTTTAGGCTCCAGACCTGGTGGCAGGGAGCAGTATTATTCACCCTGCTGAGGTTTTTCTCCACTGGCTCATTATTTGTCCAAGGTAATAAAGCTATTGTTTGCTGTGTACATAGACATGCTTATCGGATATAGTCTTTCCCGTGAAAGGCCATTCAGCTTTAAAATTGCTTTTTGATGTCTGTGGTATATTTTAGATTAGGGTCATAATCTGCCTGCAAGGTAAGAAACTTACAAAATCAGCCATCAAATCAAAGAGTGAACATATACTAGAGGGAATTTAACGGGTGATCTCTCAAAAAATTTGAAAATGCACACGTACATTAAAAAAAAAAAAGACTTTATTCACGCATGGTTATTAGACAAATGATTTGTAATAAAAAAGGAGTTACGTCATTGGTTAAATTGAGTCACCAAGGTCTACACCATATACAAAGCACAGTATATTCTCACAGAAAAAATCTCTTAGAAACCCTCCACAGCAATATAATGTAATGAGCTGTTAAACAAGAAATCGAATCCGAGCAATTGGACCAATATTGAACAGCAAGTGTGTTATATGCTGGCGATATGGGACAACCAAAGAAACTATATTTATAATAAGATAGGCAGGCGTCCAATACTTTTAACCATATAGTGTATATGTACTATATTACCAAAAGTATTGGAACGCCTGCCTTTACACGCACATGAACTGTAATGGCATCCCAGTCTTAGTCCGTAGGGTTCAGTATTGGGTTGGCCCACCCTTTGCAGCTATCACAGCTTCAACTCTTCTGGGATGGCTGTCCATAAGGTTTAGGAGTGGGTCTATGGGAATGCTTGACCATCCTTCCAGAAGCACATTTGTAAGGTCAGGCACTGACGTGTACGAGAAGGCATGGCTCACAGTCTCCGTTCTAATTCATCCCAAAGGTGTTCTGTCAGGTTGAGGTCAGGACTTTGTGCAGGCCAGTTAAGTTCCTCCACCCCAAACTCGCGCATCCATGTCTTCATAGAACTTACAATACAATGGGTTGCTGGCGGCCCAAAAGGGTAGGAAAAAGTGGTCACAGATGAGTATTAATTCCCAACATGTTTCGTCAGTGATGGCTTCCTCGGGGGATAATGTGAGACCACCACACTAGTAATCCAGCTCTAGCATAAAAAGAAATAGGATAAGTATGAAAACATAAATGAACATGAAAAGAAAATTGTCATGACTTCCAGTAAACGCACAACACATACCTCTAGGAGTCCGGAACCAAAAGGTGGAAAGGGCTTTGTTACTAATATGCCTCCCCCGAATTGAGGAGACGGGCAAGGAATGGAAAAAGCCCCAGCTAGCGGATGAAAAAGGGGAGACCATGCTTAGATGCAGGGGGTATGTAAAGACCCAGCTGAGAAAGGAAAAAAATGGAATAAGTAATTGTGATTATATATAATCTAACCACAGACAGATGTGGGTCCAATAGGGGGACACTCTGAATAAAAACTTACTATGCTCAAATGTGAAAAACACAAGAATTTAGGGGCGCCTTGGTATTGATGTAAATAGATGGAAGAGACCAACTAGTTGTCCCAGTTCATAGACGTTCAACTTAATAAATACTACAATGCAAAATTGACCACCATTTAGAAAAAGGAAATTTGTGTGTTGTTTACAAATTTATTCCACATAGTGAGTATAGTAGGTAGTCCATAAGGGAGTTTTAAATGGACCACTGTATTTGACTAAAACATGAAACATTATCAAAAAATTGACACATAGCTCAAAATATATATGTCTATACATATACACACTGTACTAACTTTAACTGTGGTGCAATTATGCATATTAGAGCATCAGGACCATCTCTTGAGAGTTCTCAAAAAGTAATTTACAGCAATGGAACCAATATGAAGTAGATAGCACAAAGCAAAGTATTTTTATCTGCACAGCAGAACCAACAGAATACGGTTGCCCCTAATGTCCAGCCAGAGAGATAATGGACTGGCTGGCATTAAGTACCCCCCCTGCTCGCTCGGCGTCTGACGTCACCGAGCGAGCGCGGATGAAGAAGTCCACTGCGCATTGCCCGTGTTCGGGAAACCCAGCTGCCTACAATACCCATAAGTCACAACAGTCGGTGTCAAAAGACGCCGGTGGTGTGACAGACAGATCAGGCCAAGCGAAGGAGGCATGATTGGAGGGAGATGGACGAGGTCATGAACTAATGGCAAGCCAAGGGTGCACACAAGGAGGTTGAGCCAGGAACCGCAGTGATCGGGCGAGCCGGAAAATAGCACAAGGGACACAATCTGGGCAAAAAGCCCTGTGCGTCTGTACGACCATGCATCAGGTCCACCAAATCATCATCCACATATAGCTAAAGGGCAACCCCAAAAGAAGCAGAACCTGGGGTTGCGGACAGAATATGCAGGTGCCCAACAAGGGGGCAAAAACTGCAGAGGGGAGATCAAAAGGTTCTCCCAGAGGAAATGCATAATCTGCGTGTTCTGGAGGTCATAACAAGTGAATTAACATTATACAAAAACAAACTCCTAAAACACCATGGTACAACAAAAATGATCATGTATAACCATAGATGACACAGCAAGATTGACATATGTACCATCACACAGTATACCTACATATACAACATATAGCATATGAAAGTGAATCAAAACAAACAGTGTAAATAAAACACCATCAAAAGCCCATATATAAAAATAAAATAAATATGGAAATAAAAGGGGGGGGGACAGCATACCAGGGCGGCAGTACCATATAGATGGGCATAGGGAGAGAGATGGCAACCAATCCAAAATGCTTATATTAATATGGTTATTAAGCAATTTAACTAAATAAAGGGGTTAGAGAGAAACCAAAGCAGGGACTCAGTGTACCAACCAGCAAGATCCCTTCATGTGGCCGACCCGTAATTGGTGCAGGTCACAGGAAGGACTTGAAACTGATGTATTCATTTAATTCTGGCTAATGAGTAGCATTTACTGTGTGTGTGTGTGTGTGTGTGTGTGTTTCAATTTTTTTTTTTCATTATAATCCTGAACATTTAAAAAAAAAATAAAGTGTATGTGTTTAAGGGGAGCCCCAGTTTATCTTAATGGGCCCCTAACATCCACATAGTAAACAATGAACCACAGAACAGAAAGAGATGGGAAATCTTCCAGTGAAAACTGTATGAGAAGATTTCCTGTTTTAGGAGATATTTTCTCTTCATACTTGTTATGTCTAATGGACAGGAAGTGAAGGTTTTTCTCCTCAACTATAAAAAAAAAAAAAGTTGTCGAGATCTACTAGAAACTAATATAGTTTAATAAGCACATACCTGTGTTTCATTGTGTTGCTTACCAGAAGTAGTTTTTGACCTGAGAGAGCCAAATGCTTGTTGCTCCATATTTTCAGTATTGTATATCAGATCTGGAGATCCCCCCTTCAGTGGTGATTTGTATAACAGGAGGTATGGTTAGCAGCATTACAACAACATGGCCAAAGAGGATGCTTTATGTCAAGCCTGGGTTTCTTTAAAGGGAAACCATAAAGCACAATTACCAGACAACATTGCTAAGTTGGATGTACAATGTAGGTACATGTGTAATGAGAATGTATGACTGCTTCCATGTATGTGTATATCCACAAGCTATACATAGAAGTATATTTATTTATAAAGGGCTGCAGATTTCCTTTGGGTCTAAAGAGTACTTAATGTCCTTTTATTGTCTGAGTTTATTATGTTTGTTCTAATAAATACCATTTTTTACTCATGGAGCTAAAAAAAGGCACAAAAAAACAAACTTATTCAGACATTATTGAAAATATGTTTAATGTTCTGTCAAAGTATTACAGTCTATTTAACACTGGTTTAAGTGTTATCCTAACTGCCTAAAATAATACCGCAGAGTTGCTACTGAAATATGATATATCAAAACCAAACATATGGGCATTAGGCAGTGAATAGTGTGTTTCTCAAGCATATGGGTGTTCTTGCATAAATAAAATGTCTGTGGCTTTAATGGCAACAGACATTCATTAAAACCTAATAATCTATGGGAAAACACACACATACTGAAGTTCCTGCATAAATATGAAAGTTATTAGGATTCATAAATGTCTGAATGTTGAAATGTTTACTCTAGACTTAACCTCGGAATCAAGATTTTGTGGGTAGATAACTGTGCCCTTTCAAACACGTGTATGTTATGGGCTGTATCGAAAAGGGTTCAAGGCAGCTAAACTACACATTCACTTCTGCATAGGTTTAGATTTGTTTCCAAGCAGCAACTGTAAATTAAATGTATTAATAATATAACTAAAAATGGGCAAGGGCCATAGAAATAATACCTACAGTATTTTTGTAACCAATTCAGAGGCTAACACATTTGTTCAAAACTCATGGGGTGTACCGAACCCAACTAAAACTATTCCAATGGCATTGAAGGGGTACCCCCAACTGCCCTAGATGTCATGGTGCACCAGCTGACTTAGTACATATGTTATGAAAGTGCCCTAAACTATATACATTAGCTATACAAATGCTATTAATAAAATGTGTTGGATAACAATCACTCTAGAATCTATAATTTGTATTTTGTGGGCAAGAGATGATGAGGCAAGCCCCCCAGAAATATTGGCACCAATATCAAGAAATGGAAATCTCTTATCCCCTTTCCTTTGAAGAATGGCATAATCGGATAAATACTACTCTAGAGAGAAGCTCATTTTCTAACATCGAGGTCCAAATAAATGTAATAAATTATGAGAGCCACGGTTTGGTTCCTCAGGTGCTTATTACACAATACTTACTTGAAGGTAACAAATGTGGTAATCTTGTGATGACCAAAGAAGGAATACAGATGGCAACAGTGACTTAATAACTAAGAATTTATTAATTGATATACACATGGAATTATAAGCTTTTTTTATGCAGATCTTGAAATGGACAGTTGTTTGTTATCGGGCAGTCCTCTAGAAAAAAAAAGGTGGTGATACCAATACGTATGCATGAAACCTCGGTAGACCAGATCAATCTCCTAATCTATACAGTATAAACTTTAATACAACAATTGAATTTGAACACGTAACTGTGAATATGCTGTACTTACTATGCTTGTGTTAAACTGCCAGGCCATCCAGGAAATATACGGTGCTTACAGGTATGGGGAACAAAGGATTTCCCCCTGGCCTCGACACAGTTCAGTGGTGAACGCCTAAGCATCTAATTGGAAGGCTTTAGCATAGTCATCTATGTGAGCAACACTGTATGTTGTGAATTGTTGGGAAAATCAAAGCTGGCACTTACAATCTGGGGATCTGGTAGCGGATTGGATTGGCGAAGGAGCATGGCAAAGGTAAATTACTGGTTGCTTTTGGTTCCCTTCTATAAAACGAATTTAGTACGGGCAAAAGTTAATTTTCACTTTACAGCATATATAGCATCTTATGTAGCCTACCTGTCCACATAGTGCTGAGCATGCCTGTGACCACTTTCTTGATCATTCCATAAACCCAAACGACTTCTGCCAGTAGGTAGGCCTGTATGTATTGTTCTGATAAAGTAACTTCACTGCCGGCTTAGTTCTATAAAGCTCAGTCCATAAAGACCTCCCATGCTCATTTTGTATAGTGCAGTAAGCTTTGCTTGACTTTTGTATTGACTTAACTATCATCCAGACCTTGTCTGGGATTTCTGAAGATAAATTGGTGAGCCCAAGAGGTAAACGGAACCAATATCTTTATAATATGTCACATAAGATGCATCTATAAAAATTGGGAGATAGTCCATGGAGCAGCTTTTTAAATTTAACTGGATTGTGTGATGTGTGATGTGGGATTGTGCAGTTTTCCAGTATGTGGCAGTTAGTTTGCTGGCAAAGATGGCCAGATAGGAAGTGAAGATGTACTTCACCAGCTGAAACAGACGACAATAAAAACTTGGTACATGTCATATCCTCCTCCTCAAATAAAATGGAATTCCACTTTAAGTATTTGATTTTGTAAGAGGAATGAGCTATATTTGGGAATTGGTACACAAGAAGACTCTTCTTTGTACTGTTTAAAAGTTTCACATGAAATGAAGTGATCCATAGCATTACCTATACCTTAGTAAAGGATTACATAAAGGCTACGGCAGCAAGAAACAAATCATTGATTGCATATATACCATTTGTTTTAAACAATTTTGCTGTAATTCAACTTGTTTAATTAATTTTCTTATTAATTTATGTTTCATTTGTACTCGCATTAGTCCTTCATAGTTTGCATGACTGCATAGAAACATGTTGTGTTAATTAAATTTTAGTGCTTTATGGCTTTGGGCTGTCCCGTGTGATATTGAGAGCACAGCTATTCATCCGAGGCTATATCCTAGAGAGAATCAATGCTTTCTTGCTTCACAAGCAATGTTACATATTTATGGAGTTTCTTGCATTACAAAGAATATTTTTGGGACATAACTTTTTAACATTCCACTTCTGTTCAATGATTCCTTTGAGGAAATTTTCCTTTGTACTAATTGGTTAAAAGCTTGAATACAACATGACTCGAGTGTTCAGATTCAGTGCTTGTCAATCCGCTGTGAATCCTTTCGCCCACATGACATCGACCCAATTATATATGCTTTTTGGAATTTTAAGAAACGGGGAAAAGTCAGATAACAAAGAGGCAGTTTTAGTTTAAAAAATTAAATGTATTTATTTCATTTATTATTAGAGATCACAAACCATATGAAGTCTGATTTTATCTCTGCCACTAATACTAACTACTACTTTTTTAGAGCAGGGTGGGTTTTAACTCCTGCCCCTGTTTTTATGCTATATGTGTCCCATTAAGGGACATTTCCAATAATAGAAATTGAGAGAGAGAAATCCCTGTAAAGTGAGTGAAAAAATCCCCTTGAATTGAGGAAAATATCCATGTATAGTTGTCCCCATTGGAAGATTTCTTCCCTATCGCTTCTCTGCAAACTCAAAGCTTGGGATTTTCTCCCACTTTCATTCTCATTGACCATGAAGGGTCCATGCACACTGGCTTAAAAATCGCTGTTTCTACAGTTTTGTTTTTTGCCAGTAGAAGCAGCTCAATGTTATCGTACCTGTCCATGAACATTAGGATGATTAGAGGCATATTTTAGGCTCAACGTTAAGAGACAGGGAAAAAAAACTGGTTCTGGTTTGCATTTCTGATTGGAGCTTTCTGTCAGAAAAAAAAAGCTAAACTCTCCTAAACTAGTTTAAACTGTGTACAAAAATACGTTTTCTTTCTTCCAAGGGAAATGGCGTTTTTTTTATTTGTTTTTTTAAGCCCAGTGTGCATGGAGCTCAAGACAAATATAGAAGGTGAATCTCCCATACTGTGACACAGACAGCAGTAAAAACCAGAGAGGTCTTCTAATCCCTTTCTACTCTACCAAAAAAAAAGTTCTGGCTTTAGATTTACTCTAGATTTACTCATATTTTATGCTAAAATATGTGTATGGCTAAAGCCTAGTCAGTTGCTGGTGGTGCAGGTGTCAATAATGGGTCAGCTGAACGGTTGTTCTGAGTACAGTTATAGTCTGTAGATGAGTCAATGATGTTATCAGGTAGGGTGATTTGATTTCTTAGAATATAATTTTATTTTTGTTTTTTATTTTTTTTACTATAAGGCCTCATGCACACTGGGCGTTTTTACAGCTGCTGTTTTGGCTTCAGGCATTTTATTCTGGAGCCACCAAATTCCCCAGCATGTTATCCTTTGTGCCCATGCACGCACAGGCTTTAATCAGCTTTTTTTGGCAGGGGCATCTTCTTGTTGGAAACCCCCAAATCCCCCCCCCCCAGAACTAGTGTGTTTAAAGAGTTTTTCAGTTGTAAAAATGCTCTAACTCTGAAAAACACTAAAAAAACTCTGCTTTTTGGCATTCATAAGCGTTTTTGAGCCATATACTTTTATGGGTGTATAGTCAAAAAAAAAAAAATCTAAAATGTGGCAAAACTCGCATTAACGCGGCCTTCTACAGCTAAACCTACTGCCATTTTTATAACGTCCTATGTGCATGAGGCCTAACTTTGTTAACCCCCAGACCTTTAGAATTGCAGGTTAAACTATTGCTTTCCACAGCACTTTGTGCATGTAGCAGCAATCGAACACTTACAACACCAGATGAAATAACTCCAACGTGGCTGATATCTGTAGTAACCTATAGATGATATTGTGGTTGAAAACATCTTCAAGACATGATAATGGATTCAGCCCACCCCACTGACTCCTCTATACTTTGCTTGTCTCTTACAGATGCCACCTCAGTATGGTCAGCAAGGCTACTGCCAACAAGGCCAACAGCCATATTACAGCCAACAGTCGCAGCCTCACTATTCGCAGCCACAGGGTCAGTACCTGTCACAAGCTCAACAGCGGTATCAAGCCCAGCAGGTAAGCCCAGATAGCCACCGCTTGAACTACAAGGTTTTATAAGAGCAAGAAAAAAGAACATTAACCTAAGTATATTTCTTGGGTGTGTGTTTGGGCATGGTATAAGGATACAGGGCTGGCCTGAAAGTGACGCTAAAGGATTTTAAAAAAATAAAATAACAAACCTGTTATACTTACCTGCTCTGTGCAATGGTTTTGCACAGGGCAGTCCCAGTCTTCCTTTTTTCAGGTCCCCAGCCAGCATTCTGGTCTCCTCCCCCCTGCTCAGTGCCCCCATAGCAAGCTGCTTGCTCACGCCCAAGCCCCGCTCTGTGTTCCCATGGACACACAGAACGGGGATCAGCATCGCCTCCTCTTCAATCCTCAATGGCTGTGAATGACAGCCAATGGCCTCTGCTGCTATGTCTGAGCCATTGAGGAGGGAGAGAGTAGCTGGTCTTGTGCACATTGCTGGATCGAGATCAGGCTCCGGTAAGTATTATGGGGGCTTGGGCGGGGGGGCGTGCAACACAGAAGGTTTGTTAGCGTCATGCATAAAATGCATGCAGGTGAAAAACCTTCAGCATGTAGGACCTCTTTAAAGCCAGTTACATAGCTATTGAGTCAGATAGACACGGCACTGCTTCTATTCGTATAGTCTTGCCTCCGTTTTCCTGTTAAAGAAGTTGTGTAACATGTCTAAATATGACTGTCTAGTCATCAGAGTTAGACCCGGAGCTCTCAGTGATCAGCACCCAGTAATAGAGCTGGTGTCTGCAACTCAACTATGTGAGGACACTTGTGATGAGGGGTTTGGCTGTTACTCAGCTATGCCAGTACAGAGCACTGAAGAGATAAAAAGGAAGCAATAATAAACCTTTTCTAAACAGGGATCAGTCTCAGACTTTCAGAGATGTGGATACAGGGATATAAAGAAATAAAAAGGTGTGAGACTTTAGTGGATTCAGTTGTGTGAATATTTAGTATGATGCTCTACAATACACTACCTTTTGTCATAGAAGTTGCATTAAGTCTCTGTGTTGGAAAAGAAAAATGCTCCATAATAACACGTACAGTAAAACCTTGGTTTGCGAGCATTAATAGTTCCAGAAACATGCTTGTAATCCAAGGCACTTGTATAGCAAAGCATTTTTTTTACAGGGTATAAAAGAGAAGAGAGGCACTACTAAGTGTAGCAATAAGTTACTAAATGTTATACCTTCATTAAATGTAACCATATTGCTACACTTAGAGGCTCCTCTCTTCTTTTATATACTCAGTTGTGACATAACGCTACTCTTATTTCAAGACATTGCTTGTATATCAAGGCAAAATGTATTAAAACATTTTGCTTGTCTTGCAAAACGCTCTCAAACCAAGGTTTTACTGTAGTTGTATACAGTAGTCATAAATCAGTGAATGAGACTTTCACCAAACATTTAGAGCCCTTTCACACTGGGGCGGGCGGCGACGGCGGTAAATCGCCGCTATTGTAAGCGGCGCTTTACCGTCTGTATGCGGCCGCTAGCGGCCGCTACCGCTAGCAGCCGAGAAATGGTTAAAAACCACCGCAAAGCGCCTCTGCTGAGGCGCTTTGCCGGCGGTATAGCCGCGCCGTTCCATTGATTTCAATGGGCAGGAGCGGTGAAGGAGCGGTATACACTCCACTCCTTCACCGCTCCGAAGATGCTGCTAGCAGGACTTTTTTTACCGTCCTGCCAGCGCATCGCTCCAGTGTGAAAGCCCTCGGGGCTTTCACACTGGAATGAAAGCAGCGGCACCTTCGGGTCGGTTTGCAGGCGCTATTAGCGCAATATCGCCTGCAAACCGCCCCAGTGTGAAAGGACCCGTACTGAAGGTGTATCTTTCTGGTGCATGTGTTTTGAATTCGGGATTTATACTCCTGCAATTAATGTTTATGGAATGTCATTCACTGCCCTATACAATGATCAGCTATAACTTTGACCACCCACCTACTGTATTATTGAGTAGGTCCCGGTTATGCTGCCAGAACAGCCACTTTTGCCACCAAACCAGCCCTGAACCATCGAGGCAAGGATGCCACTAGACCACAGGGTGACTTAGACATAGGTGCATGGAGAACTGAACCAAGGGTTTCCCAACCTCCCCAGGGGATTCTGGGTTCCACGGGCCCCCCGCCCAAAGTGACTCCCATCACAGATGCCACTAGACCACTAAAGGTTTGCTGTGGTATCTGGCACAAAGCCATGAGTAGCAGATCCTTTAAGTCCGGTAAGTTATGAGGTGGGGCCTCCATGAATCAAACTTATTTTTCCAGCAAATCCCACAGATGCTAATTGGATTGAGATCTGGAGAATATGGAGGCCAAGTCAATATCTCGATTGTGTCATTGTGTTCCTCAAAATGATTCTTTTTTTTTTCTACTTTCAACGCATCAACTTCAGGGACAACAGGTTTACTTACTGTCTGATATATCCCACTGACTTTGAGATGCCATTGTGCCCTGGTTCACACTGACAGCGGGAATGAAATTGTGCGAGTTCAGCTGAACTCGCACAATTTCATTGCCGTATGTCAGTCCCAACTTCAGGGGCGATTTCAGAGACATCTGTGTGGGTTGCTGCACAGATGTCTATGGAAATTGCACCCCAAAGTCACCAAAAGTGGCACAGAAACTACATTTGAGAATCGGTGCAGCGCCGCAAATGCGACGTCGCACCGATTCAGACAGTGCCATTGCCGCCTATTTGGCATGCAAATTGACATGTCAAATTGCATGCCAAATAGCTCCGATGTGAAGCTAGGCTTAAACGACACAATCAGTTTTATTCACTTAACCTGTCAGTGGTCATATTATTATGGCTGATTGGTGTGAATGTGCAAAGTCCTATTAAATGTACCTATCACACTCAAAGGCTTTTGCAATGGTGGAGTGGTTTTGAAATTAAGGTACTTTGAGATGGATGAAATGGGAGATACAAAAAATGAATCCCACATCCTCTTGTAAGTTGTCAAGAGGGCAGCCTAGAACATGACTTAACTGTGTGCAGCACATTGAGTAAAGTAGGACATAGATGATGCAGTAATTGCATAGGGCTGCAAGAAAAAGTTGCTTGAATCAACACAGTCACTGTCACAGTCCCACGGAGTTATTGTGTTCTTCCGGTGGGGGGCACAGGGAGCCGTGTCTGCTGGTAGAACAGAGTGATTATTGCTAGTGGCTCTAGCAATAATAGCATGTAAAAATCCAACATGCTGGTTGTACACAGGTCTATAGCCACTGGCAATAATCAAGATTTGAACCATCTATGGGCAGGCTGACTGCACCCAAGTCAATGGATCATGTGCTCAAGTTGATGGTCGATGCCTCAGGGCAGAAAAAGACTAAAATGTGATGGATATAGGACTCCTTGCTCATAAATCACCAATGAAATAGATACGTATCTTCTGTCATAACACTCACAGTTCTTAGAGAAAAAATTGACTTTTTAGCTCCCTAACACTTAGACAAGTCATTGTAACCCGGATGCCAAGACCAAATTAAATTGTGTTACTATGTATCAGCTAACTTGATTGTATGAATTTTCCTACCTAATTTATTTTTCCATTTTCTTAAGACATATAAAGTTTTTATTTGGTACGCTGGTTTAACAAATGTCAAAAATTGAAAAAAAAAAATTGCAAATTGTATTTTTCCTTTGCTCATTGAAGGACACGGCTCTGCTTTAGATCACCACTAGCTGGTCATTTCGCCGCTGGCAAGAGTTAGTGATGATCTAAAGCAGAGCTGAATGTAGAGAAAATAATTTTACGTTAATATAAAAAAAAAAATCCTCTTTTTTTTTTTTTTTAAATACAACCGTTAGTTTTAAATTTTTTTTTTTTGTAAACAAAGCCTTATATGATCACCTAATTGAATCTCCTGGTGATCACATCATCAGGAAACATCCTAAGGTCTCACACAGGCGATCTGCCCGGCGGACTCCGCTTTGCTCAGCTGGGGATCGATCCATTGATCCCCGCTGAGCAGGCAGTTGACAGGTCCATGTCCTCTCAATGTGCTGGGATGGACCGGTCAGAGCCCCGCACTCCTCTATGGGGTGATCGGATAAAAATGGCCCGCCTGTCCGTTTTTCATCCAATTTGCCAGACGGATGGAAAATAGGGTCTCTGGATTTCACAGGCAGGATCAGATCGGACAGCAGAAGGGTGTTAGTGGACATATCACGATGACATCCGCTGCTCCATAGGGCTGAATGGTGGATTTAGTAAGGCCTGCCCAAAAAACTGACAGGCGGACCTGATTGGAAAGCCCGTGTGAAAGGGGCCAAATCATTAATGGGAGATCTGCGGCTGTTTGTGAGGACCTGTCAGAGCTAGGAGCATACACAGATACATTCTCCTAGTTTTAAAATGGTCTATAGATACATTTTTCCTCAGCAATAGCCACCAAGTTTGACAACAAGAAATCGGAATTTGGGAAGCTAGTGAGGCACTCAAGACTTTCATGGTACAACCGAGCTCACATCACTAAATTGTTAAAATTATAGTATTTTTTATACCATTTGTGTTATAACATAATTTCACATATTTGTCAGTAACAATCGACAAAACACATGAAATATTAAAACAACTGTATTCCCCTTTAAATACTGGATATTGTAGTAAGGCATCCTCCCAACCATAGAGCATCTGTTAATAGGAATCCGTTTTTCCACTCAACATGTTTCGCGGGAAATCTGCTTCTTCAGGAGTTTTACTAGAGGGGATTGTATTCTGTAGAAAAATAAACATTGTAATAGTACACAGAAAATGGTAACAATATTATTTTTATGTATATGAGCATGCATGCGCGCTAACATAGATTTCCTATGGTTGGGAGCAGTGGTGGCTGGTGCTCCATTTTCTGAGGGGGGTGCCAAACCAGCCAACACCCCCCCCCCCCCGTTCGGTCTCCTCCTCCTTGCTGGCTTCACAGCGCCTGCTCCTTCCCAGCAGCCAATACAGTTGCTTCTCCTCTCGCCCAATCAGGTCTTAAGAACCGCTTCCTGATTGGCCAGGAGGAGAATCGGGAAGACCATAGCAAATATTAATTCGCTATTGTCACACAACTGGGTAGGCAGTGCTCTGCGCCCCAAGCCCACCCTTTTTTTGAAGCCAATTAAAGCCTCGGGCTTTAGTCATGTGCTTAAAAAAACCCATTGATATCCATGTGTCTGCCGCCCTGCATGTAGATTAGGGGCCGGGCACATGGATTAGGGGGCAGCGTCCCTGTGCCCCTTATGGATGGGTCGCCACTGGTTGGGAGGATACTTTTCTAGAATATCCAGTATTTAAAGGGGAATACAGTTGTTATAATATTTCATGTGTTTTGTCGATTGTTACTGACAAACAAATATGTGAAGTTATGTTTTAACACACATGGTGTAATAAATACTATGATTTTACCAAAAATTAAGTGTTGTGAGTTTAGTTGTACCATGAAAGTCCTGAGTGCCTCACTGTCTTTCCAGATTTTGATTTCCTGATCTATAGGACGCGGTCTAGTTACTTTATTCATCCCAATAGTGTAGCACATTTTACTATGTTAGAGAACAGAATGAAAAAAGGAAGTTAAATATCATTAGAGGATGGAGGTCCGATATAAAAAAATAAATCCAGACCAGACATCCTACAAAGTATTGCTTTTTCCCCGAGAATTCTGTTCGGTGCAGTGGAGGAGCCTGCAGCAATTTTCCGACAGCATGTCAACTGAACGCAGACCAGATCTGTCTGGAAGAGGAGAATCTACATGGAGCTGATGTGTACAAATTGAAGAAAAGAAACCTGTCAAAGTAGAGTAGTCTGCCCAGCAAGTATTCAGCTTTAAAATATATGGAAATCCTCACCTTGTAAAACAACCCATTCAGTTTAAAACCAAAATGTGTATGGATATAAAAAAAACTTTAGAAATACCCTACTTTATTTCCCCCCCCCCCTTTTTTTTTTTTATAAAGGATCACATATTCTCCGTTCTCCGCTGCTTAAAGAGCTCAAAGAGGTAAGGGAGGAGAAACAGCAGCACACTGGTCTTACCAGTGAGTAGCTGTGCTGGGGGTGTGTCAAGCAAGTCTGATTATTGGAGGAAAGCAGACAGAGTTCCCAGCATAGCCAGAGACCTGACAATAATATGCTCCTGTGCCTAGTGTGGTCAACTTTTGATAGGAAAGCAAAGGAACTGGCAGGAACACCAGGGATTTCAAACAAAGGAATTGAGTTGCTGTCATGTGATTGGCTGATTAGCAACTTGTGTTACCAAGCAATTGAACAGTTGTACCTATAAAAGTGCCCAGTGAGTGTAGCTCTAGCATGGGTGAGCCTCAATGAACTATAGTTAAATGCCCCTATATTGTAATCTAGTCTGTAATAAAAGAAAACTTTTCAAACAATTCAGCCAACTTGCACCGATTGTTCTTCAGGGACTGCTCTGGTTTGAAAGTCCAGGGGCCGGATCTGGCCCTTTGCTTGCCTTTATCTGGCCCCTGAGGCAATATCCCTGCCACTTACAACAACATGTGGGCACTATTCCCCCCACTGACGCCAACGACGGGGCACTATTCCCCCCCTGACGCTGACGACGGGGCACTATTCCCCCCTGACGCTGACGACGGGGCACTATTCCCCCCCTGACGCTGACGACGGGGCACTATTCCCTCCCTGACGCTGACGACGGGGCACTATTCCCCCCCTGACGCTGACGACGGGGCACTATTCCCCCCCTGACGCTGACGACGGGGCACTATTCCCCCCCTGACGCTGACGACGAGGCACTATTCCCCCCCTGACGCTGACGACGGGGCACTATTCCCCCCCTGACGCTGACGACGGGGCACTATTCCCCCCCTGACGCTGACGACGGGGCACTATTCCCCCCCTGACGCTGACGACGGGGCACTATTCCCCCCCTGACGCTGACGACGGGGCACTATTCCCCCCCTGACGCTGACGACGGGGCACTATTCCCCCCCTGACGCTGACGACGGGGCACTATTCCCCCCCCTGACGCTGACGACGGGGCACTATTCCCCCCCCTGACGCCGATGATGGGGCACTATTCCCCCCCTGACGCCGATGATGGGGCACTATTCCCCCCCTGACGCCGACGATGGGGCACTATTCCCCCCCCCTGACGCCGACGATGGGGCACTATTCCCCCCCCTGACGCCGACGATGGGGCACTATTCCCCCCCCCCTGACTCCGATGATGGGGCACTATTCCCCCCCCCGACGCCGACGATGGGGCACTATTCCCCCCCCCTGACTCCGATGATGGGGCACTATTCCCCCCCTGACGCCGACGATGGGGCACTATTCCCCCCCCCTGACTCCGATGATGGGGCACTATTCCCCCCCCCGACGCCGACGATGGGGCACTATTCCCCCCCCTGACGCCGACGATGGGGCACTATTCCCCCCCCTGACGCCGACGATGGGGCACTATTCCCCCCCCCCGACGACGACGATGGGGCACTATTTCCCCCCCCCGACGCCGACGATGGGGCACTATTCCCCCCCTGACTCCGACGATGGGGCACTATTCCCCCCCCTGACTCCGACGATGGGGCACTATTCCCCCCCTGACTCCGACGATGGGGCACTATTCCCCCCCCCTGACGCCGACGATGGGGCACTATTCCCCCCATGACGCCGACGATGGGGCACTATTCCCCCCCCGACGCCGACGATGGGGCACTATTCCCCCCCCTGACGCCGACGATGGGGCACTATTCCCCCCCCCTGACGCCGACGATGGGGCACTATTCCCCCCCCCCGACGCCGACGATGGGGCACTATTTCCCCCCCCCGACGCCGACGATGGGGCACTATTTCCCCCCCCCGACTCCGACGATGGGGCACTATTCCCCCCCTGACTCCGACGATGGGGCACTATTCCCCCCCCTGACGCCGACGATGGGGCACTATTCCCCCCCCTGACGCCGACGATGGTGCACTATTCCCCCCCCCCGACGCCGACGATGGGGCACTATTCCCCCCCCCCGACGCCGACGATGGGGCACTATTTCCCCCCCCCGACGCCGACGATGGGGCACTATTCCCCCCCTGACTCCGACGATGGGGCACTATTCCCCCCCCCTGACTCCGACGATGGGGCACTATTCCCCCCCCTGACGCCGACGATGGGGCACTATTCCCCCCCCCCGACGCCGACGATGGGGCACTATTTCCCCCCCCCGACGCCGACGATGGGGCACTATTCCCCCCCTGACTCCGACGATGGGGCACTATTCCCCCCCCTGACTCCGACGATGGGGCACTATTCCACCCCCCTGACTCCGACGATGGGGCACTATTCCCCCCCCCTGACGCCGACGATGGGGCACTATTCCCCCCATGACGCCGACGATGGGGCACTATTTCCCCCCCTGACGCCGACGATGGGGCACTATTTCCCCCCCTGACGCCGACGATGGGGCACTATTTCCCCCCCTGACGCCGACGATGGGGCACTATTTCCCCCCCCCTGACGCCGACGATGGGGCACTATTTCCCCCCCTGACGCCGACGATGGGGCACTATTTCCCCCCCTGACGCCGACGATGGGGCACTATTTCCCCCCCTGACGCCGACGATGGGGCACTATTTCCCCCCCTGACGCCGACGATGGGGCACTATTTCCCCCCCTGACGCCGACGATGGGGCACTATTTCCCCCCCCCGACGCCGACGATGGGGCACTATTTCCCCCCCCCCGACGCTGACGATGGGGCACTATTCCCCCCCTGACTCCGACGATGGGGCACTATTCCCCCCCCCTGACTCCGACGATGGGGCACTATTCCCCCCCTGACTCCGACGATGGGGCACTATTCCCCCCCCCCTGACGCCGACGATGGGGCACTATTCCCCCCATGACGCCGACGATGGGGCACTATTTCCCCCCCTGACGCCGACGATGGGGCACTATTTCCCCCCCTGACGCCGACGATGGGGCACTATTTCCCCCCCTGACGCCGACGATGGGGCACTATTTCCCCCCCCTGACGCCGACGATGGGGCACTATTTCCCCCCCTGACGCCGACGATGGGGCACTATTTCCCCCCCTGACGCCGACGATGGGGCACTATTTCCCCCCCGACGCCAACGATGGGGCACTATTCCCCCCCCCCTGACGCCAATGATGGGGCACTATTCCCCCGCACTGACACCAATGATGGAGCATTATTTACTGCCACTGTGTAGCCACCCTAAAACCTGAAGGACAGTAAACTGGCCCTTTGTTTAGAAAGATTGAAGACCCCTACATTAGAGGATCTCAAAACAATTATAATGATACAGAATGTTGTAATGTATTCAATTCTAATTATTATAATTGACAGTTCTGGAACTGCAAAAAAGACTGACATTTGCCCTCCCCATTCCATCAGTAGATTATAATTTAGAGAGGATACTTGACTATGTTGTTTCAAAATGGGGTTTGAACTACAGAGATGTGGAGTTGGTCACACTGCCACTTCTAAGGGTTGGCCAGGGGTGGGGAAAATGTAGTCCCTATTAAACTCTGCATTTCTTCAAATAAAGCACTCGAGCTAGAATTGGTTGTATGTCAAATTCATTCTGATGAAATTCTATATACTGTGTTTATATAGATATGCTCTTGATTAGGGCCATGTCATATGTTAACATAAACCAGTAGTTTATGCAACTCAAGATACCAAAGTGATGAGTCTGAGTTAATAGGCATTGTAATGATGTTTGAGCTCTCAGTGACATGAAGAGGCATCTTTCATTTCTTGCTCATTTCAGGTCTTGTCTGCTGTAAGTGGAAAATCCAATCAGTTAAAGCTAGACCTTCATCTTTCCTTGGTATTGCATAAAATGGATGAATTGATTAGCTAGTATGGACTTGCAATTAAGTAATTGGATCATGAGCTTTAAGAATGATGACCTGTGCATTCCAGCACCAGTTTGTATGGTGTCGGAGGTTCAGATCACTCATTTTCTTCATAACGTGCTTCTATTTTTAGTCACTGTATTTTAAATTAGCTCCAGCACCTGAGGGCAAGAAAGCTGTTGATTGATGGAGCATGTAACAGTTTGATTTCCAGATACGTAATGTAACTCCACCTTTCTTGCAGATATGTTATTACCAGGCAGCTAGCAAGGTCAGCTATTTTGTAGCTTGGTCTTTAATTCACATACAGGTTCTGGAAGCATGAAATGGTACCCAGTGTGTCATGTTCACTACGTATAAGTACTGGAAGTATGAGCAGCGCCCAGTCTGCTATGTTCATCATGGTCAAGTACTGGTGAGCGGTGCCCAGTGTGCTATGTTCATCACAGTCAAGTACTGGTGAGCAGTGCCCAGTGTGCTATGTTCATCACAGTCAAGTACTGGTGAGCGGTGCCCAGTGTGCTATGTTCATCACAGTCAAGTACTGGTGAGTGGTGCCCAGTGTGCTATGTTCATCACAGTCAAGTACTGGTGAGCGGTGCCCAGTGTGCTATGTTCATCACAGTCAAGTACTGGTGAGTGGTGCCTAGTGTGCTATTTTCATCACGGTCAAGTACTGGTGAGTGGTGCCCAGTGTGCTATGTTTATCACAGTCAAGTACTGGTGAGCGGTGCCCAGTGTGCTATGTTCATCACAGTCAAGTTCTGGTGGGCGGTGCCCAGTGTGCTATGTTCCTCACGGTCAAGTACTGGTGAGCGGTGCCCAGTGTGCTATGTTCATCATGGTCAAGTACTGGTGAGCGGTGCCCAGTGTGCTATGTTCATCATGGTCAAGTACTGGTGAGCAGTGCCCAGTGTGCTATGTTCATCATGGTCAAGTACTGGTGAGCGGTGCCCAGTGTGCTATGTTCATCATGGTCAAGTACTGGTGAGCTGTGCCCAGTGTGCTATGTTCATCATGGTCAAGTACTGGTGAGTGGTGCCTAGTGTGCTTTGTTCATCACATTCTGGAAGTATGATGAGTGGTACCCAGTTCATCATGTATAAGTAATGGAAATTCAAGCGTTGCCCAGTGTGCTTTGTTCATAACATACAGTTTCTGAAAGTATACCGAGTGGTACCCAGTGTGCTATGTTCATCACATATAAGCTCTGGAAGTATGAGTGGTATCCAGTGTGCTATGTTCATCACATATAAGTTCTGCAAGTATGAGCAGTGACCAGTGTGTTATGTCCATTACATACAGTACAAGTTCTGAAAGTATTAGCAGTACCCAGTGTGCTATTTTCATATACAAGATCTGCAAGTATGAGCGGTGTTCAGTGTGCTGTGTTCATCACATACAGTTTCTGACAGTATGATGATTGGTACTTGGTGTGCTATGTTTATCGCATACAAGATCTACAGGTATGAGCGGTGTTCAGTGTGCAATGTTCATCACATGCAAGATCTGAAAGTATAAGCATTGCCATAGTGATCTGTTCATCACTTGCAAGTTATGGAACTATGGACGGTGCTAAATGTGCTATGTTTATCACATACAGTATCTGGAAGTGTCAGCAGTGCCCAGTGTGCTATTTTCATTATGTCCAAGATTAGGAAGTATGAACGGTGCCCAGTGGGCTATTCTCATCACATACAAGTTCTGAAAGTACTCACATTTTAAATTTGCCTTGTGGTACTGTAATTACGGTATGTAGAATGCCAAGTCAAAAAAAGCATTCCATAGAAATGTCAATAACTTTAGTCAGGCATAGTTCTCTGATGACTGCATACCATTCCAAGAGCTGTTCCAAGTAGATTGTTGGGAAACATTTGGACACAATGGATATTTGCACAAATAAAGCCAAATAATATACGTAATGTATGTTATTTAAAATGTTTATCTTCTCTTTTATTGCCCTGTCTTAGTTTTATTAGCTTTGAAAGTTTAAAATCTTTGAAAATTTCTCAAAGCTCTTAAGAGACATATAAATTCTTTTTTATAGGTTCAATTTACATAGATGAGTTATTCACATGGAGTGTGTGTAAACTCTACCATTATACTCTCTTGTCTGCTCACTTTTGATTTGTTAAATAAAACAGTTGAAAATGTTTTGTTATGTCTGTTTAATAACTGTAAAAAAAAAATACCTCCTTAACTGCCAGAAATCCAGGGAGCTTGTAAAGTCCTGTAGTGAGCTGTCAATTCTGCACTGAATTCTTAAGGGTACTTTATTTACTTCTTTGTATTTTTTTTTTTTATGCATTTGGAATTGCATCCACTTCAAAGCCTATTTCTTTTACAGTGAGGAAAAAAAATTATTTGATCCCCTGCTGATTTTGTATATTTGCCCACTGACAAAATAAGCCTACCATTACAATTATAGACTGATCATTTCTTTAACAGTGAGAGACAGAATAACATCAAAAATATCCAGAAAAACGAATTTCAAAAAAGTTATAAATTGATTTGCATTTTAATGAGTGAAATAAATATTTGATTCCCTATCAATCGGCAGGCTTTCTGGCTCCCAGGTGTCGTTTTCTATACAGGGAATGAGCTGAGATTAGGAACACTCTCTTAAGAGAGTGTTCCTAATCTCAGCTTGTTACCTGTATAAAAGACTACTGTCCACAGAAGCAATCAATCAGATTCCAATCTCTCCAAGACCAAAGAGCTGTCCAAGGATGTCAAGGACAAGATTGCAGACCTACACAAGGCTGGAATGGGCTACAAGACCATCGCCAAGCATCTTGGTGGGAGGGTCACAATGATTGGTGCAATTAATCGCAAATGGAAGAAACACAAAACAACTGTCAGTCTCCCTCGGTCTGGGGCTCCATGCAAGATTTCACCTTGTGGAGTTTCAATGATCATGAGGACGGTGAGGAATCAACCCAGAACTACATGGGAGAATCTTGTCAAAGATCTCAAGGCAGCTGGGACCATAGTCGCCAAGAAAACAATTGGTAACACACTACGCTGTGAAGGATTGAAATCCTGCAGTGCCAGCAATGTCCCCCTGCTCAAGAAAGCACATGTATAGGGCCTTCTCAAGTTTGCTAATGAGGATCTGAATGATTCAGAGGAGAACTGGGTGAAAGTGTTGTGTTCAGATGAGACCAAAATCAAGCGCTCTGGCATCAACTCAACTCACCATGTTTGGAGGAGGAGGAGGAATGCTGCCCTTTGACGCCAAGAACACCTACCCCACTGTCAAACATGGAGGTGGAAACATTATGCTTTTGGGGTGTTTTTTTTGCTAAGGGGACAGGACAACTTCACCGCATCAGAAGGATGATGGACGGGACCATATACCATAAAATCCTGGGTTAGAGCCTCAGTCCTTCAGCCAGGGCATTGAAAATAGGTCGTGGATGGGTATTCCAACATGACAATTGCCCAAAACACACGGGCAAGGCAACAAAGGAGTGGCTCAAGAGGAAGCACATTAAGGTCCTGTAGTGGCCTAGCCAGTCTCCAGACCTTAATCCCATAGAAAATATGTGGGACCTGAAGGTTCAAGTTATCAAACCTCAGCCTCCAAACCTTAATGACTTGGAGAGGATCTGCAAAAAGAGGAGTGGGACAAAATCCCTCCTGAGATGTGTGCAAACCTGTTGGCCAACTACAAGAAACGTCTGACCTCCTGTGATTGCCAACAAGGGTTTTGCCACAAAGTCATGTTTTGCGAAGGGGTCAAATACTTATTTAACTCAATAAAATGCAAATCAATTTATAACTTTTTTGAAATGCGTTTTTCAGGATATTTTTGTTATTCTGTCTCTCACTGTTAAAATAAACCTACCATTAAAATTATAGACTGATCAATTCTTTGTCAGTGGGCAAACATACAAAATCAGTAGGGGATCAAATACTTTTTCCCCTCACTGTATTTTAATACATCACTATTCCACAGAAGTGTTATTTTATCACCTCAAACAGCTTCTTTACCTGTTCGCCCCAATAGACACCTCACTGAAACTTGGTTAATGTCAATGTGAGGTTAATGATATTGGTTAGTGATCTTTCAAGACACGAAAACCAATGTAGTATTCATATCAAAATGATTTCAATAGATTGAAAAGTCCATGATCATTAAAAAATAAAATAAAAATATTACAGTTAATGAAATTGTTCAATATATTATACTTTTGGTAGCTGAGCATTATGTCTGAAAATGAATTTTCCCATTATCTTCAAATATCTAACCCAGGGTTTCTCAACCAGGGTTCCATGAAACCCTAGGGCAGTGATGGCGAACCTTGACACCCCAGATGTTTTGGAACTACATTTCCCATGATGCTCATGCAATCTGCAGTGTAGTGGAGCATCATGGGAAATGTAGTCCCAAAACATCTGGGGTGCCAAGGTTCGCCATCACTGCCCTAGGGTTACTCCAGAGGTTGTCTTGAGCAATGACCAATTTTTGCCTTTCAGATAAGTTCCCACTAACACCCCTGATCTTTCACACAGTTTTTTGTTGGTTAATAGCATTACCCAGAAGGCCCATCTCAGTTATCTCCCAGCAACTTACATGCACATTGTTGTCAGCCATTAGCTCATCAAATAGTAAAGAAACAATACAGAGGACTGCTCTGGAACCTGTACCACTAGAACCAAGTCAGCAGTGAAAGATTGCATTATTATGTTTGCTTAGGTAACATACTGTATGAATAGGTGGAAGTTTAATTTCAGGCAACAGGAAACAAAGGTTTGATTGCATCTGGCCAATTACTTGCACTTAAAGGGGTTGTAAAGGCAGAAGGTTTTTTATCTTGACCCATTCTATGCATTAAGATAAACCTTCTGTGTGTAGCAGCCCCCCTCTCTCCAGCGATGTCCATGAGTGTCTAAGCCATCCGGGACACTCCTCCTGATTGGCTGAGATACAGCAGCTGCGCCATTGACTCCCAAGGCTGTCAATCAAAGTCAGTCAGCCAATCAGGGAAAGAGTGGGTGGGGCCGGGTCGGGGCTCCATGTCTGAATGGATACACAGAGCTCCGACTTGGCTCGGTTGCCCCCTATAGACGGCTGCTGGTTGAAGGGGCACACGACAGGAGGGAGGGGCCAGGATCACAGAAGGGGGACCCTGAGAAGAGGAGGATCTGGGCTGCTCTGTGCAAAACCAACTGCACATAGGAGGCAAGTATAACATGTTTGTTATTTAAAAAAAAAAAAAAAAAAAAAAGAGACTTTACAATTATTTAAAAAAAACGCTTCTTTCAAGCAGTCTTTCAATAGTCACATGTACTTCCTAAATTAGTAGGTAGCTCTGTAAATATTGGTTCAACTGTTTTTCACTAATCCTTGGCTGTTATTCAATGACACAAGCATTTTACAGCTTAACTCAAGCACAAAAACTTTCATTTAATATATTTCTGTAATAAACGCAAAGGATATAAATGTACTTTGTGTGCACCAGATTCCTTTGCAAACCCAAATATTACCTTGTAAAAATAGCAGTGACATCAATACTGTGTTGCTCAAGGCCTGAGCTAAGTAGTGGGAGGGACCCAGCAGACTCCACCCACTACAGGCTGCAGCAGAAAGCTACAGAAGGGGGTGGATACAAGATCATTCACACTGCACAAGAGCGAGCAGCACTGACCGGTCTTTATTACAGGAAACTCCCGCACAGAAGAGTGCTCTTTCTCTGATTCAAATTCCCTCACGCGGTCTTTCTCTCCCCGGATGCAGTAAATCTGAGCTCAGCATTTGAAAACTCACTCCTGTGATAGAGGAAGTAAGCAGTAACAGCTAGGCCTCACTAATCGACGTCATGGGAGCATTCCAGTTGAGCTTCAGGAGGTTAATAGAGCAAATGGCCTACACCTATAGAAAGGGCATCATTCAACTTTGATCAAAGCTGCCAACCCTTCCACTGTTTGTGTTTAGGCTGAGGGCTACTGGAAGACATAGTTTAGCCAGGCGTAGGATCTGAAATAGAGTGAAGATCTCTCCTCCTAGTGCCTCAGGGAAGGATACTTTATAAACCAAAATTATGATATCACTGGAAAGAAAATAATGAAAAATCATACCTATAGCTGTTGTAGAAAGGCAGAGGGAGGGCGGGGGGGGGGGGGGGGGTATAGCGCCTGAAAATCCATTTAAATATCATCTTTCGGTGTAAATTGTTATAAATTTAATTTTGATATATATGATATAATACAACTCGGGTAACTAAAATACATTTTTTTTGGCCTTTGGCCAGGATACTCTAATCTGTGCTGTTGGCATTACTGGGTCATTAAGATCTGTGTCCTTGCCTTCCTTTATTTCCTCTGCAGGTGTTTTTCTCTGAACCTTTAAGAACACCTGCAAAAAGCCAGCATGGCAATGTAGCACTTATTGCTAAAACAGCTACTTTTCTAAACTGGTGATATTTATATTTCCCACAGAGTGCATTTTATGTGAATACCTTTTACAGAAGAAAAAATATCTTTGAAGTGGCAACATCAACACATTTTATATAAATGGAATTAGAGGTGATATTTGTATTTTAACCTTCGGGAAAAATGTACTTCCTTGGTCATTTTATTGTGATCTTCACAATCTGGCTTTTTTTGCCCACGTGTTAAAATATGCATTCTTGACTAGAAAATGACTAGAAGATGACTAGAAGATTTGTGCAACTGTTTAATCAATCCAATATTTTTAGTTAAAAAAAAAAATCACTAAAATGAATTTTAGTGCACACAAACACAATATACAGTGCACTGAAAAAGTATTCATACACCTTGATATTTTACACATTTTGTCATGTTACAACCAAAAACGTAAATGTATTTTATTGGGATTTTATGTGATAGACCAACACAAAGTGGCACATAATTGTGAAGTGGATGGAAAATGATAAATGATTTTACAAAATTTTTACTAATACTATACTAACTAAAGCCTCGTACACACGATCGGATTGCTGGCAGACAAAGCGCCAGACTTTTGTCCGAAGGGCGTGTGCCGTGAACTTGTCTTGCATACAAGCGGTACACAATTGTCGGCCTACAAACACCAATGTAGTGACGTAGTACGTGGAATTTCAGCTCTTGAGGCACCTTCTGCTATGTCATGTTTGGTGAGCATTGATTCCAATCATGCGTGTTTGTACTTTGGAATTTTGTGTGACGGACTTGTGTATACGCAATACGAAAATCTGACAACAGACCGTTGTCCACCGAAAATTTTCTAGCCTGCTATCCAACATTTGTTGGCGGAAAGTTGGACAACAATTGTCTGATGGAGTGTACTAATGGTTGGATCTTAGGCAAACAGTCTGTCATCACACAATTCCCTGCAAAAATCCGATCGTGTGTACAAGGCTTAAGGAACACACCAGACAGGTCAAGGATAATATTGTGGAGAAGTGTAAAGCAGGGTTAGGTTATAAAAAAATATCCCAAGCTTTGAATATCTCAGAGCACTGTTCAATCCATCATCCGAAAGTGGAAAGAGTATGGCACAACTGCAAAACTACCAAGTCATGACCATCCACCTAAACTGACAACCCGGGAAAGGAGAGCAATAATCAGAGAAGCAGCCAAGAGGTCCATGGTAACTCTCTAGGACTGCAGAGATCCACAGCTCAGGTGGAAGAATCTGTCCACAGGACAACTATTAGTCGTGCACTCCACAAATCGGGCCTTTTATGGAAGAGTGGCAAGAAGAAAGCTATTGTAAAAAAGCTATAAGAAGTCCCGTTTGCAGTTTGTGAGAAGCCATGTGGGAGACACAGCAAACATGTGGAAGAAGGTGCTCTGGTCAGATGAGACCAAAATTGAACTTTTTGGCCTAAAAGCAAAACGCTATGTGTGGCGGAAAACTAACACTGCACATCACCCTGAACACAAAGTGAAACGTGGTGGCAGCATCATGTTGTGGGGATGCTTTTTTCAGCAGGGAAGCTAGTCAGAGTTGATGGGAAGATGAATGGAGCCAAATACACGGCAATCTTAGAAGAAAACCTGTTAGTAGGCAAAAAACTTGAGACTGGGGCCCAGGTTCACCTTCCAGCAGAACATTGACCCTAAACATACAGCCAGAGCTACAATGGAATGGTTTAGATCAAAGCATATTCATGTATTAGAATGGCCCAGTCAAAGTCCAGACCTAAATCCAATTGAGAATCTGTGGCATGACTTGAAAATTGCTGTTCACAGATGCTCTCCATCCAATCTGACAGAGCTTGAGCTATTTTGCACATAAGAATTGGCACAAATTTCACTCTAGATGTGCAATGCTGGTAGAGTCATTCCCAAAAAGACTTGCATCTGTAATTGCAGTGAAAGGTGGTTCTACAAGGTATTGACATAGGGGGGCTGAATACAAATGCATGCCACACTTTTCACAGTGTTGGTCTATCACATAAAATCCCAATAAAATACATAATAAGGGGTATTGATAATTTTTCAAGGCACTGTAGTCCCACATTGTATTTGTACAAAATAAGCAATGAGGTTACTTGAAAGAAAACGACACCAAATCTGTCCAGCTTTAAAAAACGACGTGTGTCTGAAAATTTATTAAAAAAAATGATGGTACCTACAATTTTGAATAGGATACACTTTAAATGTCATTACAGATAATCAGTTTAGAAATAACCATAAATGAGGGCCCAATAATTATTCCTCATGTTTGTATGTGATTGTTTGCCTTCATATGTGTAGGGAGGTGTTCGGAGTGCTACAGAAGTAGTAGATCTTTTTGTTTTCTCAAAATCACTCAGATTTGTGATTTTGGCAGTTGACATTTAAACCACATTTGTAAGGAGGCACAATGTTTTTTATGACCTGCTTGGTGATCTGATTCTGTAAAGTCATATCTGGTGTTATGGTCCTGGTTACGGGACTGCTTGCATGCTGTTGTGCTTCTTGAGTAATGTGGCTCCTGGTAACACAGCCCTCTTGGTAAAACGACATTATAGTGGAAAGACAACTGCAGTTTTTCCTGTAGGGCCTGGTGCCCAATTTGCAGCCCTTTGGTATATGATGTGTGCTCCTTAGGCCTCAGCAGTCTGTAGTGGGAAAGCTAATTAGGGTAATAGCATTGATCTCTACTAGCCTCATGTAACACTGTCTTCTGTAGCATATGCCCAGCCAAAAATGTAGCATGTCTGCATTCTCTGACCCTCATCTCTTCTATTGGGTCTGCAGTTTGACAGTCCTCTCAAGCATTATATATTGAACATTATCTGTGGCCCTTTGGTGACGTCAGGAGCCGCATTTGAAGTCCCCTTTAGACTCATAAGTTGACAACCACTGCTGTAGGGCATCAATGTGCTGCAGTTAGGTGCCAAAGGTTGTGTGCTTGTAGACTTATTGACTGTAAATCCAACCATGGATAGCACACAGAAATTTACGGAGTATGTGTGCTATTTGTATCAATTTTTAGAGTCCGCTCACTAATTATCTCACAGGTTTCTGCTAACTTCAAGCTGGTGATAATTGTAAGTTTAATCAGGTTTTTAGGAGGAAGGGAAATATGCCATTTCAAGTAGTATTTATTTATGATTTTTGAGATAAAATACTTATGAAATTTAAAAGTATGCAATGGTTGCATAGCTTAACCACTTCAGCCCCGGAAGGTTTTACCCCCTTCCTGACCAGAGCACTTTTTACAATTCGGCACTGCGTCGCTTTAACTGCTAATTGCGCGGTCATGCAATGCTGTACCCAAACGAAATTTGCGTCCTTTTCTTCCCACAAATAGAGCTTTCTTTTGATGGTATTTGATCACCTCTGCCGTTTTTATTTTTTGCGCTATACGCGGAAAAAGACCGAAAATTTTGAAAAAAAATGATATTTTCTACTTTTTGTTCTAAAAAAAATCCAATAAACTCAATTTTAGTCATACATTTAGGCCAAAATGTATTCGGCCACATGTCTTTGGTAAAAAAAATGTCAATAAGTGTATATTTATTGGTTTGCGCAAAAGTTATAGCGTCTACAAACTAGGGTACATTTTCTGGAATTTACACAGCCTTTAATTTATGACTGCCTATGTCGTTTCTTGAGGTGCTAAAATGGCAGGGCAGTACAAAACCCCCACAAATGACCCCATTTTGGAAAGTAGACACCCCAAGGAATTTGCTGAGAGGCATGTTGAGCCCATTGAATATTCATTTTTTTTGTCCCAAGTGATTGAATAATGACAAAAAAAAAAAAAAAAAATTACAAAAAGTTGTCACTAAATGATATATTGCTCACACAGGCCATGGGCATATGTGGAATTGCACCCCAAAATACATTTAGCTGCTTCTCCTGAGTACGGGGATACCACATGTGTGGGACTTTTTGGGAGCCTAGCCGCGTACGGGGCCCCGAAAACCAAGCACCGCCTTCAGGATTTCTAAGGGCGTACATTTTTGATTTTACTCCTCACTACCTATCACAGTTTTGAAGGCCATAAAATGCCCAGATGACATAAAACCCCCCCAAATGACCCCATTTTGGAAAGTAGACACCCCAAGCTATTTGCTTTGAGGCATGTTGAGTCCATGGAATGTTTTATATTTTGACACAAGTTGCGGGAAAGTGACACATTTTTTTTTTTTTTTGCACAAAGTTGTCACTAAATGATATATTGCTCACACAGGCCATGGGCATATGTGGAATTGCACCCCAAAATACATTTAGCTGCTTCTCCTGAGTACGGGGATACCACATGTGTGGGACTTTTTAGGAGCCTAGCCGCGTACGGGACCCCGAAAACCAAGCACCGCCTTCAGGATTTCTAAGGGCGTACATTTTTGATTTTACTCCTCACTGCCTATCACAGTTTCGGAGGCCATGGAATGCCCAGGTGGCACAAACCCCCCCCAAATGACCCCATTTTGGAAAGTAGACACCCCAAGCTATTTGCTGAGAGGCATGGTGAGTATTTTGCAGCTCTCATTTGTTTTTGAAAATAAAGAAAGACGAGAAAAAAAATTTTTTTTTTTCTTTTTTCAATTTTCAAAACTTTGTGACAAAAAGTGAGGTCTGCAAAATACTCACTATACCTCTCATCAAATAGCTTGGGGTGTCTACTTTCCAAAATGGGGTCATTTGGGGGGGTTTTGTGCCACCTGGGCATTCCATGGCCTCCGAAACTGTGATAGGCAGTGAAGAGTGAAATCAAAAATTTACGGCCTTAGAAAGCCTGAAGGCGGTGCTTGGTTTTCGGGGTCCCGTACGCGGCTAGGCTCCCAAAAAGTCCCACACATGTGGTATCCCCGTACTCAGGAGAAGCAACAGAATGTATTTTGGGGTGTAATTTCACATATTCCCATGGCATGTTTGAGCAATATATCATTTAGTGACAACTTTGCGCAAAAAAAAATAAAAAAAATAAAAAATTGTCTCTTTCCCGCAACTTGTGTCACAATATAAATTATTCCATGGACTCAACATGACTCTCAGCAAATAGCTTGGGGTGTCTACTTTCCAAAATGGGGTCATTTGGGGGGGTTTGAACTGTCCTGGCATTTTATGCACAACATCTAGAAGCTTATGTCACACATCACCCACTCTTCTAACCACTTGAAGACAAAGCCCTTTCTGACACTTATTGTTTACATAAAAAAATAATTTTTTTTTGCAAGAAAATTACTTTGAACCCCCAAACATTATATATTTTTTTTAAAGCAAATGCCCTACAGATTAAAATGGTGGGTGTTTGATTTTTTTTTTTTCACACAGTATTTGCGCAGCGATTTTTCAAACGCATTTTTTGGGGAAAAAACACACTTTTTTACATTTTAATGCACTAAAACACACTATATTGCCCAAATGTTTGATGAGATAAAAAATATGATCTTAGGCCGAGTACATGGATACCAAACATGACATGCTTTAAAATTGCGCACAAACGTGCAGTGGCGACAAACTAAATACATTTTTAAAAGCCTTTAAAAGCCTTTACAGGTTACCACTTTAGATTTACAGAGGAGGTCTACTGCTAAACTTACTGCCCTCGATCTGACCTTCGCGGCGATACCTCACATGCATGGTGCAATTGCTGTTTACATTTGACGCCAGACCAACGCTTGCGTTCACCTTAGCGCGAGAGCATGGGGGACAGGGGTGCTTTTTTTTTTTTTTTTTTTTTTTTTTTCTTTATTATTATTATTTTTTTATCTTATTTTTAAACTGTTCCTTTCATTTTTTTTTTTTTAAATCATTTTTATTGTTATCTCAGGGAATGTAAATATCCCCTATGATAGCAATAGGTAGTGACAGGTACTCTTTTTTGCAAAAATTGGGGTCTATTAGACCCTAGATTTCTCCTCTGCCCTCAAAGCATCTGATCACACCAAGATCGGTGTGATAAAATGCTTTCCCAATTTCCCAATGGCGCTGTTTACATCCGGCGAAATCTACGTCATAAAATGCTCGTAGCTTCCGGTTTCTTAGGTCATAGAGATGTTTGGAGCCACTCTGGTCTCTGATCAGCTCTATGGTCAGCTGGCTGAATCACCGGCTGCATTTTCAGGTTCCCTGTTGAGACAGGAGAGCCAGAGAAAAACACGGAAGATGTTGGGGGGGGGGGCATTCCCTCCCACTGCTTGTAAAAGCAGTCTAGAGGCTAATTAGCCACTAGGATTGCTTTTACATGAAAGCCGACCGCTGGCTGAAAAGAATGATACCAAGATGATACCTAAACCTGCAGGCATCATTCTGGTATAACCACTCAAAGTCGTGAATGGCATACCTGAAGACAAAAAAATGGTTAACAATAAAGCACAGTAAACGGTAAGGTATAAAAAATTGCATACCTGAAAGGCAAACATGATAAAACATAATAACAATAAAACATTGCAGAATAGAATACAGTAAAAAAGAGCAGAACAATAGAGAGAGAATAGAGAGAGAGAGAACAATAAAACGACAACTATTTTTATTTTATATTTTTGTTTGTGTTTTTTTTTTTTTTTTTTTTTACACTTTTTTTTGTAACTAACTTTTATAACTGTAACCGGTTCCAGGTTCGGGTCTCTCAAAATGCGATGGCATCTCGGGAGACCCTGTGAAAGTGTGCCTAGTCTGTGGAATGCTGTACCCTACGCTAATACTCAACTAGTGCATGGTAGCGTTCAAAACATTCACCAATGCAAAGACCAGGAAAGTCAGGACAGGAGGGACAATAATAGCGGGTGTCACGCCTATATCCGCGCTAGCTGCAGACACAACATCTTTTTTGGGGGGTTCGTTGGGTAGGGGTACTCGGGAGGACATAAAGAAAATGCCTCTCATGCAGCCGACTGCATTTGGTTGGGGATGTGAATGGGGGAAGTACGGGCGCTGCAGAAGCGGTGGGTTCCCAATTAGGATTGGCGAATGCAGCAGGAAGGGCATTATGGGCACGACGGGCCTGTGTTTGTCTTTTTGGTGGCAGCGGGACACTACTTGTGCTTGCCACCTCACCAGCTTGAACTGCACTTATGGGACTCGCCATGTCACCAAGTGTTACTGCAGTGCTGGTTTGACTACGACCGGGGTGTACTAGGCCGCTGGCGCTTGCCAGTTCACCAAAACGCTACAAAAAAAACTGTTAGCGATCGCAGGGATCAGGCCTGACTCTGCGAACTCTGCAGTTATGCGTTTAGTGTTTTGTAAGTGTCAGTGATCGATCGATACTGCACTTGGGTGGGCTGGGCCGGGCGGAGGGGCAAAACGCAGGTGCTAGCAGGTATCTGGGCTGATCCCGCTAACACTGCGTTTTTGGGAACCCTAAACTGCTGGGGACACTAGTATAGATCTAATCGGATCAGATATTGATCCGATCAGATACTATACCACTAAGGGAGGCGTATGCTGCGTGCGTGGGTGTTAGCGGTACTGGCGCTAATCTGACGCTGCCTGGGGCTGGTGCTTGCCAGTTCACCAAAACGCTACCAAAAAAACTGTTAGCGATCGCAGGGATTAGGCCTGACTCTGCGAACGCTGCAGTTATGCGTTTAGTGTTTTGTAAGTGACAGTGATCGATCGATACTGCACTTGGGTGGGCTGGGCCGGGCGGAGGGGCAAAACGCAGGTGCTAGCAGGTATCTGGGCTGATCCCGCTAACACTGCGTTTTTGGGAACCCTAAACTGCTGGGGACGCTAGTATAGATCTGATCGGATCAGATATTGATCCGATCAGATACTATACCACTAAGGGAGGTGTATGGTGCGTGCGTGGGTGTTAGCGGTACTGGCGCTAACCTGACGCTGCCTGGGGCTGGTGCTTGCCAGTTCACCAAAACGCTACCAAAAAAACTGTTAGCGATCGCAGGGATCAGGCCTGACTCTGCGAACGCTGCAGTTATGCGTTTAGTGTTTTGTAAGTGACAGTGATCGATCGATACTGCACTTGGGTGGGCTGGGCTGGGCGGAGGGGCAAAACGCAGGTGCTAGCAGGTATCTGGGCTGATCCCGCTAACACTGCGTTTTCGGGAACCCTAAACTGCTGGGGACGCTAGTATAGATTTGATCGGATCAGATATTGATCCGATCAGATACTATACCACTAAGGGAGGCATATGCTGCGTGCGTGGGTGTTCGCGGTACTGGCGCTAATCTGACGCTGCCTGGGGCGACGCATATCACCGCCGGGCGATCAGGGGGCTAAACCTTTATTCGGTAATAAACGGCGGGTTCCCTGACACTATAAAAAATAAACGAACTAACCAGCGTCACCCGTAACAGTTATACGGTGATCAGTGGTGAAAGGGTTAACTAGGGGGCAATCAAGGGGTTAAAACATTTATTAGATAGTATATGGGGGTCCCTGTCGCTATAAAATGCTGACGGCGAACCTAAATATTTACGTTCCTAACTAGCGTCACCAGCGACACTAATACAGCGATAAGAAAAATGATCGCTTAGCGACACTGGTGAGGGGGGGTGATCAAGGGGTTAAAACTTTATTAGGGGGGGTTAGGGGGGTATCCTAGACCTAAAGGGGGGTAATACTCACTGCCCTAACACTAACTGTCACAAACTGACACTATGCAGTAATCAGAAAAAAAAAAATACTGCTAATGTCAGTTTGTGACAGGGGGGGGGGTGATTGGGGGGGGATCGGGGGGCGATCGGGGGGGGGGATCGGGGTGTAAGGTATGCCTGGCATGTTCTACTGTGTGTGTGTGTTGTGTGCACTCACTTGTCATCTCTCCTCGGCGCTGGAACGGAAACTGCCAGACCGAGGAGAGATGACATCACATCCTCTGCCTGTGTGAAACGACACACAGGCAGAGGAGGATTCCCATTGGCTGGGAGCGATCGCGAGGGGGGGGCCACGATCGGATGGTCTCCCCCTCGCCTCCCGACGCTCCCAGTCAAATGCCGACCGCCGATGGCACCGGGGGGGGGGGTCCGATCGGACCCCCCGCCCGCGGGAGGCAGATCACGTACGGGTACGTGATTTTGCCTGCCCGTGCCATTCTGCCGCAGTATATATGCGGTAGGCGGTCGGCAAGTGGTTAAAGTGGAAGTAAACTCAAGATTCCTACCTTCAGTCCTTGAAATAGTTAATAAACAATATACCAAGTGTTGTCTTTACCATCTGTCTGTCCTGTGGCATTCCACACAAATCGAGTGATCTTCATTCTAATGACATCACCGCATGCGCATTATAACCTCGATTAATGGCTTGCTGTCTGTCATCAGTTCATGCCGTGACCATGTCTTTCACTCTCTGCAGCATTGTATTTCAATCCCACGAGAGTACATCCACTAAACACCCTGTGTGACTACGTCACAAGGGGTTATAGAGTAAAGCAGGTACAGTTGGAATCGAGCAATCAGGGCTATGTTCCCAAAGCAACTGGGAATGAAAGCGAGGCTTAGCCAATTCATACTGCACATGCGCAAGGTTACTGCTGTCCTCAGAGAGGCTGGATGCGGAAGAGGAGTCCCAAGATGCTGCAGGCTTTGACTGAGGAAGGCAGAAATGAAGGTAAGGGAGAAAATAATTATGGGATTTTTTTTTAATATAGCGATGTGCATTGTTATTACTTACCTACTGCCCTTATAGTCAGGGGAAAAAAGGATTTGATCCCCTCCTGATTTTGTACATTTGCTCACTGACAAAGAAATGATCAGTCTATAATCTTAATGGTAGGTTTATTTTAAAAATTATAAATTGATTTGCATTTTAATGAGTGAAATAAGTATTTGATCCCCTCCTAATCGTGTACATTTGCCCACTAACAAATTATCGGTTTTTAATTTTAATAGTAGGTTTATTTAACAATGAGAGACAGGATGACAACAAAAATATCCAGAAAAACGCATTTCCAAAAAGTTATAAATTGATTTGCATTTTAATGAGCGAAATAAGTATTTGATCCCCTATCAATCAGCAAGATTTCTGGCTCCCAGGTGTCTTCTATACAGGTAACAAGCTGAGGTTAGGAGCATTTTCTTAAAGGCAGTGATCCTAATCTTGGCTTGTTACCTGTATAAAAGACAGCTGTCCACAGAAGAAATCAATCAGTTTCCAATATCTCCACCATGGCCAAGACCAAAGGGCTGTCCAAGGATATCGGGGACAAGATTGCAGACCTACACAAGGCTGGCATGGGCTACAACACCATCGCTAAGCAGCTTGATGAGAGGGTGAGAACAGTTGGTGCGATTATTCGCAAATAGAAAAAACACAAAATAACTGCCAATCTCCCTCAGTCCGTGGTCCATGCAAGATCTCACCTCATGGAGTTTCAATGATCATGAGGACGGTGAGGAATTGACCCAGAACTACATGGGAGAATCTTGTCAATGATCTCAAGGCAGCTGGGACCAAAGTCAACAAGAAAACAGTTGGTAACACACTACGCCGTGAAGGACTGAAATCCTGCAGTGCCCACATGGTCCCCCTGCTCAAGAAAGCACATGTACAGGCCTGTCTGAAGTTTGCTAATGAACCTTTGAATGATTCAGAGGAGAACTGGGTTAAAGTGTTATGGTCAGATGAGACCAAAATCAAGCTCTTTGGCATCATCTCAACTCGCCGTGTTTAGAGGAGGAGGAATGCTGCCTATGACCCCAAGAACACCATTCCCACCATCAAGCATGAAGGTGGAAACATTATGCTTGGGGGGGGGGGGGGTTGTTTTTCTGCTAAGGGGACAGGACAACTTCACTGCATCAAAGGGACAATGGACGGGGCCATGTACCATCAAATCTTAGATGAGAACCTCCTTCTCTCAGCCAGGGCATTGAAAATAGGTCGTGGATGGGTATTCCAGCATGACAATGACCCAAAACACACGGCCAAGGCAACAAAAGAGTGGTTTAAGAAGAAGCACATTAATGTCCTGGAATGGCCTAGCCAGTCTCCAGACCCCAATCCCATAGAAAATATGTGGAGGGAGGTGAAGGTTTGAGTTACCAAATGTCAGCCTTGAAACCTTAATGACCTGGAGAGGATCTACAAAGAGGAGTGGTACAGAATCCCTCCTGAGATGTGTGCCAACCTTTTGGCCAACTACAAGAAACGTCTGAGCTCTGTGATTGCCAACAAGGATCTTGCTACCAAGTACTAAATCATGTTTTGCGAAGGAGTCAAATACCTATTTCGCTCATTAAAAGGCAAATCAATTTATAACTTTTTTTAAATACGTTTTTCTGGATTTTTTATTGTTGTTCTGTCTCTCACTGTTAAAATAAACCAACCATTCAAATTATAGACTGATCATTTTTGTCAGTGGGCAAATGTACAAAATCAAAAGGGGATCAAATACTTTTTTCCCTCACTGTATGTTTCTTTCCATTTGTGTTGGCTGAGTTTAGTACCGCTTTAAGCTGTATACACACTGTGAGAAAACCAGATGAACGATCGGCTGGTTTTCCTTGATGTTTTACAGCAAGTCGGACCCGGGGATGGTACTAATTGTACAAAAATTCTTGAACATCAAAAACTTTTTTTATATGACGTAAAAACATTGTAGCGTTGATTATTGTTTCTGATCATACACACCATAAACATTAAACGAAAATTGTTAGTTCTGTTCACGTACGAGAAAAATTTTGGCATTTGCCCCTTCGTAGATTTTCGTTTGGCAAGTCCGAATCGTATGTCGAAAGTTGTGTACACACTATACAAAAAACGAGTGATCGTTCCCCGTACAGATTTTCTCTTAAAGTGTGTTCCCAGCTCTGCAGATGTGGTGTATTTGAAAAAGTCAAACTTGCTGTATGCGTCTTGGATGTAGTTTCTGTCAAAAAAAGTGTTATATAGAGTTCAAATGTAAAGTGCATTAAACATGCCTTAAATACACATATAATACAGAGCATCAGACATGAATGGAACCTTAGTAAAAATTGTGTTTAGTTGAAATTTTGAATGGAAGAATCTAATGAGACAAACTCCTGCATCTTAGTGAATTGACTTTTAAGTTCACAATACTACATAAAAACATAATAAATAATGTGCGTTGTACTTGTCCTCCAAATCAGTTAGTGAATAAAAATTAAAATATTGTTAACATAGACTGAGTAATATTTAGCGTTGGTTATGCTTTAGGGCATTTACCCTTTTTTTTTTTTCTTCAGTGAGGTTTATAGTAAGCCACAAACCTACACGGTATCATGTATTTTGCAATAATATATATACCAGTGTACACTAAGGAGGGGGGCAGTCACATAAGAATAACAGAAATTGCTAGAACTATATTAAAGAACAAGATGAAATGATGCCTTTATGACCCCTGCACACAACAACCTATCGTGGTGTATTTAGTGCATTGCAGTAATGCTGCCCTTTAAAAATAAGTCAGTTTTATTGGATCTGCACCATTTTTGTAGTGTAGTGCACCACAATACCTACTGTATATTGCTTGCCCTGTGGTGTGCTGCAGTGTGGGTATGTTGCCAGCTACTGTACTTCTGTACTACTAAAAAATGGCACTGCCTTTCACCATCCATATTACCACATTACCAACCACACATACTGCAGATGTGAAGTTAGCCATAAAGTTGTATGCATTCATATTTTTTCTTCCTTCACGTTATATTGATGACCTTTCATAGATATCGCATATACACATAATTTGATTATTTTCCTACATTTCGATTTTTCATTTAAAATGTTTGTTGGCATCACCTTACTGTATACATGTTTATTCGTAGATGTATACCAAAGTTAAAACAGCTGATTGTTCCAACCAGTACGTGGAAGAACATTATACTACTATTACACCACATATAGTAATTAGCCTATTTGTAAACGCACAGTCCTCGTAAATTAATGGGTCAACATGAAATCCAGAGCATAAACACTTGAGTCTTTCACTCTATCCTAAGATATATATATTTTCTTTTTAAGGTTTTTGTTTCAGCTCTGTTTCTTACTATTTAAATCACAGAAGGTTAATTAAAAGAGTGCCACACTCTGCATTTACTGAGGAATATTAACCTTGCTAGGCTCGTGTTAAATCACTGAAGTGATAGAATTGCATTTGCTTGATAACGTTTTGCTGTGAGAGCAAAGGCAGGGCCATTTATAGTTCAGTGCCATTAATTGCTTAGCATTTAGATATTAGCACAGGAGTCTATTAATTAACTTGATAATAAAACTATTGGAATGTAGGCCGGTGAAATGATTTGGTTTTAGTGGACCCATGGAGCTTGCCAGCGAGAGAGAAATGGATTCCTCTTTTTTTCCCTTGATCGTAAACTCCTAGAACGCATATTTCTTGTAACGAGCTGATGGGAAGATTGTATTGGACCTATCTGACATTAGCAATACACTGTTTACTTTCCTTACTATTTTCCTACTGTGTGTGTGTGTGTGTGTGTGTGTATATATATAAACATTCTGTTGGACTTCTGTTAATGGTTTGCCACATTTATACAAGGAACACAGTTGAGGCTCTGATGCAAGTTCCTGGGGGGATCTGAATCACCTTTATGCCTCACTGTAATGCATAGCAATGTGAGCTGGTGCACATTCAAATGGCACCCCAATGAACCTTACCAACACACCTGCACTAAGGTGCAGTGCAACATATGGTAATAGAGTATGGTACTATGTGGTGCGCTGCATTGCTAAAAAATAGTGCATGCATCTTTTTCATTTTTTTTTTTTGATGCGTTAGGAAGTCTATTCAAATGCAACACAATGCATGCTGACTTGCGGTGAACAGAAGTATATGAGACCTAAGTGTAGATCCAAGGCTAATTTCAGATATTGAATGATTGAGCTCCTGAGTTTCATACAGTATGGTCATTCTGAATGGCACCCCCACACATCTCAGCCTGCAGCGCGATTGCGATATTTAAAAAGGTGTATGCACCTTTTTTGTGCAGTTCTCGTGGCACAGTGGCTTATTCAAATGAATGGGCCGCTGTGCTCGAGCAAACGTGGTACGCATGGCTCGCACTAATGTGAACTGAGCCTTACTAAGCCGGTGCGCTTCCTACCTGGAAGTGTTGAATCATGTGCTAGATACATAATCCAGCACAGAAATGCCGCTCTGCCACCATATTGATACGTGAGGCGGTCGGCATGCAGTTAATGGCAACTTGAGGCTTCATTATTTTAGAGTGAAGAAATGTTATCAGTACACCAAGGATTCCTCAAAAGGATCCAAAGCTTTATTTTCATGGTCAAATAGTAGACATACAGCAACATTTTGGAGCTATGCAGGGCCCCTTTCGTCAGGCAAGTGATGGAGTGGCCATGTGTGACTCCGAAACGTTACCGTATGTTTACTATGTGACCATAAAAATAAAGCTTTGGATCTTTTTGAGGAATCCTTGGTGTGCTGATGACATTTCTTCACTCTGACTGTCTATGGTTTCCAGCCTGTGGTCATTATAGCACCCAGCATTACTGAACAGCTATTTTCAGGAACGTGTGCGTGGGAAGTATTGCGTTGGGACTTATTATCTTAAAGGTCCACATTATTTTGACATTGGGATAACCAGCTATTTACTTCTGAACATAAGAAACTTAATAGATGCCTCCATTCATGCTAAACAATGTGGTTGCAGAAATCTCTACCGCCAGTTATTGTGTTCAAGCAGCAAGGACACCTGTAGTCACTGTTCAGGTAACCATTTTGCACCCAGCTCCTTCGATTTTTCAATCAAAGTTTGTCAAGACAGGCGGTGCTGACAGAGCCACCAACAGCTCAAATTCAACAGGAGTTGGGTGAAGTTTGAGACGTGTATGGCCAGTTTAAATGATCCCTGTAATGCAGGAACTGCTCTGTTTGTTTTTTTCTTGCAGAACAGGAATTCAGCTGCTAATAAGTTATTCATATAAATAGCCGAAGGCTTAAATACATATCTACAGGAAATGTATATACCATAGGAGGTCCATTTTTGGGTAAATTAAATGGTTGAATAGGCTTAGTGCAATATAAACAGTCTTTTTTTTAGTTGGGCATCTGTTTTTTGTGGCTACAAAATGTACATTTTACTAAAAGTATTTAAAATGTGGCTCAATCTGTTATTGATATTACTTTTTATTAATGTACTGTGCTAAGTGATAGGCATGCATAGTAAAATTTAATGTGCTTTGATGTTGCGTTTCGATTCTGACCTCAATATGTAAAGGTCAATATGCCCCAAAAATCTTGGTCAACCAAAGCTGCCTGTCTTATCAGGCTAAGTACCATAAGCAATCATCTTTAAATTGGACCCATCAGAGTTTTGAACTCCATTACTATTTCACCCGAATTCCCAAACTCATTTATAAATTAAAAGTTAAAATTTTGGACTTCGGTGACAGCTTTATTCTACAATTTTTACTATATTTCAGCTACTTTTCCTATTTCCGTATTTTTTTTATTTATATGTTAGAAACGCTTTTGGCTGTTTCTTCTCAAGTATTATTAAATGTTAATTTTGAATGCACATAGTTTTCTTTAGCCTCTGGTCATCCATTAAAGGAATTTTTCTCTTCAGAGCTTTAAGTCCAATGAAATTAACAGAATGCTGGCCAATACCAGACGTGTGCTAATCCCATAGTATTTTGCTTCCTGAGATAATTTGAGATGATGAATGCTTGTTGAAGTGATTTCAACACATGAATTTGGCTTTGGAGAAAATGAAAAAAGCTGTGACGGTGGTTAATATGAGGGAATAAGAGCAGGAAAAGTGTCCCTCATTTGGAAACAAATTCCTATGTCCTTTTTCCCCAAGCTGACCTTTTTTTGCTTTGATGTCTAGATTAAACATTTCATCCAACCTCTAAATGATTGCATTTTGTTAATTTTGAAAAGTCAGTATATACTGTAAGGGCTTGTTCACATCATGTCTGTTGAGCTACTGTATGTATTCTGTATACCACCACACCTGCATGGACTGAAAAGGGTGCATAGAAAACAATTGTTTTCTATGTGCCCTGTGCAGACCATACATGTGTGGTAGTGGGCAGATAAATGCAGCACAATGGACATGATGTGAACAAACCCAAGGAAAAGTAGTGATGGAACAAAGAACATGTGGATTTAGCCAATGATTTTTGTGGCTTCTTTATGGTTTTCATAAATATGAGCATGGCAGGGGTGTGTCCTTCACCTACCTCCATTATTCTTAAATGAGTCCCTCTATCGTAGCTCAGAAAGCTGCAGCATTCCACAACACTGGGTAATGCACTCCAATGCAGCATGCTAAGCTAGCAAAAATGCTACATGCACAATTTTTGGACCATTGCATTGCGTTATGTATTGCATTGAAATTAATAGATTAGCTTAACGTAACCCACATTAACATATGATGTAGCATGCAATAACATGCATGTGTTGACTGCACCGCAGCAGACTGGAAAAAGCCTCCATTTTGCACAAATCAATACGTTAATCCATGAGTAATTATTTTATTACCAGCACATATGGGTTCTCTTTTGGCTGTCCTTAAAGAGGATTTCCAGCCTGGGAGGAAAAAAATGAAGTGTCAGCAGCTACAATTACTGTAGCTGCTGACTTTTAATATAAGGACACTTAACTGTCCAGGGAGCCTGTGATGTCGGCACCCCAAGCAGATCTGTCCATCTGCTCTGCGTGCAGGCGCCGGCATCTTCATTAAAGCGGTTGTATAGTCAAAATTTTCACTTTCAATTTAATTGTGCATGTCATTATTTTAAATCGATTGCTATTAGCCTTTTTTTTCTTACCTGTTTACTTGTGAAGTTACAGCTGTATTCACGAGTGGGGACGTGTACAGCGCATGCGCCGGATCCCCCGTTCATTCCGGCAAGCAGAGCCTCTGCCGGAAAAATTCTTAGTTTATGTCGGGGCTGCGTCATTTCCTCATGTAGACGTCAGCCCCGACATCCCGCGATGTTTCGTGCACATTACTCACAAAGAGCATGATGGCTTGAATATTGTGACCGTAGTGCGCACGTGCGGGATTACAGAGACAAGGAGGAACTGTGGGCGGAAATTCAAAATTGAATAAGACGCAGAAGACCACAACCGAGGTGGCGCGGGCTTACTACAGGAATTACTCTTTACAAGATCACCAGTTTATACAGTAAGACAAATAATGTGGATAAACATATGGCGATCAATCGATGTAGAAAGATATGGTCTTTAGGAATATGTCCATTGTTATGATAGTATCGGAGGGTTTACTACCGCTTTAATGGAAACGGGAAATGAAGTGGTCCGGCTTCACAGCCTGTTTCCTACTGCGCATGCACGAGTTGCGCTGTGCTTTCTGAATGGTTCCGCTGTCTTCTGGGACCTGTTTGTTTCCCAGAAGGGAGTGGGGGGGGGGGGCAGAGGTTTTGTAGCTCACCGCACAACGATGCAGCGATCTTACACAGAAGCGGGAGCAGATACCTGGTTTTGACAGGTATCCTCTCCCCCCTTCCCCCCCTGAAATGTGCCAAATGTGGCAGCGGAGGGGGGAGGAAGCAAACAAGCGGAGCTCAGCTTTAATTTAAAAATGAAAAAACAGTATCTAGATATTTTTGAGAAAAAATATACCAGCTGTGCAGATGCACAATGGCCTTCTGGAGCTTCTCCTGTTTCCTCTTTGTATCATTTGGATTGGAAGTGAAGGGGGGTGTTTTTTCCGTCTGACACCAATTGCATATTATGAACCAAGAAAGACTTTTGGGTACTGTTCTTCTCTATTAAGTCAAATGGGGGCACAAAAATTGTTCTCTAACAGCGGACCTTTGTTGACAATGTCTACCTCTACCTGATTTTGACTGCTGTTATTTTATAAAATGAACACCTGAAACACCTATTTATAGTACCTTTTATCATTTGTATTCTTGCCGTTAGTATATCAAAGGATGTCTTTTATAGGATACTGAATCAAACAGATATTAGGGCCCAGTCACACCAGCCGAGTTTGTTGTGTTGCATTTAATGCAAGCATGCATTGGCATGAATTGGCAAAATGCACTGGGGTGCCATTCAGAATGAGAGGCGGCGCATTGCACCAACAGGCATCATGCAGTGCACTGATATCAGTGAGTCATCAATCAGAAATAATGTATTTCTGATTTTCCCGGTGAAGTGACTATCCTCAGGTGATACGCAGAGAAGAAGTAAATCCTCCCACATAAGTTGTACCTTTATATCTGCAGTCTTCTCTTCTCTATTCATCTATCCATTGAAAGTGCACAATTTATAAAGCTTGTCTGAGCTGTCAGAGAAAGGGGGCTGTCAAACACCTGGAAGTCCCTTTCCCTGTCGCTTTTTTTCTCTTGGTGTCAGGAAAACTTGTCAGAATCACTCATGCTGCTAGCAAAGGAACAAGGCAGCAGACACATTACACTTATTGCTCCTATTTGAGACAAGTACACATTATAGATGCATATGCTTTGTTCATACTTCATGTCTGGGGTTCACAACCGCTTTAAGCCACATGTACACCTGTGTGTTTCTGCTTTCAGCACTCTTCTATGCACAACTAAGCTCTAAAGGTTCTTACAATACATCCACCTATGAATATGGATCAGAACGTGGATGACAAACAGAAAAGTAATAGCACACGTCGCACCTTACCTTTCAGTGTGAATAGTCATCTTCATAGCCAGCCACAATGTGTCGAATGAACTCTGCAGGCAGCAGTGAAAGTGACATGGCACACTGGGGGAAGCAATAGAGTGTTTTGCTTATAGAAGCTCAAACAAGAAAAAAAAAGAATAAGGGATGATAATAAAAGAAAAAGTTTTTTTATACAAAATGGAATGTGTGCACACTTTGAGCATTGACATTATTTCAGTTTTGCGTGGGCCCTATGTCTTCAGTTGCTTCTACATATACTTGACTTGATGATCTTTTGAGGAAGGCTAATTATATTATATAATGTTCCAGTTTACATTGTGTACATATAATTATTTATGAAGTATTTCCTCTGGTGAGAGTTGTAAGAATGTTAGGATTCCTCAAGTTTTTCAGTAACTTTCTACAAATGCAAAGGGCTGCTAGATCAAAAATGTTGGCCATGAATCCTTATATACTATATAATTGATTGTAAGGTTAAGCTACCAATACTCTTTCATGCATACTTAATGACCAACACTGGCCAGCAGCCATTGCGGGACATATGCTGATACAAGCAGGCAGACATTGGCAGAGAGAGACTGAGACCTTGAGTGGTATTTTGCTGAGCAGATTGTATAACGATTTTCCAACATATTCAAGAATCTCTGCCAATCGTTTACCAAGGTCCTTCAATACACACAAAGACTGATATCCACTTTTAACTGCTTCACTACCTGATAAACACTGATCGGCCATTCATTTTTGACCACTGACAGGTGAAGCAAATATCATTGATGATTTTGTTACAAAGGCATCAGAAAGTCCAGGGATTTATTAGGCAGCAGGAAGGCCCTGAAGCTGATGTTTTGTTCTGATTGATCAGAGTGGTCACAAGCTATGTGCAGCACGGTCTGGAGCAGTGGCCAGGACATTTGGAGTTAGTAAACCTTTTCATTTTTGGGCTGCTTTGGGCTATATACCATGAGAGCTGTGGTCTTCCCCTCTGCACATTGACCACAAGGGGTAATTCTCCTGGCACTTCCAGCATTCATAGAATGCCTTGTATTTTCTTTAATGAATGTAAAGCATTCTCTAGTTTGGCAAGGTGGAAATCATGTCGTCATTGCCCCTCCTTTCCACCTAATAGTATAGTCTATAGTTCATCTTGGGGCAAGCAAGAGAGGGTGGCTATATGGGACCATGGAGAACAAACTTGGTCACCCTCTAACAGGAAACTGGATCACACATTTAAAGTGCACAATTGCTTCCCGGAGTCTCTCAAGCAGCTGAACAGACCACCAATTCTCTCTTCCCACTCGATTCAAAAATTCAAGAGAATGTCCAGCGCTTTAGGAACAATTTGCAAAGGTGAGTATTATCCTGTAGATGACTTTCCAAGCCTCTTACCAGATTTCCAATCCACTTACTGTATATACTCGAGTATAAGTCGAGATTTTTTTGGGCTGAAAGTGCCCCCCTCGACTTATACTCGAGTCATCACTGTCTGCCTACATGATCAGTGTGTCATGCAGGCAGATGGCTGCCAGTGTGTGCAATTACTTTTTGGGGGCCATTCACTGTTCAAAAGCCGCGCCTCCTCCTCGTCTGTGATAGGCAGAAAACTCCATTTCCCAGCAGTCAGTGTACAGCCTATTACGGACATTCTCTCATCCTCGTCCATGGTATGAGGATGAGAGAATGTCCGTGATAGGCTGACCGCTGACTGCTGGGAAATGGAGTTTTCTGCCTATCATGGACGAGGAGGAGGCACGGCTTTTGAACAGTGAATGGCTGCCGAATAGTAATAGCACACGCTGATCGGTGTAGAGCGGCGCACAGAGACATGCACAGGACACAGGTAGGATGCACACAGCCACATGCACACAGCCACATGCACACAGGACACAGGACACATGACACATGCACATATACACAGAACGCATGACACATGCACACGTACACATGACACATGCACACGTACACATGACACATGCACACGTACACAGGGCACATGACACATGTACACAGGACACATGACACATGTACACAGGACACATGACACATGTACACATGACACATGTACACAGGACACATGACACATGTACACAGGACACATGACACATGTACACATGTACACTGTACACAGGACACATGTACACATGTACACAGGACACATGTACACAGGACACATGTACACAGGGCACATGTACACAGGGCACATGTACACAGGACACATGTACACAGGACACATGGCACATTTACACAGGACACATGACACATGCACATTTACACAGGACACATGCACATTTACACAGGACACATGCACATTTACACAGGACACATGCACATTTACACAGGACACATGCACATTTACACAGGACACATGCACATTTACACAGGACACATGCACATTTACACAGGACACATGCACATTTACACAGGACACATGCACATTTACACAGGACACATGCACATTTACACAGGACACATGCACATTTACACAGGACACATGCACATTTACACAGGACACATGCACATATACACAGGACACATGCACAAGACACATGCACAAGACACATGCACGTATACAGCTGGAGATGGGCATTGTTTACCCGCTTTTTCCACTTACAGTAGCTGCTGCATTTCTCACCCTCATCTTATACTCGGGTCAATAAGTTTTTCCCATTTTTTTTGTGTTAAATTAGGGCCTCGACTTATACTCGGATCGACCTATACTCGAGTATATACGGTATGCCAAGTGGGTCCCATAAACTGTCAAAATCAACAACTGTGTGTCTTCTGCTTTATTGTCTTCTCCTTTATTCACCTTTGCTTCCAAAATATCTTCAACTTCACATGTGAAACCCAAAATAAACTTATATAGTGTCCTATTTTATAAATGAATGGAAGCAAACATATCTATATTGTGCTCACATGTATATCACCATCAGTACACCACCAGTCATAACGTTCTCCACCCGCCACTTGTGCAGGCTCTTACTAAATAAATTAAAACCGCATATCATTCCATTCCAGGCAGATCACTTGATCAATATCCCTTAGTGTACCTCCTCTCAATATAACTCAAAAGAAAATTACTCAAAATAGTGTAATACTGAAAAGATTAACACTGCAAATCATATGAATAAATAGGTTATGCTCACATTTATATCAATAATAAAGTGCAGATCTGTGATTCCCAACACATGCCAGCCTAATGTGTATTACCTCGTTACCAGAGGTATGTTCTTTTAAGGCACAAAATCTGGTAAACGTAGATCTCTCTTCCAATCTTCTCAGCCCTCAACGTTAATACCAGCCATAAAGTGCAAATCCGTGATTCTTGCACCACCTGTCACCTTTATATGTGCTCAACAGCTTACCAAAATGGATCCTTTAAGGCACAGGGTATGGTATTCTAAGCCTCAATCCTGGTCTTCTCAGTATTCAGCCTCCCCATAGAGCAATAGTTAAAGAACATGAAGGAATCAAAAAGGGCCCATAGTGCAGAAAAACAAATAAAAACAGACTTATTCAGAATTATTCATTCTTTTGACAAAGTCAAAGTTGAGTTGAAAATAATGGGGAAGCAAAGGTGAATAAAGGAGAAGACACATTTGGAGATTTTGACAGTTTATTGGACCCATTTGGTATGGGTGGATTGGAAATTTGGTAAGCGGCTTGGAAAGTTATCCGCAGGATAATACTCCATTACTATAATTGTTGCTGAAGCGCTGGATATTCTCTTGAATTTTTAAAATGGATCACAGCAGCAAAAGAACTGTGGAAGAGTCTGAGTAAAAGAAGGTACTTTTCTCAGGTAAGATTACATGCTTGAATAGATTCTTTAGGTGTCACTAAGTTACAATAAAAAAAACTTGCAATTACAAACAGGGATATTTCTATGTTATGCTTCCTATAATTAATATGCAAATAATTTCTGTTCAAAAGGAGATGGGAATCTCCAGGTGATCCTATTTCCATGAATGTTCTCTGCAGCTTATTGGCACCAAAACGGACCAACCAATGCCTTTCCTGGCTACAAAGCAGGATGTTCTGATCTGTATATTGATAGCTTCCATAGGTTTTAGTGTTAAATATGTTGCTATTATTGTGCTATTATTTATCCACAAGGTATGTGGATTTGGATGTTTACAGAAATACTCAGGCTAACATTTATAGCCATTTGATTCTATGTTTGATTGCACGTTTTCTTCTTATTCTGGTCACTTGTGTTTGAAATATGTCATAGCATGTCAAAATGAAAGTAAATAGGAGTGTACCTTTTTTGTTGTACTTTTTCTGTAACAGTGAATTAAAGATTACAAAATGGGTAATCATCCTATAAAATACTCAGCATTTAAATAGTTGTGGGATGGTATTTATTCATTACAGGTATTATATAATGCCTTCAACTGAGACATTTACATCAGTCCCTGCCCTCTAAGAACTTACAAGTTGAGGTCCCTATATCCCATGCATACATACTGGGGCCAATTTAGACTGGAACCAGTTAATCTACCAGCATGTCTTTGGGAGGAAATCCATGCAAGCACAGGAAAAACAAGCAAACTCTATGTAGATAGTGGCCTGGCTGGGATTAAAATCTATGACCCTATTGCTGCAAGGCAAAAGAGCTAACCACTGAGCTGCTATGTTTCTATTCAATTTTTTGTGCTTTATGCACAGTGAGTGTTTAGCCCTAAGGCACATGACTCTGGCGTTTTAGGTGTGGGAAGATGGCACAGGTGCACCACCCAGTGCCGCTGCCTTCAGCCTGTAAAACTCTGAGAGGCAGAAAGCTGCTACAGCTGGGTGGTGCATCAAGAGCTACTAATGTTTAGGGCATTTGTCCTTGGGAAAAACATTAGCAGCACTCAGTGCACTATCAAGTGTTCAGCAGCCGTTGCAGCTTTCAGCCTCTCAAAGATTTTTACAAGATGACAGCAACCTAAACGTTGTAGCCTCATGCACCAGGGCTAAACACTTAGGTGGTTATTTACTAAAGGCAAATCCACTTTGCACTACAAGTGCACTTGAAAGTGCAGTCGCCGTGGATCCGAGGGGGACATGCAAAGAAAATTAAAAAACAGCATTTTAGCTTGCACATGATTGGATGATAAAATCAGCAGAGCTTCCCCTCATTTCAGATCTTCCCCTCAGATTTACAGCGACTGCATTTTCAAGTGCACTTGTAGTGCAAAGTGGATTTGCCTTTCGTAAATAACCCCCTGAGTGTATATAAGGGCTTAAAGTAAACCTGGAAATTTATATTAAGAATGAGGAATCACACTTAACCTGGCGCTGTCCCAAATTACACCTATACTGGGTGGGAGTGATGAATACTATAAATTCTGTGTTTCAGACCTCAATTCCACTAGACCCTAAACTGTGTCTTTTAGGCATGCTGGATGATTTTCAATTATCTGTCCTCACGAAAGAAGCTGTGGCCAGAACTCTTTTAAGATCGGAGGGTAATACTCAGAAACTGGAAATCTAGTGACCCTCCTACACATAAAGATTGGTTACAATGCATGGGGGAAACCCTTAGGTTGGAAAAATATGTCTACCAGCATAGCGGGCACCCCCATAAATTTGACAACTTATGGGGTCCATGGCTGGATACCCCAGGTTTGAGCCCGCTGGAGCAGATTACTCATTGGTTAGGTCCTTCTCTTGTTTTATTTTCTCAGAATGTAACTATGCAATCTTCTAATAGATACCAGGTGAAGGGTGGCTTCATTAAACGTCTTTAGTGGGGTGGATGCTGCACCGATTCATGGATGGCTATGTTGAGCTGTATTTTCTTTTTTGTTGTTTTATATGTGCTTCTATATAAGTACACACTGTGTTTACAATCGCATATTTTGTATGTGTGAAGATGTCTTGGCATTACTTTCTCTGTATTGTTTTTTGTTCTGGTTTATTTCTTTAATAAAACCCTTTGATAAAAAAAAAAAAAAAAGAATATGAGGAATCCTTAAGTGCCCCTAAACCTTGCATTCCCCTTACAGTATTTGGAAAAGTCCACAGTCGCCGACCATTAGTCTCTGGCTTAAAAAAGTGGAAAACAAATAAAATGGAGGACTCAATCCTCACAGCATAGCATAAATGTGAACGCTACTCTAAAACGTGGATGTTCTGGAACATGTTTGTCTTCTCTGAGGAAAAGAAGCCTATTTTTGATAAATAGAGCACAGAATATAACTTCTGGGTTTCCCTGATGAGACATAATATCAGTATCTCAACATGATTCCTCCCCTTTTTTCCTCTCCTCCCCTTTTTTCCTCTCCTCCCCTTTTTTCCTCTCCTCCCCTTTTTTCCTCTCCTCCCCTTTTTTCCTCTCCTCCCCTTTTTTCCTCTCCTCCCCTTTTTTCCTCTCCTCCCCTTTTTTCCTCTCCTCCCCTTTTTTCCTCTCCTCCCCTTTTTTCCTCTCCTCCCCTCCCCCTTCCCTGAGGCCGGCTGGTCTCTCTTGTCTATCCTTCGACATTTCTCCTACCTCTACATGTATGTTTAAAATGAGTTGGGTAGTCCCTGTTTCTTAGGGTATCCAGTCTTACGATTATTCCCAGTCCTATACGGACATAAAGTGTTATGAATATTCCATAAGTGCTACCTAAATGTTTACTGTTAGATTTTGGTGTCCTGATTCTACTTCTTAGCTAGATGTACTTACGTTTTGTTTACTGGTTTCTTTATTGTTGGATTGTAGTTATGGAACTGCCTTTCTGCTGAAAATAAAATATTAAAAAAAAAAAAAAAAAAAGAATATGATGAATCCTTATAAACAGAGGTTACCTGTGGTCAAAACTACACTCAAATGATTCATATATTCAGCCAACTAAAGCTATATGCAAATCTTGACTTTCCCCTGTAAAAGTTGAACTTGGCACTTCCTACAGAAACTTTGTTCTGCAAAAATAAAATGGAAATTTGCATATAAATATAGTTGTTTATATTAACTGAGCTACCAATGGTTATGACATGCAGTTTTAACTGAAGCTAAACCTTAAGTGTATACTTTTTCCATACCCTCAGTTTGCACTTCCCTTATTTAGAACAGATTTACTTTAACCATTTAAAAGTCTCTCATAATTTCTTTCACTAGAAAATATTGTGAATTCATTGACTAATGCTTGTTGTGTTATAACCCATGAAGGCTTTCTGTTCCCCAGTTTACAGACCAGTAGGACTGCAAGGGAGAATGCACACCTCTTAGCGTTTTGAGATAGAATAATAAGGGGACACCTTTTAGTACAAAGCGTGTAAGCGTAAACGTACACCTACCGTGGAAAATGCAAGCCCAAAAAATGGTCATTTAAACCCTCTGATGTTTTTTTTTTTTTTTTTTTTTTATTCTAGTGTTTAAAAATAACAAATGCATACATTCAGAGTCTGGAAAAAGCATAGAGTAATGAACACTTTGAGCAGTTAAATAGCAATTCATTTATCAAAGTTTATACATCAGACCAAAAAGATGGTCGCTGTTAGGAGGAACGAGGGACAGAGGGATTTTGTTCTAAAAAGGGGCCACAAGTTTGTAGACACCTGATCATCACACCTACCTATATGACCAAAAGTATGTGGTCACACATCTAATCGATTGTGTGTAGGTGTTTCCTGTGAAGGGAGCTGTTAATGCTACAGCATACAAAGACACATTAGGCAAACTGCACTTACAAGCTTGTGGTAATGGTGTGGGGAAGGAGCTTTTCTGCTCTAGCATATTTGTGCCCATGTTCACAAAGCCAGATCAATAAAGACTTGGTTTGACGAGTTTGGTGTGGAAGAATTTGAGTAGCTTTCAGTTTAAGAGTCCAGATTTCAATCCTATTGAACATCTTTGGAAAAATAATTGGAACACACATTGAGTCGGGTCTTCTCATTCAACATCAGTACCTAACTTCATAAACGCTTTTTTTGGTTCCCACTAAATTCTAAATTCCCATTGAGCAATTCCAAATCTTGTGGAAAGCCTGCCCAGAAGACTGGAGGGCAACACCAAATGAATGCCCATGGCTTGGAATACAATGTCTAACAAACTCGTATAGGTGTGGGAATCAGATGTTCACAACTTTTTGCCATCTAGTCTGTAAAGACAATTACTGGCATGGTAAAATTTGTAGAAGAGAGGGTAGAACAGAGTGTGAAAGCAAAAGCATAAAACCTTTTTGAGAGACTGTCCCTCTTTCCTCCTCAGTTGTTCCTCTTTTCAGACAGAGGAGTTGATCTAGCTACCAAAAGTGTTACACTACACTAAACCTTTCACACAAACCTTTTTATGATCACATTATTTTAAAAGGCCAGTACAAAAGAAACATTGTGATGAAAAAAAGCTATTTTTGCTTATTAATTCTTCATGATTCATGTAACTGGGGTTATGTCAGGGGGGTGTGTCCTTTGCCTACACACATTGTACTAAAAGATGTTCTGCTATTCTATCTCATAAAGTTGGGTGTTATGGTGAAGGCATTCTTATTTATTTGTTTGAGTGTACAAGTCTATTGAGTATATATGCTGATCCTCTTAAGTGCATAGAGGTTTTTTTTGCTAACTTTTTTTGTCAGAGTATAGATTATAGATCTGTGCTTGTCCCAAGCATGTAAGCATCTAAGGTAACATCCATCCTTGGTGCTCAAGTATGGCTGCACCACCTCTAGCCACAGCAGTGATGGAGATATATATATATATATATATATATATATATATATATATATATATATATATATATATATATATATATATATATATATATATATATATATATTCAAATTAGTAAGCATTTACAGAACAATACCTGAATGTAGGGCCCCGAAATAATGTATGAACAAACAATTGTGTGGTTTTATTATTTACTCAATCCTTTTTTTTTAAATTGAAAGATGTTTTAAAAAGTCTGGACTTCATGTAAAAACATAAATTAATGCTGTTTGTTAATTGGTTGTAAGCTAGCAGCCTAATGCAATGTTTTGACACATATAAAGGAAAGCTAAGGTTAATAAAATAAATCTTAGTGTGGCTCCATTTTTAGCTCTGTATTTTTATGTCCTCGTCTGTTATTATTTGTTCTAATTTTCAGCCAAGTCAGGGTTTCCCTTAGTATTACATGCCAAAGTATCTTTCCTTGAAATCTTGCCAATAGCCATAGGGTGTATGGACGTAGCTTTGAGAGTAATCTCAACACGTGCTTTTAATGTCAGAAAAGAATACATCTGTGTGTGTGATTTGCAGCTTCCCAAATCCTAGAGTAGGAGGAAGGTGTTATGGTTGATTTCATTGATCAAAGAGTAGGGAGTTCTACAGCTTGTGTGTTGCACACTGCAATCAATGGTTCCTCTGTGACTTTATTATTATTCAGTCACAAGGAGTTTTTTTTTTGTTTTTATCTTCGTATGTGTTTGCAGTCTGTGCTGAGAATGAAGAGTCTTTTAAATGAAGGCATATTTTTTTATTTTCTTTAGCTGGTTGTTTCACCTCTTTTACTTATTTGGTGCATGTGTTTTGTAGTGCTTGTGCTATTGAATATCTAATTGATATTGAGTTTTTTCCTCTAAAAATAACATAATATATTGAAATACATTTTAAAAATACAGATTTAGAAAACAAGATGTTCCTTGGGTTTAAGGGCCAGTTTACACCAGTATTCATTGTGGTAACACAAGCAATGCAAAGTACTTTATGTGTTGTGGCTTACTGCGTACTGCAAACCATGTATTGTAGAGGGACCACCGCGGAAGAATCATTCCTGCTTTACTTTTTTTACTGCAGCGCATCATCGCGCACAACATCTTTTGTGGTGTGCTGTAACAAAAGTGTGCATTTTTAATGCATTGGGGTACCAGTCAAAATGTTCATTATGCTTTTAGCCTCATAAAAATTATACTTAATTTTATTAATGGAATTTATGTAAAGAGTAAATGGACAGTAATATAGGCCTTCTATTTTCATTGAAGGCCTGTATCTGTTTATTTTTTCTAATCTTTCAGACCTTTTATGCTCACCAAACCCTCAGTAGTTTGGTGGCAATTTATTGCTCTCAATCCGCCTTCAACCACAGTCGTTTCTAAGCTGTTAGAGAGCATATATCAAAAATGAGGTAAAAATCGATCCAAAGCACTTCAATTCCACCCAAAACTTGAAACATTTTAAGTTAACGTTCACCCCAATTTTTGTGCGCTTTAGGCCCTGAAACCAAAAAGATGTCAAGTACACTGGCCAATGACAATTTTAGGCCAACTTTTGGGCAACAGTTTTTGTTAAAACTGTAAACAAATCAAAACATTTTTGGGGTAAGTTACTGTATCCTTGATTTATTCAGTAGTTTTTTTGGTTTTTTTTGTTTTTGTTTTTTCAGATTGGGCAGTGGTTGAAATGTAAAAAGTGGTTAAAAGTGGTTGAAATGTAAATAAAGTGCATTTGTTACAAATGCATATTTTTCCTTACACTTCAATTTGTAAGATTAAAATTCAATGTGACGAAGAGTGTAAGTGTATTGTTAGGAATTATTGGTGAGAAGACCGAATCCTACAAAGATAAATATCATTAATTTTTACTTTTATAAATGATATAGTCCTCAACAGAATGGCCATGAGGTTGTGATAACGGAATGTTCCTTTCCACTTTAAATGCTGCTGGTTGCATGTCCATTTTTTTTCCTCTTTAGGTTGTGCCTTCTCTGTGCTCGCCCAATGCTTTCTCTGTTTTTCTTACTTCTGGTTATTTTAGAGAACTGAAGTTGGCATGATTTGAGACCTGCTGACTGTGTGGTGGACTGGGAAAATATTCAGTTTAGAGACAATGTTTAGCATAGCATATTGCTTTACTAACATAAGCACCTCTTGCAATCTGCTGTGAGTGGATTGCATGATTTATAGAGACTTTTAAAATCAAAAGATCATAATTTACAATTCTATCAGACACTAGTGTTACTAACAAAACAACTTAATACAGACTTTCACTGTCATGTGATATGTGCTAAAGAAAAAAAATAAAAATACCGCATGGATTTATTCTGTAAAGCGTACCTGTGGGTAATTTTCTGGGTTTCGTTTTTTTGCACCTTATTACAAATACTAGGTGACCCAAAAAAATACAACCAGCTTCTTTTCTTGAGTGCTGGCAGTTATATACTTGCACTCATGCTTTTGGGTATGCAGGGGTGCCATGCAGGCACATTGAAATGCCCCATATTCCTAGTAACATGATATCAGAACAAAAACACCTGGGAGTGCATCACAGTCCTTCTAGGACTGTCCCATTTATTTTGTTACCCCCGATCCAAAACTGCAACCAAAGCTGTACCTTTACCGAGTGCAAATGAGGATCCAACTTTACCAGAAAGGTTATGCAATTTTGGATCCATCATAAAAAAAATACCATATAAAAATGAAGACATCTGTGCTGTGGCGTTAAAAAAACAGATCATGGTCGTGTACGTAACCCAAATCAAATAAAAATATATGTATATTGTGTAGCGTGACTTTAGAAATTCTCATTAGTTCAAATGAAATAAACTAGTGTACCAAAAAATGTGAGTGTTGACTCTATAGGGAGATGGTGGTTGGCCTCTGAACACACTCACAGAAGAACATTTTGCACATGTGAAGGTGTTTTATTTTCTTGATTTACTCCATCACCTTGGACTATATACACCTAATTGGGACTTTTCATCAGTTTACCTATATATGTTATATTTTTTTGTACACTAGTTTATTTCATTTGCACTATTGAATTTCTTAACGTGGCGCTACACAATATTTGTTTTTTAATTAAAAAAAATGAAAAAGCATAATCCTGGAATGGTTTTGATGTGCTCTCAGATGTTTTTGGACTGAAATTGTGGCCCCTTTGCACAGGTTGGAACCCTTGGGCACCTGATGAGCTGCCACTGATTACTAGCAGCACATGTTGCTTGACCACATTGTTTGTATTGCTATTCGTAGTAAATAACACTAACAGTAAAAAAATACACACACAAGTTTGTACTAATACTGAACTGCAAGCTATATAAACGGTTGACATAACGTGAACTGCCTTTTTTTGATGAAAATTAGTAATTGTGTCCAGACACTTTTTTGTGATTTATTTGCTGCTGCAGAGAGCGCAGCTTGGAGGGTGACACCACGTTCTCTGTTACGGTTAGGCAATATGGTGGAATCCCCTTGCCAGCTGCAGCCTGATTGGTGGGCGATAAAAGAGGAGCAACACAAGTCATGACCTCTGCTCACTCCTCTCATCCTGCCTGCGCGTTCCCTATCAGCACATGGGCAGGCTTCAAAGCCTAGCACCCCTTGTGGGATGATATCTAGACAGATTCAGATATTTATGGAAATTGTAGATAAAATAATTTAAGTATTTGTAGAACTGAAGTATTGCATTTCAGTATCTGCCTTGGAATCCAACTTCAAGACATGGCAATGTATGTAAAATTTAGCAAATGTTTTTCAAACATATTTGCAGTATACATGGTTTTACAATTTAGGTCAACCTGTATTTTTATCATATTTTTCCAACTGTCTCTCTCAAATCACCTGTATTTATATCTTTTTAATGAATCGGGACATTTATACTTGTATCTAAATATATCCACACCACAATAACTTGAGTTTTGTATTGGTGTGTTGGAGAGTTGCCTTTGTCTTGGTAGATTTCTTTTTTTTTAATTATTATTATTAGCTATAGCTTCTGAAAAAAACTTCATGTTGCTGTATTTAATTAGTTCATTTATATTCTATACTACTTTCATTACCTGCATTCAACTATGCAGAATGTGCAGTAAAGGCTGAATATGTGCTTAGGCAGTAAGCGGTCCTTGCAATACATTGACAGTTGACCTGTTTTTGTAAGCATGGGTGCTCAACCTGTTGCCCTCCAGCTATTGCGGAACTACAAGTCCCATGAGGTTTTGCAAGGTTGACAATTACAAGCATGATGGGACTTTATAGTTCAGTAACAGCTGGAGGGCCACAGGTTGAGCACCCATGAGCTACAGCATATGCAAGAAGCAGACACTTAAGCCAGCCTTTTTTCAACCAGGGTGCTCTCTGGTTTCTTCAGAGGTGTCTTGGCAAAATGTCTAAAACTTGCTCAAAAATTGTATACAAGCCAGCGGGTGAATCAAACCTGACTTTTTGCTACACAAGTCACAGGTTTTCAATATGCACCATTACAACCTTCTAGCCACCACGGCCTAACAATAGCAAGTTAATAGCGAGGACATCTGGTGCCTCCACGGCATCCTTGTTTGCCTCTTCACTGCCCCTCTGTGTCAGCACTGGGATCATATTAGTTGAGTGAGAGAGGGAAACTGAGGGAGAAGAGAAACATTGGCATACTAGTCAGTACCAATGTGTAAAAATGTATTGCTTTGGAAGAATAAGTCACCTCTAACATTGGGTGTTGTATATGTGGATGCTGCTGCATTATGTATAGCTATTAGTTTAGTTTTGTACATTTTGGAATAGAGTGCCTAGCCCTAGAGATTGTGTGAAATTTTAAAGGGTACCTTGACTGAAAAGGAAGAGAAACACTGATTCATGCAGTCAAAGTGTAATAACCTGCTATAATATTTGATGTGAAATATAAAAAAAAATAGCAGTATACATGTGAACCCAAGGTCCTCTACTCATCATTTTGGAATTCGTGATGACCCATTCTTCAAAGGTCCATCAAAATGTATACTGCTCTAGAATTGATTTTTCTTTGATATATATTCTGTATACTTTGAAATTCTATTCTGATAAAGAGTGAACAGTAGAAATGTTTCTCAACCTTGTATACTTGTGCTGATTAATCTTAGTTATTTATTTGTGCTATTGGGTCTGCGAGATGAGACTGCTATTAATTAAAGCACCCATTGCTTGACTTCACATCTATTGCCGTCTTTAATGTATAGCATAGTGTGCAGTTTCCATATATAACTAGATGAATTAAATATCACCATGGAGTGCTGTGTGCTTGCTTATGCCACTACATGTAAATTAGCCAGCTGGTTGTTAGCTGGTGGCAGCTTATTTACTATTGTCAAACCAGAATGGTTTTACCCTTCCCCCTTAATGTAATGACAATAAGTGAGAAATCCTGCCACTCTTTTTTGACATAACTGAATGATTCCATCTGCTTCACCTAGGCAAACAAAATTAATTGTGTATCATATTTTTATTATCTTGTATAAAATGGATGTGTTTATGGGTCCTATAGGGAAGTAATGGAAGGTATCTGATTTATTCATTAAAGTGTTGTGTGACGTATAATGTCCCCTAATTCACTATATCGGCACTTTTATGTATTAAACTGGCCATGCTGTTTTCCTCCTACACACTCATCTTTGTCTGTTTGAGGTCTTGATGTTGACTCATTGTATGGAGTTTATTCTTGCTGATATAAAGGATTCAGTTAAGATTGGTATTTTTGTGTCTCAGATTCAAAATACTTTTATTAATCTCAATGGGAAATTACTAAGATACGGTTACATTCAACAAAGACGACACATAAATCACAATAACAGGACACAACAACAATAAAATTACCTCAATATGAAATAAAACTAAATTAATACTCTACTGTAATCAACCATACCATCCTATTAAAATACTACATGGAATTAATAACACTGGGTGAAAAAGTACTAGAGGGTCTAGAGGTTTTTCTAATTTTATAGAGGAACCATGTTGTTTTTTTTTTCTTTGCTATACATGTGATGAAGATCAGCTTTAAGCCCAACTCTAAGCTAATTTTGTTTTGTCACATAGTCACCAAAAAAGCCCAGCTCTAGCTACAATGCTTTTTTTTTTTTTTCAAAGCAGATATGTTTTCCTTTTTAATAAAATGTCCTGGGTTGAATGGCACCCAAAATTGTTTAACTTAGAAACCTGGAGAGAGTATATTGCTGCGGAGAAAGCCAGCACAGGAAATAGCCTAGTATCGTTTTTTTTTTTTTTTTTTTGGCCTTTATTACACAGAGTAAATGCACATGCTTTTTCACAGCGTAAATTGCTTTGCATTTTATTTTTTTAGATACAACCTGTATTGTCAATAATCATATTTTCTGCAAAGGCTTTTTTTGGGGATTACCTGATGACTGTTGGAGCAGCAAATATTATTATGCCACACATATTATATATATTACTTTTTTGTGTGTTCAGGATGTTCCTCCAGAAAGCTATGGAAACAGGACGCAACCTCCTTCAATGGCTCCTGGAAAGACTAACCATGAAGACTTGAATATAATACAACAAGAGAGGCCATCAAGCTTACCAGTAAGTTTTATTTCTGCTTCAGATTTGTTTTTCAAATGCATTTTTCTTCCCAGAAGCTTTTTGATTCATAAATTGTACAGGCTCAGCTTTTGTTTGGTAAGAATGGAATATGGGATTAATGCACAAAATGACATTGTATAACACATTCAGATTCTTTGCCAACCTGGTGGTCTGAGATGTTTTCCTGAATGCGGATCTTGTTTAACAAAAGCACTGGCCATTACCTTTCCAACAACTGTAATAAGCAGGGTAGAAAGTGATAGATACGAAGGATAAGGCACCAGCCTGCAGAGCTCTTGCAGTGTCTGTTTCTGTGCTAAATATTCCAATAAATGGGTTTCCATTTACAATGTGTGTTAAAATTCTTAATCTGAAAAAAATGAATCTTCATCTTACTAAGCTTTATTAATGAAGACTTTGGAAATTGCAATGATTATGTGTTGTAGCCTATAGACAGTTTTGTCACCTTTCATGAGTTTAGCGCAACCAGCTAAATGAATGTTGACCCCACAGGAGGGTTAGTGCTAAAAGTATTAGGGGCAAACAGTAATTTTGGAGAAAATCTCTTTTACTTTATTGACCCCTTAATCAGGAGATGTGATTTTAGTTACAAGTGTTTTTTAAACTACTGTACAATATCTTAGAGTAAATACGCACACACGTATACAAAATTTTGGCCACAAAAAACCAAAAAACTTATGGGCTACTAAAGTTATAAAGCACATTTTATATTACTCATAGGGGTTGATTTACTAAAAGCAAATGGAATGTGCACTTTGCAAGTGCAGTTGCTCCAAAGCTTAGTAAATGAGGGTAAGCTGTTTTTTTTTTTTTTTTTTTGTGTGTGCGTTTGGGTATCCTTTGCAAAGTGAATTTTCCCCTCTTTTATTAAAGAGGAAGTAAACCCTAATGGGTTTTACTTCCTCTTTGTTTCCCTGCAAAGGTAAAGCATAATGGGCTACTATGCATCCCATTATGTGTCACTTATCTGACACAGGAGCCTGCGATGTCACCGCTGTCCCCTCTTCCACAAAGCGTTCATCTTCCTTTCGGGCATCGTGGCTCTGGCACTGTGATTGGCTTGCGTGCGGGAGCCGCCACTAACTGCACGATCGCCATTAGAAACGGCACGCTCAGTGCCTCTGTGCACCGTTGTCTACAGACATCGGTGCCTGTCTTTTGCAAATATCTCCTTAACCGTGTAGGTTTAGGAGATATTTCTTGCACCTACAGGTAAGCCTTAATCTAGGCTTACCTGTAGGTAAAAGTGTTCTGTAAGGGTTTACAACCACTTTAAGCTCTGGAGCAAATTATTTTGCAGAGTGCAACTGCACTTGCAAAGTGCACAGTCTATTTGCCTTTAGTAAATAAACTCCACTGTCTTTAAAATTATGCATACCTGCTACCCTCTACTAGCGATTTGTAAAAGTCAAAAACCTTCATAAAAAGAAGAATTTAAAGAATATGTCAGATTATTTTAAACTAAAAGGTGTATCTGCTACTTGCTTTTCAGACCCAGTTATGTTTGCACTGTTTATGACCAAACTTTTCTCAGAATAATACTTCTGCTCGGTATTCCTCAGGGATAGCATATGACAAAGTTCATATGATGTTAATATGCATTATATAAATACTCAAGGTATTCCCACGGGACCAGTTGCTCCTTGCTTAGAATGAGCAACAATTCCTTGAGGAATATTTAATGGTAATTTAGATCCACATAGTTGGAATATACGTAGTGGCCGACAATACCAGCCTATTAACATCATGTGAACTTTGTCATATGCGATCCATGTGGAAATATCGAGCAATGTGCTCTGAAGCAGTATTCTGAGAAAAGTTTGGAATATACTATTGCTATCCCTTTTTATCGTAAACCTTACAAACATAAGTGTGTTAAAAAAAACAAGCAGCAGATAATTTGGTACACCTTTTTGTTTCAAATAATATTACATATTCTTTAACTGGTGTCTTTTTTGTGAAGATTCTGAGATTTACAAAGTGTTTTTTTGGGGGGGATTGATGCTCATCCTTAATAGGCAGATTAACTTTGAAGACCACGAGTAATATACTGTATAACATGCTGTCGCACCTAGGTAGTCCTAACCTTTTTGAATGTGTGGGCAATTGTTTTTATATGTCTGTGCATATTTGCACTGCTAAAGATAATGTTTTGCAATGGTTTGCAGAGTTGGTCACTTATCACTGTTACATGGTCCCATTTAAGCCTGTCTTGTCCTCGGCTCAGCCTTCCCATTGCAGCCAGAGGAACCCATCTGTAACATACCCCCTGGCTGAACATCTGTTGTCGAGAAACAGGCCCACCACTCCACCACTCTGATTGGCTAATGGCAGCATTCCCCAGCCTGTGGATTTGTTGCCAGGCAGCAGATTCAGCTCTGGCAGCAATGCCTTCCCCATTCCCATTGGCCAGCATGCCTCAGGTAAATTATTTAAACTTCAACACCCCAGGGGCTCAGGGCTTGTGATGGATCCCCTGCACTAGCGTGTTACTTCATCACAGTGTGTCTATATATTGATCCTTTGCCTGACTTTGGATTACTCTAATGTCTGCCACCTGCCCTGGCCCTTGACTGCCTCTGAATTGTGCTACTGTTGTCCGCCTACCTTTACTTGATCCATGCCCGCAGCAAACCTTAGCAATACTTCCTATATCCCAACATTTTCAAATGCACCTTACATGTATCGAAAGTGTCCTTCCAGGGTTACCTTATTTTTTATTAATGCTTTGCTATGGATCCCACCAAAGTACAGACCATCACTCTTCAGGGCCCAGCCTACGGAACAGAAAGCAATCTGTCCATTTCTGGGCATTGTAAGCTTTTATAGCAGGGATATGCAATTAGCGGACCTCCAGCTGTTGCAGAACTACAAGTCCCATGAGGCATAGCAAGACTCTGACAGCCACAAGCATGACACCCAGGGGCAGAGGCATGATGGGATTTGTAGTTTTGCAACAGCTGGAGGTCCGCTAATTGCATATCCCTGATTTATAGTAAATGTATTGAGAACATTTCCATCATTGTGCTCATTACAGCAAGCACTGCTCTTTGGCCTCCAAAGGCCATGTTGGCCTATTTTTTCTGGAAAATTTCCAGTTTGGTACTCCACTATAAACTTGAAAATTGTTAACTTTTGATTGTCACGTGAGCCTTGGAGAAATGGTGGCATTAGCTGGAAGGAACTTGCCACTCATTTGTGGTCTACACTGACCACGAGAACTTAGAGTATATTTAGACAGTGATACTGCTTAACTCCTGACAGGCCTGCTGGTGTCTCTTCTTTTTGACTTATTTTGACATTGTTATTGGTTATCGCTAGGGCTCTAAGAGCACTAAGACAAATGCCCTTTCATGTAGCTTCAAACCCTGTTCCATGGATTCCTCAGAAATCCACAGTATTCTGCCTTCTGCTGAAATCATGACTACTTTACCCTGACCTTTCAAATTTATGTATATGAGGCACAGTCTAACTTCCCAATTAATTTACCTTTAGGTAAATAATTTGTTCTGCTACACCTCAGGCTTAAGGTTCTACCTGAAGGGCATGACACCAAATGGCCAGACACCCAGATATTGCCAATACATTCTCTTTGGTTTCTCAAAACCTATGATGGTCTATCCTTCTCAAGGACACCTTCACTTATGTCAAAGCCTGCAAGCCCTGTGTCAACTTCAAGTCCTTTAGGTCCAGGCTGTCTGGTTTCCTCCTTCCTCTAAGTTCCTCCTGCTAAACTTTCCTCCTCTATCCAGCTGGCATCCCTAGTAAAATACTATCTAATGTTGAATCACCTGAAATTCTGTAGGTGGACCTGTCAGTAACACCTGGATTGACAAAGATCTATTTTTCAAATTACTTTTCTAAAAGATGGCAGGTGGAAAATTGTTGGTCAAACAGCACTCGCATCCAGACACTGTTTGGGTATTTTGACAGGTGGCGGTACTAGCTGTCATAATACAATAGTCCGCAGCAGGAGAATCATTCATCCATGCAGTTGGAGCAGAGGAACAAAATGTACGTCTTTGTTTTGGACAGAATTGTATTTCTTGATTGGTGCCTACCACCCCCTGACTAAAGGGCAGACTGAACATAAAAAAAAATGCTGTCCTGCCATTTTGACATTAACCTCCCTGGCGGTATTCCCAAGTGTGGCTCATGGTGAATTTTCATTGCCAAAACCCACACTCGGGATTGCTTCGCAGTATCCTGGTAAAGTTACTTACCTTGTCCTCAGGATCCTATGATGTCCTCCTGCTGTATTCACGGGCTGTGTCCTCCACCCGATTCATCACTGTGCTGGCTCCGTTCCCTGCCAGTGTCAACAACGCATGGGGGTGGAGTGGCAAATTCAAAAAAGTGAAAAATACAGAACACGCACAATACACTGTAATCTGTAAGATTACATTACTATATCAAATCATTTCACCTCCCTTTTGTCCCTAGTGCTTTATCTAGTGCCCTGCCTGCAGTTTTATATTGTATATACTGTTCTTTCTGCCTGGAAACTTGTGTGTCCCTCTACGTCAAAAGCAGTTTTAGACCAGCTAGAAAACAGCGATAGTATATTAGAATCACTTGCAGAATTGAGCGATAGTGATTCGTGGGGAAATTTGTCATCAGACACTGAAAGTGACAACAGACGATTCTGCAACTGAGCAAATTTCAGTGTTTTTGATTTGATTACATTTTTGAATAAAATGTATTATTATATGTTTATAATTATTTATAGTTATTTATTATATAATTTATGATTTTGTGTTTCAAACCTTATCATACCCGGGATGTCTACTAGACTCTTGTTTGAACAGATTTAAGTGAGTTATTCCTAAGAATTAGGGGCCTACAATATAAAATGCCAAATATCCATGCGCAACAATGTACCGCTTTGAGCTTCAAAAATCAGACCTAATTATACCGCTAGGGAGGTTAATGTCTACTGGGTGCTTCTCATCTACCGCACACAAATGTCACTGAGCCAACATGCAGACCTGTCTCGCCAAGAGTGAGCAGCTAGGGTACCTTCACAGGCCCTACAGACCTTGACTATCTGAACCTACTGGCAACCCCCCACATCACTGTCTTCTGTCACCTCAGTCACTATAGACAGTCTTAGCCAATACAAAAATATATTTCAGATTTAAAGCCATTCTGGAGATCTCATTGCAAGTCACTAGATAGAACCAAAGGATTACTAGGATAGCTGAGCAGGAGAAAAGCTACCCTCGGGAGCTTGACCCGTAAGGTTTTGATGACAGTGCCGAAGCTAATAAGTGGAACAAGGCAGCAAGGCAGTGTAAGAGTATGTATGTTGGTGTGTGTGTATGGGGGGGGGCAATATATACTTTAATTAAATCTGCACACTAAATCATTACAGATGGTGCAGTTGTATCACTTGACGCGAAATGCACCATTTCTGTTACTGTAGTTGTGTTTTTTCAACTGAAAAGTAGCAAAGATGTGCTCTGTAAGTAGAAAATAATCCCAACGTGCTGTCTGGAAGAAAGGTTGCTGAAGGTAGACGAGTTCAGAGAAGGTGTGAGAGCTCCCTAGGAAATATAATACCACCCGTTTTATTCTTTCACTGAGGGTTGAATGCAGAATATACAAGTACAGTAGCTGGAATATGAAAATGTACAGTATATATATTTCCCTGCCTATGTTTCTAGTGTTTTGCCACAGTACTGTAAAGATGAACAATGCTGTTTTCCTTTGTTTGGGTCAGGAAATTTTAACTAAAAATTGTTACTGTGTGAAAGAAGATTATTGACTCGCCAAGCCTTCAATTTCCAGTGAATAGATTTCCCTCCCCGCAGCTTTGGTAACATGTTGTGCATGCGTTCTATTTTAGAGCAAACTGTAATTTGCAGCCGAGACAGTTAGATGCCCCACTGAACTTTGTTTAAGCCTGAAATAAAGGCAAAAATCTAAAAGCCACCACAAAGTGACTAAGCCTTCTTGAATGCTTTCCTCAGCCATTTTTAAGCGCCTGCTCTAGAGAACTGACATTAACTGTACACAAGATTTCAAAGAGCTTTGCCTGCTATTTAGATTACTATACTGATGGTGTTCCAACTCTTATTTAACTGCCGATAGTGCACATCTCTGGATAATATTTCTTGTTTTTTTTAGGAGTTGATGTAGCTCCATTTAAAAAAAAAAATTAAGATTCCTGCAGAAAATGTAGTTGTCTATTAAATGGCACAGGTACAGTATATGGAAAAATTATTGATTGGACAGGTGTTTTCTTTGTTTAAGCTTAAATGCCATTTTTTTTTTTACCATGAGAAGTGTCCTTGAAGCAGAGTTGCGCGAAAAAAAAAATTTTTTAGATGTCAGCAGCTACAAATACTGCAGCTACTGACTTTTAAAATAAGGACACTTACCTGTCCCGGGGTCCAGCGATGTCGGCACCCGAGACCGAACCGTCCCTCGATCCTCGGGTACTGCTGCCGCCATTCTCACTGAGGGAATCAGGAAGTGAAGTGTTGCGGCTTCACTGCCCGGTTCCCTACTGCGCGTCTACACTGGTCCCCGTTGTGTTGTGGGAACTGTGTATTTCCCACAACACAACGGGGGTGGGCGGGGAGTCTGCGGCTAGCTGCGGCTAGCTATACCCGGAAGTGGGTGTAGATACCTGTATTATACAGGTATCTGCACCCCCCTCCCCCCTGAAAGGTGCCAATTGTGACACCGGAGGGGGGGAGGAATCCGATGAGCGGAAGTTCCACTTTAGGGTGGAACTCCGCCTTAAGTCGTTCTAACATGGATACTATAGTGGGGGAAAAAAGCCTGAATATATGATCACAGGTTGTAACTGGTATTGGTTTTGCACCTTTGATACACTTCTTCAATCTTAATTTCCCTAAAATAATTGCTTCCTTAAAGTAATTCCTTCCTTTTATGTTAAGAGTCTGTTTTGATACAAATATAGACCTAAGGCACCTTCGTGGAACAGTTGTGACTGATATCCTTGTTTTAACATTTAAAATACACGTTGAGGGAAATGTGGCCCTTTTGGTATCAGAACTGAAGCCATAAAGGGACACATATGCTATAGTTATACTCAATGACTTCAAATGATGTAATCCCATTTTCTGATCATATAGGGACATTAAAGTATATATAAACCAACAAACACAAATTTAATACATTGTGTGTTAGTCTTTAGATGTAGTGGCTACGTTAGTTCAATTTTCAGTCCTTTATATCACCTGATGATCTTGACAGGTAACACTTGTTATCACTTTGACAGGAAGCATATTAGGACTACATAATACCTCCTAATCTCCTCATCCCTACAACAAGGAGAAGGGGCTCTTTTTAGTACATGGAAAGTTCAAGGTAAAAAGCTGGGGGGCTAAACATTTGAATGGGCTGTCTAATGCATCAATACGCATCAAAGAAGTATCTTTGTAGCACCATTCATGGTAGTGCACTGCACTGCAGATGCAGTAGGGCATCATTAAAAATAAATGGCACAGCAGTGCACCAACATGCATTTGCAGTAACGTCCGTGTTGCCACAGTTCAACGGTCTAAACCTGGCCTTAATGGTTTGTTTTCTATATTTTAATAAGACATGTATTAAGACATGTATTGCAATCCCAAACACTAAATGGTGAAGCTTTCAGTCTACTCCTTACTAGATTGCATGCTGCATGTCAAGCCTTATTATATGCACATTCCAAGCAAAAACATTCTAATCTTCCAGAAATCTGCACTACAAGCTGCATTTTTTTTCGGAGTGAAATGTTTTTGTGAGAGTTTATGGTAATAAAACAAATCTGGGAAGCAGAAAGGTTAAAAGATAAGTTGACCTTTTGGAGCATGTTACACATTGCACCCATATATAGGGTAACTGGTAACATGCTGCAGCAATGAAGCCCCACCCCCAACTCCCACATAGGGATTCCTCTCCCCGCACCCGCTGTTACTTTTTAAAAACAACACGGCTGTGTGGGCGGAGCGATCTGTGAATGAATGAAAGCTTGTAGTTCTCAATGAACTGAGAGGACTCTCGTAGTTCACTCACAAGCCCTGCAGCTTTAAAAACAGACAGCTGGTACAGAGGTACAGGCTGAAAACTGCAGGGCTTGTCTGCAGGAACCTGACATTGCATGCATAGTCAGTGGATCTGCAGGCTCCTGTGGGAAAAAATAATGAATGCACTTTTTTTCTGCAAAATATGTGCATTTATTATTTTAAGGCAAAGACCACTATGTGGACATCTTATTGACACCATCATCCCAGAAAAATCTAACTTTAGATGTGAATATTCTGGCATTTTTCTGATTTAAAATAAAGAAAAGGGGATGTGGAAAATTTCTAGAGTGCGCCACCGGGGAATGTGCCCCGTTCACACCACAGTTCTAGTATAGTGTATGGTGCAGTAAAGTAAAGACCTTTTTAGACAGCACACTGGGTCACAAAGCATGCCACCACACTGCTGTACAAAGACATGAATGAAGTGTCACTATGGAGGAGATTTACTAAAATTGGAGCACTCATAATCTGGTGCAGCTGTGCATAGTAACCAATCAGCTTCTAACGTCAGCATGTTAGCCTTTGACCAAAAAAATCCCAAAAAACTATACGCCGATTGGCTACCATGCATAGATGCACCAGATTTTGCACTCTCCAGTTTTAGTAAATCAACCCCTATGTTACACTTTAAAAAATGTGCTGAAATACGTATGGCAGATGGTGCTAGTGCATGGCCCCCTGGCAGACCTCAAACAGGCATAAGTTCGTAGGAGGTAGTGTAAACAGTCCCTCTAAGCATCTAAAGCTAAAACTTTTTTTTTTTAAAAAAAGAAAAAGTTTTAGAAAGTGGGAGGAAATCCCATGTTAGACAGTTGTCACCAGAACATATGCCTCTGAATATTTCCCTCTGTTCTTTTTCTGGTGACAACTCAAAATTGTATCTTTCTGGTCACTTGAGTGCCAGCGACAATATTCACCAGGGCAAAAAGAAAGTAAATATCCCTAGTGGGGACACAGATGCCATAAAAAACTTTTAGCGGTTATACCTAAACTCTACTGAAAGTGGCAAATTAGCATTTCATTACTACGACCCTTAGCTCTGAAATTCATCATCAGGGATCTGAGAGCGATAACATTGGTACAAAGGAAAGCACAAGGAACACACTTAGGCCCCTTTCACATTGGCGGTGTCTGCAAGCTCAGCTGATCCACACGGAGCAGGCGGATGACAGAACGAACAAATCTCCATCCATCTGTTTTTAGCAGACAGGATCGGATCAGATCAGATGTCGGCGGGTGTCAATGGATACATGTCTGCTGACATCCACCACTCTATAGAGAGCAATTGATGGTCCGATTGGGTCCACCTGAAAAACTGAAAGGCAGACCTGATCGGTCCGTCTGTGTGAAAGGCCCTTATTGTTTAATGGTAATCTGTTTTATTTATGTAAGTGGTTGTATGTTTTGCGTGGTATTGGTTTTTTGGTCAAAGTTGTTTTACAAGTTTCTATATAAACTGTTATTACTGTCCTTTTAATTTTTTTGCTTGAATCATATACCCAATGTTACTTTTCATAACATGCTGTCATTGAACAGATTTCCATTTAAAATGCAGCAGTACACTACCAGGGTGACATCTTTTACTTCTGGTTATAACCTTTTTGCTGTTAAAACACTGTACATACAAAAAAAAACTGCATGCACCTTTATATAACAATACCAGTTTTGAACAGAAAAAGGAATTTGATCATATAAAGCTGAAAGGTTTCATTTTAGAGTAAAGGGCGTCCTTCACACTTACGCGCGATTAAACACTCTTTCCTTTAAAGCACACTACTCTGTTTGGCTACCTTTGAAAGTAAACTTTTTCAAATAGAAATATGTAGGCTGCCATTGCTGTACTGTAAGAATGCTAGTTGCCCGGCTATTATGCTGGCCTACTGTCTTTAAAGCAGAGCTAAAATCATGGGGAAAAAATTACAAACAGTCAGGCTCTTCTGCAATAATCTAAACAGCATAGTTTACTTTTACGGCACGGTGCCAGTGTGTCGGGATGAATGACTCCCACACGAGTGCATCATCATCATCCTGTGCCAGCAAATCAAGTTGGTTGAAGACCAGCACCCAGAAGATGCCAGCACCAGTGAGGGATCTCATGGGCGTCGGACCCAGTAATCCTGAATTTAGTTCCCCCTTAATACTTTCTGGGTCTCAGACCAAGAACAAGCGCACAGAGCAAAGCCAGAAGTCCTTATCCTCGTACTTGTTCTGGGCTAAGGAAGTCAGAGGTTCAGCATGACAGCCAAGCAGCTAGGATTAGAATGAGAAGACTGCAGTGACAGCCTCAGGAAAGGCTTCCTTTAAATACTTTAAATTACGGACCTGAAAGAAGCCTGCAAGGTGAGTTTAGATCAATGCCAATGGGTCAGCATGAACAAGAAACTATTTTCAGAGAGATCAACACCTTATTACTCTCGGCCCAGATTTCCCTTAATTCCATAGCATGTCCCATTTTACTTTTTAAATTTTTTTTTCTGAACAGTGTAGTTGTGTTCCATAAACATTATACAATTTCTAGACTTGACTGACAGTAAAACAGAGGGACTGCAGATGAGCCCAAGCTTGAGTCACAGTGTCTAAAGTATTTTCAGGTCACAAAGAACTGTCTGATCAGTTCCCTTGGGAGTTTGGGGAAAATGAGCTATTAGAGTCTTTAAAGTGAAGCCTTATCCTGTCTAACACTACATATGCGTTTCAATTTTGGCTTCTGCTAGCAACTGCTGAGATTACATTATGTTAACTTTATCGTGTAATTTTGATGAGATAAAAGGAGTGTGTCCTAGTTGGAAGTATGGTGTGAATCCACAGGGTATAAAGTAGACTGTGAAAAAATGGAATATTTTCAGCGGTTTTATTTCATTTTATGACAACGCATACAAGAGGCAAGAATATTAGAGGTTGCAAAGAAGATTATTATAGAGCATCTATATAATGTTTCTTCTGCTACAATGCTTTATTTATTTTTTTCCTGCAATTCAGCTATAGAGAAAGCTTTGTTGTGATGTATGAATATGTGTGTGTGTTTGTAGAGACTTTATATTCTTTTTATTATAGATCTGTTATGTTGCTTGATGTTCTATGATATGTCTTACTATTTATGAATAATCATTAAACATAATTAACTACAACCGATGCTTGGACTGTTATGAGGCCAAAGTCTGTGTTTCATTATATTTGTGGACTGTTTGTAGTTTTATGTGGAAGTGTATGTTTATTGGACTGCCCAATTATGAAGAGGTTTGATGGTAGCATGTTTTTTATACTACTGTTATATTTATTTTCTCTTAAAGGTTTTTCAGGCAAGCTATTTTGACACACAAGAAAGCAGCCATGACAACTCTGAAAAGTGTCTATGAACATTAAACAGCTATATAACACTTGTACCTTCATAACTGCTTAGCACCATGTTTGACATCTTTCTACGTTCTGGTTTTCTAGCAATCGGCATTGAAAACTGCTAGTCATTTACTTAGCAGCACAATGTAGCTTATGGTGTCACTCAGCCCCCCTGTGCTATGTCTTTGATAGCATCAGGGCACAAAGGAAGAGTTTCCCAGTGAGGCTTTACAATCACAAGAAGTTGATATCATGGGGGGGGCTGAGTGACCCCATAATTTGGATGGTCTCGCATGTAACTGGACAGCAGTTTCCAGTGCTGGAAATGTGGACTACAGATAGAAGTCAGACTTGGTGCTTTGCAGTTATTACCGTACATATGTGTTATGACTGTTCAGTGTTCACAAAGTAATTCTAGGGTGAACCTCGATTTTAAGATGCCTACAACCTTGTCTCTGTGGGATTAAAGGTACAAAAAAACATTGCAGGCAGACTTTGTATTGCAGAAAAAAAAAATGCAATGTCTTTTCTGCAATAAAATAAACTTGCCTGCATGCGCACCTCCATTTACATTTCTGGCTTAGTGCCTATGTGACTTCCTTGCATCTTCGGGATTGACGTCATCCTGCACTAGTCAATCAAGACGGTGGGAGAGAGGCACCAAGAAGAAGCTAGAGAGAAGATGCCGGCAAGAGATCTCACAGGTATCAGACAATTTGAGCATAGATTAATATTCTTGGCTTTAGTTTCACTTTAATAAACGATACCTATAACACTAAGAGGTTTTTTTTATTTTTATTTTTTTTTTAGCATCATGTAACCAAAAGTACATTCTCCAGTTTCTTGTATGTTGTAATCCAGATACCCTTGTCAGACAGCATAGCATGGTTGCTGACTTCACTTTTTTATAATGTACTAAAAGCATTTTTTAACCCACCCCCTTCATTTTTTTTAAACTCCTACTTACCTGCTGGGGAGTTCTTCACTTTTTACATACTTGCCCACTCATCGGATTTAGCATTGTCCAGCTGAGATCCTCTTCTCTTCTGGCAGCAGTCTATCCCATGTCGCCATGTTTTGGTGCAAAGTCATTGAGAGGCTGATGGCTATTCTGGGTTTGTGTTTAGTTGCCATACCTCCCATAGATACTCCACTAGGTCTCTCCCCCCTACATCCCTGTAGGCAAAGAGAGGACAGTGCATGCTATCCACCTAGGCCTAGGGGCCACAAAATTTATTTTTAAAAAAATAGATAAATTAAGAGAAAAAAAGAGAACCGGAGGAGGGATAATGTTTTAGAGGATGAAGATCTGCTTTAAATCAGAGTTCCGCCGAATTATTATTATTTTTTTTTTTATAAGCCTAACTTTGGATCATGCCATACATTAATACCACTGCCGATTTTAATAACATTCGCCCCTCTAAAAAAAAATATTAGATTAAAAAATACCTTTTATTCTGCTTTAATGTAAGTTCCTATTTTGCTTGTGGGCATGTGAAGCTCACAAGCATTATCTTCCGGGATACGGTGCAGCTGAATGACCAGCATGTACTGCCCGTTCTCGCGCAGTTGAAAATGATAACAGCGCTGGAAACTTATGACGTTGCCATCACAATGGGCGTCGTCGTCGGAAGTGCCCGCCCCGTTGTGATATCAACCCGAGCGGTGGCCATCCACACTGACTCCTGGGAAATAAGACACATCACTCCCAGGAGACAGTGCGCCGCCGGATATGATGGACATATCCGCGGGTGGCATAGGCCGGAAACTAGATAGAAAACACTGCTATCTCATTTAAAAAAAAAAAAACATCCATTGCTTGATCTATATGCTGCAATAATGATTTTAAGAAATAGTTCTAAAAGTGGGTTGAGCTCCGCTTTAAGCAATACACCATGTTCACCACCTAGCCCACAGTTTGTGATTGGACAAGGTTTTGTAGGCAACACACTTACTGTACAAGGTCATATAATTTATGACCAAAACCTTTTGAATGTAACATAATGAAATATATGCAATTTTATGCATTTAAAAAAAGATTGTGCTAAAACAATGACTTACGTGGCCATGGAAGAAGGCACTACTGTAGAATTTATGTTCACAAATAAAAACAGCATTTTACATTGCATTCTAGCTAACATAATGATTGCCCCAATTTACTTCTTAGTGTGCTAGCCCTATACTGCTGTGGAACAGAACACACAAGCTCAGTACAATGAATGCTCGGTCTAGACAGTGGTGATTTAATCAGAAGCAGTGTTCATAAGGTTAGGGGACTGTCTACAAATGAGTCACACACTGAGGAGAAATTGATGTCGGGCTGACTACTTACTGTGTCATTCAAATTAGAATTATTACTGTCAGCATTTGGTTGTTAGAAATCCAGTTCAAATTTACTTGGATGTAAAATCTCTCTAGAAATATTAGCATAAAAGAATACATTTTGTAGGTGGACATTCTGTTTGAATAATTGATTAAAATTACATTTAGGTGGCAAAGATATTCTTTGAAAATATCACTATTCTATGTTTACTGCTTTCCTAATATGTAAAAAACAGGAATGATGATGTATCCACCACATGCTGTATATTATACTTAAAATAATCTACTTGTATTTATTTACATTTTGTACTTGTATGTAAGGAAGAAATATATAATTTCTGAAGGAATATTTTTCCTGTCTATAACTGCCTAATTGGGTGAACCGTTTTCAATCCCAATTCCCCTTCCTTGGAACCCCCTGCTGTACAGAGCAGCAATAGCCAATGGCTCCTGCACATGGATCCTAAAGCCTAGTACACATGGGCCAAATGTCTGGAACGTTTGGCCCATGTGTATGGCAGCCAGTCAGACAGAAGCCGGAACCGGTCTTCCGGAAAAGGTCTGCCGATCACTTGCTAAGAGCACTGACCCCTCCCCCTGTTAGAACACAATAGCACAGCAGGGGAGATTTCTGTACTAACACTGGATTGGTAGTACAGCGGTTCCGACCCAAGCTGCCAGTTTTTTGTTTTTTTTTAGTTCAATGAAAAAATAGTAGTTATTTATTTATTTTTATTTATTTCAGGTACTTATATAGCGCCGTCAATTTACGCAGCGCTTTACATATACATTGTACATTCACATCAGTCCCTACCCTCAAGGAGCTTACAATCTAAGGTCCCTAACTCACATTCATACATACTAGGGACAATTTAGACAGGATCCAATTAACCTACCAGCATGTCTTTGGAGTTAGTTTTGTACAAGACTTAACAGTCCAAGAATGCAGATATGTCTTGTATGTGTAAATGCAGCTCAACTGAATGTAACTAGATGCTGCTAAATGCCTAGGTGGGATTGCAGCCATAGAAAAGCATTACATGCCTCTGGGTGTGTTTAGAAATTGGCTCCAAATGCATCTGGATTCATGTATTTTACTGCTCATATGCTTGGGTCTTTAAAAAAAAAAAATCTATTTTCATACCTTTGGTCTGGTCCGGTGACATTTCAAAGATCCTCCATTCCCTGGCGGTGAAGATCCTAAACACAGCAGAAAGCAGCATTCTCTTATGAAGACCCTCTCTGCAGCATTCTCCTGCAATTCCGGGAAAGGAGGTGGAGCCTTATCACCCTGTGACCAAATTTTTGGTTGCGTATAGAGGAACACCAAAAGTTCATGTCACTTGAAGGACTTTTTGAAATGGTTAAAGCTGTTGTAAAGCTTAATTTTTCTTTTTTTAAAAAATAATAATCATGTTATACTTACCTGCTCTGTGCAATGTTTATGCACAGAGTGGCACTGAACCTCCTCTTTTTGGGTTCCCCGCTGCTTCTGCCTTTTCTGAGCGCCCCCATAACCTGCTGGCTGCTATGGGGGCACTCATGCGATTGCTCTCCGGAGCATAACTGTGTGCGTCCATAGATGCACACAGCACGGCTCCACCCCCTACTCCCTCTTCACAGGATTTGACTGAGAGCAGCAAGAGCCTATGACTCCTGCTGCTGCTGAGTCTCCTGTGGGAAGAGAGTGGGAAGAGAGAGGGAAGAAGAGCTGCTGCATATGGGCATAGCGCTGGATCGAGATCAGGCTCAGGTAAGTATGTGGGGGTGGTGGGGGGAGCAGCTATTGAAGTTTTTTTGCCTTAATGAACAGAAAGCATTAAGGGTGAAAAAAACAAAACAAAAAAACACTTTTACCTTTATAACCACTTTAAGAGTATTGGATACAGCCAACACATTTCAGGGGGAAAAGGCCTCTTTCTTCAGGGCTTCAACAGTTGATGTTCATAAAATCACAAGCAAATGCACTAGGGGACCTGTGACACTATAGACAGCGTTGACTGCATCTGATGCTATTAAATGTTTCAAATGCACTTTTAGACTCTGTTCACACCTGAGCAGAGTGACTTTTAGGTGTTTTTATTTTAGAGTTTTTGAGCATTTTTGGAAGTGTATTACAAGTGTTTTACTGCTTGAGGTGTTTTTGTTTAGCCAATAGAAAGAACTAGGAGGAAATTAGGGATTGAGATGCTGTTTGAGCAGAAAATGCGCAACAAATCGCTTGTGAAGCACTCCTGTCGCACATTTTCAGATGTTTCTGTTGAAGTATATGGGGCCAAAAATGCTTGTAATCTGCCAATAAGAAGCTCACATACTTTTTTGAGTGACAGGCATTTTTCTCCGGTCGACAGAACGTGCATATGTGAACAGGGGCGATTGAATAGGATTTGACTTGTTGAGCGTTTTAGAGCTTCAAGCTGAAAATCGATCAGGCGTGAACGGGGTCTAAGTGCGATGAACTTTTGTACCAGGCATTTCTCCATACACATCGAAGAATTTACCATCTGGCCAGTGCTTCCTGTGTCGCTATCAGAGAGTTAGCAGCCTAAGACTAGAACATGGTCCACCTATACTGGACTTCAATCACGGTTTTGCTTCTTTGAAGAAAAAAAAAAATCACTTTTATGGTAGATCCACCTGAACCAATTTTCACTTCTATTGTTCCATTGCTATTGCACACACAATAAACCCTGAGTTCAAAGAATGTGTCAGTCAACCCAGTTGAGACGCGGCACAGCATTACTTGATCGATAAGTCTGTGGGACAGTGACATGAAACTAAAGCTGCCAGATGTGCTTTTTGAATTTGTTTTTTGTCCAAGCCTGAGTTCGGCTTTAGGCCTTATGCATACTGGCCGTTATAAAAAAGCCAGTAACATTGGCTATAGAAAGCTGTAGCTGTAGAGTGAGTTTTTCAGCTTTTTTTATTTTTTTATTTTTTAGCAAAACTATACTCCCATAAAGGCTTATGGCGCCGAAACCCTGATAAATGCAGAATAGCCACATTTTTCATCATGTTTTGGCGTTTTTCAGTTTTAGTTGGGGTTTAAGCTTTTTTCAGAGTTAGAGCTGTTTTAGAGCTGAAAACCCCCTCTCAAAACCCACTAGTTCTGTTTTTATTTCCAGCTAGAAAAAGCGCCTGCCAAAAACTGCTGATAACAGCCTATGTGTGCATGGATACATAGGATAACATGATGGGGAGTTTATTGACTGCAGAAACAAACGTCTGAAGCTAAAAACAGCAGCTGTAAAAACGCCCAATGTGCATGAGGCCTTAAAGTTGATCATATACTGGGTTCATTAACTTGCAACCCTGGGCAGATATCCAAGTAAAACATTGCACTAGAAATTGGCTTAGGGAGAAGTATTACTATTACTGACCTTCTGGAGAAAATGCTAGTTGCTCTGCTTTCTCCCTTCAGCACTTTCTAAATCACTGACCTGAGGCAAACAGGCAGCAAGTGAAGGCAAAGCTTTTAATTATGTGTATTTGTTATGTGCCAGTAACACAGTGTATTAAAACCATTAGTTCATAACAACCAGGTAACTAGCATTTTTTTAGGAGGAGGAGTTAGTAAGGACAGTCTACATATTTCCTAGGTAAAGGTATCCTTCAAGAAATGTAATCTTGTCTTCAAACAAAGAATAGGGTGGTGTAAATGGGCCCACAGATTGCATAGCGTTTAGAATCGAAAAAAAAAATTCTTCACACGCCCACAAAAAATACATATATACTGTGCACTAAGATCACTCACTATTCATGAACTACTTCCTCATCCCCAGCGTTCCTTTACCAGGGTGTGTACGCCCAGGGGGTAGGAAGGATTGGCAATGAGGTGACCATTGCATTTGGCTGCCACAGTGGTCACATGATCAGGAGATGGTCCCGCTGACTAGCAGTCCTTAGTGGGACCGAGAGTTGTTTTTGACAATCTCTGTGCTGGGAATACGCAGCGAGCACGCTCTCGGCACAGCAACCTTGGCCACCCAGTGAGACATATATGTGTTACATGGGCAGCAAGAAGTTAGGGGCTCATTCAGACAGGCCTGTGTGTTGGTGTCCCTTGTGTGGGGCACGTTGTCACAAGGCATCATACTGTTCCTCCTTTCTCTTCTTTTTTTTTTTTTTATTTATTTTTTTTACTTTTTTTTTTTAGGTGTCACAAAGGGGTTTATTTACTAAAGTTGGAGAGTGCAAAATCTTCTGCATAGAAACCAATAAGCTTTCCAGGTTGTATTGCCAAAGCCTAATAGAACATGCTGAGGTTAGAAGCTGATTGGTTTCAATGCAGAAATTCGCCTGATTTTGAACTCTCCAGATTTAGTAAATAAACCCCCAAACTGTCACATCGTTCAGTGGAGCAGTGGCATGCTGTACAAAAATGCAGACATGCTGTATTTTTGGTCAATGCACCACAACATAACACATCTCGAAGCCTGTTATGGTGTGAACAGAGCACATAGAAAACAATTGTGCATGGTGTGAATGAGCCCTAATTGTGGCCATACATGCTTCGATAATTGATCAATTTCTTTTCCAATCACAAGGGAAGTTATGGCCATTCGATTATTTGCGGATTGGATCTTTTTGCGTTAATCGCACTTCTATCGGATAAATTAATTGAATTGTGTATGGCCACCATAAAAGCAATTGCTTAGTTTGCTGAAATCACTGGTGTGTATAAAGACACAGTTAAAAGCAGATATTTGGAATATGTAGAGTATTTTTATATGGTAATTCAGCATTCAGAAAAATGGATTATATTTGTGGTCTGTAGTTAACAACAAAGGAAATTTGCATATATAAAGTCGGCTTTTGATTTCTAATTACGAAACGGTACACCTTATGCTCTTTTCTGAAGAGTTGACGACACTCAACCCCTCCAGATGGAAGTGGTATCATCCACCCCATAACCTTCCTGGAGTATTTTTATAATTCATCATCAGCTGACATAGCCCAAGCAGTATAGTCTAACCACTCCCTCTGACTGCTGCAAAGCTGAAATTACATCTTTGTCTTTGAAGTGAGGCACACTGTTAGCGTTGCCATGGCGGCGGGGAGGGTAATGGCCTCCGCTGACAGGAGATTGGTATTTAGCGTCTGAACACAGGCTTCCACGAAGGGTTTTTTTTTTTTTTTTTTTTTACCCAGATTGATTATAAAACTATGATCCTCTATTAAATGTTTCAAAATATATATCTTTGTTTTTCTTCTGTGTCTGCAACTACAGCCTGCAATTAGGTACCTACTTTGGAAGCAACCGTCCTTTTTTATGTTACAATGAAAAATTGAATTTTATTTACCCTTTCAGCATGGAGTGAGCAAGCCATTTTTGAATAGTATATGCATTGACTGCTAGTTGTTACATGGAAATGAGTCATAGAGATGTAGAATATTTATATGGTATTTAGTATATGTGGCCATGTACTGATGCAGCACCCAGAAAAAATATGCAATCTATATATAGTTTAGCTTTTTTTTGTTTTATTAGCAAATGCAAAGGAAATACAAATATGATAAACTGTGAAAAACTGAACTGAAAAGATTGCCAATGAGCATTTGATGCTTGATTTATAGTTTTGAAAAATGTGTGTGGATATAGATCTATAGAATATATATATATGTATATATATATCTAGATATATATCTATATCTATAGATATATATCTATAGATATGTATCTATAGATATCTACACATAGTATATTAACACACACAAACTGTTCTTTTATGTGTACTATGCAACAAATGTAAGAATCAAGATTGAGCGATGGGTATATCAATTTTGATCATTACGCTTGTTGCATAGTGAATTGTTTAATCATGTAACATGTACCATGGATGCAAAGTAGTTCTATTTATGGACATTGGGAAAACTGGTGTCGTAAAAGATCCATCAGATTGGGAAATATGAATATAGCATTTTATTGGAAACTATGAATATAGTTTTCATGATACGTTGGCTTTCAGGGCCAGGAAGTTGCTACTGACAGTTTTTTGTTCCTGCTATAGATGGTGATGGCCAACCTCACACTAAGACCCCTTTCACACTGACAGCACCCTTCTTTTTAACGGTGCTTTTCAGCCGCTAGCAGGGTGGTTTTAACCCCAAAAAAGGTTTAAAAACTCCTTGTTTTGCTGCACTTTCAAAGCATTTTTAAGGGGGTTTTGGAAGCTCTGCCCATTCAGTGCAATGGGCTGGGCGTTTTTGGAGCGCTAATACAGCGCTTTCAACCCACCCCAAAGATGCTGCTTGCTGGACTTTTGGTAACGTCCCACAAGCGCACCGCGGGAGTGTGAAATGTCACACTGCAGTGAATGGGAGGTGGTTTTCAGGTGCTTAGCAGAGATGATTTCCAGGGATAAATCTCCGGAAAACCACCCCAGTATGAAAGGGGTCTAACCCTCCTTTAAACTCAACCCATACACCTACCCTTTTTTAGACCCCTTGCAGTGTGACTTTTCACACTCGGGTGGTGCACTTGCAGGATGTTACCAAAAGTTCTGCAAGCAGCACCTTTGGGGGGTGGGTTGGGAGCGCTGTATTTTGTGCTCCAAAAACACCCTGCCCATTGCAATGAATGGGCAGCACTACAAAGTGCCTTAAAAAGCGCTTTGAAAGCGTTGCAAAATTGGAGTTTTTAACCCTTCTTTTGGGGTTAAACTCGCCCTTCTAGCGGCCGAAAAGCGCTAATGGCAGGCGCTGTCAGTGTGAAAGGGGTCTTAAGTCTTTTACCATTTCTCCCTTTTACTAATCTTAAAGTGGAACTAAATTCATCCATTTTAGTTTCAAAAACCAGTTACATTCCCAGCATTCCTGGAATGCTAACTGTCACATTTGCTTGTGCTCTCAACCCAACTGACAAACCATCAAATGGCTGGAGTCATAACTGATCACATGTGCAGCACTATGGAAGTTGCAGATCAAACAGAGGCCAATATGGCAGCCTCCATGGCTGAAAAGAATAGGAAAAGGGTTTGTTCCGCTTACCAGCTCATTTACATTTTTTAATGGCACCCCCCAAAGTATACAAAAAATACCTCGCCCTCTACTGATCCAGTATTGGCCTCTGAATCCTCCTTTTCAGTAAAGCACCAATCCATTTCCATGTTACATGATGCTGGATGAACTCGGGCTATAATGGACGCACCACTAGCAGTGCGCCGAAATGTTAGTCTGGGCCTACAGGAGAATGCTATAGAGAACCATGCCAAATGATTATGTAAGCACTCTTCTCTGCAGCATTCAGGACCCACATTGTCTACAGAAGAGGACCCTGTATGCCACATGACTGCCATGAAGAATTCAGGATGAAGCAAATGAAAATACATTAAATGCCGTGGATCAGAACGTTGGAATTTGAGCTTTAATCCCTTGTTTAGATATTTAGTTCCCTTGCAGCAAGGTCTTGTGTGCCGAATACCACCGTTCCTACACCAAAAGATACCAAAACCGAGGTGCTGGCATTTGAGTCATACAGCACAAGATAGATTCAGGTCAGAGTAAAACTAATACTTTTGTGGATATATTCACGTCCTTATATTTGGCACTTCTGGGGTGCCCCTCTAAACTGGTGCCCAGTAAAAACATTTTTAAAAATGGTTTCTGTGTACAGCATAATGGGAGAAGCTGCTGGAACAGGTAATGCTGGGATTGTCATTGTAATGTCATTGACGTATTCATGGCTGTAGAAGACATATTTTTTTTATTTTTTTTTCCCCCCTTCTTGCTCTGGATCAGGGTGGAAGTGATCAAGATCAAGTCTGTGACTCAGCTTGGAGCAGCCAAGACGCTGCAGAAGGGGGACGTTGGGAATGTCATTGAGATGATTCATTATTTTTAATACAGTCTCTGCGCTCACCCACCCCCCTCTGTCCTATGCATCCCGCACTCCCTCCTTCTCCCGACTAGTGGGAGGATGGAATGCTTAGGATGGGGGTGGGGATGAGAGCTATGAGAGAGCCTGAACTATACAAAATGGCATGGACCAGCTCAGCTTTACTGTAGAATGACTACCTGGCAGCCAACGTGTGGCCTAGGAGTTATAGAATGGGCACAACCACCAGAGGCTTTACACACAGGTATTTTCAGCCGAACTAGCAATATATACACATATATATATATATATATATATATATATATATATATATATATATATATATATATATATATATATATATATATATATATATATATATATATATTATTATATTAAAAAAAAAATATGTATATATATATGTGAGTGTGAGGTGTGGAGAAGCCTATACGTATACATATATATATATATATATATATATATATATATATATATATATATATATATACTGTATATAGTACAAACATATTAATCATCCGCATCAGCCCCCCCAAAGGAGCTTGCAATCTACAACCTTTTGTAAGGATTCGCCTGCACAAATCCTCTGAGTTCAGGAAAGGGAACTCTGCTCTACCTTCCTTTTCATCCTGAACTCTGGAATACTCTGCACCAATAGGGCCTATAAGATGAATTGGCACATGGGAAAAATTAAGTCAGTAATTTTCCAGTAGCCTGTTTAAAAATTTGTAAGAAATTCAGTCACATATCAGGATAAAAACCAGGCCTCTTTTACTGCTTAGATGTGAATGCCACCTTTTTAAAGATCTTTATATAATATATATACACCGTATATATATATATATATATATATATATATATATATATATATATATATATATATATATATATATATATATATATATATATATATTTTTTTTTTTTTAATTTCAGGTGGAAATTACTGTCTTCTTGTAATAGTTCTTTCTAAACTCATTTTTCTTTTTTTACGTTCCCAACTATTAAGACTTGTCAGAAGGCTATTTACTTCTAGAAGGACCCAAGGACACAATTCTGTCTAATGCTGATGTGCCTTGTACTTGATACGGTAGAAGCATTAGTTTAGTACTAATAGGTTGTGTAACAATCCCACAGTACAATACCCTATTACCAGATGTACTGTATTACCATGCAGTAATGCCGGTTTCATACAACAGAAATAATTTTTGTCTCTTATTAACTGACTGCATGACAATTGCATTGATGTCAGTAGATCATAATGTTGAACTACAAGTTTTAAATACTCATTCATGTCTTATTACACCTCTATGTTCGAGTAAAGCTGGCTAGACACGGCGATTTTTTTTTTTTTTTCAGCCTGAGGCTGAACAGAAAGTAGTCAATTGTCTTCACCTATCTAAATTGCATGGATGGACAAATCTCCCACTCCGTCTATCCTTATTCTATCAGCTGGCATCACTGGTTGTCAAAATCCCCTTGTAGTACTTGCATCTGATTGGATGCAGATTGTTCTCATCTACACCCCCTCATGTGACAGAACTCAATCCTGACGATTGGTTACTCGGGGTCTAAACACTGCAATTCAAGAGGCAGGGTGAAGTGTCATGTATACACCACATCTGGGTTTTTCTTAAAAAAAAAAAAAAAAAAAATTGTTGTCTGTCAGAACAGTACAAGAACATGGTGAAGGTTGGCAAAGGAACCTTATCATGGAGCGGATCCACTCTTGGTCCTTCTATATAATACTCCACCAAGTTTTGGCTTAATACATACACCACATGCAAGGACGTGAGATGCACTGCAGGCTTCAATTTCTCATAAAAAAAAATGCCTAGGTGTCAAAGCATAGCTTGCCAAGGTCCTCATTCTAATGCATTTCACTCTCTATGTGCTGTGACACATAGTCAATAATGTTTTTAGGAAGGATTAGACTAGTTAACTTCTTTGCATACAGCAATTGTATACTGTCTAATATGCAGAAGACCTGGAAGGCCTTTCTTATCTAGAATAAAGTTTTTTTTTTTTTTTTTTTTTTTTTTTTAATATACTTTTTGTATTTTGTTGTCTAAAAGTGTTTCATGGATTAATTTACCCTTGAATATCATAGTCACCCCTTTACACATTGAAGCGTATCTAAACCCAAAACAAATGTAATCTATTGCAGCTTACCAGTCATTAACGGTGTCTATTAGTTTCTCTTTTCAAGGCCTTTTTCCTACTATTTTCACATGTTGATTCTGCCAATACTTTAGAACAGGGGTAGGCAACCTCGGCCCTCCAGCTGTGGTGAAACTACAAGTCCCATGAGACATTGCAAGACCCTGACAATCACAGTTATGACTCCTAGAGGTATGATGGGATTTGTAGTTTCAAAAACAACTGGAGTGCCAAAGTTGTCTACCCCTGCCTTATGCCCCGTACACACGGTCGGACATTGATTGGACATTCCGACAACAAAATCCATGGATTTTTTCCAACGGATGTTGGCTCAAACTTGTCTTGCATACACACGGTCACACAAAGTTGTCGGAAAATCCGTTCGTTCTGAACACGGTGACTAAAACACGGACGTCGGGACTATAAACGGGGCAGTAGCCAATAGCTTTCGTCTCTTAATTTATTCTGAGCATGCGTGGCACTTTGTGCGTCGGATTTGTGTACACACGATCGGAATTGCCGACAACGGATTTTGTTGTCGGAAAATTTTATAGCCTGCTCTCAAACTTTGTGTGTTGGAAATTCCGATGGAAAATGTGTGATGCAGCCTACACACGGTCGGAATTTCCGACAACTCGGTCCTATCACACATTTTCCATCGGAAAATCCGACCGTGTGTACAGGGCATTAGAGTGACAATACTTGCTCATTGTACTGTATCTATGAAGGAGCAGCATTGTCACCAAAGACTACTCGCCTGATTTGCAGTACAGTCTAGTACCCTTTTCCTCATCTCCATTACATATAGAGGAGGTGTTTTGTCGTTCACATAAGATACTAGCGTAGCTTAGAAAGCTGATACCTTTGTTTTAGATTTCAGTTCAGTCCACAGGAAGTTACCAATACACAAGATTTTTGACAGGATCAATAGGTATTTTTCTAGACTAGCAGAAGTTGTACTTGTCCTTAAAGGGGAACTAAACCCATCGATTTAACAGTTGCAAAAAAGTTTGCGGTACAGAGAGACAGAACAGGGATCTGCCTATGTAAACTAGGCGGATCCCAGTACTGACGGGGGGCAACTCTGAGACCGGCTGTTCCTAGTAATCAGGAACAGCGATCTCTGTGTTGTCCCAGTGAGCCCATCCCCTGCATAGTTAGAACACACCCTGGGAACACAGATAACCCCTTAATCGCTCCCTAGTGTTAACCCCTTCCCTGCTAGTGTCATTTATACACTATATTTATTAAGTACATTTTTTTAGCACTGATCACTGTATTGCTATAACTGGTCCCCAAAGTGTCACTTGGGGTCAGATTTGTCCGCCGCAATTTCGCAGTCCTCCTAAAAAATCGCAGATCGCCGCCATTAACATTAAATTAACTAGCTTGGACTGTCTTCCCACAGTCCAAGCACCCCCCACGCAGTTAGCAAACGCTCCCTAGGGATGCATTTAACCCTTTGATTGCCCATGATGTTAACCCCCTCCCTGCCAGTGTCATTAGTACAGTGACGGTGCACATGTTTTTTAGTAGTAATCACTGTATTGGTGTCACTGGTCCCCAAAATATGTTACTTCGTGTCTGATTTGTCTGCTGCAATATTGCAGTCCCACTATAAGTCGCTGATCACTGCCATTGCTAGAAAAAAATAAATAAATACAAATTGCATAAAAATATCCCATAGTTTGTAGACACTATAACTTTTGCGCAAACCAACCAATTAAGGCTTATTGGGATTTTTCTTACCAAAAACACGTAGCAGAATACATATTGGCCTAAACTGCTGAAGAAATTAGATTTTTTTTTACATTTTTATTGGGTGTGTTTTATAGCAGAAAGTAAAAAATATTTGTTTTTGTTTTGTCAAAATTGTCTTTTTTTGTTTATAGCGCAAAAAATAAAAACCGCACAGGTGATCAAATACCACCAAAAGAAAGCTCTATTTGTGGGAAAAAGGACATCAATTTTATTTGTGTAGCGCGTTGCACGACCACGCAACTGTAAAAGTAACGCAGTGCCCTATCGCAAAAATGGCCTGGTCATGAAGGGGGGTTAAACCTTCCGGAGCTGAGTTATGATATACTTTTGTAGTTGTTGTGTTTGCTGCTTTAATACTAGGTACTCTTATATCAGATACGTATCTGTCACCTCCCTATTGTTTTTTTTTCCAGTGCTATAGGTATAGGAGACACATACCGTAAGAAATTTTACAAAAATCTTCTTTTTGTAGGCAGCAGAAAACCTTATAATAGCTGCATAAAGAAAATTGTTACTTGATTAATGTGTTACCTGAGACGGTTGGCCTCTAAAGACTCTATAGTTGGTTGGTAAAGGTAAGGTATGATGAACTGGAGTTCAAGGGAAAACTAGAGTGCAATGAGTAATACTTTCTGCTCATGACAGCTCTTTGTTGATCTAAGAGAGAAAGAGCACTTAAAGAGAGCGAAGCCATTTATGTGATTATAAAGAGCACTTGGTACTCTCCTGTTCAAGATGGAAAATCATTTCTAAATAGGAGTTAACTGTCGAGATGAGTATTGTGCACTTCTGTCGTGCAGTGGGTATGCAATATATCTTCCCTTCACTTATTTTGAAAGCAGCTGGCCAGAAAAAACGAACCAATGTCTGTTTGCTGTGTTTTAAAAATGTTTGTAATAATGGGCCTCATAAAATCCAATAAATACTTTTTTTTTTTTTCAGATTTATGGCTTTTAGATTTTTAGTCACATTTGTACAGTTGCTAAGAGCAAAAGCTATTGTAGTGGACTGTACTTTTGTCTAGCTATAGTTTTTATATTTTATGACCCTTATATTTTATGTGTATTGCTATCCCCCCTGCAGGAGCCGCTGGTGAATGAAATATCTCCCACTCTGCACAACCAGGCACACTCATTTTCCACAGCACACTGTAGTCAGTAAACAGTCCTTGCAGCTTTGTTTTTGTATTTTTTTTTAGGGGAATTGAACTTGGATAGGGTTGAGGGTATTATGGGATGGTCACTTGATCAAATTCAAAACTCTTCAGGGACACAAACTATATACAGCCGGTATATACACTTCTCCTTCTACCTCCAGCACAATCTTGCTTGTAGAACAACTCTCAGGACTAGCTGGGACTGTAAGGATGGTCTGATAAAAGCTCAATCAGACCATAGCAAATGCCCTTTGCAGGCAGGGACAATGGGCCCATTTGGTAGTGTAGCAACAAAGTCCCAGTCCTCAGTTGTCCTACTCCTGTGGTACCACCTCTTCAGTCACTGCCAGCCCACCTGGCTGCAGCTGCCCCTTTCACTAGCCAGCCTTGCTAAGACTCCACAGTTCTCCCAGATGTGACCCTGCATCCATCCCAGACTGCTTCCACCCAGTCCTCTCAGGTATGCCTCTCAGTCCTCTGACTGCAAAACTCATCAGCCTTCCTGTCTACCTTACTGGAGATTTGCCTGGCAGTGTTCTCCTGCTGTCCTCAACCTTGGTCCCGTGTCTTCTGGTCAGGACACCTTTTGTGTGTCATGAAGAGGGTCCCTTCACATCCGAGCCCAGGCCTAAGGTCACCCCCCCCAGACTAGGGGCTCCCTCAAGGGCCACCAACAGCCTAATACTCCATCCCCATCTTCCACCCAAACTCCACTGCCCTCAGCTAGGCTGACCCTGAGTATTTGAGGGGGCCTGCCCCCTGCCAATCCATCTGTTAGAGAATTGGCCAGGGCCCTCATGAATCCTCCAGGCAGCCCTCCACCCCCATCCTTCTAGAATCTTCTGCATGTTTCTAGAAGTACGGGAAGGTCTTAGAGATGCTGCCTGTGAGTCATCCAGACCTCCCTGAGTCACTCAGACCCTAACCCAGAAAAACACACAGGCTTGGCTGCCAGCCAAGCCTGAAAATTTACCTACTCTGTACATAAAAAAAAAACTATTTATACTTCCAGCACACTAGAGGGTGCTACATATGCATTTACCTTGCTATAAATTGATCTGTTGAATAATTTGATGATTTTTTTTCTAATAAATTTATTTGAAAGATTTTTGGGGTTGCCTGTCACTTCTGTCAAACAAGTGTATTTTGTTTTTTGTTTTTTGCTTTTTTACTGCACAAGGAATGTAGACACTAATATCATTCTAATGGTTAGCCATATGCTTGATGGAAATGAAGGAAAGAGTGCAAGGGCAAGTAAGCCTGTAGCGCTCTCCTGTAAGTAACGAATGGCTGCAGGATAAGTAACCCCTAGCTTTTATGATGGGAAACGCTGCAGGATACTGTATGTGGGCCCTATTCTTGTGAGGGGAAGGGCTGGGCTAAAGGATATGTGAGTCTTAGAATTGGAGGGCTGCAGAATAAGTGAGCCTGCAGTTCTTAGGAACGAAGGACTGCCAAATAAGTGAGCCTGTTGCTCTTAGGCAGAGAGTTTTAGGATAAATGAGCTTGTAGTTCTAAGGGAGGGAATGGTTGCTGAATAAGTTATCCTGTATCTCTAATGAAGAGGTGTTTGCAGGATAAGTAAGCTCTTAAGAAGGGAAGGGTTGCAGGATAAGTGAACCTGTAGCTCTTTGGAAGGGAATGGCTGCAGAATAAGTGAGTATGTTACTCTTAGAAAGGTAAATGCTGCAAGATGGGTGAGCCCTAGCTCTTAGGAAGGGAAGGGCAGCAGGACATGTGTGCCCGTGGGTCTTAGGAAAGAAGGAGGAAGAGCTGCAAGTTAAATGAGCCTGTAGCTCTAAGGGATGGAATGCTGATAGAATACTGTAAATGAGTCCATATGTCTTATGAAGGGGAGGGCTTTAGGATAAGTAAGTCTGTAGCTCATACAAAGGTAAGGGTTGCAGGATATGTTAGCCTGTAACTCATTGGAAGGGAAGGGTTACAGGATACATGAGCCTGCAGCTCACAGGAAGGGAAGGGTAGAGGGTAATTGAGCCTGTAGCTTTTAGCAAGACAAGGGTTTCAGAAAAAGAAAGCCCATAGATTGTAGGAAGGGAAGGGGTTGCAGGAGAAGTGAGCTCCGTAGCTCTTTGGAAGGGAAGGGTTGTGGGGCAAGTGAGCCCATAGACCATGGGAAGGGATGACTGCAGGATAAATGAGCCTGTAGGACTTAGGAAGGGAAAGGTTGCAGGATAAGTGAATCGGTTACAGAAAATTGACCCCACAATGAATAAAAAAGTGACAAGTTTACAAACTTTCATCCCTCTGTTTCATTTATTCATACCACTGATTTATGTGTGGACATGGTTATATGGCACCACAGCTGTCAAAGATTTTTGCGCAAGCTACTGATGCTTAATAAAGAGGTTATCATGGAACCCAATAATTGGGGCTGTCTGACATCTGGATAAAGATATAACCATAGAGCCACTGAATATAGTATAATGCATATATAGTAATGCATCCTTGGGTATGGTCTTTCATTAGTATGGTCATTTGGTCCCGTATGAAGTTTTGTATAGCTGTGGCACAGCGTAACACTACAACACAGACAGCTGCTGAATTATGATGTTTACAGGGCAGAAGAGATGACTTGCATGCAATTCATTGCCAAATGACATTTGAGCATATTGCAGAAGAAAAGTTTGAAATCTTATGATTTTACCATGGCGATTGTGGTTGTTTGGCAAAAGTGCTGAGATTTCAGGGCTCTACCTCATTGTTTCTGCATGTTATGGTTTTATTTTATGATTTTTAAGAGTGTACAGTACTAGAGATACAAACTTAGAAAATGTTTGAAGACTGGGAAATAATTGTGGAGTAACCAGGAAAGCTGGACACAAATCCTGAATACATCACTTGATTCCTGGAGTGTAGATGTTTTTCCATCAAAGGACAAATCACAATGAATGCAATTAGACCATAAAGGCCACCAATAATATACACAATACTACCAAAAGTATTGGGACACCTGCCTTTACACCCACTTGAACTTTAATGGCGTCTTAGTCCATAGGGTTCAATATTGAGTTGGCCCACCCTTTGCAGCTATAACAGCTTCAACTCTTCTGGGAAGGGTCTATGGGAATGTTTGACAATTCTTCCAGAAGCATGTTTGGAAGGTTAGGCACTGATGTGGATGAGAAGGCCTGGCTCGCAGTGTCTGCTTAAATTAATCCCAAAGGCGTTCTATCGGGTTGAGGTCATGACTCCTTATTTCCAGTGAAGGGAACTCCTAAGGCGTCAACATACCAAGACATTTTGGACAATTTCATACTCCCAACTTTGTGAGAACAGTTTGGGGATGGCCCCTTCCTGTTGCAACATGACTGCGCACCAGTGCAAAAAGCAAGGTCCATAAAGACATGAATGAGCGAGTTTGGGGTGAAGGAACTTGACTGTCCTGACCTCAACCCGATAGAAAACTTTTGGGATGAATTAGAGTGGAGACTGCGAGCCAGGCCTTCTCGCCCACATCAATGCCTGACCTCACAATTGCACTTTTGGAAGACTGGTCAAACATTCCCACAGAATAATACAGCATATACATTATACACTAATACCTTTTAACTGAACAAACATTGTGTTTTGATCTGGAAAGTGCTACTAGTATCTGTGATTTTCCATGATCTATGGAACAAAAGTGCTAAGAAAGCAGCCTTCCTTATCGGTGTCATTTGTAACTGATACATTTCCTGTGTTGTTTGTAACGCATATTGGCTCTTGTTTGATTTTGATGCCTCTTCTAAGACCAGTTATTAAACTTGATCTCCGCTTATTAATTTCTGAGAGAGCCTGCAGAACCTAATGCCAGGAAAGGAGATTCTTAAATTAATAGCTTCTTACAAACACTGATGTACAATGCTGGAAAGTAATTCAAACTGTGTAAGATGGCACTTGTCAGGTAAGGGAAGCAGCAGTCTATGTAATTGTGTAACCGTGACTAGTCTGTTTAAATTGCCAATTATTTACATTTCGTCTGGTTGCTTTTAGCTACGCTTGTATATTCTACCTTTTTATACATATTTTAAATTATTATTTACAATACATATAAAGTAGAAAAAATAAAACTTAAAATTTTCATATATATATATATATATATATATATATATATAATATATACAGATAGATAGATATACGATGTGTGTAGATATAGATAGGTGGATAGATATATATATATATATATATATATATATATATATATATATATAGATATATATATATATATATATATATATAGATATCATTATTTTTTTATTATCTTTTAATTCTTGCTGCTCTAGTGGCTTGTATGCTCTTTCCACTCCAGCGCTGAAACGTCTTCCAATGTCTTCAGCATTCAATATTTCCAGGAGTGTCAGGTGCTTCTGTTTCTTGCTAGCTGTGGCTTCATCTTCTGATCCCTATGTTACTGTAAACCAAGGTGTGTGGCAAAAGTCACAAGCATCCGACACTCCTGGAAGTGTCAAATACTAAAGAAACAGATGGAGACTGCAGAGCTAATTGAAGGAAAGTTAGGAGATGTGGGCCACCAGAGCAGTGAGTATACTACCTCTATTCTTGTGGGGACCTTTCAACTCCTTGCTTAAAAATGTTGATCGCTTTTAGGGAAACTTTTGCCCCTTTATGCCCTCTTCCCCTAGAGATGCATACTTGCCCCTATTCGATCTGATGACCAGGACCTCCATATTGTTTACATCCTGTGCCGTAAGTCCTCTGTTTCTTAGACACACAGAGTAGGAGAGTAGGGCCCAAATAGAAGTCTATAGGGCTTGTTTATCTCTGTCTCCAGCCAGAAGAGGGAGGTGGCATCGGCTAGATCAGCTTAAAGGGGCAGGTGACATCAGTTCAGCTTGAAACTGCACTTATCCTTTAATTAAATGTATATCAAGCTGCAAGCAATGCACATTTAATTTCAAACTCGTATGCATGTGTGTAAATGGAAAATGTATCTTCTAAATTTCAGTAAAGGTCAGATTCCAGTTTTTCTCCTTTCCCCACTGTATAAAAGCTGTGATTTTGAAAAAAAGTGGCTTTATATTATTAGACTGTATCTGTGCTGTAAACCAGTGGTTCTAGATGCACAGTTGGTCATTGGGCATAAAGGAAAGCTTTGCTTTTTTGTCCACTATTCTAAAATGAGGAATAACGTTCCTATTTTTTGAGATATGAGATGGAAGCGAGACATGCAGATACCTTCTGTATTAAAAAGGCTTTAATGTATTTCCAAATAAAAAAAAAAAGTCATTCAAAACTGACAAATTAATGTAAAAATGGAAGAGAAAAACTGGATGCTTAACCATTCTTTTAAAAACAAGAAAATTGGATTTTAAAATGAGTAAAAAATATATAATTAGATTTGAGAGGTGAACCTTTACAAACAAGACCCAAAAAAACGAAGAAAAGCAGTGACGTAAGCTGTACCAATTAAAATAAAAGGTCCACTAACGCATTTGCTCTGCCTGCATTATGATTCAATAAAGGTATATACAGCTGTATTTTGTAAACAGCTGAAAAAAAAGCTATTAGAAAAAATAAAAAAAAAGCTTTCTGCAACGTGCTCGGTGTCATGCAACTAGGTTTATCAGGCACATGTTATCCTATATAGCCAGCTTTAAAATTGGAAGGGTGAAGTATATGTAAACCCAATCAATAAAATCTCAACAAAAGTCCTAAACATACAAATATAACTTGATACCTTTTTTTATAATAAATTTAAACTACTTTATTTAAAAGAATACCTGTGATCCTATTATAAAGATCATTGTTCAGGCACTTTGTTATAGAGTGACAGTGTGCTGTCAGTCTTCCAGTTGTGCTCCTGCACTTTTATCCTGTTACATGGGCTTCCCGTGGAGACTACAAGTGGCTGTTTCAATGCAGAACATCAACCTGGGTATGGGAAAACTAAAAGTCAGCAGCTACAAGTACTGTAGTTGCTGACGTTTAACAATCACATACTTACTAGCCCATGAAGTCTAGCACTGTCTTCCATGTCCAATGGTGAGGAAACACCGCTCAAGGTGTGAGTGCTGCAAGTCTAGTGTTGCCTCCAAAGCAGAGGTGCCCGCCCGGTTCACCTCCGAGATCAACAGGGAAAAAATAGATAAATGGCTACACACAACAGAAGGATTCCAAAATCTTTATTGTAGCGATCAACAAATAAAAGCATATAAAGCACAGCGAGCACCAAGAGATAAAAATGTCTTCCATGCATCCAATTCTTCACGGAGCTTTTAAGCTTCTCTGACACCATCTTGCATCTAAGAGCCAGCTGCACTTTATGATGACTCGGAGCTCGCCTCTTAAAGCGTTTGTATACCCTTTTTTTTTTTTTTTTTACTTTTACCTACAGGTAAGCCTATAACAAGGCTTACCTGTAGGTAAAATTAATATCTCCTAAACCTGTACGGTTTAGGAGATATTTACTTTGCTTGTAGCCGCTGGCGTCAGCGCCGCATGCGCTGTGAAGGTCCGGCAGACGCTGCTGGACCTTGCCGGGAAGAAGACTCCCGCAGTGACGTAATCGTGGCTTCGGCCACTCACAGCGCCGCGATACCCGGAATAAACGCAGACGGAACATGTCAGCTAACTGCATGCTAGCTCATTATGCATTTGCCTTGCAGGTTTTTTTGTTTAAAAAAAAAATGAAAAAGAAAAAATTTGCAAGATTACGGATTGCTGTGAGACAGGTCCTGTAGCCTCCTGAAATGTGTAATGTTTTCCAGGAGGCTATTAGCAGGTTGAGGGGATGTCATCTTTGCCTAAGCAAGGATTGAGAAAATGAAGCAAGTACCACAAAAAAGGTACATCCTTCCTGAGAAAAAATAAAATGGATTGTGTAAGCTGCTGGTGACAGAGGGGAGGAAGAGAATGATGAAGAGTGTAATGTTGGGCTCAAGGTCTGCTTTAAGAAGGTGTGATGGATCGTTGTCACCATGTTGCCCTTAGAAGTAAATGTAGCCATCACAGTATTTTTGAAAATGGCAGTTGTTTATGATGAGCAAGGTGTGAACAAACAAAATGATCTTCAGTTAGAGTTTACCTCTAAACAAAGTTACTTTCCTAGTAAGGTACTTTTGAGTTTCAAAAGAAAAAAATGTTCTTGCTTGAAATAAAGGAACTGCAACCAAAACACACTTCTCTTTTAGGCAGAGTCCAATACTTGGCAGCTGATAGGACATTTCATCCTCAATTCTTGAACTAGCTGCACAGTGCGAAAGAAGGATTTTTTTTTCTTCTTTTGGATATTAAAGTACCTTTTGAAAATTGTCATGCGTGTCAGTAGAGATACCACAGGCTTATACAAATGTACTAGATGTTGTCATTGCCTTTAGCCTGTCATTTTAGGTTTGCTGGCAGACTGGTGAGATCAGTTGTCTACTAGTTTTCTTTAAAAGGACGAGTTTTGAGACAGCACATAGCAGGATGAGGGTCGCTTCAGTCAGAATGATGGGTGATGAAAACCCTTGGTGCGCTGCGTGAAGTCTGAATGTGACAGTCATTAAATGCACAGTTTTAGTATTCTGTGAAGCTGCCCTTCCCCTTATACTCTGATAACTTCTCATGACAGCCGTGGCACTGCCAAAGAGACCAAAATGGTTTTGTCACAGAGGAGCGAAAGTATTGCATGCTAGTTTTTTATGGCTTTGTGTACAGATGAATAAACTTTTACATTAATATTGGTCTACACATAAAAGTGCTTTACTGTGCCGCTGAAAAAGGAATGGGAATATGTGTGCTGATGCCAAGTAAACACGCTATGTTTGTTTTGCGTTGCTGTTTTAGTATTACTTTTTTTTTTTAATCTCACTCACAAAATGTACAAAATTCTCAATAACAGGCTCGAATTTTAATTAAGCAAGTGATTTCACCGCCATGGTCATATAACTATACTTTTATTTTTGTTTTACGAAGAAGTTTGTCACAATTAACTGTAGTTTTTTCAAAGTTACAATGCTTTACTTTTATTTTACTTTCACTGTAATTTCTGTATGGAGAGCATTTGTGTACAGTAGTTACTACCACTGTGTGTATCTTAAAGTGGTTGTATAGGCTCAAGGTTTTTCACTTCCATCCATTTGTGTGCAGCAGCGCCCCAGCCCCTCCAAAACTTACCTGAGCCTCATCTCAATCCAGTGATGTGCACAAGAGCCTTGGCTCTCCCAGGTCTCTCCATCCACGTTGGATTGAGACAGCAGTGGTAACCATTGGCTCCCACTACTTTCAGTTACAGCCAGTGAGCCAATGAGGAAAGAGCTGGGGTGGGGCTGAACCACGCCGAGAGTGTGAATGGACACACGGAGCAACAACTCGGGAGTGCGCCTGCTTGGGTGCCCCCATAGTAAGCTGATTACTATGGGGGCACTAAACAGGGGGGCAGGGCCTGGAGTGCCAGTGGGGGACCTGAGAAGAGGAGGATCAGGGCTGCTCTGTGCAAAACCACTGCACAGAGCAGGTAAGTATGACAGGTTTGTTATTTAAGAATGAAAAAAAGCCTTTTGATATCACTGTGAAGTAGATTTAAAGCAGAACTTTATCCTAAAGGGGACATTCTGCTCTTTCTCCTGCTGCCCCTAATTTTAACAGGTATCTGCTCCAACTTCCTCTCGGATCCCCTAGGCCAGTGATGGTGAACCTTGGCACCCCAGATGTTCTGAAACTACATTTCTCATGATGCTCATGCACTCTGCAGTGTATTTGAGCATCATGGGAAATGTAGTTCCAAAACATCTGGGGTGCCAAGGTTCGCCATCACAGTGGAAGTCCTCCTCCTCCACCCGCAGCTTTCTCATAAATCGCAGCACACTTCACACATGCATAGTGGGTAGCTGTGAAGCCGCAAAGAATCACAACTAGTTCCAACATGTCAGAGATTGAGAAGACCGATGAAGAAACCGGGTCAGGTGAGGACAGCACTGGATCCTTGGGCAGGTGAGTGTCTAACTTTTTTAATTTTCACACACCTGACTGAAGCTTCTAACTCTCAACTGAATTAATTTTAGTTTACTAAAGCACTGTTTATCGTAAGCCAGGGTTCAAAATTTCAAGTCCTGAGCTACTAGCCAGGCCTCAAGGGTTACTCGCCACCAGTTGCCCCACCCTTCCCCTAAGCACGCCCTCATAATTTATCTCATGAAATGACACTTAAAGTGGATGTAAACCCAATGTCATCCTTTCTAAACTACTGCCATAGGGGTTATCTATAAGGATATACATGCCTCCTGCATGTATCTTTACCTGTCAAATGTCTCCCCTCTGTCTGTTATTAGACCCGAAAAACTGCAGATTCTGTGGGTGGGTCTGTTGTCTGGAGCTTGATGGGTGGAGTCGTGATGTCAGTAGACTCCCCGCCCACCTCTATACTCCCCTTGTCAATATGCATTTTCTCCTGTTTATTTCTAACACTGAACTTCTGCTGAACTTCTGCTATGATCTCTAACATCCAGTGAAAATACAGGAAAGTAACCACATGACTTCAGCATGCCAAATCATGCTGAGGTGTGGAACAGCCAATTCTTGCAGAGCTGCTGAAGAAAGGAGTGGGGGTAGGAACAAAAAATAATGCCTGTGTTTTGAGCTGTCACTCACAGCAAGGGGGAGGATTTTACAAAGTTTTTCTCAGTTTGTCAAGATTTTTCTCACTGAACAATAAAAGGGGATTGCTCAGAGCTGGATTAACTCTTTGTGGCAAGACTGGGCTCAAATGATAGGAAATCTTATACTCTACAGTATGATATTGAAAAAAAAAAATTTGGGTTTACATCCACTTTAAATGTTTTATGCAGAACTAAGTTATAAAAATAAATATTAACAACAACTTTATCAGTGCTGCTTACTGCATTGCAGCTTACCTGTGCCCAACAATGCCACTTACCTGTGCCCAACAATGCCACCGCACCTGTGCCAAACAATGCCACCTCACCTGTGCCCAACAATGCCACCTCACCTGTGTCCATCAATGCAGCCTGCCTGTGTCCATCAATGCAGCCTACCTGTGCAGAGGAAAAGAGAGGGGAGCAGGCGGCAGGATTATCAGAGCGCGGGGACATTGCTGTAACAGCTTACATTTCAATTGCAGTTTGTTCACACCACTCGCCATCACATACAACCCCATCTTCTGGCTCGGGGACTTTGATATACGTCACACGTCCCGGGATTGGACGGGTGATCTGTCTGTCAAAGTATCGGGGACAGGAGGCAGGGCTGTATATGATGGCGAGTGCGGGGAACACACAGCAATTGAAATGTTAGCTGTTACAGTGATGTCCCCGCTCTCTGATAATCCGGCCGCCTGCTCTCCTCTCTCTTCCCATCCGTGATCACTGGGAGAATGGCTCCCATTCAGCCTTGCATGCCGGAAGTGCTCACCCACGCTCGCCAGCCCTTATTTTCCACTCGCAAAATGTGAGTAGGCGAGTGGAAAATTTGAGGGCAGTAATAACCCAATAACTTTTATATTTTTATTAAACGCCTCACCTTTTTTTGCAGCCTCTTTAGGCCTCATGCACACTTTGCTTAAAAAAACACCTCTTTTACAGGAGTTGAGTGTTTTGGGGGTTATTTTTAGCCTGTAAAAGCACCTCCTGTTTAAAGAAGAAGTAAACCCAACATTTCCATTATCCTATGTGCTTGCTGTACCATGTACTTGTATGAAAAAGTATCCTGTTCTCTTTGTATTGCTTCCTTTGTGTGAAATCCCTGGTGTTCCTGCCAGGCTCTCTCTCTAAGCAGGAGAACACACTGTTGTCAGTTCTCTAGCCGTGCTGGGAAGCTGTCCTTACACCCCATCCCCCCAGCCCAATGCACAGACTTTCACTGGGAAGATTGGTGTGCTGCTGTTTCTCCCCCCCCCCCCAGAGAACAGAGGGAATGTAATCACTTATAAAAAAAAGCTATTTTATGAAGTTTTTTATATCTTTATAGATATGTTTTGCCTTTCATTTTTATTTTAAACTGAATGGATTGTTTCACAAGGTGAGGGTTTACCTAATTGGGTAAAATAAATAAATAAATAAATAAAAAAAACACCAAAGGTGCATTAAGGAGAGGAGCTGAAGATCAGAAAAAAATGCTGAACGTGTGTAGATGAATCTAAACGTGTCTAGTGTTTGAGCGTTAATGCATTCCAATGGCCAGAATAAAATGATAGGTGTGCAAAAAGTGGCTTTTACCGTGTTTTTTAAGCAGCTTTTCTCACTGCTAGGAGTTCTGGCAATCAGAGTAGATAAACAGATGCCCTGTGTGCATGAAGTATTAAGGGTGCAGGCAGACTGCATCCAGGGCCAATCACTGCATGAGAGATTACATGTGACTTGGCTCAATTGGCTGCAGGAGCTGGCAGCCTTCAATTGTTTTCAATAGGGTGGTCTCTGGCAGCCATCATCGGAAACCCCCTCTGGGATTCTTGCATCTAATCGCCAAGAGGGTGCATACAAGTGTGAATGCACCCTAAAAATGCTTGCAAAACCCCCATCTCAACGACACAGCAGAAAATCTCATCTGAATGATCTACTTATAAACAATGGTCATCGGAATAGTTATTCTTATTGGAAGCTGCCTCCCCCCACCGCAAATTGTAGAAACAAAGGCGAGGAGACACCAGAGATTTTAACTATTCCCTACTCTATTCAGTTTTTTGGATCAGATATACTTAGCAGACAATTGTCGCATTAGCTTTGAACAATTAATTAAATGCCGGTGTATGGTATTATTTAATATGACCTTCCCTTGCTTCTTCAAAGAAACACAAATGATTGTGGAGATAATCCCTTCTTTACTTTTCCCCATCCAGCCTGTCAGCTCCTCCCTTTCCAGAAGCCCAATTTGTGGGCATTTCATTTGTCAAGAGCTGCACCAAATAAAATGAGACAAAGTGCTACATGTACTTTGTGCCACGGGAGGCAGACTAAAGAAAGTGTGATAAGACTGCTTTTTTTAAGGAAATGTAAATAAAAAATGTTTTCCTTTATCTCAAGCATGTGTGTGTTTGCTATAAAATGTTCTTTTTCTGTCACGTTTGTTTTCAGGTACAGGCACTGAATAGCTTGTATGCAACAGTGTATAATTTGTTTTCAAAAGTTCTCAGACTGGGCATAAACCTTGTATAATTTATTATTGTTAAATCTATATATGAAATTCTTTTTTTTGTTACGTTTGTGTTGATATTCAGTTTAAAATTGCTACACAGACTGTAACAGAAAATTTGAGCTACAAAAGCATGTGCTATTATTTGAATATCTGGACAATTCCTGCCTCTCATTAAATTTTTTTTTTACAATCCATACTGTTTACAGGCATACCCCACTTTTAAGTACACAATGGGGTTTATTTGTAATTGTACATTTGTTGATTGTTGTATTGATTTCTTATATTCCTGCATTGTTTAGTTTAATGGTTTGTTTGTCTGACCATACATTCAAAGTAACCTGAAAATAATCCACTGTACCAATTGGAGGTTTTTGTTTACCATTTAAATGCAAGAAGGGGCAGGTGTTTGATATCCTTTCAGGACTTTACTGGTAACACCAGAGGGTGAAAAAAAAAAAAAAAGTACGGCTCTTACCGATCTAGAAACCAGTGTAGCTAATAGCCTTCTATGGTTACCGAAGCTTAAAATCCTTCTAATTCCTTCCCCTAATGAATAATTCCAGCTTTCTGTCTGTGCCTAGACTTCAGAGGGGCTAATTAAATTGATGTCAGGGAAATTAAGAATGTGCTTTTGAAAAAGACAATTTACAAATGCAAAAAAATGGGAATAAAATGCTGTTTTGACAGCGAAACTAAGATAGTTGGATTTTTTGGGAAACTTATGGCACTACTTTAATATTTTTATTGCAAGCTCAAAAAGAGAAATTGGGGCTTGGAGAGTGGGAGAGCCATTGTTTCTTAAGCGATTGTGTGTACTTCAAATAGCTTTTGCTTCAGTAAAATTGGGGGAATACTAGTTGCCAGGCTGTCATTAATCAACATCTTTTGAATCGCACTCCTGGTACAAGCATGCAGATTAGTCTGTGAAGTCAGATCACCTATTCCACTAACTTCCAGGCTGGCATGAGAGCCAAGCATCTTGCATTTTCAGATGGCAGCATGTGCAGAAGTAGCAGTAACTAGCCAAGAAGCTTTTGGAGAAGGAACTGTGTGGAACCCAGTGGCTGCACAGTGGGGTTAGGGTTGACATCTAAAATAAAAGTGCATGAACCTACCATTATGTTTTTTTGATTGGGAGAGCTTACACATGCCATGTAGATAGATTTTTTTTTTACTGTGTATGTGATTGTGTGGTATGTGTACATTTCTCAAGCTAGACAGATACTGTAGATACAGTTGTGCTCATAAGTTTACATACCATCGCAAAATGTAAAATTTCATGGCCATTTTTCGGAGAATATGAATGATAACACAAAAAACTTTTATTTCACTCATAGTGTTTGGTTGAAGCCATTTATTATCAATCAACTGTGTTTACTCATTTTAAACCATAATGCCAACAGAAACTACCCAAATGACTCTGATCAAAAGTTTACATACCCTGGTGATTTTGGCCTGATAACATGCACACAAGTTGACACACAGGGGTTTGAATGGCTATTAAAGGTAAACATCCTCACCTGTAATCTGTTTGCTTGTAATTAGTATGTGTGTGTATAAAAGGTCAATGAGTTTCTGGACTCCTGACAGACCGTTGCATCTTTCATCCAGTGCTGCACTGACGTTTCTGGATTCTGAATCATGGGGAAAGCAAAAGAATTGTCAAAGGATCTGCAGGAAAAGGTAGTTGCACTGTATAAAACAGGAAAGGGATATAAAAAGATATTCAAGGAATTGCGAATGCCAATCAGCAGTGTTCAAACTCTAATCAAGAAGTGGGAAAATGGGAGGGTTCTAATGAAACCAAACAACGGTCAGGTAGACCAACTCAAATTTCAGCCACAACTGCCAGTAAAATAGTTTGGGATGCAAAGAAAAACCCACAAATAACTTCAGGTCAAATACAGGACTCTCTGAAAACATGTGGTGTGGCTGTTTCAAGATGCACAATAAGGAGGCACTTGAAGAAAGATGGGCTGCATGGTCGAGTCGCCAGAAGAAAGGCATTACTACGCAAATGCCACAAAGTATCCCGCTTACAATACGCTAAACAGCACAGAGACCAGCCTCAAACCTTCTGGCACAAAGTCATTTGGAGTGATGAGACCAAAATTGAGCTTTTTGGCCACAACCATAAACGCTACATTTGGAGAGGAGTCAACAAGGCCTATGATGAAAGTTACACCATTCCTACTGTGAAACACGGAGGTGGATCGCTGTTGTTTTGGGGATGTGTGAGCTACAAGGGCACAGGAAACTTGGTCAAAATTGATGGCAAGATGAATGCAGTATGTTATCAAAAATTACTGGAGGAACATTTGCATTCATCAGCCAGGAAACTGCTCATGGGAAATACTTGAACATTCTAACATGACAATGATCCAAAACATAAGGCCAAGTCGACCTCTCATTGGCTACAGCAGAATAAAGTGAAGGTTCTGGAGTGGTCATCTCAGTCTCCTGACCTCAATATCATTGAGCCACTCTGGGGAGATCTCAAACGTGCAGTTCATGCAACACAGCCCAATAATTATTAGGAACTGGAGGCTTTTTGCCAAGAGGAATGGGCAGCTTTACCATCTGAGAAGATAAAAAGCCTCATCCACAAATAGCACAAAAGACTGCAAGCTGTCATTGATGTTAAAGGGGGCAATACATGGTATTAAGAACTGGGGTATGTAAACTTTTGATCAGGGTCAGTTGGGTAGTTTCTGTTGCCATTATGATTTAAAAAAGAGTAAACACAATTGATTGATAATAAATGGCTTCAGCCAAACACTAACCATGAGTGAAAGAAGTTTTTGTGTTATCATTCATATTCTCTGAAAAATGGCCAAGAAATCATAAATTCTGCCAGGGTATGTAAACTTATGAGCACAACTGTAGATACTGTACATCTATCTATCGTAGATAGTTTGTGTATACAGTGCCTTGCAAAAGTATTCACCCCCTTGGCTTTTTACCTATTTTGTTACATTACAGCCTTCAGTTCAATGTTTTTTTAATCTGAATTATATGTGATGGATAAAAACACAATAGTCTAAGTTGTTGAAGTAAAATTAGAAAAATGTATACATAAAACTATTTTTCAGAAATTAAAAACTGATAATTGGCATGTGTGTATGTATTCACTCCCTTTGTTATGAAGCCCATAAAAAGCTCTGGTGCCAATTACCTTCAGAAATCACATAATTAGTGAAATAATGTTCACCTGTGTGCAATCTTAGTGTCACATGATCTGTCATTACATATGCACACCTTTTTGAAAGGCCCCAGAGGATGCAACACCTAAGCAAGAGGCACCACTAACCAAACACTGCCATGAAGACCAAGGAACTCTCCGAACAAGTAAGGGACAATGTTGAGAAGTACAAGTCAGGGTTAGGTTTTAAAAAAAATATCCAAATCTTTGATGATCCCTAGGAGCACCATCAAATCTATCATAACCAAATGGAAAGAACATGGCACAACAGCAAACCTGCCAAGAGACGACCACACAATACTCACGAACCGGCCAAGGAGGGCATTAATCAGAGAGGCAGCACAGAGACCTAAGGTAACCCTGGAGGAGCTGCAGAGTTCCACAGCAGAGACTGGAGTATCTGTACATAGGACGACAATAAGCTGTACGCTCCATAGAGTTGGGCTTTATGGCAGAGTGGCCAGAAGAAAGCCATTACTTTCAGCAAAAAACAAAATGGCACGTTTTGAGTTTGCGAAAAGGCATGTGGGAGACTCCCAAAATGTATGGAGGAAGGTGCTCTGGTCTGATGAGACTAAAATTTTACTTTTTGGCCATCAAAGAAAATGCTGTGTCTGGCGCAAACCCAACACATCACATCACCCAAAGAACACCATCCCCACAGTGAAACGTGGTGGCAGCATCATGCTGTGGGGATGTTTTTCAGCAGTCGGGACTGGAAAACTGGTCAGGGTTGAGGGAAAGATGGATGGTGCTAAATACAAGGATATTCTTAAGCAAAACCCGTACCACTCTGTGATTTGAGGCTAGGACAGAGGTTCACCTTCCAGCAGGACAATGACCCCAAACACACTGCTAAATTAACACTTGAGTGGTTTATTGGGAAACATGTAAATGTGTTGGAATAGCCTAGTCCAAGCCCAGACCTCAATCCAATAGAAAATCTGTGATCAGACTTAAACTGGCCATACATCTATAGATTATCTGCAGATTTTCTATGGTTAGATGGAAAAAGTGGGAGATTCCACACACAGTTTAGCGAACATGGAGAAATCTGTTGCACTTTTTCCATCTAACCATAGAAAATCTGCAGATAATCTATAGGTGTATGGCCAGCTTAAGATTGCTGTTCACAAGTGCAAACCATTCAACTTGAAGAAGCTGGAGCAGTTTTGCAAGGAGGAATGGGCAAAAATCCCAGTGGTAAGATGTGGCAAGCTCATAGAGACTTATCCAAAGCGACTTGGAGCTGTGATAGATGCAAAAGGTGGCTCTACAAAGTATTGACTTTAGGGGGGTGAATAGTTATGCACATTGACTTTTTCTGTTATTTTGTCCTATTAGTTTGCTTCACAATACAAAAAAAATCTTCAAAGTTGTGGACATGTTCTGTCATTTAAATAATGCAAATCCTCAAACAATTCATGTTAATTTCAGGTTGTGAGACAACAAAACACGAAAAATGCCAAGGGGGTGAAAGGCACTGTATATGTGCCTGTACTACCTTTTTTGCCAGATGTGATAGGTAACAAAATATAAAGAAAATGTTGTGCAGGTACTGTCCTCCGGTGGTCAGGATGTCCCTCCAAATATCTGGCTGGAGATTGGCAAAGAAAAAATTTCACACCAATTCGGTGCTACAACATTGCAAAAATTGTAAATGGGAAGGAGTGTGTGAGCAGCACTCATTTTTTTTCTTGTAATGTTCAGTGTAGTCATACACACAAACACAAGATATATCATTATATTACATGGCTGGCCTTTGGGAAATAACAGTTAAAAGTCTAAATTGTGTGTACCGGAATGACCGAGTTTGCAAGTCTTATCCAGTGTCATAGAGTTTGTTGAATCTGGTTGTTGTGTATAGTGGATATCATTTTTCACGGTAGAAAGATGAGGCAACTCCGTTCTTGAAGAACAATGCCAATCAAACCTAATCTGCTGTAATCAAAGCTTTAATTGCTCAGTTGAAGTGGGAGGCAGTTATGGAGAGGGAGAACAATCTTGGCTATTTTTAAAACAGCAGCAAATGCAAGTGACACATCGTCCTAGATGAGGTGTCAAATAAGTTGCAATAAACACCAAAGGGAATGACACATGTGTTAGTCTTCGGTTTTGTATTTATGGAAGACTGGGCTTGCATTTGAAAAGCATAATTATTTTTCATGGTAACATGTAACTTTGCATGTACCAAGTCATTATTCCCTTTCTGTATTCCTGCCTTATTTTGTGATTATTATTTTGGAGGCTACCTTAACATTAAACCTTAGTTTTACAATACGTGTATAGTACAATATTAATAAATTGTGACAATCTATTTAAGCCTAAACTAAACACAAGGGAATTTGAAGACATCCCATTATCTGCCATTGTTAGAAGATTGCATTGTACATTGTAGTTTTTTTCCTTTGTTCTCTGCCGAGACTGGGTATTTTATTTTAGAAGTTTTTATTGCCTAAAATCCCAAAGCATCTCATAACCATTCCCATCAGTCTCTGTCCCAAAAAGAGCTGAGTGATTATCTCTAATTTCTTATTGAATTTCACATTGTAAAATGCAGAGAAAAAAAACTAGATATTTAGAGTCACATCAAAACTCAAACTTTGAAATGTATATAGCTTACCTTCTTAGAAGTTTGTTTATGTGCACTTCTAGGGTTTAATCTACTAAAGGCAAAATAGTTCACTTAGCAAGGGAAATTGCACTTTGCATTGGAATTTAACCCAGGGCTTAGTAAACTATCTTAAATTTCACTATGCAACAATACCCAATTGCATGCAAGGACAATAAAAAACAGTATTTTTGCTTGCACATTATTGAATGATGGGAGTCAGCTGAGCTTCACCTCATTCAATAATCTCTAGGTAAATTGTTGATGGAATGTGAACAGTCTACCTACCTTTAGACCCGGTTCACACAGGGGCACCACGACTTGCAGGTCGCCTCAGCGAGGCGACCTGCAAACGATTTCCGCGGCGACTTACAAAACTACTTCTGTATAGAAGTCTATGCAAGTCGCCCCAAGTCGCCCCCAAAGTCATACAGGAACCTTTTTCTAAGTCGGAGCGGCTTGCGTCGCTCCGATTGGAACTGTTCCATTGTACAGAACGGGAGGTGACTTGTCAGGCGACTAGGTCGCCTGACAAGTCGTCCCTGTGTAAATGGGCTCTTAGTAAATCAATGCCTTAGGCCCCTTTCACACATGCGGACCATTTGTCCATTTTTTTTTTTCCATCCATCATTGACGGGTGAAAAACATACATCAATGCATCTCTGGAAAAATAGATGTAAGCGGATGATCATCCATTTAAATACGCTTCTGTCAACATCCATTTTTTGTAACGGATCAAAGCCCTATTTTTCTTCCGTTTAAAAAAATGGATCAGACGATAAACTGATGTAAATGGACATACGGTCCATTTTTGCCTGAAAAATGGGTGCGGGACTCAAGTGGTTAAGGACTCTAGCTGGTGGATGTAAAAAAAAAAACTGATATATTCTTCCAACACCAGATGCCCGCCTCTCTGTTACTGAAAGGCCCTCCTAATATATATGACTAGACTCTCATTAGGTTAATGAGTAGAGAGGGATACCACAGTACCCTGAGACAACCCAGTTTCACTGCTACTCATTTCCTATTCCTCCAGAAGCCCCTCTGCTATAACCCCATATCTTCTAGGTCATCGGACCCTCCAATGCTCACCATTATGGTTTGACTGGGTAGATGGAACTGACCTTGTCTGTAATTCTTTCAATATGCATCATGGTCAAATGGCATTTTTCCACACTTTCTTATTGCATCTTGGAAGCATTTCTTTTGTCATTCTGCACCATTGTGTACCCTTGTTCTCATGGTTTATTTAAATGTACAGTTCGTGTTATATTTGCTATTCTTCCTTCAATAAAATATTTGAACAAGAAAATATGATGTAAATACTGATAAGAAATGAGTAATAAACTGATGTAAATGTCATCTGTTTTTTCTTTAAAAAAAACGTGGCTAAACCGATGAAATGAACGGTCCGCTGTGTGAAAGGAGCCCAAGTGTGCTTACCTCTGGTAGGCCTTGATGTCCTCCCCAGCATCCCTGATGAGCCTGCATCCTTTCCATGAACATTTATAATTGGGTGCCTGTTCAGCACCACACAACTTTTTCTTCAGATCCTTGCTGTTGGGTCCTGTTCCTCCCATACATGAAAACAATAATCTCCATTCATTTTATCAGAGAAGGTCATACCTTGTTCATCTTGACCGAGAAGGGCACACAGTGAAGATGGTTTGGAAAAAAAGTAATTATTGCTTGTAAAGGATGCTGTGCAAACATAGGGGCTCACCAAGGATAAGGGCACTTGCACTTCTGTTTTTTCACTCAAGAAGTATTGTACATTGTATTATGCCAGCGTGCTCCCTCCCTTTTGTTCATGCTCTGGAAGATCTTTTGCTTACATAATTCTAATGTAGTGTTTCCAGAAACACTGTGTTACTTCCTGCATTTTACACACAAGAGTCTGATGTATCAAAGTGTCAGTACTAAGTTCAGTGGAGTGACAGCCTCCAATCAAATTTAAACCTGCCTGGGAAAAATTGTTCTCACCCAATGGTTCCATACATAATTATTCTGCCCTACAGTAATGTAGCTGCTGATGGGTGCAACCTCAGTGTGCAGTGGAGAACGAAGCATCCAACATCCCCAGAATCTACCTCTTAAAGGGAGCAAAGATATGAGAGGCATTGGCAGGTAACAGTTATTCTCCCTTTTTTTTCTGTCTAAAGCAACAGAAGTTGCTTTAGACAGAGAAGGCTGTGCTGTCTACATTTACATTTTCCAGGTTATTTTTCTCAATGCAGCATTTGTGTAAATGATGCTGCCTCAGATATTTAACCTAAAAAATAATCAGTAAAGCCTTCTAACACAGAAAATGTATTTTTACACAAACTTAGAAGAGTGGTAAAGCCTAATGTCACCTTATTTTCTCCTATGGTATTACATATTATACGAGTATGTAGGAAAAAAATCTATGTAATTATTTAGAATACTACAGGTATGAGTTGGACTTTAGATGGGAATTTTCAAAGGTTTGAGATTTCAAGAATTCTGACATTTAACACTTTTTAATGTGAGTGTTTTTAATGTAAGCCTAAACCTCATTCCTTGGGATTTGGGGATTAATAGGGAGGGTGGTATTTTTAGTTTTTTGTTAATTGATAATTTTACTTTCTTGTATTAAAAATGTAATATCATCATGGGAGACCCTGACAGCAACAAAAAGGTATAGTGATCTACTGCTTCCTGTATTGGCAGGAACAGTGGTCCTCTGCTGTAGGGAGAGAGCGACCAGTGCCCAATCCAATCTGACATCATAGAGATTTACCATTTAGCCACAATGTGGTTTTTATAAGGCCCTCTGTGGCAGTATGCGGAACCCTGGGGATGACCCGTTTAGCTCCCAGGTTTAGGTGTAGACCTCAACTGTTAACGTTTGTTGGCTTTATTATTAACACCCTCTAAGGAATTCTGCAGCCACTTAGACCAGATTCCAATCTCAGTTTAAAATGACCACTTGGTCTTTAGTGGTTATCTGCCAGTTTACTAAGCTACATACGTTATTATATCTGTGTTTATTTTATTGCATAATAATTTTCTCCTGAAAAAATTTCAACTCAAGTGCACAAATATTGCATAGTTGAAGTATTTTTTATATAACGTTTTTAACTACTGAAAACCTGTATTCAGAAGATTTAATTTTTTGTAACACGTGATAACCCAGATGTTTATTTTTGTTAATTAATTTTACTATACAAAATAGACAATATAATGTAAAAATCCAGCTGATCTTTGCTATAAATCCCTTAGAATTAAAAAAAACCCTAATTTTAATAATTAAAATACCACGTGTTATGCTTAAGTGAACTGACTCTTACAGATAAACTCAAATTTTGGGGTCCATTTTATTTAACTTTATTTATTTGCATTTATACATTTTCTAACTGTTCTCCTTTAACTTATTGTATATATTTGTGTATTTATTATACACATACAATCCTTTTTTTTTTTTTTTTTTTTTACAAATAAACATTGAATCTATGACAACAGATTTCCAGAGCACGATGTGTTGGCTAAAAAGACAGCTGGCTGCTTTGTGTCCTTGGCTGACACTTTGTACTAGTTCGTATGGTAAAGGAGGAGACACTACTCTGATGATTCATTAAAGCAGACCTTCACCTAATGAAAATACGTCTTCACCTAATAAAATAACTTATTTGCAACTGATTTCTCCCCCTTCCTCTACCACATTTGTGTTCCTTTTTTCTTTTAAGGGTTTCTAATTTTTTTTTTTGAGTTCTAGGCGGGAATAATGGACCTTTTTGTGCCTGGGTAAAAATAACATAGTGCCCCCTAAGCCTCCTGGAATGTCCGCATCACACCTCCCAGAAGGCAGTTTTATTGACGGGTGCTTGCGCATTGCAGGATTTTGGTTCAGGACCTGGCAAAGGCCTGTTGCACATCCTTAGTTTCCTGCACAGATGCCACCGGTCTCAAGGTCCCAGAGACCAACTCTGTGTGTTCATGTGAGGGAAAAGCCTGTAGGTGTGCCACAGGTCTCTGCTGGGTCCCAAGGACCTGGCAGACACTTTTTGCACATTTGGGTACGTGTGAGACATTCAAACATGTCTGCGGCGGAGTGTCGAAAATAACAGCGACTGGATCGCTTTTTTAAGTGAATATCTGACTTCACATCATAAAGCGTTGCACTGTGCTCGGCAGCCTTGCCCAATGCAGTCCACCACATGGATGTGACAATTTACCTTGTGTCCTTTGTGTTCAGTTGACACCACCGTGTTGAAGAGGTGTGCGTTGAAAAAAAAAAAAGTGGGACATGCACTACTTTTTTCCCTGCTGCATCACAACAATCTAGCATAGCTGAGCATTAAACTTTTCATTTCACATAGAGAATACAGCTCCACCTGCTTCCTAGATAGTAGGCAACATACAATAAATAAGCAACATATCATATGTCTCAAAAAACATTAATTTATTTTTTTGTTGTGCTGGAAACAAATATGATGCATACATCAGAAATAAAAAGGTGTGTGTTTAATAAGTTTATAGTTTGCCCTTTAAGTTTGCGATTTGTGTACCGAGCAGATCGGTAGTTGGGGCCATGCCTGCCATATGGGAGTGATGTCATGTGTACAGTCTGCTGTGGAACAGGTTGAGCTCAGATCTTCATGTCACCTGGCAGGCTTCAGTCCCTCATCACTGAGCTCACTACCTGCATTTCCAGTAAATGTGAGTCATTTGTGAATGCTGAGAGTAAAGGCTTTGTCTTCTGGTCATCAGATCCATTTCATAGCTTTAGAACTTTTAACACTTGGTGTTTGCTGCTCTATAGAGTCAGCTAAGCATGGTACGGAAAACATGCAGTCAGTCTGGTATGGGAGCCTTTGGCTTAATCATTTATCTACCTGCTTTTTTTTTTTTTAAAGGGTGATTAAAAATGCAAGGCTTCACTTTTGACTATTTCCTTGTCAAAAGAAGTTTATTGAGTATACAATATTATAAAGATACATAAAGTAAGTTTACAAGGATCTATAAAGTAAGCTCATTGTTTTACAGTAGGGTTTATATAGGTAAATATCATGAAATTTCAAATATTAAACATTGGGTTCACGTAAACCTAAATTAGAGATATATATCATTTCCTTAGTTACTTTGGTAGGTATTTAAATGATTTATACCTACTATACAAATTGTTTACAGGTAGAGTGTATATAGGTCAAATAAATTCTGATAATGAGCTTTAATCGTAAGGTGGAGAAAAGGAAAGAGAAAGAAGAAAAAGGGTAGAAAGGCAGAGGTATGGTCCACAAGGTTGTCCCGCTCGTCAGTTTATTATTCTTTTTAGTTCTCTTTGAAGCCTTAGAATGGGTGTCTCTGTAAGTCATTTAATCTGTTACCATGGCAACAGGACAGAGTCATTGAAGTTTGACAGGAACTGTTGTTTTATCCAAGGATACCAAAGTTTTTCAAATTTTGGCATTTGATTTTGATCGATGGCTACCATCTTAGCATGGGACATTGTATTATTCATTCTGTGAATTGTTTCTGCTAGTACCAATGTAGCTGATTTCCATGCCTTGGCCACTGTTTGTTTTGCAGCCGTTATTAGTTGGATCATAAGTTTGAATTGAGAGCGTGTTAACCATTCCGGTTTTAGATTAAGTAAAGTTATATATGGATCTGGTTGTATTATTTTTTTAAATATTTTAGATGCAATCACGAAGACTTCCTTCCAGAAGGTTTGGATTACTGGGCACGTCCACCATATGTGTAAATGTGTGCCTATTTCTGGGCATCCTCGAAAACAAAGAGCTGAGGTATTAGGTGAATATTTTGCCACTCTAGCGGGTACAAGGTACCAGCGAGTTAGGACTTTATAATTTGTCTCCAGTGCTAAGATGTTGGGTGAAGATGACTTAGATGTGAGCCATATGTTAGACCAGTCCGTGTCTTCTAAAGTTCGTCCCAGGTCCTCCTCCCACCTCTGAAAGTAAGAGGGTCTATTAAGATTTACTACTCCATATAATTGATTATAAAGTGATGAAATTGTACCTTTAGCAAATGAATCTTTTGTACAGATTGATTCAAAAATGGATAATTGGGATAGTGGTGTATCCCCCTTTAGGAATGGTGTATAGAAATTTTTGATTTGGAGATATCTAAATATCTCAGAGTTTGGTAGATCATATTTTTCTCTAAGCGATGGGAATGAAAGGAATGATTTAGATGCTATGAAGTCATTTAGTGTCTGAATGCCTGATGTTGTCCAAGCTTTAAAAGAATTTGGGTAGATCCATGCCGGATAAAAGGCCGGATTTCTGATAAAAGAAAGGAGAGGATTGTGTGGAGATTGTAACTGATATTTTAGATTATCCCAGAGAGATAAGAAGTGTTTAGTTATGGGATTATGAATTTTAAAGCGGTCTTTAGGATCAAGCCATAACAAGTTTGATATTAATAGAGGGTCATTTTCTGAAGCCTCTATAAATACCCATAATGGGATTTCCTGTTTTGCATGGTATTTGGACAGACTGGCCAAATGTGCTGCTCTGTAGTAGTTAGTAAAATTAGGGTATCCCAGGCCTCCTTTATGTTTGGGAAGATGTAGTGTGTGTATAGGTATACGTGGTTTAGAAGAGCCCCATATAAACGAAGTTGCTCTTTTTTGTACTATTCTCAAAAAATATGAAGGAATTGGAATAGGGAGGACTCTGAATAGATAAAGCAATTTGGGTAGAATAGTCATTTTGATTGCATTAATCTTCCCTATCCAGGATAAAGGAAGTTGCGACCATTGTTCACTTTTGACTAGTTCTAGGATGTAAGTGAAAAATGTGCTAACCTCTTTACTAGGTGAATAGCTGTCAAGCCAAACCAATGAGTTATTTGACACACTGACCTGCAACTAACGTGTAGATTAGGACGGGTAGTGTAAAGTCAGATCCTCTGATCTGCATATGTGTTAAAACTTAACTCCAGGCAAAAATAATAATCGCATAGTATTGCAACCCTCTATTCTTATTCATATTTATTTATTTTTAATTCCACAGGGTCCTGAATTTGACTAGGTATTAGTCTCTTACAATTCCCTGTAACAGCAGAGCTCATACTGAAAGAGAAGCAGCACAAGAAGCCAATCAGCCGCGGAACAGTGCTAAGAACGAGCATGCTGGTCGGAGGGGAGGGAAAAGTGACAGCAATGAGCTCATCATTGTGCTGCTTCTCCTTTCACTGTACAGTCACAAGCTGGGGGAAGGACAAGACCTGTAAGTGTTACTTTACTGTAGAAGAAAACAAAATCGGGTCTTTTGCCATTCCAGAGAGGGTTGGACTATGTGGCAAAGCTATCAGGACTGGATAGGGAGAAATACAAATCCTTAAAGTGGTTGTAAACCCTTTACAACCACGTTTGCCTACACGTAATTCTATAAGAAGGCTAACCTGTAGCTACCCTGAATTTCTCCTAAACTTGCATCGTTTAGGAGATATTCACTGTATACACCGACGTCATCGGCACATGCGCACTGAAGAGACGGCTTGTATGTGGCGTTTCTTCAGTTAGTGACCGGAAGCTCTTGCGCGCATGCATGGGAGTGATGTCATCGTGGCTCCGGCCAAGCGTTGAAGCCCACGATACCCGGAAGTAACTCCGGCAGACATGTCGCCGGCCAAAGCAGTGTGCCGGAACCGCTGCGGGGGCTTCGATCTAAGGTAAGTATATCATAATGAGCTAGTATGCTATGCATGTATCATGGCTGCTGAGACCAGACACCATGGTCAGTTTACGTGCCTCTGTCATCAACAGCCTGCTATCTGCTCTCCTCTCTGCTCTTGTGTCCTCCTCCCCTCTCCCCTCTCCCCTCTCTGTCTGTTTGTGAGCCGCCCCTCCTGCTGCTCTCATAACACTAACCTGTATACACCATCAGCACTGCCTCCTTTTGCAGTATCCCCTTCTGTGAAAGATTTATAAATTTAAATGCTGTAAATACCTCATTTAAGAGCCGAGATTGCGATCACATGACGAGCCAGCTCTCTCCTCCTTCCCTCCAGACTGACATCAGCAGAGGAATCTCAGCCATGCCTGCTGCATCTCTCACAGGAGGAAAGGAGAAAGCTGACCAGTCATGTGATTGCAATCTCAGCAGTGAAATGAGGTATTTGCAGCAATTATTTTTATAAATCACACACAGAGGGGGATACTACAATAGGAGGCAGTGCTGATGGTGTATACAGATAAGAGTGGCTTAACAACCACTTTAAGCAAAAGTAGTCTGAACAGGGCTGGCACCACTCAGTCCACAAAAATGTTGTGTGGTGTTAGGAATTAGGAGCCAATTTCCTTTCTAGCAGATCAACAGCTATTGTTCTGTACTTGCAGGGTATTTAAAGGAATAAGACATTGCAAAATGTACATGTATTACATGTGTATGTATATGTTTTTCTTTTTCTTTTGGAATTTTGCCTTGACATAGACTTAAAGTGTTTGCATTGTTTAAGCGTATGTATTGAGGAGTGTAAGTGTTCTTGGAGAATATTTGTCTCCCCTAGTGCTGCTATGTGAGCTATGTATCCCCCATTCTCTTCTTCATTTTTTTAATGAAAAAATCTGTTTTTTGTTGTTGTGTTCTGCTGGATGCTACATTATCAACACGCTGTACAAATTGTCCTGTGTAATATGTACCTTTTATAATATAGGTATATAATAAATGATACAGTCCTCCAAGTGTGTCATTAAGTGTATAAGCTGTAGAAATAATACAACAATGGGTCATAGCAAATATTACGTTACAATTGGAAAAATTCCCCAAGCATGTATCTGATATGCTTTTCCTTGGGTTAGATCCTCCGAGGCCATACATAACAATGAATAGTAATTACCACACATGTGTAGATGCATATTAACATGAAAAAAAACACTTAAAAATGCCTGACTATAAAGGGAAATTACTTATTTGAGCTGACAGTGTCAAGAAAAAAGCCCCATTTGCCTTAAGCATGCATTGAGTCATTATGCTTCATAAATAGCTAGGAATCTAAACAGTGATACATTAAGGTCATGCTAAATAACAGCAAGCTTTTTTGCTTGCAAACGCTTCCTTTTCATAGGATGTGACTACAGTAAGTGTTAAAAGATTTGTGAACTGCTAATCCAATTTTCCTACTCCTCTGTGCTTCCAATGCTATGATTATAATTGTTGATGTTATTTTTATCAGTATTACACTAAACTTAAGGCCCATATATAATATGTAAATTAATGCAACGCTAATCTCTTAATTGTATGCTAGATCTGTATTGGTGCCACAGTGACGTGGTTAGCGCTTTAGCATTGCAGTACTGGGTACAGTACTCTGGTTCACACAAGGGGTAACTGTTGAATGACACCGCAACACACTGCAGTTGGCCAGATGTGTTGAAAACATAAATTCTCATGTACGTTGCTGCAGCACACAGGTCTGAATGGGCCATAATCGTTTAAGAGATTATTGGCACACATACAAGCTCATGCACAAGGGCGCATGATTTTACACATGATCTTGCTGGCAGCAAGACCCTCTGTAAAATCTTGTTTGTACATTGTACGCTTATATCATTTGTGCCAACATTACATGTGTTCAATGTACAGCACAAATGTACCTTATTTGCTAGGACATAGGTGGCTCCTGCCATCTAGCATCATTGGTTGCTAGGGCTCAGGTAGCCCTTGCTACCTAATGTTCGTTGCTGTGATGCAGGGGGCTTCTGCTGCCTAGCATCATAGGTTGCTAGGACACAGGTGGCTCCTGGTGCCTACTGTCATTGCTTGCTAGGATACAAGTGGCTCATGCTGCCTAGTGCACTTGGTTGCTAGGATGCAGGGGGCTTCTGCTGCCTATTGTCCTAGGTTGCTAGGACATGGGTGGGTCCTAATATCCTAGGCTGTTAGGACACGGGCGGGTCCTGCCGTCTAGTGTCCTTGGTTGCTAGGATACAGGCAGGTCCTGCCCACCTACCATCTTTTGTTGCAAAGATACATATGGCTCCTGCTGCCCAGTGTCCTAGGTTGCTAGGAAGCAGACAGTTATTGTGTCCTAGGTTGCTCTAATGTAAATGGCTATTTATGGCCAACAGAGTACATTTACTCTAAATGCTGTATGCTTGTAAACTTTAGTATGAACAGGCATTACAGCATTAAATATGGTCAATACACCTGACCATGAAAGCAGATTTACAATTTTTTTTATACAGCTGAACACAACTCCAGATTATAGAGCTGGGTCCATAGCATCATATACAGCTTAGTTCAGATCCTTAAAAAATGTACGCATTATGTATAAATTGGGCCTGCGTGCATGAGCCCTAAGGACCATTAAACATGTGTGTATCCTTTAACATATATAGTATGTACATGCAGCAGCACATTTTTTATGTTTGCACGTATGCTTAAGCACCTTAAAATGTTCTGAATTATTTAAATAAAAAATTACTAATCTGTTTTTTTATAGATGTGAATTCACTACTTAGCAAAGGTTGGAATTTTTTTTTTTTAAATGAAAGTGACAATGGGCTGTAAATATTCAGATTTACTCACTGTTTGTACATCCTGCTGTCCAGTGCAGTGTGTCAGTGTTGCATATAAACATCCATTCATTATATTTACAGAGCCAACTTGTGGTCATACGCTGTGGCCTTTAATTAAACCACTATATTTAAACATATATATATATATTTTTTAAATAAGGCATTTCCTTTATTAAGCGATTGTTTGAGACTCTTGATTTTTTCCACTTTTACATAAAGGTAAAGACACATTGGATACACGTGACTGGCAGATTATCAAAGCAAGGAAGAAAAAAACGTAACCTGGTGTGTGTCTGGCTTTTTGCATGGTTGTATCTCCTTCTTTCCGACACACACTTGTGATTTGTGTCAAGCTTTCAATAAAGCAGATTGTGTTTTAGACAGTTTGTTTGGCATGCTGTCTGCATGAGTTTTGGGAGGTTTGGATTTGGCAGAATGATGAAATTGTTCTAAGGAACTAATGTCAGCAAAAGTTCAATACCGGGTAGGCATGGGGTGTGTTAGCAAACAGCTTGTCATGTAGACCTCTGGCTTGTAGCCTTATGTATTGTTCTGCTCCCCCTATTCCCCATGCAAACAAAAAGCCTGCACACTCCTTGTATATTAATGGGGGGATTGGAAAAGGAGGAGTTTAAAACTGCTGGAAGGAGAAAGGATGTTGGCCAAAAAAGAAAATAAAACATTAGGAGGTAGCTTCTGGCTAGATCTTCTAGGCCTGATATCATAGTGTTTGTGTCTGTGCTCCCAGCACTCATTCAAAGCTCAGAAGCCATTCACAGAACAAAGGAGGGGAGCCCTGAGCTAGCCTGGAGTGCTGTGGGATGCTGCTAATGATACAGGTAGGCGGGCCGCAGAGTCTTGGGTTACCCCATCCACAATGAATAATGAAACAGCTGGAGATCCTGTTGGCAACACATGCTTGTTTGGGTACTTGTGTGCAAAATATATTGCTGTCATGGCATAGAGGGAAGAAAAGCTCATACTGCTGTATGGAATAAGGACTTACCTGCCTGGATACCTGTGAGTACATTGCAGCCTACTGCTGGAAGGAAGAAATGGTAAAAGTAAGTGGTGGTGATGAATGTTTGTAAAAGAATAATGGGCTTACCTTGGCTTACTGTGTGTGTTTTTACATATTGTAGTTGTCAGTGACATCACTAGTTTACATAAAAAAAGATATTGTTTTGTTTCTTTTGCTCTTTTTCTCCTTTTTTTTTTCTTTCTTTTTCTCTCTCTCTCCATTTTATCTTTTTTCTTTAATCCTTTCTATTAATCTATTTTTTTTCTCTTATCTCTTTCAATAGTACTTTTTTTATTTCGCTCATTTGTTCGCTCTTTCTTCCTGTCTTTCTTTTCTTTTGCTTCCTTTTTCTCTGTTACTTCTTGCTTTCCTTCCTTCTCGATTCCTACCTTCTCTCTTTCTTTCCTTCTCTTTTTCTTTCTTTCTCTCTTTCTCTTACTTTCTCTCGCTCTCTCTCTCTTTCTCTCTCTCTCTCTGCCTCTTTCTTTCTCTCTCTCTCTCGCTCGCTCTTTCTCCTTCTCTCTCTTTCTTTCCCTCTTCCCTTCCTTCTCTTTCTTTCCTTCCTTCTCTCTCTTTCCTTCCCTCTCTTTCCTTCCCTCTCTCTCTTTCCTTCCCTCTCTCTCTTTCCTTCCCTCTCTCTTTCTTTCCTTCCCTCTCTCTCTCTTTCCTTCCCTCTCTCTTTCCTTCCCTCTCTCACTTTGTCTTTCTTTCTCTTTTTTTGTTCTGTCTTTTTCTCTTTTTCTTTGCCCCTTTCCTTCCTTTACTTTCCTTCCTTCTCTTTCTTTACTCCTTTTTTGTTTTTTTTTGTCTCTCTGTTTTTATCTTTCTCCTTTTTTTTTTCCTCTTTCTCTTTTTTTCTCCTTCTCTTTTTTTTTCTTTTCTTATTTAGGGGTGTTCCTGTTAACATGACTTTTGCTGTGTAAATTAATTGAATTTCCTCTCCTTTTTTTTAATGTACTTCTACATTATTAGACCCCATCCACACTTGAGCATGAATATTTTTGGACAATTTTGGAGCATTTTTTTTTTTTTTGCGCATTTGTACACACGTTTTGAATGTTACAGTCTTCAGCATTTCTAGGCAGCAGGAAAGGCAAGATGTCAATCCAAAAAAAAAACAGTTATGCACAATTTTCAGGAACACCTATTAAAGTTTATAGGGGTCAAAAACGCACAACTCAAAAGAAGCTCATGTACTTTGTTGAGCTTCGAGTGACAAGCTGCACATGACATGAGGCTCAGGTGTGAATGGACACCATTGAATATAATGGGACCCTTGATGTTGAGTGTTGAAGAGCTTCAGGATATGCACTTTAAATCACACAGATGTGAATGGGGGCTGAACATTCAGCACACCTCAAAATGATTTGAAAATACCTGCTAACAGTGTGGTTTTGCTTTTTACATATATATAAATATACATTTATCAATTCTGAGATTGTAAGAAATTGAACCATGTATGGGTTGGTTTATGATCTTGTGTGCTATTATGAATCCATGCCAGCTCTGCCATGTACACTTTTAGACCTTTTGTGCGGAGTTTATTGGTTCTGTAGAAGTAAAACAAATGTTGATAAATAAATATCTGATGCATGCAGTCGTGGAGTGATTGCTGAATATTTATTGTTTTAAATGGTCATTTATAGATTTGTAATTCAAATTAAGCATTTGCAAAAAAAATATGATGTACATGAAAGGGATGTGTGTGCCTGGTTCAGTGGCGATGTAATATTATGATATGGACAAGTGGTGCCATGGTTTGGTAAATGCCATGGTGAACATAAGGCCTGCACCAGGCATTGCTTTTTATAACAGGAGGCTTTTTAAATGGGCACCCATCTGTCAGGGCTGTTTTCTGATAAAGCTAGCAACAGCTGGCTTGGCTCTCTCCTAATCCATTCATCCTATCTACAGATCAGACAGTGGCCTGTGTCTGCTTACAGGGCCTTGGAGACTTGCCTTTCCCTCTAGACAAACAAATGTGGAAAGAGATACTGCACAAGATGCAGGGACACAACAGTTGCTTTGAGAAATACAATGCACTAAGGCGATACAAAAGACACATAAAGCGACAAAAGTATAAATAATACCGTGTTCAGTCTTATTTAGTGACTTTCACCATAACAAAATAGTTTCTCATTCTATCCCTCTACAACATCCTCTAATAATCCCACTGTGTATGCTAGATTTTTCCTTTTTTTTTTTTTTTTTTTTAATAACCCAGCAACTTTTACTACATTTCTTTGAAGCACAACAATAATGCATTTATTTGATCTTGTTTGATATTTGTTTAAAAAATGAGCATGAAAAAAATACTTTAAGTGTATTTCCACTTTTGTGGCCAAATTTGGATAACATCTACTTTATATTTTACATATTCCCATTCCCATGCCCGAAAAAAAAAAAGTGTGCGTTTGTGTGTGTATGGATAATATATATATATATATATATATATATATATATATATATATATATATATATATATATTGTATATAATGTATGTGTGTGTGTAATAAATAAATAAATAAATATATATATATATATAATCTCAAGCACAACATTTTATTCAAAAAATAAACTAAAAAGAATTATTCTAGGGCACACACAGGCAAAATTGTACCCAATTTTTTTGAGGGGAAAATATAAAACATATAAGTTTGCACAGTAAACAAACACCCAGCATTTCAAGCATTAAAATTGCATGCCCCCAACAGTGACAGACCAGTACCCTAAACTTTCCATAGGATTTTAGGGGGTTTAAGTGCTTGAGTGTACATTTTTTTTTTCAGGAAACTTTATATTTTTACCACATAGGGGACAACATCTGAAAGCCAGCAGTCAGATGTAGCAAGCAGGAGTGTGTGTGTAAAACCCCCTTGCTGCCAACCTATGACATCCATCAGTGGCAGTAAATAGGTTAAACATTGCTGCTTTACTTGCTGGAAAGTCCCACTTAGCTTTACCCTTCTGTGTAATGTTGAGGGTGCTGGGGAGTTATGCCTATGACTATTAATCCTAGTTGTACTGTGCTGACAGATCTTCATTATCTTCAAACTAGATGTGGACACTATTTGGCCTAGAAAAGGGATAAAGTGGTTATAAACGTCTAACATGAAAAATGAATAAACCATATCCTTCTATAGCATGTACTAGCCTCAATCCAAAGCACAGAGTTTCGATTCTCTCTGCTGTTTATTCCCAGTGATATCTGCATGAGTCATTAATAATGGTCTATGCTGACTCCACAGCATCCCAGGTGAGGACACCCCCCATCTTCAACTATGTATGTTTTGCCATTGATTTTGAGTAGAGGGGGTGTGTTTGTCCTTCTCTCCACTCAGCACTCAGATTACACTGAGCACTGTACTTTAGCTGTGCAGTGTGTGTGATGCCAGATCCCCGTCCCCTAACTTCTACTGCTGAGATATAGACTTTGAACTGTGTGTTTTAGGCAGCTGTAGAGATGAGAAGGCCGCAGATAAACAGGTACAATTTACTGTATGTAGGAGGATTTTTTCATCTCTGTGTATCACCTGAGGACAGTTATTTCACTGGGTGAAAAAAAAAGTGGTCACACTCCCCTTGCCTGGTGTAAAGTTTTTCCTTTTAAACAGTGAAGCACCAACCTGGTTTGTGTTGTTTGGCAGGGGTGACTGGGTCATAGGACTGGCTGCACAGAATTACAAAACCTTTGGTAGATGTGTCCTTCAGACACAGCTAATCACAGATTGGGGTAAAGGGTCAATCACAGCCCTTTACCATGTGATCAGATGTGTCCAATCACATGGGCATGGATGACTGATTACATATAAACAGACTTGCTGGTTATCAGCATTCCTTTCCTCCCACGCATTTTCTGTGGGAGGAAAGGAGAGCCGTTAATCAGCAAGGCTGTCAGCTCAGCACATTGTTTACACTGACAATCGGGGCACTGATCATTAGTGCCACCTATCGGTGCATTCTCATCAGTGCCACCTTATCAGTGGCCATCAGTGCAGCCTATCGGTGCACATCAGTGAAGAAGACAAATTACTTTTTTTGCTAAATTTTGTAGCAGAAACAAAGAAAACCACGGTTTTCTACATGTTTGGTCTTGTATCATATGTTTAGCAAAACATAAAAACCAAGTGGTGATTAAATACCACCAAAAGAAAGCTCTATCTGTCTAAAAAAGTAGTTGTCAAAGCTCAATAGCACTGAAAGTTGAAAATTGGCCTGGGCAGGAAGGGGGTGAAAGTGCCCAGTATTGAAGTGGTTAAATACCAAAGAGGTCACCATTGCCAAAAAAAAGAGAAGGTGAAGGGAAATAAAAAAGAGGATATATATATATATATATATATATATATATATATATATCTATATCTATAGATATAGATAGATATAGATATATATATCTATTGATATATATAGATATCTATATCTATATATATATATATATATATATATATATAGATATATATATATATATATATAGATATAGATATAGATATCTATATATAGATATCTATATATCTATCTATATATCTATCTATCTATCTATCTATCTATCTATATATATATATATATATATATATATATATATATAGATATATATAATTTTTTTTTTTTTTATAAATAATACCGGAGGGGCCACCAAGAGAAAAGAAAGTGAATAAAGCAAATTCCAATAATATACATGTCATGAGAACAAGTTTCGAGGGGAATCCTCCACTGGGGACAAATATTCCAGGAACAACTTCCCCTCACTTTGAGGAAATTTCCTTTAATTTCCAGAACAGGTAGTGAAGGGAAATCTCCCTCAAGAAGCTCACAGCAAAAATAACCTTCTCTAATCTCTCCAAAAAAAAAAAAATGTTTTTCCTCCCAGGATTCTTTTTTTTGACATGCTTGCATCTTTTCAGGATTTCATTCCTGGTTGCTGGTTTGCTCATGTTGTAAATAGTGGACGTACATCCTTTTGTTAATATCTTTCTTAAACACCTTCCGCTTTTGAAAGCCGATCCCCCGGGCAAAGCTTCAATTGCACTAGTGAGACGATCGTATGTCAAAAGCTTGCAAGTTCATCAAAGGAGCAAACATGTAGAAAACTGGGTGTTCTGTTTTATATTAACTAATGTAAACATGTTTTTCTATGCTTGCCAAGTGGGGACAAACATAGCTAAAGTAAATAAAAAAAAGAAGAGTCAAGTAGCGTCGTCCTGTGTATTTGCCTACGTTGCGTTCTTGGAAGAGGGTCTTCTGTAAATCGTATTGCTGGCAGTTTTTCTACACCATTTTTAATACGTCTGTGTTTCCATAATCCTCTGGCATGGTTTGGGCTTTGCTTATTTTGTCCAGATGTTTGTTTTATGTGCTGACCATATGTATTGCAGGAAAACAAATGCTTTTAAAGAATTAGAAATCCTTGTTAAAGGATAAGTGCACTTTAAAAAAAAAAGCACACTTATACTTTTTGCCATCTTTCCTGGACTTAAAGTGACAATACAGTCTAAAGTTTTCCATAAAACAGGTAATGATGATATAACGCACCTCCTGCGCTGCCTGTTTGTGCAGCACTTAGAATGTTACACATACAGTTGTAGTACAGAGTGGGAGCTCAGAGGGGACTTCTATGGGTCTTGGTAGGTTCTGAGAGAACAGTAGGAACACAAAAAACGGGGCGGCCTTCAGACACATCCAGTGGGACACAATTCAGAGGAGGATTTAAAAAAACATAAAGCAAATACTGTAACCCAAGCTCAATTGATAGGTGCCACTCAAGGCTCTACCGGGTCCTCTTGTGTAGCAACCGCTTGGCATTCAGGCAAGGACAGAGCTTGTCCCAGCTATATGGAAAAGTCCTGGAAGTTGCAGATCTCTGAAAAACCCCATATGGTCCTGTATGGCAGCCTCAGCCCAGGCTCCAACCAGGCCATGCCCCAACGGGTTTCACTCCGCCCACAGAGCTTCGTCCTGGGGATCATCATTTTCCATTAAAGGGGTTGTATTGCATCCTATGCATTAAGGTGAAAAAACTTCTGACATTGACCAGCAACCCCTTCCCCCCTCATTTTAGTCAGCTGAGCCCGTTTGTTCCCTCGGCGGAGAGACGCTATACCTCTCTGCCCGGGGTTCCTTGCTCTTGATTGGATAGATTGATAGCAGCGCAGCCATTGGCTCCCGCTACTGTCAATCAAATCCAATGACGGGGGTGGGGCTGAGTCCTGCATTCTGTGTCTATGGACGCAAATGCTGGACTCGGGAGCGCGCTTGCAAGGTAATCCCCCTAGGAAAGAAAGTGGCATGGTCTGTGGCCTGCCTTGGGAAGCCGCTTAGAAGCCTTAGGGCTTATTCACACCAGCCTGTGTGCTAAAATGCTTGTGTACATTGTGCAGGGGCAGTGCAATGTGGTGTTAGAAATCATCGCACCGTTACATTTTCATTCACTTCATTCAACCTTATGTACCATGCGGTGTGGTGAGGCATCTGGTACGGTGAATCTCTCTCTTTAATAATGCTGCATTTTTACACAGCACACACCACCGCACATCTATGGTGTAAACAAGACACATAAGAAAACCATTGTTTTCTGTGTGCCCTTCATTGAACCTGCGTTGATCAATGCAGATTAGCAACAGCTCAATGAACAGGTTCTATACGAGCCCTTAGGGTTATGAAAACTTTGAGCGGAAATAACACTTTTCAAAGTAAAGTTGGCTCTTACACAGGCTGTCTGGATACAATGACATCATCCCTTGTTTCAAAATTGGCTAGAACTATTATTTTTGTAGAATAAAAGGAGCATTTTCAATCAATAAAGAGAAAGGAGGGGTGAAGGAGGAAGTTAAATTTGAAAGTTTTTAATTCACAGCAGCAGTATAGTTATGGCTAGAGAGCTGTAATATGGGATAGGGAACAAAAAAAAAAAAAGGACAAGCCTCTATGCACAGGTACTATTAAATGGGATAGCAAGAGGAATGATGTGGGTCACTTATGCTACATTCAGATGGCCGAATATCCGGGGATAGAGGACTAAACGCTCCACTGGATGCTGCAAGGCTCTGTGTTATGACCGCATGCAAATTGACTAACTGCAGCCAATTTGTGTACTGCAGAAATGCTGACTCTGGACCCACACTGGCTGTGTCCAGGGTTTGTCAGAGGCTCTATTCATATGAAACCACTCAGATAAGCGGTTAAATGCTAAAAGTGGTGGCGCTAACCATAGATTTGTATAAAATACAAATCTGAGAGGCACAACTGTTCTCACAAAGTGCGTGTAGGCAGCTGCTACTATGCGGACATTTGAATGTAACCTTAATGATTCTAATTGTATCATTAAGGTGGCTATTTGAGGCACCAAAGATAAGTTCTTACATATTGTAGACTGCAACAGTTGCAATCTGATAATTACAGAAGAATTATTTTAGTCCTGTGACGTATTAGTATTGTTGTACAGAAGAGGTTTACCTCTCAGACTATCTATGGGTTTTCTATATCATCTTCCCTTGCTCCCTAAGGAACAATATTGTATGGAGTTTTGTTTGGTGAGTTCCTTTGGTTGCAGGGGAAGACCATATAGAAAAACTTTGTAAGCACACGCTATACAGCTTCATTCAGATGGAGCTGTGGTCCATACCATGTGAATGAGCCGTTTATGTGGCTGGAGCTGTATGCAGACAGCCTATGGTACTGAATGGGGATATAGCAGCTGTATGGACATAGCTACACATAATAATCTGACAAGCACAAGGGGCGGATGCAAGACCCAAGTTGCAGACCATGTGGGTTAGGGGCCGCGTATCTGCCCCTGCCTAATAAGGACATGCAGCTGTGTCCATACCGCAGTTGCATTCTCACTCAACAGTATAGGCTGCCTGCACACAGCTCTAGCCGTAAACAGTTGGCTCATTTATTCTCTACAAGTCACATATGAATGAAAACCTAAGCCCCTTTCACATGGGGTGGACTCCATAATGCGCATCCGCCTGTTCAGCAGGGGATCGCTCCACTGATCCCCACTGAGTAGGTAGATGACAGGTCTGTGTCTGCTCCTCTATGCAGTTCTCTATGGGGCGATCGGATGGAAACGGACTGGCGGACATCTGATCCGATCCCCCATCTGTCTGTTTTTGGCAGACAGGCTTGGATGCTGGTAGGTGTCAGCGGACACATGCCCACTGACATCCGCCGCTCTATAGATCACAATGGCTGGTCTGATCTGGTCTACCTGAAAAACTGACAGGCGGACCTGATTAAAACACCCATGTGAAACCAGCCTTAGGCTAAAATTGGGGCTTAATTAGCACATTTTCAGGCATTCCCATTCACTCCTGTTAAACTAAAAATGCCCAGTTCTGCATTACAAGTAGTTCATGTAGTTTTTAAGGCCCTGAGGCCCTTTGGTATATGTTGTGCAGCCCTTGGACCTCAGCAGTCTGTAGTGGGAACAATGATTAGGGTAATACCATTGAGCTCTACTAGGCTCATGTAACATGTTCCCAGTTTTGTATGGTCTTCTGCAGCATATCCCCAGCCAAAAATGTAGCTTTTGTACAATCTCTGACCCTCATTTCCTCTTTTGTGTCTACAGTTTCTGACAGTCCTTTCAAGCATTACATATATTGAACATTATGTGCGGCCCATTGGTGATGTCAGGGGTCGACTAATAGCAAGAGGCCCACTTTAGCAAGTTGACGACCATGTTTTAGAACGTCAGGGGTCGAGTGTCAGGTGCCTGAGCGCTCATATGTGAACAGCAGCCATTGAAACACATGGCATTTTGTATGTTGAGTGTTTTGGAGCTTAAAGCGGTGTTCCGCCCAAAAAAAAACCCACACATACTGCAGCTGCTGGCTTTTAACAAGAGGACACTTACCTGTCCTGGAGTCCAGCGATGTTGGCACCGCAGCTGAGGCTTCCATCAGCTGTCGGGTGCTGCCGCCGCCATTGCGGGTAAGGGTACCCGGCAGTGTAGCCTTAAGTCTTCATGCCAGGAACCCTACTGCGCATGCGCGATGCCCCGCTCCACTCTCCTACTGGCCCGGCGTCAGGGAGAGGAGGAGGGAGCCCCGCGGTAATGTCACGGCCCGGACTCCTGGAAGTGGGAACAGGATACCTGTCAAAGACAGGTATCCCGAACCCCCTGAAGAGGGGCCAATTGTGGTACCGGAGGGGGAGAGGAGACAAATGAGCGAAAGTTCCACTTTTGGGTGGACTTCCGCTTTAGGCTACAAAGTTTGACTGGGACGTAATCTTTCAAGTATATGTTAAGGCGAAAAAAAAAATATTATGAAGTTTGTTCCTGCTATACATACATTTTTTTAAAGATTTAAATTTTTTAAGATTTCTTTCATCTTTTCAAATGCTGCAAGTACAGAAAATACCTACTTATCCTGCCAGAAACCCAGTGAGACCCTAACCATCCATTTGTACTGAAATCCAAAGCAGTGTTGTCCATCCTCCCTAGTTCTCCCAGCTGGACTACCAAACCCCCCCCCCCCCCCATCTCCTCATCTATATAGCATAAGGGGGGTTTCGTTTTGTAATCCAGAAGGAAAACTTTGGTAGAGCTGATAACATTGCATAGGATTTCAGGGCAGCAGAGACCGTGCGGTCAAGCGCCGAAGCTAAAAATAGGAGCTCATGGAATTTCTGGCAGATCATACGGTGTGTTTCTGTACTTGCAGCTTTTTTGAGAAGAAAAAACATGGGGGAACTTTGTGTGTTTTGCAAAAAAGTACTGAGGCTTTTTTTTTTTTTATGTCCAGACATACACAGCTGCTATATAGACTCCTAGAAGTAGTAAAGTCTGCTCTTTTCAGAAGCAGCAGTGCTGATTACAAAAATAGCTTCTTCATAAAAAAAAAGTGCAGGTATTGGCAAGAGTAAGAGACAGAAATAGAAAATAAATACATGGTATTTTTGTCCTTTCAAATTAGTTACACTTTAACCTTTTAAAACCAGGGGAAGAGTATTTTATGATGAGAGCATTTTGGCAGCTTTCCCAGACATTCTTTTCCTGCTTCATAGAACTTGGTCTTGGCAGTTCCCATGGGTAGTGAGCAAAAATGTTGTTTTTTTTTTTTTCTTTGTAGACATTTAAAAAAAAAATATGTGTAAATGTATAACTCATTCAATGGGAACTTGTACCTGCTGTATCGGAATACGAGTCTATAGTTTATCTACCTTGGTGATACTGACCTTTCAAATATGAACAACTCCTTTTGTGATATTAAAAACAGATATTTCAACCTAGTAAGAAAAAGTAAAATGTTTAATGTGTACACTGTATTATATTGCTTTATTTTTATTGGTTTATCCATCTTAATAAAGATCTGTATATGGATATATTAATCAGGCAGATTTTAAAGCTGCAGAAAGAAATAAATAAAACATTTCATGCAGGCATGCATTCATTAAAAAAAAATCACTAGGTGTATTTTTTTTTTTTTAAGCAGCTAGTAAAAGGATCTAAAATTGACTTACTATCAAGCTCTTGCAGTCCCCTTTACATAAGAGCTCAGACTGGAAAAAGGAGAAGCAGCAAAAGGAGTTAGTCAGGTGTGCTTTGCTGCTCATGTGCTAATAAGGGGCATGCTGATAGTGGGAGAGAGCAGAGTGATGAAGAGATTGTCGGTCGGGAGCTTTTCTTTCACTGTCCTGCCAAAAACTCGGGGGAAGAGCAAGACCTGCTTTTTTATTACTTAACTGGAGTAGATAAAAATCAGGTCTTTACTATGAGTAAGACCTTGATAAGCTGAAACGCGTTAGGGATGGCTCTGGTTAGAACATGTGTATGTAACATTTTATTTATCCTCATCTGTTTGCTGACTTTGTCTTCTTGGACTCGTGTTGCGGGTTGAAGACCACATGTCTGTAACGGTGAGTGGAAACAGAGGGCTCTTGTCGGCCATGATTAGCTTGCAGTGATATTATCTTTCATGTAGGTCCTCAAGTTGGCTTTTCTATCTGACAGAGCTATGTACAGTAAATCTGGGGAACAAGTGGACAATTTGAGGTTAAATAGCTCTGATATACAGTACATAATATATCACATGTGTCAAACACAAGGCACGGGGGCCAAATACGGCTCTTCAGGCCATTTCATGTGGTCCTTGCACTTCTCCTGCAGCTGCGGCAACCCCCTAGTTGTTGCCCTCACCTTGCCTCAGCAGTTAGCAGTAGAGAGGGCAGAACTCCTACAGATCCTGCACCTCTCTGTGCAGCCGCAGTACCCCCTTTACTCTGCATTCCCTTGCCCTTAGCATGCAGTTGACTACAGCCCTCCTTTGGTCCTCCTCCAGACCCAGCACTTCATGCTTCCCAGCTCCACCCCCAGTTTCTTCCTGGCAGCAGCACAAGGTAACGGGGGTGCACTGTGATAAAAGGGAGGGTGGGGGACACTTGACATCTGATGGTAAGGGGGTTTGGGTGGCTCTGGACATTTAGTCTTACAGCTACAAGCAGCCCTTTAAGGGGAAACCATAATGCTGAGGCAGTCCATGACGAAATTGTGTTTGACACCCTTGTACTATATGTACTATAACTCTGTATTCGTTCCCCTGTGTAAAGTAAATTTGTCACAAACCTGAACCATTTAGGCCTTTTACACACATGCAAAAAAAATACTGCATTTGTAGCTACGTAGCAATTTTTTGTTTTGTTTTTAGGACTCTGAACACATGAGACTTTAGTACACACACCTGTGTTAATGGACACAGTGGCGGCAATTGATGGGCACAGTGGCTGCGTTTGATGGGCACAGTGGCGGCAATTGATGGGCACAGTGGCTGCGTTTGATGGGCACAGTGGCTGCGTTTGATGGGCACAGTGGCTGCAATTGATGGGCACAGTGGCTGCGTTTGATGCGCACAGTGGCTGCGTTTGATGCGCACAGTGGCTGCAATTGATGGGCCCAGTGAGGCTGCAATTGATGGGGTTTTTTTCAGAATTTTTCAGTTTGTTTGCACCCCCCCCCCCAAAAAAAATTTTGAGCACCAGCCGGCACTGGTCTCTACGTATTTATACACATATTTATTTAAGATCTTTCTACCAACAAGATCCTGCATATAAACATTAGTTATTACGTCTTTGTGCAAGAGGCCTAAAACGTTATGATGAAAACATGATCATCCCCTACAATTATTACCTTTTGTATCATCTTTTACATCGTAATCTCTAACGAGCAATGCTCTCGGATTCTCTTTGTATCGAATTGTATTATAACTGTACCGTCTAGATTTATTTTGTGAAAAGCTGTGCAAACTGTTGGCGCTATATAAATCCTGTATGATCTTAATAATAAGCAGAGTCTACATTTATTGAAAAAGTCATGACAAAATGTCGTAGAGTTATAAAAACATGAAGGTATGTGCAGATCCAGGCCCTGATCCTCCAAGCTGGTCCTTTAATGTGAAGAGTAACTTCTATGACCAACAGAAACAGGTCCAATTGTGACTTTTATCGGAAAAAAATAAAACATAAAACTTACAGCTGTCTCCATCTCTGGAAGTACTGTTTGCTTTGGAGCCTTTACTGAAAATAACCCTAACCTATGCATTCTTTTATCAGCTGCTCAGTCTTAATTCCACAGGTTACCATTACCTACTTGACCTCTCCTCCTACGTTTTCATTGTGCTATTTCCTTACAAGTGTGTTGTTAATAGGGCTGCTCTAAAATCATTACCATAAGACTTGCCGTAGACATAAAATGGCAGCTGACCCACTGAAAGACCTTTCTTACGAAAGATCCCTTCATAAACATGCATGATTATTTCTATAGCTAATCCCTTGGTTTACTGAGGACTGGGCTAAAAGGTCTATTATTCGAATAGGTTATCAATGATGATTATTATTCCCCTAAAATAAGGGATTGCTAGGAATGTGTTCTGTGTATAAAATTGCATCATAATCAGCCAAAAAGACTTGGCCATGTTTATAAAAAAAAAAAAAATTCTTATGGTGGCCAAAGCTTCTCGCCTAAATTCTATGGGGATCGTTATACTAAAGCTACACACTTATAGGGCCTATTTGCTCCAATGTATTGCTCTAATGCTCCATGCACTTTACGTGCATTGTGTTGAAAAGCCCATTGATTTTGCATGGTCTCTGGTTTATCTGGTCTATTTTGAATGGTTTGCACCAGGGATGCTATGTTCCAAATTTTTGTTAATGCACGACAACATAGTAACATAGTTAGGTTGAAAAAAGACACAAGTCCATCTAGTTCAACCATAAAAAATAAAATATCTTACAATCCCATATACCAAATCCTATACCTACAGTTGATCCAGAGGAAGGCAACAAAAAAAAAAAACAGAAAAGCATGATCCAATTTGCTACAGCAGGGGGAAAAATTGCTTCCTGATCCCAGAGAGGCAATCGGATTTTCCCTGGATCAACTTTACCTATAAATATTAGTACCCAGTTGTATTATGTACATTTAGGAATGAATCCAGGCCTTTCTTAAAGCAATCTTCTGAGCTGGCCAGAACCACCAGCATGTGTGCTGTGGTGCATTAGGGTGCTATAAAAAAAAAAAAAAAAAAAAAAGGTAATGCACTGCAGTACTTGTGGTGTTATGTGGACATGTGTAAACACGCCTTTAGAGATTGGTCAGTTGGCCCAGCTTTGGCCATAAATGAGAAGAATGAGATTACAGAAACATTGTTTAGGCTATGTCAGGTTACAAATGTTTTTTTTGTCTTCTGCTCATGTGAAATATCAGGCCCCTATAATGCTACAGAGAACGGCGCCGACTTTATGTACATTATGAAGGAATGCGGAACATAGCAAGAAGGAGCGGGCTAAGTAAGAGAAAAAGTGACACTTTTGGGTAGATTTTGGCTGTGTTCACATATATGCAAATTGGATGCGTTTTTAACCGCATTCAATTTGCATAACGTGAATGTGACTGGCTTTCAATAGAGTGGGTTCACACATGTACGGGGCAGCCGTGGTGTTGTTTTGAACAGGGTCCTGTGCATTTTTGGGGAGCGGTTCAGGTAAAAATTTGCACCTGAACCGGTGAACAGAAATGCACAGGACTCCAGACTGCAAACCGCAGACGCACACGTGTGAACCCAGCCTTACTAAAACTGGTGCACTTGGAATCTGGTGCAGCAGTGCATGGTAGCCAATCAGCATTTCAGCTTGTTCAATTAAGGTGGTTGTAAAGTTTTTACCGTCATCCATTCTATGCATGACGATAAAAAACCTTCAGGCTAGGTTCACACTAGTGCGAACTGGATGCTGGTTTCTCCACATCCGATTCACATGACAGAAGATTGTGACCAGCTCCCTATGGAGCCGGTACACACTTCTCCGTGGCGGCTTGCACAGGAGTCCTGTCTTTGTTTCAGGGCCTGCTTCAGGCAAAAATTTGTCCCTAAGACAGAGAACAGGGACGCATCGGACCCCTGGTGCGAGCCGCATCCTATATCAGTGTGGACCCAGCCTTAGGATGCAACTCCCCCCCTCAGCCCCCCTAATATTTACCTAAGCCTGATCTCAATACAGCGACGTACACGAGATCCAAGGCTTTCCGGGGTCACTCCCTCCTGATTGGCTGAGATGCAGAAGCCATTGGCTCCCGCTGCTGTCAATCACAGCCAGTGAGGCGTGTCTTATGGAGCATGCACGAGTGACCCCACAGCAAGCGGCTTGCTATGGGGGCACTCACCAAGGGGAGGGGGCACAGAGCGCCAGCAGGGCTGCTCTGTGCAAAATCACTTCACAGAGCAGGTAAGTATGCTATGTTGGTTATTTTTTTTAAATAAAAAAGTCCTTTACAATCACTTTAAGCTATGGCAATAAAACCTGGAAGCCATATTTTGCCATATGTAAAGGAGAATCTGCATTCAGGTGTAAGTAGATCTCTGTCACACTGTGCAGACTTTGCATTATGTTTCTAGGGCCAGTCCCACGGGATCTTTTAAATTTACTTTTTTTACCTTCACCATCAGGACCTTTCAGTATGTTCAGCAAAAGAGAATTTTAGCTAGGAAAAAATAGATATATATATATATATATAATATACACACACACAATGGCCACAATGTCTAAATAATATCATGCAAAGCCATCTGAACACCGATGTTTGGAACTCCTCTTGTCAAACTGGTTGGACCAGTAAAATAAAGCAGCAGTGTTGGGTTACATTACTTAGAAGTTTCATTTTGTAGACAAAAGGGCACTCTAAATATGTCTGTATCTGCTTCAAGCTAGATTAAAGCATGTGCTTTCTTGCAGGATAAACGGTTTAGAAATCCCATTCACCTTGATGTGTCCTTTTCTGTCTTATTCTTTTTTTTTTCCTCCTGCTTATGCACCCTCCTCCCGGTTTCCTGTTCTTTTTTTTTTTTTGCCACTCATCCTTTGAAAATAGTTGAGAAAAGTTCAAAGCACTGAGGTTCTCCTTGCAAGCATGTGGACTGAATAAGAAATCATAACGGGAAGCTTCAATTACAGTAAAGGGGGGAAAAAAATCCAAACTTCAGAAATGTAAAGCTTAGAAAATTTAAATTTCTCTTCTCGTTCTTTAAGGGACAAAAGGATTCAGAGACATTTGGCTTATACTGCAGCCTGCAGGAGGATTTGGACACTGGCAAACAAAAAACAGTGACCAAGCCTGGTATACCACCTCAGTTTTGTAATACAGCAGAACAGGGCAAAGATCATAAACACAGAAGGGTTAGACCTGTGTCCCTCAAACGCCAAGAAAATGATTTTATGGTAAATACAAAAATCTATTTTTTTGTTCTTTTTGCGGGACAAAGGATTCAGGATATTAAACCTTTGTGATTTTCATATAAGACTGTTTTTTTCCTTTTACGTCTACAGATATTGACATGCAAACTTCAAAAAAGTTCTACGGTAATAGTGGTTTGCACAGTGAAATAATTTTTAGAAATATAGTATCTTTTTTTTCCTCCCACAACTAACCCTGAGCCATTGGCTTAATGTAAACCTGCTATAAAAAAAAATACATGAGACTGCAATTGTCAAAAGGTGAAAGCCTGGATGTTTAACTCCAAATTATTATATATATATTTTTTTTTGCACTGTAGTATATAAAAAATTAACAGCTGTTTCTGCAACACTCACCTTATGTTGCTTTCAGGCCCTGTTTACATCTCGTGATTTGGGATTGTGTGGCAATACAGCATAATGTGTCACGCATGTTTGGGTGGCATTATCCTACAATGACACCCCAATTGCGATGCAACTCTGCCACGATTGTAGGGCTAAAAGATCACACAGCAATTGTGGCAAATCGCACCTTCACAAATCGTGTGAAGCTTGTATGGACTTGCCTATGCTCCTTTTCGGGCAACAAATGTGCATAGGGCAGCCCATTCAAGTGATCGGACTGCCCTATGCGATATTGTGTGAAATTCTTTACAAAGGCATCTCCCCGTTCTGCCGCTCTGTGACACGATCGCGGGCCCCCGGCGGACAATGCCGCGATTTAAAGGGGGCATACCTGTGCGTTTTAAAGGGGGTACCCATTTGCCCAGCGGTGCCATTGTGCCGGCGTATATCGTCGTGCGCTGGTCAGCATGTGATTAATGAGATTCAAAAATTACAGACACTTGACCAAAAATCAGGATCCTTTCTACTATTACAGGTATAGCAGTGTACATTTATGCAGCGCTTTACACATACTGTATATTGTACATTCACATCAGTCCCTGCCCTCAAGGAACTTACAGTCTAAAGTCCCAAACTCACATTCATATATACACCTACTAGGGCCAATTTAAACAAGAGCCAATTAACATACCAGCATGTCTTTGGAGTGTGGGAGGAAACAGGAGTACCCGGAGGAAACCCACGCAGGCACAGGGAGAACATGGAAAGTCTAGGTAGGTAGCGCCATGGTTGGGATTTGAGCCTTAAAGTGGAGTTTTTTTTAAAGTTAGCAGCTACAAGTACTGTAGCTGCTGACTTTTAATAAGGACACGTCCCTGTCCAGGGAGCCCGCAGTGTCGGCCCCCTGAGGCCAATTCGTCCACCAGCTCAGGTGCAGGTGCCGCCATTACAACTAAGGGAAATCGGCAGTGGAGCCTTCAGGCTTCACAGCCGGTTTTCTACTGCGCATGTGTGAGTTTTGCGCACACCCAGAAAGCAGCGGGGGAGAAGGAGGAGGGCTTGCCGCAGAAGAGGACATGATGTACTTCACCGTGGATGGGGTAGGACGGAAGTACACTTTTTGTACTTCTAAAAAGGTAGGAAAGGAAAAGATAGATAGATAGATAGATAGATAGATAGATAGATAGATAGATAGATAGATAGATAGATAGATAGATAGATAGATAGATAGATAGATATCCAAAAATGAGGGGTGGTCTTTAGTTTAAAACCACCTTGTAAATGTGGGTGGAACTCCGCTTTGAATCACTGACCTGGAATAAGCATGTAACTAGTGAAATTAGAATGCCTGGTCTGCTTACTTGATTACAAGTCAGTGATTTGGAATATAGAAGCCAAGGTGCATTGAGCCTATAGACACTGGTTTACTAATACCTTTGTATTTTGTTGTATTGTGTATATAAAAAGTTGGTGTTGCATTTTGCTGCATTTCATCACTTTTTTGTAGAGTTAATAGTACTATTGTATAATTTTCCATTACCTGCACTAAGCAAAACTACTCCTATAATGCTTCAATCCTTCCTTTTCAAATAGAGTAATATATGCTATGTTCTCTTATTTGTCTCTACGTTTGCACAGAAATTTAAATTTACATTTTCTTTCTGTCTAACTTCTAATCTCATTACTGCACTCTGCTCTCTCTAATCAGCTATGAAATTTTCAAAGTACACTGGCTCCGGTGGCTGTTTGGTTCTATATTATGAAATTTCTGACTTGATTGGTCCACATTTAGTCAATTTATTCAGTGCTCTAAAATCAGACTCTCATCTTTATCTCTGTTAATGATTGGCCTATGAAATTATGATGCTCTCCAAAGGACACCTTGGAAATTTTCAGACTCTCGAACAATTTTGCAACGAAACATTGAAGTTAAAGCAACTATGTCGCTGAAAATAAAACCATATTATAAGGCTCTCTGCAAAGAAAAACGTTTGATATGTCTTCTGCTTGCCACAATGCCGATCTCGGCACTAGTAAGCAAAGGATTAGAAACCAACACTTTAGGGTTTATTTATGAAAGGCAAATCCACTTTGCATTACAAGTGCACTTGGAAGTGCAGTCGCTGTAGATCTGAGGGGGACATGCAAGGAAAATAAAAAAACTGAATTTTTGCTTGCACATGATCGGATGATAAAATCAGCAGAGCTTCCCCCCATTTCAGATCTTCCCCTCAGATCTACAGTGACTGCACTTCCAAGTGCACTTGTAGTGCAAAGTGGATTTGCCTTTAGTAAATCAACCCCTTTGTGTCACATTCCTTGTCTTCCACTTTGGTTTGTGGTTTGATCCACTGGCCCCTGCATCACTACTGTTTCCTGCAGTGACGTAGGAGTCAGCAGGAGGAACCACAGAGTGCAGCATGGGGCCAGGAAATCAACACTTTTTTTGTTTTGGGTACTGCCATCTCTCCTTACTAAGGCCGGCCATACATGGAGGAAATTTAGTTCCTGCAAGCATGAGTTGCAGGGAAAAAAAAAGCTCCATTTCCTCATCAACACAGAAAGTGTTTGCAGGAATCCCTCCTGCTGAGCAGTTGTCTTCTTGCGGTGGGGGAAGCCGTCCCGCTGGTAGAAGACAGTGATTGCTAGCGGCTATAGCAGCCGCTAGAGAAAATCACATGTCAAACCCAGCAGGCTGTTGTTCCCAAGTTGATTGATCGATCAATCAACTTGGAACATTCAGCTTGCCCATACAGGGTTCGAATCTCAGCCGGTTCCTGCTGAACCGGCCAAGATTCGAACCATGTATGGCCTGCCTTATGCAGAGATTGGTGGTGGAGTAACAGAAGAAGTAAGTATCAAAGTTCTTCTCTGCAGGAAGCCTGGCGTTTTAGTTTTGGCTATGTGTTACTGATCTGGAGCAAGCATGTGGGTCAAAGGTTTAGACTTGCTAGGCTTTATTGGCTGCAGAGGCAGCACAATTCTAATCTATAATAAGAAAAATGTATAAGCTTTCCAACATTTCTTCCTTTTTAACCTTGTTTCTTTTAACAACTGATGATGTTCTGACTTAGTAAATGTAAATTCTCAGTATTCTCATATATAAAGTTATAAATCTACAAATTATAAAATGTTTACTTAAAGGAGAAGTGTGGGAATACAAAAAAGAAACAATCTATACTTTCCTCCCTGCTACAGCATTGGTCTGATGCTACAGCCGCCCCCCACTGAAGACCAAGAACTAAGTGATCAAAGACCTCTGATCGCTCAGCTCTCTGTCCTCAGCCTGCAGAGAGCTGGTGATGTTCAGTTACAGCTCTATGCTCTCCCCCTCCATTGGTCACTGGAGCACCAGGCTGTGGAAGGGAGGGAGCAGCTGGCTCCAGGTCTTAGCTCCTGCTGGGAGGCTGAGCCGGCAACCGGTTAGGCATCTGGATGCATACCGACAATATTGTCAGGATCCTGCCAAGGCCTGGAGTTACTGTACTCCTGTGACACACACAAGAAGTATAACCAAAAAAACTCTGGACATACTTTAGCGCTTACAATCAAAATATGTATTTATGTGTGATAAAGTAGGTGATAGATAAAAAAAATGTAAGTTGTCACTAGAGCAGGGAGTTAAGGAGAAATTTTTCTTTTCATTGACAATTATCAAAGAGGGAGTTTCCACCTAGGTTTTGGGAGATTCCCTTTTACTTGTTATGTCTCCGGGATGGAAGTGATGAGTTCTCTCCCCAATGGGGAACAGACAGGAAAAAACTGACAGTGTTTTTAAACCTAAATTACTCTATCAAAAATGAAAAGGAAAAAAAAAAGTTTTGCTTACAGGTTTTTTTTTCTTTTTTTTTTTTTTAACAAAAAGCGCTTTTCACTCTTTACTTGTACAGCCCCCTTAAAGTGGAGTAAGTTCCACCCGAAAGTGGAACTTCCGCTCATTTATCTCCAGTGCCACATTTGGCACCTCTCGGGGGGTAGGGAGGACAGGATACCGGTCTTTGACTTTCCCACTTCGGGAGCCACGGCCGTGGCTATTGACATCACCGCTCGGCTCCCTCCTCCTCCCCCTGTCACCGGGCCAGTAGGAGAGAGGAGCCTCACCTCGCGCATCTGCACTAGGGTTCCCGGCATGAAGCCATAAGGCTACACTGCCAGATTCCCTTACCCGCAATGGTGGCATGAACCTGAAGCCTGCTGGGAACATCAGCCTGATGGAAACATTAGCTGTGTTGCCGACATCGCTGGACTCCAGGACAGGTAAGTGTCGTATTATTAAAAGCCAGCAGCTGCAGTATGTGTAGCTGCTGGCTTTTAATTTTTGCAGCAGTGGGCGGACCTCCGCTTTTAAGGTAGACATCTATAGACGTTAGATGACAGGCGCGTCACAATCTAGCTAAAACGGTCAGATCTGGGGACAATCTAATGTCTGGAAGATACCTGTTGATGATTGTATGGACAAATTGGTTAGACATGTTATAAAAAACTTATCTAATTATTGTTGTTTTTCCTTGGTGCTGGAGGTGGCTGCAGAGCACACCCCCAGTTCAATAGAACAAAGACCATCAGTTGCATAATGACTGGATGTAAAGTCCGCTGGGGGCAATTAGATCATATCTGAACACCCACTTCATTGTCTATGGCCAGCCTGTTACAACTTCTTATAAACCTTATCAAAATAATTATAGTAAAAGTTTTTGACAAAAATGCCAGTTCGCTTGGCAGAAAAAAAACACTCATCTAGACCATTTTTCACCGTTTTTACAGTGAAAAATGACCGAAGGGGAATGTTTTAAGGGGGGAAAAAAAAAACGCTTATTAACCACTTGCCGCCATATAGAAGTATGATGTCAGCAAAGTGGTTGCAATATCCTGACCAGACGTCATATGACGTTGCCAGGGTATCAAGCCCCTGGGACGCGCATTGCGGCGATCGTTGTTGCCGTGTGTCAGTCTGACACACCACAACTCCAATCTAGGTAAAGAGTCTCTGACAGAGACTCTTTACCACGTGATCAGCCATGTGCAATCACGGCTGATCACAATGTAAATAGGAAGAGCCTTTGATCGTCTTTTCCTCACTCGCACCTGACAGGCGCGAGTAGAGGAGAGCCGATTGGCTGCTATCCTGACGGGGGGGGGGTCTGTGCTGATTGTTTATCAGTGCAGCCCCCCTCGGATACCCGCCCAGGACCGCCAAGGACCACCAGGGATGGACCACCAGGGAAATGCCAATCAGTGCCCAGGCAGCTGCCAATCGGTGCCATTGAAAAATGCCTGCCAGTGATGCCTATCAGTAAAATCCAATGCTAGTGCCAGCCATCAGTGCCCATTAATGCTCAGCAGTGCCATCTATCAGTGCCACCCATAAGTACCCATCAGTGCAGCCTTTCAATGGCGCCTATCATTGCCCACCAGTGCCACCTATGAGTGCCCATCAATGCCGCATATCAGTGCCACCTATCGGTGCCCATCAGTGCCACCTTATCAGTGAAGGAGAAAACTTATTTACAAAATTTTAGAATAAAAACAAAGAAAAACTTTTTTTTTTTCAAAATTTTCGGTCTTTTTTTATTTGTTTAGCAAAGAATAAAAACCGCAGAGGTGATCAAATACCAACAATGGAACTTCTATTTGTGGGAACAAAATGATAAAAATTTAGTTTGGGTAAAGTGTAGCATGACCGCGCAATTGTCATTTAAAAAGTGACAGCGCTGAAAGCTGAAAATTGGCCGTGGGCAGGAAGGTGCGAAAGCGCCCTGTTTTTGAAGTGGTTAAAGCAAATGCCCATTAATTCTCCTAAACTTTTGTACAATCTGAGCTACCATAAGCGTTTTTATCTGCTGCTTTTTCTGCTAGTTTCTGGCATTTTTTCAGCTGCCTAGTGTGCATGGAGTCTATGCCTAAGCATATAGAATGCTGCTTAGATGTCATAGTTAAGAGAATATCAGTATGGATTTTCAGATGTAATTCAAGTAGAAAATTCTTTGTAATTCTAACAATATAAAGAATAAAGTACACATACCTGTATATGTATCTTGCAGGACATTCTACTATATACTATATAGCACTAAGCATTAGTACTGTACTAGAAAGGAAGCACTTTTGAAAGCTTACTTGGTTTGTAAAGCTGCAATTTTTATTCTCTTGCTGCAGCTTCTGAATTGGCTGACTTTAAAGAAGTGTCTGAATATCTCATTGTGAAAGTACTTGAGAACTAATAGCAGCGTTTTAGTACAATAAAAAAATGAAAACGGGACCCAACCCCTTTTAGTTAAATAGCCGTTGCTGGCACAAAGAGACCACTTTTGAAACAGTATTTCAGAGGAAGCAGACTAAAAAGTGATACTTAAGGAATGGGGCTTTGCACCTCTGTTTAAATGATAGACAGCTGCAAGACGTGGTAATGATGTGTCTTCATGTTTGATGCCTTCTTTTATCAGTGGAAGGCTTTTTCACTGAGTCAGATCTATTGATTAGCGTTAGTCTACTTCCCAGGCAGCCTGCTTTGCATTGAAATGTCACAGGCTCGGGATCCTTAAATGCGTGCCAGGAAAGAGCATGAACTCTGACGAATGCTGCCTGCTAAATTATATGTTTTCCGAACATTTAGCTAGTGTAATGGCTTTGCATCCCCGAAAATGTTAAACGAGGTCATTTCGCACCTCCTTTTTAACAAATGCTGGGAAAAATCGGGTCAAATGGAAGACTTCCAACAAAAGGCCATTTTTTGTTTAACATTAGCTATTAGAATCAAAGTTCTAAGCCTCAGCTGTACTGCAAATGACACCAAGGTACAAAGCCCAACAGTTTTTCAACCTATAGAAAAAAAATGTGAGTGCTAGGTGTGGATATTACTGTAGATGTAAATAGTGGAATAAAGCATATAAATATAATATATGTATGAGTATGCTTTCCAAAAGTATTGAGACGCCTGCCTTTACACACACATGAACTTTAATGGAATCCCAGTCTTAGTCCGTAGGGTTCAATATTGAGTTGGCCCACCCTTTGCAGCTATAACAGCTTCAACTCTTCTGGGAAGGCTGTCCACATTCTATGGGAATGTTTTACCATTCTTCCAGAAGCGCATTTGTGAGGTCAGGCACTGTTGTTGGACGAGAAGGTGTTCTATCTGGTTAGGGTCAGGACCAGTCATGTTCCTCCACCCCAAACTCTCTCATCTACACTATATTGCCAAAAGTATTGGGCCACCACACTAAATCATTTGGTGGAGGGGGATTATGGTGTTTGGTTGGGCTTGGCCCCTTAGTTCCAATGAAGGGAACTCTTAAGGCGCCAGCATACCAAGACATTTTGGACAATGTCATGCTCCCAACATTGTGGGAACAGTTTGGGGATGGCCAATTCCTGTTTCAACATAACTGCGCACCAGTGCACAAAGCAAGCTTCATAAAGACATGGATGAGCGAGTTTGGGGTGGAGGAATTTGACTGGCCTGCACAGAGTCCTGACCTCAAACAGAACACCTATGGGATGCATTAGAGTGGAGACTGCGTGCCAGGCCTTCTCATCCAACATCAGTGCCTGACCTCACAAATGTACTTCTGCAAGTATGGTCAAACATTCCCATAGACACACACCTAAACCTTGTGGACATCCTTCCCAGAAGGGTTGAAGTTGTTATCGCTGCAAAGGGTGGGCCAACTCAATATTGAACCCTACAAACTAAGACTGGGATGCCAGTAGCCTCCCTGGCGTTATGATTATGTCATATTTTTGTGTCTCAAGCGGTACAATTATTTTGCATAGAAATTTGGCGTTTTATATTGTAGGCCTGTAATTCTTAGCAATAACACACTTAAATCTGTCCAAACAAGAGTCTAGTACAGGGCTCTCCAAACTATGGCCTCCAGTTGTTGAACTACAATTCCCATCATGCCCTGTCATGTTTGTGAATGTTGCAAAGCCTCATGGGACGTGTAGTTCCGCAACAGCTGGAGAGCCGTCGTTTGGAGATCCCTGGTCTAGTAGATATCCCCAATATGATAGTTTGAAACACAAAATCATAAATTATAATATAATAAATAAATATAAATAATTATAAAAAATAATAATATAATAATAATAAAATGAATTTCACTATCGCTCAATCCTGCAAGTTTTCTAGCTGGTCTAAAACCACTTTTGACGTAAAGGGACACTTTTTGGTTGCTATGGACAATCTCCAGTTTCCAGGCAGAAAGAACAGAATATATCATATAAAACTGCATGCAGGGCATTGGGCAAAGCACTGGGGACAAAAGGGATGTAAAATAATTTCATACAGTAATGTAATCTGTAAATTTACACTGTACTGTATGTATTATGATTTTTACATTTTTTGAATTTGCCGCCGGGCTCCGCCCCTGCGCGTTGTGACACTCGCAGGGAACAGAGCCTGGCACACAGAGGCTTCAGGCAGAGGACAGAGCCCACAGACACAGCGGGGGGACATCACAGGATCCTGGGGACAAGGTAAGTATATTGCACCAGCATCCTGCAATGCAATCCCAAGCGTAGCTCAGGGTTACTGCTAATGGTACTGAAATTTAAGCATGAGCTACACTCGGGAAAACCGCCAGGGAGGTTAAAGTTCATGTGCATGTAAAGGCAGGCGTCACAACACTTTTGGCAATACAGTGTGTGTGTGTATATGTATGTGTGTGTGTATATATATATATATATATATATATATATATATATATATATATATAAATAAAAAATAAGCTAGGTGAAAGTCAGGTTGGTTCACATCTATCCATGTTCACATTTGTCTTTAGGTATTGTTTTTTTACTTCTGTTGTAGCACATTTACATGCATTTTCATTATTCTGTTGGCCATCACAGCACATAAATATACCCCAAAAATCAGACATGCCCCATTTTTTAAACCGCACCGCATAGGTCTTAACAGTCTCATTGAATAACATTGCTTCTTATGTCACATTCATTGCTTTGCTTTACAAAGCAGCAGTAGTTCCGCTTTTTTTTTTTTAAAAAGGTCCCCACACTTTTCCCGCCGCACATTTTTTAAAAGTATCATTTATACATACCTTAATGTAACATTAAAGCCTCAAAAAAATTTTCCTATTAAATAATAAACATGTTATACTTACCTGGTCTTTGCAATGGTTTTGCACAGAGCACCCCTGAGCCTCCTCTTCTAGGATCCCCCACTGCTGCTCCTGGCTCCTCCTCTTCGGTGAGTGCCCCCATAAAAAGAGACTCGTGCGGGCTCGCTCCTGAGTCGCCCTGTCTGCCTCCATTGATAGCATCAGCCTCGCCCCCCGCTCTCTCGTCACAGAATTTGATAGCCGCGGGAGCTATCAATCTGCCTAGTGAGGAGGGAGACTGCGGGTTTGTTGTGCACATCGCTGGATCAGAAACGGACTCAGTTTTTACCTTAATGCATAGAATGCATTCTGGTCAAAAACCTTAAGGCTTTAGAAACACTTTAAAATGAGCTGGCTTCTAGATGGTCACATGGCATGGTTGGGTCCTCTCTGTGGCATTGGTGGTCAGGCTTTACTACTGCAGATTTCTGGCCATAATTCAGCCATAAAAAACAGACCAGTATTAGGTGAAATTATGTGATAAAGGACAAACATGTACCTAAAACGATATAAACAGAGATACTATAGGATCAAACCAGTGAGGCTGGTTTACCAAAGGAGTTTTCACACAATAAATTGAGTAAAGATGCACTTCGGTTATCCAATCTTGTGAAAAGCAATTTCCTGTTTATTACATTTTCACATGTTTTGAATGTTCAGGACCACAGCTACCATTTACTGAGATAAGATGTTCTTTTCTCCAATAGTAAATCAGCCCCATGGTATAAATTCCCTTAGTACTCATACAAATACATAGATAACTTGCTATAATAACATGCAAGCACAATGTAAATAATGTCTTACAAAATTTAAAGGATGGAACCGCATATAGTTAATACATGCTATGTAAATGCAAGCGTGTTCTTGTACAATAAAAATCAAAGGTAATACTAAAAAGTCTTCCAAATCTTATGTTTTATTTATATAACTACACAACTGCATTAATTCCACAACTACAGATGAGTACAGGGATACCTTACATAGGTGAATTAGGGGTTTTTACTGCGTCCTTGGGCCTAGGCATGTATATGTGTTTGTTTTATTTGCGTGTTATATGAGAGCAGTGGCTGCATTTGTGGGTTTTTTTTCCATTTATTAATTTACTTCCTTACGGACACAATGTATCAGCTCTTTGTGTGGTTTTCATGGTTCCTTTCAGAGAGCCTTATGGCCAAGGTAACCATTTAGTGATTAAATGATACTCTAACCACTTCCAAAAGGTTGATTGTTACCATGTACTTGTAAGCCACATGAGTCTCCCTCCACCCCCACACCAACAAAGCAGTCATGTGGAAATAAAATGAGACATCAAGGGTCTAAAGAGAAGTCTGCAGTGTAGATGGAGACCAATGTCTTCATTTGCTGCCTTTGACAGGGGAAAATAATGCTATTAATAGTTTTGTGCGCAGTTAAAATACTTTATGTATAAATAAAAGTGCAGCGCTTAAAAAAAATCTACTCGTGCACCAAGTAGAACCGAAAGATGTGATAAACGTAAGACTTGATTCATAAATAGAAAAAAATATAGTCTGTGCAAAAGAAAGTAGTGAGTAGCATTTCAGAAAAAAATATATGGTACTTTTTCCTTTAAATGACACCCAGATATCTCTCCAGTGTTGTCCAAAATGTCCGCACTCACCAGAATATATGGCTGTGTAAATTATAATCGGTATAAGATCACTCAAAACAACGACCTCTTTCCATAAGGAGTGGTCCCTTTAATAGGATGTTTCTGATATTGGCATCGATTGGACTGTCACTTCCCAGAGACAACAGGTAAGTAGTGCAGCTGCATGGAACAAGTGCTCACAAACCGGAGCCAAATGACTTACACATAATGTAGTGTTTATTGCAAAAATCCAACAAAGAAGTATAGTAAAAAAAAAAATCACCAGGACTTACAAATATGGCCGCCTACAGACCATGCGGCGGCATGACTTCGGCACTCTAACTCCGCCCAACGCATTTGACACTTTAGTGTATTAGGGGTCAAAGAGTGCCAATTGCCATATGTCTATATATATATATATATATATATATATATATATATATATATATATATATATATATACACATATATATATATATATATACATATATATATATATATATATATATATATATATATATATATATATATATATATATATATATATATATACACATACACACACACACACAAATGCCCATAATCATTAATGGAGCTGTATTCAACTGCCATCTTGCCTAAGTCTGACGTGGACCAAATGCCACAGCTACTCATCTAATAGACAGCCATGTTATTGTAGTAAAGATTCCAATGAGGAGTAAAGCTGCCATATTTTTTGAAGTCAACATGACAATTAAACCATTATAGATGTTGCCAACTGTAAAATACATTTTACGCATGTTTTACATCCCCATTGAACGTGCGTTTTACTAGATACTGCACCAAGGATGCAACATGTGGATTTTTTTTTAAAGCTTTATATCAAATCTTACATATATGAACGTGCCAGCAATCCTGGAAGTATATCTGGGTTAACACATAGAGTGGCTCTTGCCCCTTGATAGGTGAGGGAGCCTCTCTTCATAAGACATGTAGCAAATATAGGCTGCCATTGCTGACCCCTTTCTGAAGTTTCTACTTGCCTGGCTTTGAAAAAGTATGCTCATCAGAAATTCAGAGAAAGTTCTGAACTCCTTCATTTATATATTTTTGTACCTGGTCATTGACTTAAATTATTGACGACTTAGCTTGACTTGATTTTCAGAATGAGAGGTAGGCAAGGGCAACCTTCATGTTCCTCTGATGCCATGTTTACGTTAAACCCTTTTGCCACAAAACATAAATAAAGTAACCTCCCTTTAAGGAAAATGTGTTATACATACCTTTCCAGCAAGGAGTGAGTGGAATCTTAATGATCTTGTAGGGCTCCAAGCCCTGCTGCTGTCCAACACTTCTGGATATGTCAGATAGCATGTCTACTGCCAGGAACTGTGGTTCCTCTGGCCAGCTGCTACATCACTATGGAACACAATAGAATCGTGACTGGAACACGTTGTCAAGATAATCCTTGTGGGTTCACTTGATTATGTATCCCAAAGATTTTGTTACTGCTAAACCTCAAATTTTTAGATGTTGCTCCAAATTTGTGATGGCCTGTAACTCAAGCAGATTATTTTATTACTCCCAACCCCTGTATGTATTTTCTGGTCTCTAGGTAAGTGAATCCCAAATGTGGGGGTACTATAACCTTTTCAGAGCTGTTATCTTCTGACATTATGTAATAAAATTAGTAGTCAATTGTAGAGGTTTGTGACTCCGTACTGCTTGATTTATGTTTGGATCTGTAATAGTTCATGGATAGTTTTGAAGGAGATGTCATAGCAAAAAAGAAGCAGTTAGTATTCTGCAGCTTCTTGATGTATTTAGGACAAGAGGGGTAGGAAGGAAGTAGAGGCAAATATTTTGGATAGCACAAAGTGACAGGCAGCAAAATAATGGTTTAAAAGCCATTAAGCTCTCCAGAAATCGCACTCTTTTCAACAGTAATGAAATACTTAGGGATGAAAAGCATTTCTGACTAACCTTCTGCTGACAATGTCTACCTCAGGGAATGCAACATAAAAACTTCCCTTTTCATGTGCAATACTTAACATGTCTCAAAACACTTTACAGTATTAATTCTGTTTTAGTATTTTAGCTACAACAGCAAAAGAATCTTCAACATTCAGCAGACTTCCGAGTGTAGCTTATGCCTGGTCCTCCACTACACAATGTAGTTTTACCTGCAGGCTGCTATGTCACTACAATGTCCTAGTTACTAATCTTCATTTTCTTTACGTTTTTTTTTTTTTTTTTTTTTTCCGCGAAACCTTAAGATATAATTAAGTTACAATAGTGAGGTCTTACTCCTCAGGGATAGCTGTGTGTGCTGGTTTTTAGTTGTATTTTCTCCTTGTCACAACAAAAGTATCTAGCCAGTGGCAGGCTGTAAGGCCTCCAAGGAGGCTGTCTAAGCTAAGCTCATGTCCAATAATTAACACATTTTATAGAATTCTGGAGGAAGGTAAGACTGTCACTGAATAAAGCCTTTAGTTTTCTTTCAGGTACTTTTTTCAGGACAATTTCTGAGTTATCAGCATTGTACTCAGGGAGGAAAAAGGATGACCTTCTACTCTGCCTGACATTTATTACTTACGTTTTTGCTTTCACAAGAAGAAACTACAAGAAAATAAAAAAACATTAAGCCTGGTGATGCAAGGCTACCCTTTTTTTTTCTAACCATGCAAGAGCAAATAATTATTAGAAATGCCCTTTAGAGACTGGTTCTCTTTAATGTTTTTTAAATGACTAATGGACTGAGGTTACGAACATTTGTTCCTTTTTTTTCTTGTTCCTTTTTTATGTGCAGCCCTGCTAGCATGATTTGTATCTAAACTGACCACATAATATACAGCATATGCATAATTGTAAAGAAAGCATGTTTTTGTGAAACAAAATAGTTTCTGGAGAATCACATGTGTATAAGAGGGACGCTGCTAAGTAAGCTCCTGAGAAGCTAAAAAGAAGTAAAGTGATTAGTAAAAGTGGTGATTACCTACATTTAGGCCCCTTTCACACAGGCTGGATCCGGTTTTTCTCAGCAGTGGGTCCATCTGTTAATCCCCTGCTGAGCTGCCGGATGACAGGTCCATCCAGAGCGGACATGGACACAGCCCGCTCTGCTCTACGGGCAGTCAGATGTAAACAGACTGGCGGTCAGTTTATACCCCACTGTCCTCTGATCCAATCTGGCCAGACAGAGTGAAATGGACTCCTTTCTGTTTGTTTTAATTGGAACAGAGGTAGCCAGGTGTAAAGGGACACAAGTTAGTTTACATTCGACTGCCCATAGAGAAGAATGGAGGGTCCGATCGTGTCCACCTGGAAAACAGACAGGCGGTCTGTTGATCCAGATGGCCTGTGTGACATTGGCCTTATTGGTACTACAGTTTGCTATATTTAAACCAAATTCTTTAGAGTGAAGCTTGAATGCTAAATTTATTTTTAGTTTTTAACATTTAGGTAGATGCCAAACTAGGCCTTAGGTTGTGTTCATATTGGCAATTGTTTAAACTTAAACTGATGAGGTCTTGGAGCCCCACTAAGTTTAGATTAAGTCTTGTCCCTCTAATTCACCTGACAAATGTCATGTCCTTCAGAAGCTCTGGCATTTGACTATTGAAAGATAGAGAGCGGAGGCCTGTCGCTGGGAGGGGGTAATGCTTGATTTCGACTTGGCAGAACTCAAGGCCGTGTATGTAGTTTGGGTGTAGGGGCCAAGGAAGGTCTACAGGGATGCAAGGATCAAGCCACGGACTATCACAGATACTTGCCAACAGTTTTTTTTTTTTAGTTACAAAAATACTTGGGGATGTTAAAGGATAAGACAAACCCTTTATACCCTGACCTAAACTAACATAACATCTATGGGGCTGTGTCTCAAGGCTGGAGGCGAAGGGAGATGACCCCTTAGAAGCCTACGTGGCGAAAATATGCAGGTGTTACAAAAAAGCTGTGTTCATTTCAATCATTCACTTGTGTATGGAAGTAAATCCTATATAAAAAAAAGTTTGCTGCCAAAGGTTTGGTATTGAAAGTGAAAACAACTTCACGTGGCTAAGTGCAAAATGAACTGTTTTAATAAATATTCACCGCCATTCTCTATAAAAGTAAATGAAATGACTCCTTGACTGACACAATTAGTTTTTCTAATACTAGCATTGTTAAAATATTTTTTTAGCTGATACGACAAAGATTTAATTATCTCCCGCAAATTTCTCTGCTTGAGTTACACTTTTTTTTTTTTAATAAAAAAAATTCCTTGTATGCATTAGTTTGAAAAAATGGGCTGAAATGGCAAAGACTGCCTCCCAGTCGTGACCCACTTAAAGTTTTACAAAGTGTATTGAGTTTTGGTGTTGCTGTGTGGAATAGCAAAAAAATGTAATCACCTCTTATAACATCTATCATGCTACATCAATATACCTGTATGTCTACATACAGTAGATGGGTTATTTAGTTCTATCCATTGTAGGGTATTTCAATTTTGTAATAAATTAGCGATAAATATACTTGATCAATTTTAAGAGCACTTGACCTGGCATGTCATTTGTTCGGTGTACATTTGTCAACACCGGAATATTATAAAACAATATAAAATACAGTGTGTGTGTGTATATATATATATATTTATAAATATATATATATATATTTATATACATATATTAGACATCAGCCTCCAATCTGTGTTAATATCATCTTTACCTTGTACACCAGCACTCAGGGCTCTTCTGCCTCACTCAAAGTTGTCAGTCTAATGCCCTGTACACACGATAGGATTTTCCGATGGAAAATGTGTGATAGGACCTTTTTGTCGGAAATTCCGACCGTGTGTGGGCTCCATCACACATTTTCCATAGGAATTTCCGACACACAAAGTTTGAGAGCTTGCTATAAAATTTTCCGCCAAAATCCGTTGTCGGAAATTCCGATCGTGTGTACACAAATCCGACACACAAAGTGCCACGCACGCAATAAATTAAGAGACGAAAGCTATTGGCTACTGCCCTGTTTATAGTCCCGACGTATGTGTTTTACGTCACTGCGTTCAGAACTATCGGATTTTCCGACAGCGTTGCGTGACCGTGTGTATGCAAGACAAGTTTGAGCCAACATCTGTCGGAAAAAATCCATGGATTTTGTTGTCGGAATGTCCGATCAATGTCTGACTGTGTGTACAGGGAATAACGCTAAACATTCTTACAGGAGGGAAGACCACAGGGATGACCTCATCACTGAGCTGCTGCTTCTTCATTGCCCAGTCAGTCAGCTGGGTTAGCGAAGGGACATAACTGTGTTACTTGGCTGCATTAGAGAAAATGAGGTCACTGTCCTGCCAATGCAGGATGTTAGGGATATGTGAATCACAAATATTTTGGCAGTTTGAATAGTTCAAATTTATATTTCAACTGCGTGATTATGTAGTCTAGCTCTAGTTCAGCTGTAATCACCCAGAAGCATTGAAGCGTATGTAAGGGCAAAAGACAAAAACAAAATGTAGTATCGGACGAAACTTGCAGGGGTGTGGCCTAACCCTGTGATGTTATCACGTACGGCGGAGTTACTGATACATGCTGGATGATTCTAAATGCGCAGTATATCTTTTAACTTGTGACTGATCTGAGATTTGAAATAAACATTTTTTTTTTAAGATTTCACACTATTGCAGGCATTCTGTTTGTCTTTTATGCATCCTATTCATATTTTGGAGTGGAAAAGCTTGGCACTCTGACCAGAGGAGGAGCGGAGCTCTTTGGGAGTGTATACATATGCTGACCATGACCACTCACTTTTTTGAGCAAGGTG